>JAUPFT010000005.1:25506036-26154275 GCA_036936625.1 Parnassius smintheus behrii | reverse complement strand
ACAACTATGGGCCATAGCATCCACTTACAAACCAAGAAAGACAACTAGAGCATTGCAGACATTTTAAGTTGTGCTGAATCCAAGCAAGCTCAATTCTTCCAAACGCATTGACATAATTATCTTTCTACATTCTTTCTTTATTAGCTCGTAAGTCCACTGCTAGATTCACACATCTAAAACCATGTTGTTTGTTGCGAAAGAATGATAATAATAAAATAGATGCTTGAAATGTAAGCAATGCTCCATCTATATTTCTTTGTAAGTGAACTGACAAAACAGGAGTCCACAACCTAGTGAAAATTAATTTACTAAATAAATATTTAACTGAATTCATCACGCAAAAGGAAAACAAAATAAGTATTGCATGTTCTTACCTGTTCATGATCTCGGCGAGCTTGTTGACGGCCTGCTGCTTGAGTATGATCTCGGAGTTGAGCTTCTTGTTGAGGCGCTCCACCTCGTCCTGCAGCCGCTGCAGCGTCGCCACGCGCTCCGCCAGTGCTGTACCGCTGCGCCGCAGCTCGTCCACTTCCTGCCATACACACGTACGGCCTTAGTACAAATAGTAGTTCATCCGTGTGGTGGTGAAAGACAATCTACTACCCCATACCATCCCATTAGTGAAGAAGCGACAAAGGAAAATGTAACAGGAGATTGTCCATACGCCTGCCAAGCGTGGCAAATATGGCAAACATTTCCCACTATGACTTTTTAGAGACCGTTAAGATGAAATAATATTAGATAAAGGTGATGAATCAGACTCAGGTTTAAACTAGAATCCGTTTCTCAAAAGAAGTTCCGCGGAAATATGCGAACTAAAGTGTTAAATATGGAATTTGACAGTAAATGTCATATTTCACGAAGAAAGTGGCACCGCGGTTAAGGAATTTCTAGGACTAGGAGTATATACCATAGTTTTAACCCAAATCAACAGCCTTGGATAATTTTATGCTGCATTGTAGGAGTCTTTTAATTGATGCCGTGATTGTTGTGGTAAATATTATATTAGTACAAGAAAAAGAGGTCATGTAGCGGGGAGGCTGCCCCATGTCACATCGTGACTAGCAGTATAGATAAAGGTTATGTAGCGGAGAAGATGTCCTATGACAGATGTCGCAGTGAATGAATACAGAATGCTGGGGGGAGGTGCGGGACCTTGCTACTATTTTCGGGATGTTTTCGCTTTTAGTCTATGCGACTCTTACAGCTTAACCTGACTCAAGGCTAAAAAGCTAATTAAAAAAAGGGAAAGGCAATGACGTGAGGATGTTGATGAAATGGTTTATGGTTTGGTATTAATACCAATCATCATGTCGCATTTTTAGACGTTATTGAGCTATCTAACCGCTGTCCGAGGGGGGGAGTGCGGACCCCCTCTGACTGCTCAACTCGTGTCGGTCGATGGTCTGGGCGGTGAGAATCGCCCACGAACGCGAGTGTACGGTGTGTACGCGGTGTGCGCTAGAACGCGTCGTGCCCGTCTACGGGTGCGACGCGCCCCATTCGTAATCCTAACAGTGTTTGTCCCAATTTGTGTGGGTGTAGTGTGACTGTGCGGGACCTTGCGCTGCAGGTCGATGGTGGCGCGATTCTCGTGGTCGCGGTCGCGCAGGCTCTGCACCAGGGCGTCCCGCGCCGCCAGCTCGCTGCTCTGCTGAGCCAGCGCCTCGCGCATCTCCAACTCCTTCATTGTCTTTTCTTTCTCCAACTCGCCCACCGTCTCCTCAGCTATCGATCTGTAACGTAACGGCATACAACACTAATAACTTTTATAATTATAGCCCATAAACTAAAACTAGCAAAGCCCAACCTATCGACGTTGTTAATGTTATATTACCCAAGATGAGAAGTGGCTGGAGAAGGATCATTTCTAATTATATAAGTATGATTATGCATATTTACCATCACTTATATTTTATGATATAATTGGTGACTTTTTCCTTAAAAAATATTTAACCGTGTACTGTAAATACAACTCTTACAATTATATACTTAAAGTCGTAATTCAACCGACGATGACCTCGGCATCGAAGTTCGCTATGCCTTACATCGTAATGTAAATATAACTCTAATTCATAAATTACTTAGACTGTCATTCATCTAACGATGATATCGACGCGATCGATATCTAGACGCGTACTGCAAATATAACCTTTACTTGTGTATGGTTATTAGATCGTCATTCACCTGTTAAACGAAAATATCGACGCTTGCGATCACTAACCGTGTACTACAAATGCAACTCTTACTCCTATTATAGACTTTAGATTCTAATTCACCTGGCGATGGCCTCGGCGTCAGCGCGCGCGATGGCCAGCTGCAGCTGGTGCATGAGGCCGGCGCGCTCGTGCTCCAGGTCGCGCGCGGCGCGGTTGCTCTCCTCCAGCTGCGAGCGCGCCTCGCTTGCCTGCGTGCGGTACACCGCGCAGTAGTGCTGCTCGCTCTCCAGCTGCGAGCGCAGCTCCTCGCACTGCACACAATATACACAATTTATCAAAAAACTAATTCAGGGATTTAATTTTTCTATCCACTATGTCTTAGCACCTACTCCAAACCTATAATGTGGGTCTAGTTTACCAAGTAACAACTTCTCTGCGTCACAAACCGGAGCACGACTACTAAGGCGACACCGCGAAAAAATGCACCCCTTTCATCGAATAGTATAGGACTATGACACCACTAACTAAAGTGGAATTTTGATATAGGTAAATTCATGTCGTTTATCTTGAATCTTGTTCAAAAACACGATTGTATAATTTTGACTCGATCATAATTATTTGCGGAAACTCCTCCATAAAACCACTAGTTGAAATTACAATGAAATTAATCTATATGCTTGGGAATCACTCAAATATATTCATAACAACAATATTTATAATTTACTTGCTCATTATTTTGATTACTTTAATCAATATTTTTTTTAAATATATTAAGATTCTGACAATTTCTAAGCGGTCTTAATCGTCGGAGGCGTTACGCAATTTTAGACCTTATGTCGGCGTTCTTTAAGTTTTTATAGAAATGATGTATTCACTCGAATCAGTACGGCGACAGCGCGGAGCTACTTTTTCGATGTCTCGTATTAAGTGTTACTTTGCCCGCCATTACTAATCACCTGCTAGTGCAGGTGATTAGTAATTGGGTGTGATTAGTACAGGTGTGTAGTGTAAGTAGTGTCCAATTCTAATTCTGTTTAGTGGCTGTGTTTAGTTAATTCTGTTGTTAGCCGTTGACCAGCAAGTACTCTTTTTAACTTGCTTAACCTCTGGCGAATATGTAGATCTCAAGTTTCTTATTTTAGTATAAACTTCTTTACTTCCGAACCCCGGTATGTGAATAGCTTCACTTATACATAGGAATGCGACATCTCGGACTTCCTTAATGTATTTACTACTGTAAGACATTCATTTTTAGATACTCCTGGACAAACCAATAGGTTGTCTTCAGTCCATTTTGCGATTTTTGCACCATAAGCGAGCGTCCGATGCTAAACACTAAACACTGTTGTCTAGACGTGTTTAGTGAAGGACATACTGCGAGTGAGAGGGAAGGGAGGACGCAGGGGACGTGGATACCCGCAGTTCACTCTCAAAAAAATAGAACACGCTTCTAATCACTTTTCTACACAGCTTACTAATCACTTGCACTAATCAATAGTTGATCACACGCGTTTACTCCTAATCACTAAGCACATACACTAATCACTAATCAAAGTGAATACAGACCTCTAGGGATAGAATTTTTGCTCGAATAATATAGTAATATCTTTGAAGAACCTATTTATTTTTGAAGATGGCTATAAAGGTGTTCGCAAGAATTTGACCTCACGACGATTGCTGTTTGTATATTAACGTGCAAATGGTTTCAAATGGATGTTGTTACGTTTTAAATGGTTCTATTTCATAAAGAATAATAAAGTTACTTAAATTTAATAAAATGTAACTAGTTCCTCAAAAAATACTAAATACTACTCTGTGTAAAAAGTATCGGGAATAGGTCAATAAAAAGACCCGCGTAAAAGAGCTCGTTCTAATTTTTTTACTGCATGTTGGTAGCACTGTACTGATTTAGCGCGCAAAGTTTCAGCGGGATCTGTCATTTAATTTGTTTTAAACTACACTTTTTGTTGGTCATAGTTTTGAGTTCTCGGCGATTTTTACAATGGAAAATAGTTGTTGAACAAAGAGTGTGCCTTAAATTTTGTGTTTCGAATGATATTTCATGTTGAATCACTAAAAAAATGTTGCGAAATACCTACGGCGAATCGTGTATATCGAAAACAAGGGCTTATGAATGGTATAAGGCTTTTAAAGAAGGGCGAGAAGTAGTAGTAGACTTGCCTCGTTCTGGTAGACCTTCAACCGCTACGACCAAAGAAAACATCGACAAAATCAAGAAGCTAGTGCTCGAAAATCGACGTATGAGTCTGAGAGAGTTGGCTAGTGAGGTGAACATATCTTTTAAGTCCGTCCACAACATTCTCATTGACATTTTAGGCATGAAACACGTCGCCGCTCGACTAGTTCTAAAAGAGCTCAATTTTGTTCAAAGAGCGCAGCGAAAGCATGTCGCTGAAGACATGGTTTAGATGATACCACATTATCGTGGGCCAAATTTGTAGGTGTCAAAAGAATCAAATTCAGCCTAAAATACCAATATAAGCTGCGTTGCAATACTGCCTCAATATCTTTCTATACTCGAAAACCTTTATTAATTCTTCACAAATCGATCGTAGGTCGAAGTTCACGCAATAATATTAAAAAATATGAAGAATGGAAAGCCAAAAAATTGAAGTCTGCCAAAAAGTACATAAAAAAGGAGTTAAGGTTTGAAAAACAGGATCCCAGCAGTTATGGCGAAGATTGTAGTAAACCAGACATAGATGAAGAGATGATGTTAAAATCAAAAGAAGCATTTTTGCAAAATTTTCAGAAGAGTTCCGAAGAAAGAGAATGAATAGATCGGGAAACCGTTCTACAAAGAGGATATAGCAAGTAGTTAGAATCGCGCCGTAATATTTTAACTGCCTCTAATTTTTGCCGCGTTATAAAACGACGCTTAGACACAAGCTGTCAAAATATTATAAAGGATAGCTTAAATAAAAAATCCATCGAATAGGTCCAATCTATTTAAACATGGGAAGAATAATGAGAAGTTAGCACTGGAGCAATTATCAGCACAAGAAAATATTAAAATGTTATCATGCGGATTATATATTTATCCATATGTACCATATTTTGGAGCATCTCCGCGTGGAATAACTGCAGAAGGAATTTTGGTCGAAATGAAATGCCCTAAAGTTTCGTTTAATATCGGTTTAGATGGCGATGGATAAGAAAAAAATACCATTTTATAAAAAAGATTGCGACGGTATTTAGAAAATAAACAAGGAACATTATTAGTACTATCAAGTTCAAGGACAGCTCCATGTGACAAGTAGAGAAAAATGTTTTTTGGCAATTTGGTCGGACGAAAATTTTCCGGTTAAAACGAAAATTATTGAACGGGATGACCATTTTTGGTCAGCCAAAATCGAGAAGAAATTAAAAGATTTTTATTTAGACTGTTTGCTTCCTGAACTAATAGATCCTCGGTTCCCAAGAAAAATGCCTATTAGAGACCCAAAATATATAATGAATGAAAAACAAGAAAGAAAACAAAAAGCAGGGCCAATTGTTTTACAAGTTAAGAAAAATTAATTATAATTCATCATCATCATCACCATTACGGCCCTTGACAAGTCCACTGCTGGACATAGGCCTCCCCTCAAGGAATGCCACAGAGCACGTCCTGAGCCGCCTGCATCCATCGACTTCCTTTATATCTTACCAGGTCGTCACCACATCTAGTGGGGGTCACCCCACACTACGCCTACCGGTACGAGGCTGCCACTCGAGAACCTCTCTTGCCCATTGGTTATCTGTTCTTCGAGCTACATGGCTGGCCCATTGCCACTTCAGTTTTCTAATCCGTTGGGCTATGTCGGTCACATTTTGGTCGGTTATATTTGGTTCTACTGCGGATATCCTAATTTCTGAGTTTATCACGCAGAGAAACCCCAAGCATAGCCCTCTCCATAGCTCGTTGAGCGACCTTGAGCGTCCTCATAAGGCCAGCAGTGAAGGACCACGTCTCAGTTCCATTGGTCAACACTGGCATCACGCACTGATTATACAATCTAGTTTTCAGAGTTTGAGGTATACCCGACGAAAGAAAGAAAGAAAGAAAAATATTAATTTTTACAAACACAATGCACCAGAACACAGAAACCAAGACACAACAAAAAAGTAACAATTTAAGAACAAACAAACAATTAAAATTAGGAAAAAAAATTATACATAATATATATTCTTAAAACTAGTGCCTCGGGTTGATGCCAAAAGATAGGAACCAATTCAGCATGATGTCATATTGGAAACCTAACGCTGATTTTCTATTGGGCCAGACGATTGGATTGACGAGAAGATGTGTCGTGATTTCCCGAACGCTGCCCAACCGAGTCCGAATACTGACCTTTCGGTCGAAGATGGACTTATTTATACTTAGTCGGACTATTTGTCCCACGTAAACGTATTCGTCAACAACTTCGAGCATAGTGCTCCCAACAACTATCGGCGTATTTGTGACATGGTGACATATACGTGTGCAGTACGGTCATCCAACCAGTAATAAACGAGTGTTTCAAGACAGCGGTCGTTTCATTGCATTCACAAACATATCATTGGCGACGAAGAAGGAGTACCCACAATAAAAAAAAAATGGCTTATCTGGGAAATCTGCCTATTTTTGACCATAAGTCAAGTGAATGGTCAATTTTCAAAAGCAGACTAACTCAGTTTGCGAAGATAAATCGCGTCGAAGAAGTGAACAAAAGTGGAATTCTTCTCACCCATCTTACGGATGAAACGTATCGCTTGGTACGAAACTTAGCGTACCCGCAAGACTTAGAATCTCTAAGTTACTCGAATCTCGTTGAATTACTCGACGGTCATTTCAAGCAAAAAAAAATGCTCATTTGTGGATAAAGAAAAATTTTTTGGGGCAACCAGAAATCCAGGCGAATCATTGGGAGACTGGGCAGCGCGATTGAGAGGTCTCGCAAGCAATTGTGACTTCGGCACTGCCTTGGAAACGAATTTAAGAGATCGTTTCGTCCTCGGCCTGGGCCCTGGCCCGGAACAAGATAAGTTGTTCGAACAAGATCCGTCCACATTGACACTGTCAGTAGCTATGGAGCTAGCCGAGCAGGCGGCGTATGCCAGGCAGGCGAAGGTTATGTTGTGCACCAGCGAACATGCTCCAATTAAGGAGGAACCGGTATACCGAGCGAGATTTCAAGGTCAAGGAGACAGCGGCGCGGTTATACGGCGTCCTAATGCTGGCAGGACATCAGCAGGTCGCGACCAACCGAGAGATTTTTCTCGTTGTTCGGTCTGTGGCTTGAAGAACCACCAAAGTGATAAGTGCCGTTATAAAAGTTACAGATGTCAAAAGTGCGGTGAAAAAGGTCATTTAAAGAAAGTGTGCGATAGTGTCAATAGATCGCGGATGTACCATATCGAGTCGGTAAGCGAACCAGAGCAGGTCAAGGACACGTCTTGTGAGGAGTGCCACAATTTTAATTTGAGGTATGTGACTGATAAGCCCATTTCAATTGATGTAATAATAGATAATCAGTGTATGACAATGGAGCTTGATTCAGGATCAAGTAAAAGTGTGATTTCTTATAATACATATAAGGAAAAATTCTTAAAATATTCATTACGTAGTAGTTCTGTAAAAATGTGCTTATATAACGGACACAAGATTGATCCATTAGGTTATATTACTGTAGAAACTAGTTACAATAACAGTACAAAATTGATTAAATATTTTGTTGTCAAAAATGGGGGACCGCCTATACTAGGTAGGGATTTCATGAGCGCCTTTAATTTTGTGATTACTACCAAATTAAATTACATAAGAAATGATTCCGAATTGCATGAGTTATTAAATAAATATTCGGCGTTGTGGCGTGACGAGTTGGGCGCATTTAATAACTTTAAAGTCAGTTTGCAGTTGAAGGCGAATGCTGTGCCTAAGTTTTTTAAGCCGCGTACTGTACCCTTTGCCCTCAGAGATAAAGTCGAACAAGAGCTAAACCGATTAGTGCACTTGGGTATCCTTGTTCCTATTAATTATTCTCAATACGCCACCCCCATTGTGCCAGTTTTAAAAGATAATGGCCAAGTTAAAATCGCAGGTGATTTTTCTATTACATTAAATAAGGATCTCTTAATAGAAAAATATCCCCTGCCTCGAATTGAAGAGGTTTTTGCCAAAATTGGAGGGGGTGAGCACTATAGTAAAATTGATTTAAAAAACGCTTACAACCAGTTCGTCCTGGATGACGCGTCTCAGGAGCTCACGGCAATTAATACGCATAAAGGACTTTTTAAATACACTAGGTTAGTGTACGGCCTTTCTAGTGGTCCAGCCATTTTTCAACGGAGCATGGAGACACTTTTATCAGGAATAGACGGGGTAAGCATATGGCTTGATGACATTTGTGTCACGGGCCCCGATAGAAATTCCCACATGCAGCGGCTAAGTAAAGTCCTAGATAGACTATGTAAGGCAGGCCTACGTTTACAAAAAGACAAATGTCAATTTTTCAGAGAAAGCGTCAGGTATTTGGGTTACGTGATTAGTAAAACGGGATTAAGGACTTGTCCGGATAAAGTACAAGCCATTCTTAGTGCACCGGAACCAAATAACGTCACCGAAGTTAAAAGATTTCTAGGAGTAGTCAACTACTATAGAAATTTTATTCCAAACGCCTCTTCTGTACTGAGTCCTCTACATGAGCTATTACGTAAAGATGCAAAATGGGAATGGGGAAAACGGCAGCGACAAAGCGTCGCAGCGATACGGCGCGAACTGGCGTCAGAACGCGTGTTGGCTCATTTCGAGCCAGCGGCGCAGCTAGTGCTGGCGGTGGACGCCGGCCCGACCGGTCTAGGCGCCGTACTCTCACAAAGGGCGGAGAACGGCATCGAACGCCCGCTAGCGTATGCATCTCGCTCACTTACGAGCAGTGAAAGAAACTATAGCCAGATACAGAAGGAAGCGACGGCCATTATCTTCGGGGTCCGACGCTTTCATCAATATTTGTACGGTCGCGAAGATCCTTTTATCCTGAAAACCGACCACAGACCATTGGTATCAATTTTTAATCCTAAAACAGGTATTCCTGTTACTACTGCGCTAAGACTGCAGCGATACTCAGTTATATTGTCCGCTTATAACTATGTCGTACAATATGTCTCGAGCGGAAATAATATTGTGGCCGATTACTTCTCACGCGCTCCTGTAAAATGCGTCAACGAGTCGTCGAACGATATAGATACAAACGATATAGACACTCATTATGCAGTTAGGTTTCTCGATGCGTCATCGCCGGCCACTTCGGCCCGCGACGTTGCGCAGACGACGGAGCGAGATAGGACGATTAAAACCGTGCTTAGGTACATGCAACACGGGTGGCCGCGTAAATTAAAATGTAAATCTATTTTACCTTATTTTCACTGCAAGTCCGATTTACAATATGAGAATGGTTGTCTTTTTAGGGGACATAGGATTGTTATACCACTCGGGTTGAGAGATAGAATGTTACGCGAGCTTCATGATTCTCATTTAGGAATAACCAAAACTAAATGTAACGCTAGAAGTAGAATGTGGTGGCCCGGTATTGACCGGGACATCGAACGCTGGATCGGATCATGTGCGACGTGCGCAAGCGTGCGGGCCGCCCCGCCGCGCGACCCCCCCGCGCCCTGGCCTCCCTCCACCGCGCCATGGCAACGAGTGCACATTGATTACATGACTGTAGGGCAGAGGGTATATCTGGTAATCGTCGACTCCTACAGTAAATGGATAGAATGTCTATACATGCATAACGGAACCTCATCTAATGCTTTAATAACAAAATTAAAAGGCGTTTTCTCTAATTTTGGAATACCAAATGTTTTAGTGTCCGACAACGATGTAAAAATTAATTCACTCGAGTTTCAGACATTTTGTTCATCGAATGGCATAAAATACATGACGTCACCCATTTACCATCCGCCAAGTAACGGTCAAGCTGAGAATTCAGTAAGAACATGTAAAAAAATGTTAAAATGTATATTAATTGACAATTTACCTTTGCACAAAGTTCACGACATGTTATTAGGGTACCTATTTAACTATAGAAATACCGTGCATTGTACCACGGGTGAAACGCCGGCAAAGTTAATGTTCGGCAGAAATTTGCGGTCGCGTCTCGATTTGATTTTACCCTTAAAAAATCATAATTCTAATTCACTTACGGCAGCCGGGAAAAGATCTTTTGAAATCGGCGATATCGTTTGGACCCGATGGTACAGTGCACGAAAAGAATCTTGGCAGTTAGGTAGAATAAAGGAAAAAATAGGAAATAAAATGTATAGAATTCATATTAGGGACATGGAGGTTTGGTGTATTAGACATGTGGATCAAATTATTAGATATACGGGTTCAGACAGTAGTCGCGACGATATTGTCGCTGCTGAGGAGACTCGTTGCCCCTCCACGTCGCCGGCTACTGTAAATGCACACTCTCCCGCGCAACAGCCTATGTTTCCGGGTATAAGTAATACGGAGCAAAGTATGGAGCAGGCTACGAATATGCAGACGGGTGAGCTGCAATCGCCCTCGAATACTGGAGCGCCGAATCTTGGTTCATCTGACCACGGTGAGGCAGAAGAAGTAAGTGACTGTGAGACTAGGGAGTATGAAAAGGACAACATTGCCTCCGTAGAAAGGCCTATGGCAGAAACGGAGGCTGTGCCGTCCACAATTGGCGATTCCCATGTACCGCCAACATTGCCACTTTTAGCCACACGCCCGAAACGTACAAGACCAAGGGTGGATTATAAAAAGTATTTTTAAGTAGCGATTGTTAATTATAGTTATGCAGAGATCAAGTTTGCTAATTATTGTTAATAGTTATTATTAGTTGCTAAGTTTATGAAAAAAAAAAAATACTGTATTTAATTTAGAAACCGTGTTACCAGGTTCCAAAATTAAGTGGGGAGGAATGACATATACGTGTGCAGTACGGTCATCCAACCAGTAATAAACGAGTGTTTCAAGACAGCGGTCGTTTCATTGCATTCACAAACATATCACATGGACTTAATGTCCATTTCCTTAATGTGATGTTCATCCTAAGAACGATCCGTTGGGAGACAGCATTGAGGTCATTGAACATAGTGCCTAGGTCCTTTCGCCATAAGGACTATATCGTCGGCAAATCAAAGGTGAGTGATTACTCGCCATTGATGTTAATACCGTGTCCTTTCCAGTCCAGTAGCTTGAAAATGTCTTCCAATGCAGCGATGAAGAGTTTCGGGGATATAACGGCACCCTGTCTTACACCTCTCTGCGGTTGGATAGGTTTCGAACTCTGTTTCTGTACTCGGATAGCCATCGTAGTCGTAGTACACCAACAGTCAACTTGGCACCCTGCACCGCCCAAACTTCGACGTAGTCAAAGGCTTTCTCACAGTCCACATACGCTAGGCAAAGTGGCAGGTTGTACTCTTCGGTCTTCTGTACAATCTGCCGCAGGGTATGTATGCAGGTCTATGGTACTGAAGCCTTTTCGGAAACCGGCTTGTTCGGGAAGCTGGGAGTCATCGCATCTGCGTGAGAGACGATTTGTAATGACTCTCGAAAACAGCACGTAGACGCGGCCCAGAAGGGAAATCGGTCTGTAGTTCTTCAAGAGAGCGTTGCCGCCTTTCTTGAAGAACAAGACCACCGCACTTCTGCTCCACGTCTTCGTAGGACGGAATTGAAGAGCTTCTGAAGGACTTTAAGTACCGGTGTTCCACCCGCTTTCATAAGCTCTGCTGTAATTCCATCGTTGCCTGGAGCCATGCCGTTTTGAAGGTGCTGAAAAGCCATTCTAATCTCGCTTAGACTGATGTCCGGGATATCGGGACAGATAGTAACCCTCCCGGTAATAGAACAAGTTGCCGGATTTGAGAATCACCATGTCCTCCCCCTCTCTTCGGACCTCGGATAATCCTATCTCCAGCGCAACTTGTCTATGTCTTCTTCCAGCTCCGGGATGTTCTCGTCAGTCCTCAGGGTGCGTGCGTTATTCAACATAGTCACCGTAGGTGGCAACCGAACCTCCACCGGAGATTCTTAGCAACCTCTGCCCCGCCGTTACCATGGTCGCCACTGTAGCCAGGAATAGCAGGACCACCGGGGACTGGGGGTCGTTTCTTCGTGCCATAGTTGCCACGCTTGGCGAGCGGGTTGGCAACCGCAGTTTTTTTTGTACAGTTGCTGCTATCAGGGAGATGCTGCTGCTCATCTCCTGCCTGTCTCCCTCTGTCGCCTTTTACGACACCCACGGGAAGATATGAGGTAGTGGATATTCTTAACCGCCACTACACGGCACATTATTATTATTTATAATTAAGGCAATTATAATTAAGATACACAAAATAATTTATTTTTCATTAATTTCTACATTACATTTTGTGTTGGACTTAAGATTTTTTTAAAACAAACATATGTTTGACATGACATTGCATTGTCATCCAACCTACAGGTCCATACAAATTTTCAGCTCAATCGGACAGTGAAAAGTAGGTTAAATTTCACTTGCAAGATTCTATTACAGACACAGACAGACCGACAATGGGACAGGTGAAGCTAAATAAAAGCTTGTAAAAATGTAGTCATTACCTTTTTCCCTAATTAGAAAGGTACATTTTTTTCTTGTCTCTGTACTTCACGGAACTTATAATCTATACTAATATTATAAAGAGGAAAGATTTGTATGTTCGTAACGTATAAAGTACAGAATTTATAATCTATAGGAACTAATAGTATAAATAAGAAAGAATTTAGAAGTAAGCAATGCTCTCTGTGTAATTCATTACTCTGTGTACCAAGCTAGCGCACGTGATGTTCGATAGATGGCGCGCAGTTCGCCGCGAAACGAGCAAGGTCAATCGCTTCTTGTCTAAGGGCTATATTTCACCGGGACACCATGACGGCGCAACAATCGCCGCTACCAACAAAATGTATACAGCTCTTGAGTTACTCACCTGGTGACAATTTGGTTGCGCAACCGATTTGGCAGCTCGGACGCGTGCACAGCTGCACAGAATATTACTGGTCGGTCGCGCCACTGTTGTGTTTTGTTTTTTAACTGATTGTTAATTGCATACGATGGATAATTTCGATAAAGAAAAATACATTATCGAAATTCAAAGTAGACCATAATTTGAGATAATTCCTCATCAGATTATTCCGATAGAAATTTGAAACATTGGGAGGAAGTTGTAGATTTGTTTGGAGAACAGGAGCAAACTGTTCAACAAAAGAGAGCTTAGGTAAATAAACATATATATTTTTAATGAATTATTTTCAATAAATGTTCATGATGATTCTGGTGAAACATGGACAGCCAAAAGTCCGTTGTGAGTGAAGATATGTATGTACTACTCTGTGTAAAAAGTATCGGGAATATGTCAATAAAAAGACCCGCGTAAAAGAGGTCGTTCTAATTTTTTTACTGCATGTTGATAGCACTGTACTGATTTAGCGCGCAAAGTTTGAGCGGGATCTGTCATTTAATTTGTTTTAAACTACACTTTTTGTTGGTCATAGTTTTGAGTTCTCGGCGATTTTTACAATGGAAAATATTGTTGAACAAATAGTGTGCCTTAAATTTTGTGTTTCGAATGATATTTCATGTTGAATCACTAAAAAAATGTTGCGAAATACCTACGGCGAATCGTGTATATCGAAAACAAGGGCTTATGAATGGTATAAGGCTTTTAAAGAAGGGCGAGAAGTAGTAGTAGACTTGCCTCGTTCTGGTAGACCTTCAACCGCTACGACCAAAGAAAACATCGACAAAATCAAGAAGCTAGTGCTCGAAAATCGACGTATGAGTCTGAGAGAGTTGGCTAGTGAGGTGAACATATCTTTTAAGTCCGTCCACAACATTCTCATTGACATTTTAGGCATGAAACACGTCGCCGCTCGACTAGTTCTAAAAGAGCTCAATTTTGTTCAAAGAGCGCAGCGAAAGCATGTCGCTGAAGACATGGTTTAGATGATACCACATTATCGTGGGCCAAATTTGTAGGTGTCAAAAGAATCAAATTCAGCCTAAAATACCAATATAAGCTGCGTTGCAATACTGCCTCAATATCTTTCTATACTCGAAAACCTTTATTAATTCTTCACAAATCGATCGTAGGTCGAAGTTCACGCAATAATATTAAAAAATATGAAGAATGGAAAGCCAAAAAATTGAAGTCTGCCAAAAAGTACATAAAAAAGGAGTTAAGGTTTGAAAAACAGGATCCCAGCAGTTATGGCGAAGATTGTAGTAAACCAGACATAGATGAAGAGATGATGTTAAAATCAAAAGAAGCATTTTTGCAAAATTTTCAGAAGAGTTCCGAAGAAAGAGAATGAATAGATCGGGAAACCGTTCTACAAAGAGGATATAGCAAGTAGTTAGAATCGCGCCGTAATATTTTAACTGCCTCTAATTTTTGCCGCGTTATAAAACGACGCTTAGACACAAGCTGTCAAAATATTATAAAGGATAGCTTAAATAAAAAATCCATCGAATAGGTCCAATCTATTTAAACATGGGAAGAATAATGAGAAGTTAGCACTGGAGCAATTATCAGCACAAGAAAATATTAAAATGTTATCATGCGGATTATATATTTATCCATATGTACCATATTTTGGAGCATCTCCGCGTGGAATAACTGCAGAAGGAATTTTGGTCGAAATGAAATGCCCTAAAGTTTCGTTTAATATCGGTTTAGATGGCGATGGATAAGAAAAAAATACCATTTTATAAAAAAGATTGCGACGGTATTTAGAAAATAAACAAGGAACATTATTAGTACTATCAAGTTCAAGGACAGCTCCATGTGACAAGTAGAGAAAAATGTTTTTTGGCAATTTGGTCGGACGAAAATTTTCCGGTTAAAACGAAAATTATTGAACGGGATGACCATTTTTGGTCAGCCAAAATCGAGAAGAAATTAAAAGATTTTTATTTAGACTGTTTGCTTCCTGAACTAATAGATCCTCGGTTCCCAAGAAAAATGCCTATTAGAGACCCAAAATATATAATGAATGAAAAACAAGAAAGAAAACAAAAAGCAGGGCCAATTGTTTTACAAGTTAAGAAAAATTAATTATAATTCATCATCATCATCACCATTACGGCCCTTGACAAGTCCACTGCTGGACATAGGCCTCCCCTCAAGGAATGCCACAGAGCACGTCCTGAGCCGCCTGCATCCATCGACTTCCTTTATATCTTACCAGGTCGTCACCACATCTAGTGGGGGTCACCCCACACTACGCCTACCGGTACGAGGCTGCCACTCGAGAACCTCTCTTGCCCATTGGTTATCTGTTCTTCGAGCTACATGGCTGGCCCATTGCCACTTCAGTTTTCTAATCCGTTGGGCTATGTCGGTCACATTTTGGTCGGTTATATTTGGTTCTACTGCGGATATCCTAATTTCTGAGTTTATCACGCAGAGAAACCCCAAGCATAGCCCTCTCCATAGCTCGTTGAGCGACCTTGAGCGTCCTCATAAGGCCAGCAGTGAAGGACCACGTCTCAGTTCCATTGGTCAACACTGGCATCACGCACTGATTATACAATCTAGTTTTCAGAGTTTGAGGTATACCCGACGAAAGAAAGAAAGAAAGAAAAATATTAATTTTTACAAACACAATGCACCAGAACACAGAAACCAAGACACAACAAAAAAGTAACAATTTAAGAACAAACAAACAATTAAAATTAGGAAAAAAAATTATACATAATATATATTCTTAAAACTAGTGCCTCGGGTTGATGCCAAAAGATAGGAACCAATTCAGCATGATGTCATATTGGAAACCTAACGCTGATTTTCTATTGGGCCAGACGATTGGATTGACGAGAAGATGTGTCGTGATTTCCCGAACGCTGCCCAACCGAGTCCGAATACTGACCTTTCGGTCGAAGATGGACTTATTTATACTTAGTCGGACTATTTGTCCCACGTAAACGTATTCGTCAACAACTTCGAGCATAGTGCTCCCAACAACTATCGGCGTATTTGTGACATGGTGACATATACGTGTGCAGTACGGTCATCCAACCAGTAATAAACGAGTGTTTCAAGACAGCGGTCGTTTCATTGCATTCACAAACATATCATTGGCGACGAAGAAGGAGTACCCACAATAAAAAAAAAATGGCTTATCTGGGAAATCTGCCTATTTTTGACCATAAGTCAAGTGAATGGTCAATTTTCAAAAGCAGACTAACTCAGTTTGCGAAGATAAATCGCGTCGAAGAAGTGAACAAAAGTGGAATTCTTCTCACCCATCTTACGGATGAAACGTATCGCTTGGTACGAAACTTAGCGTACCCGCAAGACTTAGAATCTCTAAGTTACTCGAATCTCGTTGAATTACTCGACGGTCATTTCAAGCAAAAAAAAATGCTCATTTGTGGATAAAGAAAAATTTTTTGGGGCAACCAGAAATCCAGGCGAATCATTGGGAGACTGGGCAGCGCGATTGAGAGGTCTCGCAAGCAATTGTGACTTCGGCACTGCCTTGGAAACGAATTTAAGAGATCGTTTCGTCCTCGGCCTGGGCCCTGGCCCGGAACAAGATAAGTTGTTCGAACAAGATCCGTCCACATTGACACTGTCAGTAGCTATGGAGCTAGCCGAGCAGGCGGCGTATGCCAGGCAGGCGAAGGTTATGTTGTGCACCAGCGAACATGCTCCAATTAAGGAGGAACCGGTATACCGAGCGAGATTTCAAGGTCAAGGAGACAGCGGCGCGGTTATACGGCGTCCTAATGCTGGCAGGACATCAGCAGGTCGCGACCAACCGAGAGATTTTTCTCGTTGTTCGGTCTGTGGCTTGAAGAACCACCAAAGTGATAAGTGCCGTTATAAAAGTTACAGATGTCAAAAGTGCGGTGAAAAAGGTCATTTAAAGAAAGTGTGCGATAGTGTCAATAGATCGCGGATGTACCATATCGAGTCGGTAAGCGAACCAGAGCAGGTCAAGGACACGTCTTGTGAGGAGTGCCACAATTTTAATTTGAGGTATGTGACTGATAAGCCCATTTCAATTGATGTAATAATAGATAATCAGTGTATGACAATGGAGCTTGATTCAGGATCAAGTAAAAGTGTGATTTCTTATAATACATATAAGGAAAAATTCTTAAAATATTCATTACGTAGTAGTTCTGTAAAAATGTGCTTATATAACGGACACAAGATTGATCCATTAGGTTATATTACTGTAGAAACTAGTTACAATAACAGTACAAAATTGATTAAATATTTTGTTGTCAAAAATGGGGGACCGCCTATACTAGGTAGGGATTTCATGAGCGCCTTTAATTTTGTGATTACTACCAAATTAAATTACATAAGAAATGATTCCGAATTGCATGAGTTATTAAATAAATATTCGGCGTTGTGGCGTGACGAGTTGGGCGCATTTAATAACTTTAAAGTCAGTTTGCAGTTGAAGGCGAATGCTGTGCCTAAGTTTTTTAAGCCGCGTACTGTACCCTTTGCCCTCAGAGATAAAGTCGAACAAGAGCTAAACCGATTAGTGCACTTGGGTATCCTTGTTCCTATTAATTATTCTCAATACGCCACCCCCATTGTGCCAGTTTTAAAAGATAATGGCCAAGTTAAAATCGCAGGTGATTTTTCTATTACATTAAATAAGGATCTCTTAATAGAAAAATATCCCCTGCCTCGAATTGAAGAGGTTTTTGCCAAAATTGGAGGGGGTGAGCACTATAGTAAAATTGATTTAAAAAACGCTTACAACCAGTTCGTCCTGGATGACGCGTCTCAGGAGCTCACGGCAATTAATACGCATAAAGGACTTTTTAAATACACTAGGTTAGTGTACGGCCTTTCTAGTGGTCCAGCCATTTTTCAACGGAGCATGGAGACACTTTTATCAGGAATAGACGGGGTAAGCATATGGCTTGATGACATTTGTGTCACGGGCCCCGATAGAAATTCCCACATGCAGCGGCTAAGTAAAGTCCTAGATAGACTATGTAAGGCAGGCCTACGTTTACAAAAAGACAAATGTCAATTTTTCAGAGAAAGCGTCAGGTATTTGGGTTACGTGATTAGTAAAACGGGATTAAGGACTTGTCCGGATAAAGTACAAGCCATTCTTAGTGCACCGGAACCAAATAACGTCACCGAAGTTAAAAGATTTCTAGGAGTAGTCAACTACTATAGAAATTTTATTCCAAACGCCTCTTCTGTACTGAGTCCTCTACATGAGCTATTACGTAAAGATGCAAAATGGGAATGGGGAAAACGGCAGCGACAAAGCGTCGCAGCGATACGGCGCGAACTGGCGTCAGAACGCGTGTTGGCTCATTTCGAGCCAGCGGCGCAGCTAGTGCTGGCGGTGGACGCCGGCCCGACCGGTCTAGGCGCCGTACTCTCACAAAGGGCGGAGAACGGCATCGAACGCCCGCTAGCGTATGCATCTCGCTCACTTACGAGCAGTGAAAGAAACTATAGCCAGATACAGAAGGAAGCGACGGCCATTATCTTCGGGGTCCGACGCTTTCATCAATATTTGTACGGTCGCGAAGATCCTTTTATCCTGAAAACCGACCACAGACCATTGGTATCAATTTTTAATCCTAAAACAGGTATTCCTGTTACTACTGCGCTAAGACTGCAGCGATACTCAGTTATATTGTCCGCTTATAACTATGTCGTACAATATGTCTCGAGCGGAAATAATATTGTGGCCGATTACTTCTCACGCGCTCCTGTAAAATGCGTCAACGAGTCGTCGAACGATATAGATACAAACGATATAGACACTCATTATGCAGTTAGGTTTCTCGATGCGTCATCGCCGGCCACTTCGGCCCGCGACGTTGCGCAGACGACGGAGCGAGATAGGACGATTAAAACCGTGCTTAGGTACATGCAACACGGGTGGCCGCGTAAATTAAAATGTAAATCTATTTTACCTTATTTTCACTGCAAGTCCGATTTACAATATGAGAATGGTTGTCTTTTTAGGGGACATAGGATTGTTATACCACTCGGGTTGAGAGATAGAATGTTACGCGAGCTTCATGATTCTCATTTAGGAATAACCAAAACTAAATGTAACGCTAGAAGTAGAATGTGGTGGCCCGGTATTGACCGGGACATCGAACGCTGGATCGGATCATGTGCGACGTGCGCAAGCGTGCGGGCCGCCCCGCCGCGCGACCCCCCCGCGCCCTGGCCTCCCTCCACCGCGCCATGGCAACGAGTGCACATTGATTACATGACTGTAGGGCAGAGGGTATATCTGGTAATCGTCGACTCCTACAGTAAATGGATAGAATGTCTATACATGCATAACGGAACCTCATCTAATGCTTTAATAACAAAATTAAAAGGCGTTTTCTCTAATTTTGGAATACCAAATGTTTTAGTGTCCGACAACGATGTAAAAATTAATTCACTCGAGTTTCAGACATTTTGTTCATCGAATGGCATAAAATACATGACGTCACCCATTTACCATCCGCCAAGTAACGGTCAAGCTGAGAATTCAGTAAGAACATGTAAAAAAATGTTAAAATGTATATTAATTGACAATTTACCTTTGCACAAAGTTCACGACATGTTATTAGGGTACCTATTTAACTATAGAAATACCGTGCATTGTACCACGGGTGAAACGCCGGCAAAGTTAATGTTCGGCAGAAATTTGCGGTCGCGTCTCGATTTGATTTTACCCTTAAAAAATCATAATTCTAATTCACTTACGGCAGCCGGGAAAAGATCTTTTGAAATCGGCGATATCGTTTGGACCCGATGGTACAGTGCACGAAAAGAATCTTGGCAGTTAGGTAGAATAAAGGAAAAAATAGGAAATAAAATGTATAGAATTCATATTAGGGACATGGAGGTTTGGTGTATTAGACATGTGGATCAAATTATTAGATATACGGGTTCAGACAGTAGTCGCGACGATATTGTCGCTGCTGAGGAGACTCGTTGCCCCTCCACGTCGCCGGCTACTGTAAATGCACACTCTCCCGCGCAACAGCCTATGTTTCCGGGTATAAGTAATACGGAGCAAAGTATGGAGCAGGCTACGAATATGCAGACGGGTGAGCTGCAATCGCCCTCGAATACTGGAGCGCCGAATCTTGGTTCATCTGACCACGGTGAGGCAGAAGAAGTAAGTGACTGTGAGACTAGGGAGTATGAAAAGGACAACATTGCCTCCGTAGAAAGGCCTATGGCAGAAACGGAGGCTGTGCCGTCCACAATTGGCGATTCCCATGTACCGCCAACATTGCCACTTTTAGCCACACGCCCGAAACGTACAAGACCAAGGGTGGATTATAAAAAGTATTTTTAAGTAGCGATTGTTAATTATAGTTATGCAGAGATCAAGTTTGCTAATTATTGTTAATAGTTATTATTAGTTGCTAAGTTTATGAAAAAAAAAAATACTGTATTTAATTTAGAAACCGTGTTACCAGGTTCCAAAATTAAGTGGGGAGGAATGACATATACGTGTGCAGTACGGTCATCCAACCAGTAATAAACGAGTGTTTCAAGACAGCGGTCGTTTCATTGCATTCACAAACATATCACATGGACTTAATGTCCATTTCCTTAATGTGATGTTCATCCTAAGAACGATCCGTTGGGAGACAGCATTGAGGTCATTGAACATAGTGCCTAGGTCCTTTCGCCATAAGGACTATATCGTCGGCAAATCAAAGGTGAGTGATTACTCGCCATTGATGTTAATACCGTGTCCTTTCCAGTCCAGTAGCTTGAAAATGTCTTCCAATGCAGCGATGAAGAGTTTCGGGGATATAACGGCACCCTGTCTTACACCTCTCTGCGGTTGGATAGGTTTCGAACTCTGTTTCTGTACTCGGATAGCCATCGTAGTCGTAGTACACCAACAGTCAACTTGGCACCCTGCACCGCCCAAACTTCGACGTAGTCAAAGGCTTTCTCACAGTCCACATACGCTAGGCAAAGTGGCAGGTTGTACTCTTCGGTCTTCTGTACAATCTGCCGCAGGGTATGTATGCAGGTCTATGGTACTGAAGCCTTTTCGGAAACCGGCTTGTTCGGGAAGCTGGGAGTCATCGCATCTGCGTGAGAGACGATTTGTAATGACTCTCGAAAACAGCACGTAGACGCGGCCCAGAAGGGAAATCGGTCTGTAGTTCTTCAAGAGAGCGTTGCCGCCTTTCTTGAAGAACAAGACCACCGCACTTCTGCTCCACGTCTTCGTAGGACGGAATTGAAGAGCTTCTGAAGGACTTTAAGTACCGGTGTTCCACCCGCTTTCATAAGCTCTGCTGTAATTCCATCGTTGCCTGGAGCCATGCCGTTTTGAAGGTGCTGAAAAGCCATTCTAATCTCGCTTAGACTGATGTCCGGGATATCGGGACAGATAGTAACCCTCCCGGTAATAGAACAAGTTGCCGGATTTGAGAATCACCATGTCCTCCCCCTCTCTTCGGACCTCGGATAATCCTATCTCCAGCGCAACTTGTCTATGTCTTCTTCCAGCTCCGGGATGTTCTCGTCAGTCCTCAGGGTGCGTGCGTTATTCAACATAGTCACCGTAGGTGGCAACCGAACCTCCACCGGAGATTCTTAGCAACCTCTGCCCCGCCGTTACCATGGTCGCCACTGTAGCCAGGAATAGCAGGACCACCGGGGACTGGGGGTCGTTTCTTCGTGCCATAGTTGCCACGCTTGGCGAGCGGGTTGGCAACCGCAGTTTTTTTTGTACAGTTGCTGCTATCAGGGAGATGCTGCTGCTCATCTCCTGCCTGTCTCCCTCTGTCGCCTTTTACGACACCCACGGGAAGATATGAGGTAGTGGATATTCTTAACCGCCACTACACGGCACATTATTATTATTTATAATTAAGGCAATTATAATTAAGATACACAAAATAATTTATTTTTCATTAATTTCTACATTACATTTTGTGTTGGACTTAAGATTTTTTTAAAACAAACATATGTTTGACATGACATTGCATTGTCATCCAACCTACAGGTCCATACAAATTTTCAGCTCAATCGGACAGTGAAAAGTAGGTTAAATTTCACTTGCAAGATTCTATTACAGACACAGACAGACCGACAATGGGACAGGTGAAGCTAAATAAAAGCTTGTAAAAATGTAGTCATTACCTTTTTCCCTAATTAGAAAGGTACATTTTTTTCTTGTCTCTGTACTTCACGGAACTTATAATCTATACTAATATTATAAAGAGGAAAGATTTGTATGTTCGTAACGTATAAAGTACAGAATTTATAATCTATAGGAACTAATAGTATAAATAAGAAAGAATTTAGAAGTAAGCAATGCTCTCTGTGTAATTCATTACTCTGTGTACCAAGCTAGCGCACGTGATGTTCGATAGATGGCGCGCAGTTCGCCGCGAAACGAGCAAGGTCAATCGCTTCTTGTCTAAGGGCTATATTTCACCGGGACACCATGACGGCGCAACAATCGCCGCTACCAACAAAATGTATACAGCTCTTGAGTTACTCACCTGGTGACAATTTGGTTGCGCAACCGATTTGGCAGCTCGGACGCGTGCACAGCTGCACAGAATATTACTGGTCGGTCGCGCCACTGTTGTGTTTTGTTTTTTAACTGATTGTTAATTGCATACGATGGATAATTTCGATAAAGAAAAATACATTATCGAAATTCAAAGTAGACCATAATTTGAGATAATTCCTCATCAGATTATTCCGATAGAAATTTGAAACATTGGGAGGAAGTTGTAGATTTGTTTGGAGAACAGGAGCAAACTGTTCAACAAAAGAGAGCTTAGGTAAATAAACATATATATTTTTAATGAATTATTTTCAATAAATGTTCATGATGATTCTGGTGAAACATGGACAGCCAAAAGTCCGTTGTGAGTGAAGATATGTATGTACTACTCTGTGTAAAAAGTATCGGGAATATGTCAATAAAAAGACCCGCGTAAAAGAGGTCGTTCTAATTTTTTTACTGCATGTTGATAGCACTGTACTGATTTAGCGCGCAAAGTTTGAGCGGGATCTGTCATTTAATTTGTTTTAAACTACACTTTTTGTTGGTCATAGTTTTGAGTTCTCGGCGATTTTTACAATGGAAAATATTGTTGAACAAATAGTGTGCCTTAAATTTTGTGTTTCGAATGATATTTCATGTTGAATCACTAAAAAAATGTTGCGAAATACCTACGGCGAATCGTGTATATCGAAAACAAGGGCTTATGAATGGTATAAGGCTTTTAAAGAAGGGCGAGAAGTAGTAGTAGACTTGCCTCGTTCTGGTAGACCTTCAACCGCTACGACCAAAGAAAACATCGACAAAATCAAGAAGCTAGTGCTCGAAAATCGACGTATGAGTCTGAGAGAGTTGGCTAGTGAGGTGAACATATCTTTTAAGTCCGTCCACAACATTCTCATTGACATTTTAGGCATGAAACACGTCGCCGCTCGACTAGTTCTAAAAGAGCTCAATTTTGTTCAAAGAGCGCAGCGAAAGCATGTCGCTGAAGACATGGTTTAGATGATACCACATTATCGTGGGCCAAATTTGTAGGTGTCAAAAGAATCAAATTCAGCCTAAAATACCAATATAAGCTGCGTTGCAATACTGCCTCAATATCTTTCTATACTCGAAAACCTTTATTAATTCTTCACAAATCGATCGTAGGTCGAAGTTCACGCAATAATATTAAAAAATATGAAGAATGGAAAGCCAAAAAATTGAAGTCTGCCAAAAAGTACATAAAAAAGGAGTTAAGGTTTGAAAAACAGGATCCCAGCAGTTATGGCGAAGATTGTAGTAAACCAGACATAGATGAAGAGATGATGTTAAAATCAAAAGAAGCATTTTTGCAAAATTTTCAGAAGAGTTCCGAAGAAAGAGAATGAATAGATCGGGAAACCGTTCTACAAAGAGGATATAGCAAGTAGTTAGAATCGCGCCGTAATATTTTAATTGCCTCTAATTTTTGCCGCGTTATAAAACGACGCTTAGACACAAGCTGTCAAAATATTATAAAGGATAGCTTAAATAAAAAATCCATCGAATAGGTCCAATCTATTTAAACATGGGAAGAATAATGAGAAGTTAGCACTGGAGCAATTATCAGCACAAGAAAATATTAAAATGTTATCATGCGGATTATATATTTATCCATATGTACCATATTTTGGAGCATCTCCGCGTGGAATAACTGCAGAAGGAATTTTGGTCGAAATGAAATGCCCTAAAGTTTCGTTTAATATCGGTTTAGATGGCGATGGATAAGAAAAAAATACCATTTTATAAAAAAGATTGCGACGGTATTTAGAAAATAAACAAGGAACATTATTAGTACTATCAAGTTCAAGGACAGCTCCATGTGACAAGTAGAGAAAAATGTTTTTTGGCAATTTGGTCGGACGAAAATTTTCCGGTTAAAACGAAAATTATTGAACGGGATGACCATTTTTGGTCAGCCAAAATCGAGAAGAAATTAAAAGATTTTTATTTAGACTGTTTGCTTCCTGAACTAATAGATCCTCGGTTCCCAAGAAAAATGCCTATTAGAGACCCAAAATATATAATGAATGAAAAACAAGAAAGAAAACAAAAAGCAGGGCCAATTGTTTTACAAGTTAAGAAAAATTAATTATAATTCATCATCATCATCACCATTACGGCCCTTGACAAGTCCACTGCTGGACATAGGCCTCCCCTCAAGGAATGCCACAGAGCACGTCCTGAGCCGCCTGCATCCATCGACTTCCTTTATATCTTACCAGGTCGTCACCACATCTAGTGGGGGTCACCCCACACTACGCCTACCGGTACGAGGCTGCCACTCGAGAACCTCTCTTGCCCATTGGTTATCTGTTCTTCGAGCTACATGGCTGGCCCATTGCCACTTCAGTTTTCTAATCCGTTGGGCTATGTCGGTCACATTTTGGTCGGTTATATTTGGTTCTACTGCGGATATCCTAATTTCTGAGTTTATCACGCAGAGAAACCCCAAGCATAGCCCTCTCCATAGCTCGTTGAGCGACCTTGAGCGTCCTCATAAGGCCAGCAGTGAAGGACCACGTCTCAGTTCCATTGGTCAACACTGGCATCACGCACTGATTATACAATCTAGTTTTCAGAGTTTGAGGTATACCCGACGAAAGAAAGAAAGAAAGAAAAATATTAATTTTTACAAACACAATGCACCAGAACACAGAAACCAAGACACAACAAAAAAGTAACAATTTAAGAACAAACAAACAATTAAAATTAGGAAAAAAAATTATACATAATATATATTCTTAAAACTAGTGCCTCGGGTTGATGCCAAAAGATAGGAACCAATTCAGCATGATGTCATATTGGAAACCTAACGCTGATTTTCTATTGGGCCAGACGATTGGATTGACGAGAAGATGTGTCGTGATTTCCCGAACGCTGCCCAACCGAGTCCGAATACTGACCTTTCGGTCGAAGATGGACTTATTTATACTTAGTCGGACTATTTGTCCCACGTAAACGTATTCGTCAACAACTTCGAGCATAGTGCTCCCAACAACTATCGGCGTATTTGTGACATGGTGACATATACGTGTGCAGTACGGTCATCCAACCAGTAATAAACGAGTGTTTCAAGACAGCGGTCGTTTCATTGCATTCACAAACATATCATTGGCGACGAAGAAGGAGTACCCACAATAAAAAAAAAATGGCTTATCTGGGAAATCTGCCTATTTTTGACCATAAGTCAAGTGAATGGTCAATTTTCAAAAGCAGACTAACTCAGTTTGCGAAGATAAATCGCGTCGAAGAAGTGAACAAAAGTGGAATTCTTCTCACCCATCTTACGGATGAAACGTATCGCTTGGTACGAAACTTAGCGTACCCGCAAGACTTAGAATCTCTAAGTTACTCGAATCTCGTTGAATTACTCGACGGTCATTTCAAGCAAAAAAAAATGCTCATTTGTGGATAAAGAAAAATTTTTTGGGGCAACCAGAAATCCAGGCGAATCATTGGGAGACTGGGCAGCGCGATTGAGAGGTCTCGCAAGCAATTGTGACTTCGGCACTGCCTTGGAAACGAATTTAAGAGATCGTTTCGTCCTCGGCCTGGGCCCTGGCCCGGAACAAGATAAGTTGTTCGAACAAGATCCGTCCACATTGACACTGTCAGTAGCTATGGAGCTAGCCGAGCAGGCGGCGTATGCCAGGCAGGCGAAGGTTATGTTGTGCACCAGCGAACATGCTCCAATTAAGGAGGAACCGGTATACCGAGCGAGATTTCAAGGTCAAGGAGACAGCGGCGCGGTTATACGGCGTCCTAATGCTGGCAGGACATCAGCAGGTCGCGACCAACCGAGAGATTTTTCTCGTTGTTCGGTCTGTGGCTTGAAGAACCACCAAAGTGATAAGTGCCGTTATAAAAGTTACAGATGTCAAAAGTGCGGTGAAAAAGGTCATTTAAAGAAAGTGTGCGATAGTGTCAATAGATCGCGGATGTACCATATCGAGTCGGTAAGCGAACCAGAGCAGGTCAAGGACACGTCTTGTGAGGAGTGCCACAATTTTAATTTGAGGTATGTGACTGATAAGCCCATTTCAATTGATGTAATAATAGATAATCAGTGTATGACAATGGAGCTTGATTCAGGATCAAGTAAAAGTGTGATTTCTTATAATACATATAAGGAAAAATTCTTAAAATATTCATTACGTAGTAGTTCTGTAAAAATGTGCTTATATAACGGACACAAGATTGATCCATTAGGTTATATTACTGTAGAAACTAGTTACAATAACAGTACAAAATTGATTAAATATTTTGTTGTCAAAAATGGGGGACCGCCTATACTAGGTAGGGATTTCATGAGCGCCTTTAATTTTGTGATTACTACCAAATTAAATTACATAAGAAATGATTCCGAATTGCATGAGTTATTAAATAAATATTCGGCGTTGTGGCGTGACGAGTTGGGCGCATTTAATAACTTTAAAGTCAGTTTGCAGTTGAAGGCGAATGCTGTGCCTAAGTTTTTTAAGCCGCGTACTGTACCCTTTGCCCTCAGAGATAAAGTCGAACAAGAGCTAAACCGATTAGTGCACTTGGGTATCCTTGTTCCTATTAATTATTCTCAATACGCCACCCCCATTGTGCCAGTTTTAAAAGATAATGGCCAAGTTAAAATCGCAGGTGATTTTTCTATTACATTAAATAAGGATCTCTTAATAGAAAAATATCCCCTGCCTCGAATTGAAGAGGTTTTTGCCAAAATTGGAGGGGGTGAGCACTATAGTAAAATTGATTTAAAAAACGCTTACAACCAGTTCGTCCTGGATGACGCGTCTCAGGAGCTCACGGCAATTAATACGCATAAAGGACTTTTTAAATACACTAGGTTAGTGTACGGCCTTTCTAGTGGTCCAGCCATTTTTCAACGGAGCATGGAGACACTTTTATCAGGAATAGACGGGGTAAGCATATGGCTTGATGACATTTGTGTCACGGGCCCCGATAGAAATTCCCACATGCAGCGGCTAAGTAAAGTCCTAGATAGACTATGTAAGGCAGGCCTACGTTTACAAAAAGACAAATGTCAATTTTTCAGAGAAAGCGTCAGGTATTTGGGTTACGTGATTAGTAAAACGGGATTAAGGACTTGTCCGGATAAAGTACAAGCCATTCTTAGTGCACCGGAACCAAATAACGTCACCGAAGTTAAAAGATTTCTAGGAGTAGTCAACTACTATAGAAATTTTATTCCAAACGCCTCTTCTGTACTGAGTCCTCTACATGAGCTATTACGTAAAGATGCAAAATGGGAATGGGGAAAACGGCAGCGACAAAGCGTCGCAGCGATACGGCGCGAACTGGCGTCAGAACGCGTGTTGGCTCATTTCGAGCCAGCGGCGCAGCTAGTGCTGGCGGTGGACGCCGGCCCGACCGGTCTAGGCGCCGTACTCTCACAAAGGGCGGAGAACGGCATCGAACGCCCGCTAGCGTATGCATCTCGCTCACTTACGAGCAGTGAAAGAAACTATAGCCAGATACAGAAGGAAGCGACGGCCATTATCTTCGGGGTCCGACGCTTTCATCAATATTTGTACGGTCGCGAAGATCCTTTTATCCTGAAAACCGACCACAGACCATTGGTATCAATTTTTAATCCTAAAACAGGTATTCCTGTTACTACTGCGCTAAGACTGCAGCGATACTCAGTTATATTGTCCGCTTATAACTATGTCGTACAATATGTCTCGAGCGGAAATAATATTGTGGCCGATTACTTCTCACGCGCTCCTGTAAAATGCGTCAACGAGTCGTCGAACGATATAGATACAAACGATATAGACACTCATTATGCAGTTAGGTTTCTCGATGCGTCATCGCCGGCCACTTCGGCCCGCGACGTTGCGCAGACGACGGAGCGAGATAGGACGATTAAAACCGTGCTTAGGTACATGCAACACGGGTGGCCGCGTAAATTAAAATGTAAATCTATTTTACCTTATTTTCACTGCAAGTCCGATTTACAATATGAGAATGGTTGTCTTTTTAGGGGACATAGGATTGTTATACCACTCGGGTTGAGAGATAGAATGTTACGCGAGCTTCATGATTCTCATTTAGGAATAACCAAAACTAAATGTAACGCTAGAAGTAGAATGTGGTGGCCCGGTATTGACCGGGACATCGAACGCTGGATCGGATCATGTGCGACGTGCGCAAGCGTGCGGGCCGCCCCGCCGCGCGACCCCCCCGCGCCCTGGCCTCCCTCCACCGCGCCATGGCAACGAGTGCACATTGATTACATGACTGTAGGGCAGAGGGTATATCTGGTAATCGTCGACTCCTACAGTAAATGGATAGAATGTCTATACATGCATAACGGAACCTCATCTAATGCTTTAATAACAAAATTAAAAGGCGTTTTCTCTAATTTTGGAATACCAAATGTTTTAGTGTCCGACAACGATGTAAAAATTAATTCACTCGAGTTTCAGACATTTTGTTCATCGAATGGCATAAAATACATGACGTCACCCATTTACCATCCGCCAAGTAACGGTCAAGCTGAGAATTCAGTAAGAACATGTAAAAAAATGTTAAAATGTATATTAATTGACAATTTACCTTTGCACAAAGTTCACGACATGTTATTAGGGTACCTATTTAACTATAGAAATACCGTGCATTGTACCACGGGTGAAACGCCGGCAAAGTTAATGTTCGGCAGAAATTTGCGGTCGCGTCTCGATTTGATTTTACCCTTAAAAAATCATAATTCTAATTCACTTACGGCAGCCGGGAAAAGATCTTTTGAAATCGGCGATATCGTTTGGACCCGATGGTACAGTGCACGAAAAGAATCTTGGCAGTTAGGTAGAATAAAGGAAAAAATAGGAAATAAAATGTATAGAATTCATATTAGGGACATGGAGGTTTGGTGTATTAGACATGTGGATCAAATTATTAGATATACGGGTTCAGACAGTAGTCGCGACGATATTGTCGCTGCTGAGGAGACTCGTTGCCCCTCCACGTCGCCGGCTACTGTAAATGCACACTCTCCCGCGCAACAGCCTATGTTTCCGGGTATAAGTAATACGGAGCAAAGTATGGAGCAGGCTACGAATATGCAGACGGGTGAGCTGCAATCGCCCTCGAATACTGGAGCGCCGAATCTTGGTTCATCTGACCACGGTGAGGCAGAAGAAGTAAGTGACTGTGAGACTAGGGAGTATGAAAAGGACAACATTGCCTCCGTAGAAAGGCCTATGGCAGAAACGGAGGCTGTGCCGTCCACAATTGGCGATTCCCATGTACCGCCAACATTGCCACTTTTAGCCACACGCCCGAAACGTACAAGACCAAGGGTGGATTATAAAAAGTATTTTTAAGTAGCGATTGTTAATTATAGTTATGCAGAGATCAAGTTTGCTAATTATTGTTAATAGTTATTATTAGTTGCTAAGTTTATGAAAAAAAAAAAAATACTGTATTTAATTTAGAAACCGTGTTACCAGGTTCCAGAATTAAGTGGGGAGGAATGACATATACGTGTGCAGTACGGTCATCCAACCAGTAATAAACGAGTGTTTCAAGACAGCGGTCGTTTCATTGCATTCACAAACATATCACATGGACTTAATGTCCATTTCCTTAATGTGATGTTCATCCTAAGAACGATCCGTTGGGAGACAGCATTGAGGTCATTGAACATAGTGCCTAGGTCCTTTCGCCATAAGGACTATATCGTCGGCAAATCAAAGGTGAGTGATTACTCGCCATTGATGTTAATACCGTGTCCTTTCCAGTCCAGTAGCTTGAAAATGTCTTCCAATGCAGCGATGAAGAGTTTCGGGGATATAACGGCACCCTGTCTTACACCTCTCTGCGGTTGGATAGGTTTCGAACTCTGTTTCTGTACTCGGATAGCCATCGTAGTCGTAGTACACCAACAGTCAACTTGGCACCCTGCACCGCCCAAACTTCGACGTAGTCAAAGGCTTTCTCACAGTCCACATACGCTAGGCAAAGTGGCAGGTTGTACTCTTCGGTCTTCTGTACAATCTGCCGCAGGGTATGTATGCAGGTCTATGGTACTGAAGCCTTTTCGGAAACCGGCTTGTTCGGGAAGCTGGGAGTCATCGCATCTGCGTGAGAGACGATTTGTAATGACTCTCGAAAACAGCACGTAGACGCGGCCCAGAAGGGAAATCGGTCTGTAGTTCTTCAAGAGAGCGTTGCCGCCTTTCTTGAAGAACAAGACCACCGCACTTCTGCTCCACGTCTTCGTAGGACGGAATTGAAGAGCTTCTGAAGGACTTTAAGTACCGGTGTTCCACCCGCTTTCATAAGCTCTGCTGTAATTCCATCGTTGCCTGGAGCCATGCCGTTTTGAAGGTGCTGAAAAGCCATTCTAATCTCGCTTAGACTGATGTCCGGGATATCGGGACAGATAGTAACCCTCCCGGTAATAGAACAAGTTGCCGGATTTGAGAATCACCATGTCCTCCCCCTCTCTTCGGACCTCGGATAATCCTATCTCCAGCGCAACTTGTCTATGTCTTCTTCCAGCTCCGGGATGTTCTCGTCAGTCCTCAGGGTGCGTGCGTTATTCAACATAGTCACCGTAGGTGGCAACCGAACCTCCACCGGAGATTCTTAGCAACCTCTGCCCCGCCGTTACCATGGTCGCCACTGTAGCCAGGAATAGCAGGACCACCGGGGACTGGGGGTCGTTTCTTCGTGCCATAGTTGCCACGCTTGGCGAGCGGGTTGGCAACCGCAGTTTTTTTTGTACAGTTGCTGCTATCAGGGAGATGCTGCTGCTCATCTCCTGCCTGTCTCCCTCTGTCGCCTTTTACGACACCCACGGGAAGATATGAGGTAGTGGATATTCTTAACCGCCACTACACGGCACATTATTATTATTTATAATTAAGGCAATTATAATTAAGATACACAAAATAATTTATTTTTCATTAATTTCTACATTACATTTTGTGTTGGACTTAAGATTTTTTTAAAACAAACATATGTTTGACATGACATTGCATTGTCATCCAACCTACAGGTCCATACAAATTTTCAGCTCAATCGGACAGTGAAAAGTAGGTTAAATTTCACTTGCAAGATTCTATTACAGACACAGACAGACCGACAATGGGACAGGTGAAGCTAAATAAAAGCTTGTAAAAATGTAGTCATTACCTTTTTCCCTAATTAGAAAGGTACATTTTTTTCTTGTCTCTGTACTTCACGGAACTTATAATCTATACTAATATTATAAAGAGGAAAGATTTGTATGTTCGTAACGTATAAAGTACAGAATTTATAATCTATAGGAACTAATAGTATAAATAAGAAAGAATTTAGAAGTAAGCAATGCTCTCTGTGTAATTCATTACTCTGTGTACCAAGCTAGCGCACGTGATGTTCGATAGATGGCGCGCAGTTCGCCGCGAAACGAGCAAGGTCAATCGCTTCTTGTCTAAGGGCTATATTTCACCGGGACACCATGACGGCGCAACAATCGCCGCTACCAACAAAATGTATACAGCTCTTGAGTTACTCACCTGGTGACAATTTGGTTGCGCAACCGATTTGGCAGCTCGGACGCGTGCACAGCTGCACAGAATATTACTGGTCGGTCGCGCCACTGTTGTGTTTTGTTTTTTAACTGATTGTTAATTGCATACGATGGATAATTTCGATAAAGAAAAATACATTATCGAAATTCAAAGTAGACCATAATTTGAGATAATTCCTCATCAGATTATTCCGATAGAAATTTGAAACATTGGGAGGAAGTTGTAGATTTGTTTGGAGAACAGGAGCAAACTGTTCAACAAAAGAGAGCTTAGGTAAATAAACATATATATTTTTAATGAATTATTTTCAATAAATGTTCATGATGATTCTGGTGAAACATGGACAGCCAAAAGTCCGTTGTGAGTGAAGATATGTATGTACTACTCTGTGTAAAAAGTATCGGGAATATGTCAATAAAAAGACCCGCGTAAAAGAGGTCGTTCTAATTTTTTTACTGCATGTTGATAGCACTGTACTGATTTAGCGCGCAAAGTTTGAGCGGGATCTGTCATTTAATTTGTTTTAAACTACACTTTTTGTTGGTCATAGTTTTGAGTTCTCGGCGATTTTTACAATGGAAAATATTGTTGAACAAATAGTGTGCCTTAAATTTTGTGTTTCGAATGATATTTCATGTTGAATCACTAAAAAAATGTTGCGAAATACCTACGGCGAATCGTGTATATCGAAAACAAGGGCTTATGAATGGTATAAGGCTTTTAAAGAAGGGCGAGAAGTAGTAGTAGACTTGCCTCGTTCTGGTAGACCTTCAACCGCTACGACCAAAGAAAACATCGACAAAATCAAGAAGCTAGTGCTCGAAAATCGACGTATGAGTCTGAGAGAGTTGGCTAGTGAGGTGAACATATCTTTTAAGTCCGTCCACAACATTCTCATTGACATTTTAGGCATGAAACACGTCGCCGCTCGACTAGTTCTAAAAGAGCTCAATTTTGTTCAAAGAGCGCAGCGAAAGCATGTCGCTGAAGACATGGTTTCCCGAGCTTCTACGGATCCGACCTTTATGAAACTTATAATAACTGGTGACGAGACGTGGGTTTATGAGTACGACATGCAAACAAGCCAACAGTCTTCAGAATGGCGTCTCGAAAACGAGCCGAAACCCAAAAAACCGGGGCAAAGTCGCTCCAAAATCAAGGTGATGCTGACAGTTTTTTTTTACTACCGTGGTGTGGTTCACTCCAAATTCCTTCCAAAGTGAGAAACAGTGAATAAAGAATATTATTTAGGCGTCATGAAGCGTTTGCGTCGCCGAAAACGTCCAGATTTGTGGCAACACAACTCATGGATGCTGCACCATGATAATGCACCATCACACACAGCCATTATAATGAAAGAGTTTTTAGCGAAAAATTCGACAAAAGTTCTCGACGAAGCACCGTATTCACCTGATATGGCTCCGTCTGACTTTTTTTTATTTCCCAAGTTAAAATTACCACTTCGAGGAAAACGTTTTGAGTCGATAGAAGCCATAACAAAAAATTCTCTGAATGAGCTACCGCAAATAGCCTATGAAAAATGTATGGAAGACTGGGTGAAGCGTTGGAGATGTTGTATTGCAAGCGATGGGGCCTACTTTGAAGGCGATAAAATAAATTTAGATGAATAATTTGTATTTTTTGTTTTATTGACAAATTCCCAATATTTAGTACACAGAAGGTATTTATTAATGAATATAAGTAATTATTTTGCCATGGAAGTGGGTTTTCGTTTACAAAATAATGTGTAAAATTATCTCGATTTGTAGCAGCAGCTCGCCACCCTCTAGTGAAATTTTGTTGTGTTGTAGTTTGAAACCCCAATATTGTCAGAGTATCATCATAATATGAATATTCATCTCTAGAACGTACAAAATTGTGTAACGCACAATATGTTCCCACAATGGATTTTGCTAATTATGTGTGGACATTTAATGGTCTGTGGAAAATTCTCCAATTATTTTTAAGATGCCGAATGTGCACACTGGCCACTAGACTATCGAGAGTACTCGATGTAACGGCGACCTCTCGATAGTCTGTAGTTAAAATTTCTTTTTTCTATAGAAGAGGGGGCAAACGAGCATGGGGCTCACCTGATGTTAAGTGACTACCGCCGCCCATGATCGACTGCAACACCAGGGGAATTGCAGGTACGTTGCCGGCCCTTTAAAAAGGAGTAAGCTATTTTCTTCAAGGTCCCCAGGTCAGGTCTTTTCGGCACTGAGGTTGTTTCCTCCGTATGGACGCATAAAATTTGTGCTTAACCCGAATGCCTTATCGCCTATAAATACGTAAGGAAACGTTGGGTTATTTTCTGAAATTTGGAGGGGCTCTGGAATAGTCTGATTCTGGAGCCACTAACCGCAAAAACGAATACATAAATTTTAAGCAGTTACAGTTTCTACAAAAACTAGTAAAGAGAAAGGTGTAGAAGAAGAAAATTTGGAGAGCACTGAAGTAGGCGAGCGACCTTAACCGAATCATACAAACGTAAACTAACAGTAAACGATGACCCCTTTTTTTAAATTTATTATTAAAAATACAAAATTTGGTTTTTAAATATACATATTCCCGCAAAACAGCTTACACAGTCTGTTTAAGCATTAAATAATTCAATTGAGCAAAGACGCCTGAGACAACAGAGCAGAGACTAAGTGAGGCAGCTGAAGTTGACGAAGATCGGCTATGTCTGCTTTCATTGTTGAGCACATTAAGAAATCTACCTCTTCAAGTTAAAATGGCTACCAAAATAAAGATGCTAACTTTGTTGAACAACGCGTCAGGTTGTTCTGGTAACAGGACGTCTGATTATGCTGATGGGTCTTTTCGGCGTACATACTTCAAAAATTACTCCAGGCGGCAGGATGGTGAGTCGTGAGAACTATCATCCTCGTTATTCGACGCAACGGCTAGTGATTTCAACTGAATATCCTGGACCGAGTTATAGGACAAACACGAATTATCGGAATGAAACTAGTACAAATAGTCCTAATTCTCCATAAGTATAGGTATAATATAAGCATAAGTATAATACAATGACATATGCAATGACGTATTATATATAGACACGTCATGAACGAACATCGCGGCCCTTAAAAACGGCGAAAATACAAGAACTACTTATACGCGTGAAGAAAGAGAAAGAAAATATGACACCGTACGGCGGGATGCCTGCTGCTTGACTACTAGCTGCATGCGCCGGCCACCATTAGACGGCGTCGTCGAATAAAATGAAATGAAATTAGGTAGTTTTGTGAACTTACGCATGAAATGACACATTTTTGTCTTTAACTTTTGGGGTATAATTTGTACATCGTCTGAAAATAAACGACGCCATGTTTTCTTTATGTTTTGCACAGGTTTACACATACGAATCACGATATAGGTAACAAATTAAAAACAAACGTAGCGTCGCGCGAAAGGTTGGTGCGTGACTAAGCGCGATGTGGCCAATTGGCTTCATTTCATCTTGCCATTTGAGAGTGCGGACAACGTATCTATAAGTTTATACATCATTGGACATATGCAAGTTCTCCAAGCGACACACATGATTCACTTATGGTTCTGTATAGCACTTAAATGTTCATGGCTTATTTGTTGGTCTACATATTTTAATAAAACTTACTTTTAAAATGATCATAGTTTGTTTTAACTTAGGTACCTTATTGTTACTAACAACTTTTCTTCAGTACTGACTGATTTTCTAAATATTGTGTCTTGTTTCAACATATCATTTTCACACAAAGTCAGTAACTCATCAAAGGACCTCACGGACTTCCTCACGTAGTTAAAAACTTGTACGGATATCTTCTTAGTTCGTCGTATATGTGGACGAATTGTCATTTCTTACAGCGATCGGCTAAATAAGGATGAACCTACTACTGTTTCTTTTTTGTCTTGAAATCTCTTCCTACGTACATACAGCAGTAGTGCTATCTCTTCGAGGTCCAGTTTGATACTGTCTCAGTATGGTGTTGCGACTCTGGTGTCTGTATGCTGTCTAGTTTGTTAGCTTAGGGACACCACAGTGGCGCGACTGGTTGCGCTGCCATGGTGTCCCGGTAAAATATAGCCTTAAAAAGAAAAAGAAAATGGGTCTAGAATTATTATTATTCGAGCGATCAATTGCATTGTTTTCGAAATCAAGTGAAGATGATCATATTACGTTGCAAATATTCGTGTCGAAAGCTTCATAAACTATAAAAAGTTCGTGAAATATGAAGACTAAGCCTAAACGAAAACACACGATACATAAAAGAGTCCAATTTGTAATTTCAATTTTATCCGATCTGCAAGAAAACTGATGATCCAATACCAAAATTTCTCGGGAAACCCATAGGAACAAAGCTTCTAAAGAAGCGCTTAGTGTTTAACCCATCCAAAGTTTACCCTATATGTCCAAAGTAACTACCAAGGCCTACTTCTTCGACTTATCACTAACCAGTTGCTAGTCCTCAAGGTACCTACAAGGTTATTTTTGTATTACCTTACACTGTTGAAAACTACTGAAGTTTTTATGGGGAAAAAATACGTTTTATTGGTCTTTTGTCGTATTTTTGAAGACGATTATTTAAAATGGCGTTTGCGGGTAGATCAAAAAAAATACTATAATAAACCAAAACATCAAGTAGGTACATGGCCCGATCAAGTGTGTACTGTGAATAAATTACCTACTTTTTCAGTTTAAAATTTGTTCTGATCCCTACCAGATTAACTTTTAATTAAATAAGCTAAGTTTAGTCTGGTTCGTGCAACGAAGACTGTTTGAACACAGGACGTGAAACGGTTTCATCGTCGCAGAACACAAAACGGTCTTTGTAATCGGTTCTACGTTGCAACAAAACTTTTACATGGTAGAGCCATGCTGCAGCTATATTAGTAGTAGTCACGAATGGGTCGGCTCGACCGGGGAAGGACCACGCTCTCACAGGATACCAGGGTGAAATAGTAGCTTAATGCTGCTGTGTTTTGTATGGTGAGTGTAGAGAACCGGAGACCCTTTTTACTGGAAACAAGGCATTCCATCTTAGTCCTCACGGGTGACAACGCATCTGCATTTTGATCGTTACCGAGGTTAGATGTAGATGTCTATGGGCCACAGCAACCACCTACCATCGGGTGTGTGCTCGTTTGTCACCCTATCCTATAAAAAAAACGCTCACCCTTAAATATGACCACAAACTGTAGATTACTAGAAGCGTTCTTGTTACACATGACCTGTATGTTCTTTTATGAGGGTTTTTAAAAGATTTTTTAGTTTGCCCTATATAATAAGAAAGACCACATTCATACTCCTGAGTTTCATAGAGTAATATAACACTACGGATGGTAAAACTGAATATTTTTTTGGAGGCCTGTAGAATGTTCTAATTGCTTGCTTTAAGACATAGCCAATCTGGTCTTGTTGTTAAACGAGCTAAGCTTTACTATGTACGAACTGAAAACCTCTGTACTTCGTATATTCACATACAAACGGGCATGACTTCAATGCCAACAGAGGGGCTAATAACTTAGAAACGTGCTTTTTCAAGTACTTCGAACAGTTTTCATCAACTAGTAATTGGATTACATTGACGTTATCTTTTATTCAAGACAATTGTGTAGTGGCGGCGTAAGAATACCTAGGCTGCACTAAAAGTATCGGGAATGGAATATTTCCACTGTTCCTGTCATATTAAAATCTTTTTAATTAAAAACTCCTTGGTTTTAAAAATCGAATACCATGTATTTATTTCAAAAAAAGATTCTCGGTCTTGTCACAAAGTTTAGTCGTTTAGAAAATGGAATTGACTCGATAAAATTTAAGAGCGATGATTTATTATGACATTCGAAGTGGTTTAACACAAAAACAGTGTGTTGACCGGATGATTTCTGCATTTGGTGATGAAGCCCCATCCAAAACCACAATTTATCGCTGGTTTGCTGAATTTCAACGTGGACGTGTCAAGCTCAGTGATGATCCCCGTCAAGGTCGTCCAAAAACTGCAGTCACCCAAGAAAACGTTGATGCTGCGCGTAAGCTGATTGAGGAAGATCGACATGTGACATACCGCGAAATTCAGGCATTGGCATGAGTCAAATACAAATAATCTTGCATGAACGATTAGGTGTAAAAAGTTGTTTTACCGATGGATACCGCATTCGCTCCGTGAAAAGCAAAAAGCGGCTCGCGTTACTTGGTGCGTCAGAACTCTCGAAAGATTCCACACAGGATCCTCAAATGCTGTATACAACATCGTATCAGGTGACGAATCCTGGATATACGCGTACGAACCCGAAACAAAAAACCAGTCACGAGTTTTGGTGTTCAAAAATGAGTTAAAGCCAACAAAAAATTTTCGTTCACGGAGTGTTGCAAAAAAAAAATGGTGGCCACGTTTGTCTCCAATACCAGCCATGTTACGACTATTCCTCTTGAGGGACAAAGATCGGTTAATGCAGAATGGTATGCTAGCATTTGTTTGCCACAGGTCGTTTCTGAACTCCGTAAGGAGAACTGCAACCGCTGCGTCATTCTCCATCACGACAATGCGAGTTCTCACACCGCACACAGAGCAAAAGAGTTTTTAGAGCAAGAAAACATAGGATTATTAGACCATCCGCCGTACAGCCCCGACCTAAGCCCTAATGATTTCTATACCCTAAAATAAAGAATAAATTGCGTGGACAGATATTTTCGTCACCTGAAAACGGCCATTTTGGAGACCCCAACTTCCGAATGGAATGGTTGCTTCAATGATTGGTTCCATCGTATGGAAAAATGTGTCAAATTTCGCGGAGAAAACTTCAAAAAATAATAAATACATTTTTAAAAAAGTAATGTTGTGTCACTTCCTTGATTCCCGAAATTTTCAGTGCCGCCCTCGTATCCACTACCGCTTATCATCCTGTGGGTGTCTTAAGAGGCGACAGAGGGAAACAAATCAGGAGATGGGCAGCAGCAGCGTCCTCTTAATAACGATAAAAATAATAAATTGCGATTGCCAGCCCCCTTGCCAAGCATAGCAACTATGGCAAATATCCCCCTATGAGGCAATCTACTGGGGAGGTCTATGTTCAGCAGAGGACTTTAACCTTTTGAGTGCCAAAGTCGTCTATACGTGACCAGCACCCGCGGGCCCTGAGCGCCAACGACGTCTATAGTTGACAAAAAACCCGGCCCACGAAAATATGAAATATAGACATTGGAAAATTATTACTGGTATTTTAATTCTACACCCCTCAAAAAAGAATAACCCAGCAACATGTGAGTATAAAAAACAAGTCCCCTAGAGCAACAAGTACTAAGAAACATTGAACTAAAAAAAATGGATTTTTATCTAAGCAAATACTATGTCCAGCACGCCAAAGTCGTCTATGTTTGACCGCTAGTGTTGTAATGCGTTAGGCATAAATTTATTGAAAACTATTCAAAATTAAGCTCAAACGTGTTTTTTTCTTCTATTATTATTGATATTTAAATAAAACAAAAGGTTAGATATAAAACTATAATTAGCTACATGAATTTAAAAAAATTATCAAATTATCTTCGCATAATAAATCTAATATCTCAACTCTGGCGCATCCTTAGCGCGACATCGAAAATCAGTTCACTGGGCGCCGTGGTCAAGTGTAGACGACACGCTGATGACGTTATAAGCGATTAGCGGGAAAATTAGTGCAGTGCAACATGAACTCAGAACTCATTCGGATTTTGGAAAGCATCGACGATGATGAATTTTCGGAATCTGAATCATTACCTGAAGATTTAAGTGAGGTAAGTGTCTAAAGTTCCCAATAAATTAAACTTATTTTACTAACATGCATATTGCCTACTTTACGAGCATGGCATATTTGCCTGTAGCACAGTAAACAAAAAAAGAAAAGGCATGCCATTACTTAATAGTAGACTCCAATAGCATGAAGTGGAAGCGAAGTATTCTGCACCATTGATGGCACTGAAATAGAAGGATAAAAAATATATATACATATTGTCTGCTATCCATGACAGTCACATGGAACCATCAATGAGAGAAAATAGGAATACTGGACTCCCTGTAATGATACCAAAAGCTATTTTAGATTACTCTAAAAATATGGGAAGTGTCGATACCGCAGACACGCTATTGTCGTCATTGCAGTGCGTTCGTAAAACCGCAAAGTGGTACAGGAAATTATTATTCCATATATTTGATATGCACGTTTTAAATGCGTTCTATTGTTTCAAACGACTTAAGGGTACGCCGAATTTAAAATTTTCTGAATTCCAACTGTCCGTCTTTCGACAATTGATAGAACGGCACCACACTACTAATGTTTTGGAACAACCCAGGTCAATAGCAAGAAGCAGCAGCGACAATCCCCTTCACAAAATACCGGAAAACGCAGCAAATCATATGCCGTCGCGAATGGGAAAATACCAAAGATGCAAACAATGTGCTACTAAAAAAGAACGTAAAAAAAATACTCGTTTCACATGTAAAATTTGCAATGTTTATTTGTGTGCAGCGCCATGTTTTGAGCAATATCATGCCTAAAATTATCGTGAAACCAAAGTTTTTCATTTTCGATTAACTCTACCTCAATGAGGTAGGAATACACTTTATAGTCTTTTTACGGTTAATTTCTTTTTTATAGCATAGGGTAATAAACGAGCACACAGTCCACCTGATGGTAAGTGGTTGCTGTGGCCCATAGACATCAACATCTATCCTCGATTACGAATCAAAATGCAGATGCGCTCTCACCCTTGAGGACTTAGATGGTATGCCTCGTTTCCAGTAAAGAGGGTCTCCGGTTCTCTACACTTACCATACGAAACACAGCAGCATTAAGCTACTATTTGACGCCGGTATTCCGTGAGAGCGTGGTTCTTCCCCGGTTGAGCCGACCCATTCGTGCTATAACTACTCTCCCGTAATATAACTGCAGCATGGCTCTACCACGTTAAAAAATTTGCTTTGGACAGCTAAACATTTATGTTTTATTGTTCCATAAGATTTTTATTATTTTAAGACTAATATTACCTATAATTTATTAATTATTTTTTATTGTTGTTTTCTATATTAAGTACTGATTGAGTTAAAGACCAAGATTTTAATATTTTAAGACTAGACCTAGTGCAAATAATTATATACAATTGTTGATTAGTGAATAATTATGTACCATTTGTTGATTTCTGTAATAAGTAATAATTTTTTATTCCATGACCAAGATTTTAATATTATAAGACTGATTTTTCTAGTGCGAATAATTATATACAATTGTTGATTGATGGATAATTATGTACCATTTGTTGATTTTTATAATAATTACTGAATTTTTATTCCATGACCAAGATTTTAATATTATGAGACTGATTTTCCTAGTGCGAATAATTACCTATATACAATTGTTGATAGTGAATAATTATGTACCTTTTTTATTTTAATAATATAAAATTACAAATAATAAATGTGTTTTTTTTTACTTAAGGTATGAAGAGCAATTTTTTATTTTGTGTTGTGCGATTTTCTTTCTCAATCTCAAAATCATTTAGCAGCACAGCATCATATGAAACCCCCATTCTCATAAGATCGTGACTTTTCTTCTGTGATTCACTTGGCCTACGCCTCGTCATAAAATATTTTGAATCGATGTCTGTATATTTTGGTTAGATCGATTTTGAAATCGATACACAACGTGCGACAGGGCTACATCTCTAATAAAGTTTCAAAAAGAAAGGTCAGCTACGCCGTTGTCGTCCAGTCGTGACAGTGACGTCATCACGATGGAGAGTAGTGTTATGGTTTACTACTATTTTATTGTTATTGTTTGTTTTTTATTTATGTACAAAGTACATATATAAAAAGAGTGGAAGACAGCACAAGATTAAATAAAACATACCCGATTATAAAGAGTCATTTATTGTATAAAAAACCAACAAAAACAAGTTATTTTGTGTTATCGATATATCAACTCTTGGCAGCACTGTTTTTTTCGTAGGTATTTTTGTTTACTTTTCGCTTTGGCATACAGGACACGGTAGTGAGTTTTTGGCGTGGCGCTTAAAAGGTTAATAGACTGTAACGGTAATACAACTGTGCAGGGCAGCAGAACAACAAGGTAGTGTTAGCACTATACTTATTTGCAGTGGAAGTGATAAGTGGAACTATGTTAGGTTATCACTTTTCCACTGCAAATATCAATCTCAATCCAATCTGATCTCATAGAAAGACAGATGAAAAAGCTACTCAAAGCTTAGTCCAATTAATACCCCAAAGCACTGACCTCTATATATACAAGTACGCTGGACTGGCTTTACCATACAAAATGACTGTGCCAATTTGAAGCGCCGCTAAAGGATTTCTTGAAAAATAAAATTGACATAATATGCCAAAGTATATTGTCTTATTCATATTGTCATATTTATTAAGTCTGTATTTTGAACTTTTAAACTAAAAAACGAAAGTATTTTATGTTGTTTCGTTGTTTATAATATTAGTTACATAATAAGAATTATTTTTATTAATAATGAGAGGGTGCGTAATCTGTAAAATTCGTTACCAAAAGGGAAGTGGTATAACATTTCACAAGTAAGTGAATTTGCAGCATTGAAGTAATATGTACTTACGTACTAGAACAGCTATTTCAAACAAAAAATGTGCGCTACTCTGTGTTCGCGCGGTGTGCTTTTTTATCATAGAATAAACATAGGTAGAATGATCAGCAGGTAATAGTAGATTGTATTGTTAAATAGGTTAATTATATCGAGAACAATTTTTAAATTTTGTCATTTATTTTGTATATTACATTTGCTTATTTAATATAATATTACATAATATTATATCACAACTACATTTTTATCTCAATATTTTAAAAGTTATCTATCTCAAATATCAAAAAAACATACTAAATGTATGTTCAACAAAACTTGTTAATATAACATTTAAATTACAAATATATTTATTTAAATTAGAATAAGAGTCGTTTATAAATACTGGGCACGCGAGTTAAAAATTGACGAATTTATTCCACTCTGACTGATGTGGAAACCTAAAAATAAAATATAAGAATAATTAGCAGATTTAAATATAAAAAATTTGACCTAATTATGATAACACATACGTTTCTACAAAAAAAATTTGTATAATAATATATTCGTCATATATTAGGTATATGTACCCACAGAAATGTCGCATCTGAACAAATTAATTTCATAATCTATATTACGTGACACGAGATGGCGTCTTAGGTATAATTTGTTTCATTACTAATTTATAATACTTTTTTTATTGATTAAGTATCTTATTAACCAATGAAAAGTAATTCACTGACATTTCTTGAATTATTTGTGCAATATTTAAGTACGCACGACGACATATTTTTATCGGGAGATTTTTTTTAAATCAACACAACACGTGTCAACTCTACAAGCGCCTAGCGAGTGACTGATTAAAGTGCGGTGTATGCACTGCAGTTGAGTGGAACATAGTAGCTGAATGCAGTGTCGCCTCTAGTACGTAGTACATAATAGCTTAATGATTTGCAGTAAATATTAAACAAATTAAAACTATTTGATAAGTTTTTTTTTATTGGATAGGGTGACAAACGAGCACACAGTTCACCTGATGGTAAGTGGTTGCTGTGGCCCATAGACATCCACATCTATCCACGATTACGAATCAAAATGCAGATGCGTTGTCACCCGTGAGGACTAAGATGGAATGCCTCATTTCCAGTAAAAAGGGTCTCCGGTTCTCTACACTCTTCTAGTACTTCTAGTACTTAGAAACTTGTTACTAATCTTAATATCATATATACTAACACGTTTGGCTGTATATTACTGAGTTTTGATAAACAATAAAATTCAATAGGGCTGTCGAGTAACTATAATACTTATCGATCTTCTTTCCTACCCATATCTGTTAACAAACAAAGTCACCAACAACAGATGTATATCAAATGTTTGTTAACAGGTTTCCAACTGAACCTAGACTAAAATTATGGCTTAAAATCATAAATATTATGAATTGGCGTCCTATCCATCCATCCTATTTGTCCATCATATTTGTTCCAAACATTTCATGAGAACTGCACCACTTTGAAAAAGTGCAGTATACCGACAATATTTTCTAGTCGTACCAGTACCAAGCACTACCAACTACCAAGTAATAAGTATTAGATTATTATTTCTAATGTTCTTTTTATTTCTTCTTTCCTCATTTTCCACCAAACTCAAGGGCCGTGGAGAGCCGTGGTAGCTCAGATGGTTAACGCTCGCTCTAATTATAACAGAACGCGAATAACCCGGGTTCAATCCCTGCCGGCACCAGTGAAATTGTTAATTGCAATTCTAAGTGCTAATTTACCACGTGCTCGACGGTAAAGGAAAACATCGTGAGGAAACCTGCATGTCTTGAGGAATAAGAAAAAAAATATTTCGAAGACATGTGAGTTCGTCAACATGCATTGGGGCGGCGTGGCGGACACTTCCTTGCCCTAAAACCCTCTCAGAAACGAGGGGAGGCCTGTGCCCAGTAGTGGGACGTATATAGGCTGTAACTTTACTTTCAAGGGCCATTGCCAAGTGTCGAAAGGTCGCCTGATGATGTCGAGCCACGTTGGATGTGTGTTAGTGGGCTGCGGCTAGAGGGGATTCCGCTCCCTGTGCCGATATAGTCGTAAGGGAAGAGGAGTGTTGGTATGGCGATTGGCGATGCGCCACTCGACTGTCTTTCGCGACTTTGGTGAGGCTGCACCACTTGATGCTTCCAAGTGCTCGTTTTTCCCTGGCTCCATTCACATATCGGGCTCGGTAATTGATAATTTCAGTTTTTTTTTAATATTGTAATTCTAATTTCGAAAATGACGTTGTAAATAACTGATAACTACGTAATTCAGTTTATATTTTTTATATTATCTTGCTAGCTTGCTTGCATTGCTGCCGCAGAAGCAGTAATTGTGGAAATATCATTAAAAATGTGGAACAGTTATATTGTATAATTAGGAATGATAATACAATCATTTAAACATATCATTCTGATATATAACTTTCTATAACTTTCAAATAAATAGTCAGTTTAATACGCACGCCACCTTGTGTCAGTTAATTGTACCATGCGTATAACCTTCGCACAAGTGCAACCAATAAGTCGACTAAGTTTTACAGCAATCTCATGAACGGTATGGCATCGTAGAAAGTAAGAACAAACATAATTTTTTATATAGTAGAAAATATTTTACTGTCTATAGACAGACCTGTAGTTGATTAGAATAGGCGTTATTATAGCAGCTGATTTGTTTTTTATAATACTAAAACTAAATGAATAGTTGACAATAAATTATTCTAGAAATTATGTTTTTATTTTTATTTTGTGTACTTAGTTTAATCTTAATAATTTTTTAGTTGAATGGTTAAGGGTTATGATGGCTATCCGAGTACAGAACCAGAGTACAAAACTAATCCAACTGTAGAGATGTGTAAGACCACTGCATTGGAAAACGTTTTCAACCTACTGGACTGGAAAGGATACGGTATTAACGTCAATGTCGTGTACGTCACTCACCTTCGATTTGCCGACAATATAGTCCTTATGGCACAATCGCTGGAGGACCTCTACGCACTATATTGAATGACCTCAATAGTGTCTCCCAACGGATAGGTCTTAAGATGAACATGGACAAAACAAAAGTCATGCGTAATGTCCATGTCACACCTATGCCGGTGGTTTTTGGGAGCACTTAGCTAAAGTTGTTGATGAGTATTTTTATTGGGACAAATAGTCCGACTAGGTAAGTTCGACTTCGACCGAGAGGTCAATCGACGGATTCAACTCGGCTGGGCAGCGTTCGGGAGATTACAACACATCTTCTCGTCAGGAATACCTCAAAACTAGATTGTACAAACAATGCGTGTTGCCAGTGATGAAATATGGATCTGAGACGAGGTCTTACACTGCTGGCCGTATGAGGAAGCTCGAAGTCGCTCGAAGAGGGCTATGCTCAGGGGTTCAAACTTAGGAATGAGGATATCTGCAGCAGAACCAGAGTGACCGACATCGCCCTATGGATTAGTAAGCTGAAGTGGCAATTGACCGGTCATATAGCTCGAAAAACCGAATACCGATGGGGAAAAAAGGTTCTCAAGTGGCAGCCTCGTACTGGCAGGTGAAGTGTGGGACGTTCCCACACTATATGGAGTCACCTGGTAAAACATGCAGGAAGTTGACGGATGCAGGTAGCTCAGGACCGTGCTTTCTGGCATTCCTTAGGGAGGCCTATGTTCAGCGGTGCATTTGTGAAGGGTTTTATGATGATGAATGATAATGGCATTATATTAATATGATACATAAATAGAACGGACGTTACAGGTAGAGTCCACCTATCCATAGAGTCCATTCTATTTATTTATGTATAGGTAGGGTATAGAATTTTTATCGATATAATTTGGTACACTGTCTTATCCCTAGTATTAGTTTCGTGGACGTGCACTTCTGCTGTCAGCGCCAAAATGGTGGAAATCAAATCGCTTCATCATGTCACAGTCTATAGCCAGTCCAGTGTACTTGTGTATACAGGGTGTCCAGTAAATAGCACGACATACTGCAGGGGGTGATAGCTAGGGTCACTACCTATCAATACAACACAATATATTGTTACGCGCTCAAGTCGACGGCACTAGCGCCATCTAGTCTCGAACCGAAGAACTAAACGTCTTGAAGTTGAAACACGAACTCTCGGTACCTTGCGCGTGTTTACTTGAATATTCTGGTTATTTCACTGCTAATTTATATAAATAGGCGCTGCAAGATGCGATCGAGGAAGTGTTGAAGTTGGCGAGACAAGCGAAGCTTCGGAGCGAAATAAAGTGAATCAGTGTGATTAATTACTAGTGTTTTTAACTTTAATTAGTGTAAAGTGAATTAAAGTGTTAATTTAGGTAATTCTATCGGCAATTTTTATTGTCACGAACCTCAAGCTCGTAACAATTGGTGTCAGAAGTGGGATAAAGTCATGCCGATTTTACCTAAGGAGGAAACGGAGGGTGTCCGTACCCGAAGTCAACGCCAGCAGGAGACGGACCAAAGAAGATTTGGTGGTGCAACGCCGCAGACGTCGGATTGCCAGCCACCAGTTGCAGGCCCGTCAGTAGCCTCTACATCTGCAGCACCTGACTTAGGTGCTCTGATGGTGATGCTGCAGGAGCAGGCTCGCCGACAGGAGGAACAGGCCCGTTGGTTGAAAGAGCAGCAGGAGGAACAGGCTCGCCGACCGGAGGAACAGGCTCGCCAGCAGGCGGAACAGGCACGCCGATTGGAAGAGCAGCTGCGGGGCGGACAGGAGGAACAGGCCCGTCGGTTGGAAGAGCAGATGCTCCTCATGAAGGACCTTCACGCTACCTTCGGGAAGGAGATAAAGGAGGTGAAGGATAGGGTTGCTCAGCGTGACAACCGCCTGTCGGAAGCTGAAACGCAAATCGCGAAAACTGAAAACCGAATCGAGAAAGCTGAAACCCGAATCGACCAAGTAAACAATCGGGTTGACAACGTAATAGCTGACATGAAGAAATCACTAGACGAACTCAAACTTGGGGATAGAACTACGGCTCCCGTAGTAGCTACATCACCTTCGCTACGTGGATTCAAAGTGCCGCCGTTCGACGGGACTTCTTCCTGGTCAGCCTACAAAATCCAGTTCGAGGCCGTCATGGAGGCAAACGGCTGGAATAAAAGCCAGGCCATGACTGCACTCACCTTAGGCCTGCGCGACCAAGCCTTAACCGTGTTGGAAGCTCTCGGTAAGAAAGTGACCTACGAGCAGCTCCTTGAGGCATTGGAGGCGAGATATGATGACGCTCACCTGGAACACGTCTTTCACGCGCAGCTTAAAGATCGCGTGCAACGCAGCAACGAAAACCTGCAGCAGTGGGCCCTTGAGGTGGAGAAGATGGTTAGAAAAGCATACCAGTCTGTACCTGCGCTCATTGAAGGGAGCCTGGTGCAGACATTCATCGACGGCATCCGTGACCTGGAAGTCGGAGCTGCTGTGAGGCTCGGGCACCACTTACTTACTTATCTTCACGCACAATCCCTAACGGGGTAGCCAGAGAGAACAGATCGCCAAGTGTCACGATCCTTACATACCTCTTTCGCTTCTTTCAGGTTCATTAACTTCTTCATACATGCACGTCTAGGTATCCGAGTACTCTTGACCCTCCCCTCTTCGAGCAATTTGCTCACATGGTCTTCGAAAGTTAGTCTCGGTCTACCTCGACACCTTTTAATATTTACTTTCGCTCTATATATTTTCTTCACTCATTCGTTCAACGTGCCCAAACCATTGGAGTACGCCCCTATCAATTTTTGTGATAAGGTCATCTTTCAATCCTGCCATATAGCGAATCTCTTCGTTTCGCTTTCGGTCGGCTATGCTAACGCCACACATTTTACGAAGAGATTGCATCTCCACTGCATTCAACTTGCTTTTATGCTTCTTCTGCCATACCCAGGTTTCGCTGCCATATAACAAAGTCGGTACTAACACTGCGTTATGTATTGCAAGGCGTGCACTCTTCACCACGCCTTGCCTTTTTACTAATGCATTCAGGGCACCATTGACTTTGTTTCCGGCAGCGACACGCCTATCCACATCTAAATCACATCTTCCATCTTGGCTGAAAGCACTCCCCAAGTATACAATTTCATTTACCTGTTCTAGACATTCCTGATTTACCCATATTTCACATTTCGTTCTCTCTTCGTCCTTTTCAAATACCAGAACCTTAGTTTTATTAGCATTCAAACGGAGACCTTTAATTTCACATTCCTCTTTCATACACGTGACTAATGCCTGCAGTTCTGCTTCTGATGGTGCAATAAGCACTGCATCATCAGCATACAGCAGACAATTAACTTTTATGTCACCCAATTTCACACCCAAACAGCTATTTTTCAGCTTCTGTAAACAGCTGTCGAGATACAGTATGAACAGCCAGGAAGACATGACACAACCTTGTTTTACGCCCGCTTGGACGCTAAACATGGGTGACAGGTCATGCCCTACCCGCACACAGGCTTTACAGTCATAGTAAAGTGACTGCACAGCCCTTAACAATCGACCATCCACACCATATCCCGGCAACAGTTCCCACATTTTCTTCCTTATAACCTTATCAAATGCTTTCTCCAGATCCACAAAAGCACAGAAAATCCTCTGATTAACACTCAGAAGCTTCTCCGTGATCATGCGGAGAGAAAACATCTGATCCGTGCATCCTCTTCCAGGTCTAAATCCGAATTGTGCCTCCCATAAGAATCTTTCCGATTTCTCTTGCATCCTACGTGTCAAAACCTTCGAGTAAACTTTACTTGCTAAACTGGTCAGCTGATCGCCCGATAGCACCTGCAGTCAAAATGTGAACCTTTAACTTTATATAAAGGCACAATGACCGCGGATCGCCAATCATCCGGGACATCTCCCGTCCGCCAGCACAAATTGCACAGCAGATGAAAGCTGTCGCAGACGCGAGGCCCATCGTACTTGATCATTTCAGCAGTAACTCTGTCTAGTCCCGCAACCTTACCACATTTCAAACTTCGAATCACACGTTCAATCCCTTTCATGCTGATGACCTCAGTGTCATCGAGGTCCGCGTCTGGCTCGCCAGTCACGGCGTCACCCCCGGATAAAATTCACTCCTTCGCTGCATGACGTCCGATTTTTCTGAGAGGACGTCATTGGTTCTCGAAAGCACTTTGTTCATTCTTAAGGCTGTCGCGCCACTCCGGGACCTTCCAACCTCTTTCCAGAAGAGTTTGGAGTTTTCCCTAAAGTTGTGCGACAACCTCTCGTCCGCTTCTATTCTACACCTTTCACGTACTTCCTTAATCAATGTTTTCGCATGAACTTTCTACAGCTTATATCTTTCTTTCATCTTCTCTCTCATATGCTCATCGTTACTAGAGGCCAAGTAGTCTAACCATGCTTTTTTCTTCTTCTTTACAGCTTCTCTCACTTCATCATTCCACCATGCATCTCTTCCTTTACTACTACCTCTTTTTGTCGTTCCACATACTTCTTCCGCTGCACTTAACAGTCCATCCCTAAGGTTCTGCCATGTTCTCTCCACACATTCTTTTCTGCCATCGATGGTGTCAAGCTTTTCGGCTACCCTCGTGTGATATTTGTCCCTAGTATCCGCTTCCAGAAGCTTCCAGCTTCGGATGCGACAGACCGACTGTGGTTCTGTTACTGTCGTCCGGTAGCGCCAACCCGCGAACAAACCCCTAAATCTAGTAATTACTAGATAATGATCCGTTCCCAAGTCAGCATCCCTGAACACTCGTGTATCCATCACCTGTTTTCGCAGTCGGTCATCTACCAGGAACAAATCAATCATACTTCTCTCATTCTTTCTTTCTCTAGTGTACATATGGATTTTCCTGTGATTAAACATAGTGTTTGTCACAAGAAGACCCTTTTCCTTGCATACAGCCAGTATAAGCTTGCCAGCATCATTAACCCTTTTATCGCCAAACTTTCCAAGCACCGACTCGTACCCTGGTCGAGCGATACCTACCCATCCATTCAAATCACCACATACAACAGTTCTTTCGTTTCCCTTAACCAAATCTAGAACTTCTCTTACATTCTCCCAAAACTCCTCCAGCTCAGCCCTGGACGACGAAGCTACCGGCGCATAAACAGCCAAAAGGAATAACTTCGTCAGTCCCATTTTGAAGCGAACCCAGAGAAGTCTTGAGTTCACAACCTCGTATTTAGTCATAAGATCGACCAACCGGGACAACAGCACTCCCACTCCCTGGCAGGCGTTCTCGCTTTCCAGGACTCCGGACCATATAGCTAACGTCCCGCCAGGGAGCTCTTCAGTACCACTGCCTTTCCGTTTGGTCTCCGACATACACACGACATCTAATTCTCTTTCTTTCATTATTTCGATCAACTCATTCGTCTTATCTCTCATGCCCCCTCTAACATTCCACGTGCCAACTCTGCACTCCGTCCTCCACCTTCCGCCGTGTCGGGCTGTGCGTGACGGGTGGCGGTCCCCATCGCTGCTCTACAATGACTGAACTTAACGACAAAATTTAACCAATCTCATAAAATTGGCTAAATTAATTAAATTGATTCTGCTGCTCAATAAAAACCGTCGTTATTGCAACAAGTATATATACTACAGAAGATTTCTCGTGAATTCGAAATTATGAAATTCAAATTCATAGCAAAGTGCTGAAAACGCAGACTGACTTGGTATTTATTATTAGGACTATTCATCAATAGAATCGCGCCGGTCGGCTACATGTTTTGTTTTTTTTTGTAAAGAACATATAGCTGATGTGAAGCATCAACGTTCCGGGAAGTCTGCAGTTTGTGATCATATCCTAGACGGCCCCAACCATTACATCAGATTTGATAGACCACAAATCCTCGCGAAAGAACACCGATTCCTACCAAGGATGATACGTGAGGCTATTGAAATTAAAAAACATCCTAATTTCAATAGAGAAGGAGGCTGGGTACTACCACCTGCTTGGGATTCTATAATCAATAAAATTAAAACTAAACCCAAGCATACCACTGCAAGACCTCAGGACATAGTCAGTTCATTTTGCATAGATCGGACCATAAACAATAATTAAAAAAGCTGAAGGTACTCCGGGTTTAACAATGACATAGGGACATAGGGACGTCAGTCATCTCAGTCCCCCGTGACCATGGGTGCTGGAAAGCGCCCGAAACGTCGGGAATTAAAAATAAAAAGTAAAAATAAACGCGATAAAATCCGTAAAAGTAGTTTTCCGAAATACCGAAAAATCTCTACCTTGAAACAGCTTTTTAAGCATCTCGTAATGAAAAAATCCTTTTCTAGTACTTTTTTTACATCAAATTATTCGTCAATAGTTACTTTACTCATCGATAAGTCTTTTTTCTATCAAAAACAAGAATGTTTTCAAGAAATACTATTTTTTGTTTAAATTTGCACAGAACTATTTTCTTATTACTTAAGTTTAACCTACAGTGGTGAAAAAAAATGTATGTGGCAGTTTTGTACAACAAACTTAAAAAATAGCTTGTTTAATGGTGATTTAGGAAAGATACAATACTAGTGCATTTTCATTAATAAAATACAAAAAAAAAAGCTATTTTAGTTAATAAGAGCATTTTATTTTAAATGCAAGTAATGTGACTTTGAATTCGAATCGTTGTAAGGTCGTACTACGGTTCGAATTACATAATAATTAATCTACAGCCGACCGGCCGGCCGGCCGGTCTGTAAATGACATCTTGAAGGATAAGGTTATAGTAAAAAAAACAGAGGAGTTAACTTTAATAAATATTTATTTAAATAAATTACAATAAATGCTCAAATTGCTTCCCTTGTGCCCTAATACACGCTCGGCGTCTTCTTAAAAATGAGCTTTTGAGTCTTCTCAGGCTTATTTCCGATATTTTTCTTGCTGCAATGTTAACCCTTGCTCTCAATTCATTGTCATTTTGGATCGGTTTATCATAGACTTTGTCCTTCATGGCACCCCAATAAAAAATCCAGGGGGTTTAGGTCCGGAGACCTAGGTGGTCATAATATCGGTCCCAGTCGCCCAATCCACCTGCCTGGATAAGCTTCATCTAAGTAAGCTCATACTTCCCGGCCATAATGAGCAGGGCACTCATCATTTTGAAGCCACATCACCTCTCTTAGCTCACTCGGAACATTTTCAAGGAGCGTGGGTAGGGTTTCTCGTAAAAACTCCAAGTAATTATTGGCATTTAATGTAGGTGAAAGCTCGACGGGACCCACAATCTGGCCATTAAAAATCCCACACCATAAATTTATTTTGAATTGGTACTGGGACCTGTCTTCTCTTGACACATACGGATTTTCTAATTGCCAACTATGTAAATTATGCAAATTCAAGTAGCCGTCCTTTCTGCAGGCTGACTCATCACTCCATAACACCTTAATAAAAAAGTTTGGGTCCTCCCGATGCATTTCAAGCATGCGGCGGCAGAATTGAACTCTCGGCAGGCAGTCTCTAGTTAAAAGAGTTTGCACGCGTCGTACGTGAAATGGATGGTATTCATACCTCTTAAGTACTGAATGAACAGTGGACTTCGGTATCCCTGTGCGCCATTGTATCGCCCTAACCGAAGTTGTCGGGTCTTGTTCTCGTTCCTGAAGTACTATGTCTTCGTCAACAACTTGAGGCCGTCCACCGGCACGTTGACCAGGGAGTCTGCCTTCCATGTAGGAGTTATGCACTCTGGTAAACATTTCATGGTGTGGATGTCTCCTATCGGGAAACCTTTCCCTGTAGAGGGTGGCAGAAGCTCGGAAACTTTGGCCAGCTTCTCCGTAAATAAGGTGCATCTCAGCATACTCTCGCTGCGTATAACCAGGAAAAACGCGGCGGTTGGCCATGTTATAAAACACGAAAGTCCAGGTGGTCGCCAAGTCGTCGTAGCGATCACAATAAAAAAATCCAAATCGTAAGGCAAACAAAGTCCGGGGTCCAAGGCACAAAACGGTCGTCAGTACGAAACAATAATATGTGAACACAGAGATGCGTTGCGCACGGTTTAAGGTAGCGTACTGACAAGTGTCGCAAATAAGGTTGAGAGTGAGACACAAAATCACAATGCAAGAAAGAGCGGGATAGCATATGCGCTTCTTTTGTTAGACAGTAACCGGTCGGGTCGGGTCGGTCGGCGAGCAGGTAAAAACCTTTAGTCATTACGCGTGCATGTCGCATTTTACGTGTCACAACTAGTTTTATAATAATTCGCGTAAATGAGCAGCTATTACTTATTCTTATAGTGGTTTTTGCCAAAATCTAATTATTACATTTTCAACAAAATCAGCTTCTCTGGAACTAAAATAGCATTTTTTTGTATTTTTTAATGAAAATGCACTAGTATTGTATCTTTCCTAAATCACCATTAAACAAGCTATTTTTTAAGTTTGTTATACAAAACTGCCACATACATTTTTTTTCACCACTGTAGGTTAAACTTAAGCGATAAGAAAATAGTTATGTGCAAATTTAAACAAAAAATAGTATTTCTTGAAAACATTCTTGTCTTTAATAGAAAAAAGACTTATCAATGAGTAAAGTAACTATTGACGAATAATTTGATGTAAAAAAAAGTACTAGAAAAGGATTTTTCATTACGAGATGCTTAAAAATCTGTTTCAAGGTAGAGATTTTTCGGTATTTCGGAAAATTTTGTAAAACTGTAAATCCGTAAGATTTTGCTGAACATATATTGTGTTGTATTGATAGGTAGTGACCCTAGCTATCACCCCCTGCAGTATGCAAAGGCTTATACTGGAGCTATGAAATCAACTAGAAAGAACCCAGAACCATTTTGTGTAAATGAAATGTGCACAAAATCAGTAATAAAACTGTAAACATAGCTTATATTAATATTCCGATTCAATGACAAAAAAATTAAAAATGTATATCAATATGTCACTTTTTGTTTTAAAAAATGAATCATAAAGCAAATGATTTTTTATTATAACGTCATAAGTAACAAAAATAAAGTATGCAGTTCATTCACCAATAACGTCAGAAATTATTCTTAGCAACACAAAGTAATGGATATACCTAATGATTTTATAGTTCATGAGGTTTCTAATTATATATCAATAAGTTACTAAATACATAATATTTTTTTGCATAGAAACTTTATTAAAAAGGCAATGATTATGAAATTACTTGTAATTAAAAAAATCCCCTACAAAATTTTTCATTTTGAATTATGTCATGGATAGTCATAAACAAGTGTATATAGCAAAAACTCATAATACTGATTAAGGTAAAAAAGTGATCATGATCTGTGTGTAATAAAAATTTTACTTACAACTTTGATTTGCATTTAAATTTCAAATATGCAATATTTAAATAGCTCTGTGTGAACCAAAAGAGCACACAGAAACCGTAATCACATTGCCTAACAATTAAAACATCATATTACTAATGAATATAAAAATGTTATTGTAATTCCAAATACATGTTTGTTTTTACAATTTGCTTAAAATTTAGCAAAGTTTTAATATCTGGCAACACTGTCTTCGACAGTATCTTTGGCTTAAAGGTCTAGATACTGTCAAAGACGGTGGCCCAACAGACGCCTTGTTGATTGATGTTTAACAAAAATATTTGTAGGGTGTTTTTTTATTTATCATCTTAAAAGAATAACATGGACAGAATAAAATCATAACACCTATTACGTACTGACAGGATATTTAACAAATTGAATTATTAATATTACCATTAAACTTCATGTCTGAGTGCAAATTGAACAAAAACTCAACAACTTGTAAAAATACAAGTATAGTCATATATTTATAAGTTTAAGAAAACTTATACATCATGCATTGATCTTGGGCTATGATGATGGTCATAGCAAGAATACTAGGTTATAGTTATGAATAGTCACCACTTTTCAATATCTGCAAATTTTAGATTATTCAGACCTCTGGAAGTGGATGAAATCTGAATTACAAAATTCTTAAACATTCATACATAGATAAACACATACAAGTCAAACTTATAATAAGCATGCAATATAACAATGGCCTTCAGTAGTTTCAGGTACAAAAAATAGTCTATTAAATTTAACATATTAATTATTAATATAATAGTAATTCAAACCATAATTTAACTTATTAATTGCTGCAATAGAATACAATATAAATTAATAAAGCAATAAAAATTCTCATTAAACACAGGCTTTAAATATTATATGTTTAAAATTTAAACAACTAGCTGTCTGAGCAATAGTAACTAATAATTTTATTAAACATCATTTTTACAAATATTGTGTAATGATGAGCAAGTTTGAGGTGCAGGGGCATATTCACAAGGTGGTAGGATTTTTTTCTGCCACCGGTTTCAGTCACCGAATAGCGGTGTGTGAACTGCGCATTCTGGTCTGAAGAGAGCCAGAATAATTATGGGATGTACAGAATTATGTCTTAGCGCTAAAGGGTCATCCCTGTAGCCGTTTTATTTGAAATTTGTTACAGGTGTTTATGGGCTACAGATTACTTTCAACTTTATAGATAAAAACTCATCCTAGTCTACAGTTATTTAGATGTTATTTCTTACAGGGCATAAAAATTATTTTTAGTAAAACTAAATCAATTCTGCCTGTAATACTGAATAAATGTTTATAAAAATTCATAAAAAAATTAGACCTGTTTTGTCAACATTTTTAGCAACTACATGAGGGTTCTTCAGGGGGTTCTGGTTGAGTTATTTTAAAGCTATTATGATCTAGTGTCTGCAGCTCTATTCTTGATCTGTTTGACTCTACCAACTGTAGCGCTATGTCCGAAAACATTTCCTCCAACCCTTTTCCCGTTTTACATGATGTTTTATAAGTAGTGCTTATCAGATTGTGACATTGTTCACTGTAACAAAATATATCTTATCAATAATTGAAATACATGCCATAAAAATACAATGACCTTTAAAAAATAACATACCAAAAATTTTCTATATCTGCATCAGTCACTTGAGGTGATGTCCCTTCTAAGTCTGACTTATTTCCACATAAAAATATTTTTGCATTTTCAGCATATGTCACAATATCTAACAAGTGCTGGCTTAACACATGAAAGGAGGAGGCATTGTCGAGGGAAAACACCAGAATAGCTGCTTCAGCAAATTTATAGTAACTAGATGTTACTGATGCAATTCTTTCCATTCCGCCAGTATCCCATAACTGTAGCTGAAATTGATATTTTATTAGTTGAAATACGTGATTTTTTTTGTTTCGTAGCAGCATTGACAAACGTAAGCTTTGTAACAAATTTAAAAAAAAATAAAATTAAAAACAATAGAAAATTAATAATTAGCTTTTTTTATTCTAAATTTTATGTTATCTTAGAAACTTGCATACAACCAAACGTATTAAAATATGTTTAGTTGAAATATTTCATGTTAATAATAATAATGTACAATTTTTATGTTAATTAGTTAATTTATACCTCCTTAGTTTTTTTGCAACTTCTGTAAAAAGTAAATAAATAAGACCTTATTGTAAACTTCGCGAGCAAATAAATACTTGAATTTATTACGATTATTAAATTTGTAGTACTGTACAACTGTATAATATTGCTGACATGAAAGTGTAACGTCTTATTACATGATATATTGTTGCACGCCATAATTAATGCCAATAGCGCCATCTAGTATCGAGTAGCAGAACTAGGAGAGCTTTCTAGAAAATTATACTATACTATAAATTACCTACTAGCGCCATCTAGTATCGAGTGGCAGAACAAGGAGAGAACTTTATACACCAAGTCGGTCGGAACCGGTATGTACTCGAACATTCTAAATATTTCAGTGGAAAAGGTCCTGACTGTATTGACTAAGACTGGTATTGACCGCGACCCGAGGAGTATTGAATTGGCAATTCAAGCGAATACTTCGAAGCGATATAACTGCAAGCTAAAGTGTTAAGTGTGATTAATTATTAGTGTGTTTTAAGTTGTAATTGGTGTTTGGCAATTAAATTGTCAATTTTGGTAATTCAATCGGCAATTTTATTTAGACCGGCATCCGCATTGTAGTCAGAGCTGCTGTGAGGCTCGGACACCAAGAGACACTTAAGGACGCTTTGGCCCATGCAATGGAGATGGAAGCCGTGTGGCAGGAACATCATTCCCATCGCGTCATGGAGGTCGCAGCAATACAGTTCGTGATCGCAATAAAAGATACAGCCCAAGGTGCTACGGCCAAAGCGAACTGGGAAGGTGATAAATTTCGAGAGAGTAGTGCGGCTAACAGCACCACCCAGCAGCAGCAGGAATACGACTTTGTGATAGAACATCGCAAAATGTGTCTGATTTTGCTAGTTTTTATTGCTTTCAGATCTTACCCATCTGATTTCTTTTAATGGGGCTTAACAGTTTTTACCGACCCGCTCTCCGATTTCAAAGACTTGAAGGATAAACTTTAACTGAAGAGATAAATTCTATCCCCAGTAATTAATTGAAGCGTGTAATAGGGAACACACGCGTCTGCCTTGAAGAGTGTGTACGGCGAGAAGGAAAACACCTTGATGATGTAAGTTTTCATAAATTTATCCCCAATTTGTAAGCTTTCTTTTAATATATTTAAAAGAACATCTGTAATTTTTAATTATTTTTTAAAGTTTAAAATCTGGAATGAGTCACCCATTATTATAATTATAGTATTAGAAATTAAGACCCCTTAAATTCCTAATCCATATGAATCAATGTATAAAATAAAACTTTTGAAGCTTTTTTACAGGTACATAATAAAGGTAAATATGGTTAAAATACTTTACTAATTTCAGATTTCATTAAAACACGAAACACATCTTCCATCAATTCTGTTAAAGAATGTTTATGCAAAATTTGAAGTAGATTAGACCAAGGACCAAGACAGACCAAGACTTTGCTCCCGTTTTTCATCCCTTAGAGGTAGAGTTTCGAAAAATCCTTTCATATCGGATCCTACATCATACAGAGAACACACCCTCCTAGTTTCAGATCTCTACGATCAGCAGTTTAGGATGTGCGTTGATCTGTCAGTCAAACAACAGTGGTAGAGGCTCGCGGCAGCCTTTTCTGTTGCACACATGGGCCGGCTCAAACCGGGGTGGTACCACGACCTCACAGAAGACCAACGTGAAGTAGAAGCTTTGCTTCATTCAACATAGTAGCGGAATTAAATACAAGACTACCCCAAGAGGGTACCAGCACCGCTTGAGAATTTCTCACTGAGCATCCACGACCAAGCTACTCCACTCCTGAGCGTGGGTGCTCAGGCTGCCGCGCGTATTATGGGGGGGGGGCAAAATTCCGCTCGAAACCAAACCTGCTAGGGGCAAACAGAGCAACAAGTCAAAGACGCGCCCTGCCACGCTATCTATCCAAGAGTTTCTGCAACATCAGGGCACTTCATTCAAACCTTAATGCTGTCCACTACCATCTGGAAACGGCGAAGCCAGCCTTGCTTTTTCTAACCGAGGCACAGGTGTCTTCTCCGTCCGATGCTTCGTATCTCTCCTACCCGGAGTACAAATTAGAACACTCTTTTGTCCCCCGGGCTGGAGTTTGTGTTTATGACAGAGAGGACATCTGTTTTCGACGCCTCGGCAGCCTAGCTTCCTTCCTATGGGCTTCCCAAGAAATTGTGTAATTGGATCACCAGTTTTGTTGCTGATCGGAGCATCAAAGTCGTAGCAGACGGTGCATGCTACGATTACAAGCCTATTTACGCTGGTGTTCCACAAGGCTGCGTGCTATCACCAACGCTGTTTCTTCTGTATATCAATGATATGTTGCAAGCCCGTAACATTCATTGCTATGCAGATGACAGCACTGGTAATGCTCTGTACACCGGCCGTGCCAATATTTCTCGGGAAAACTTCTCCGAGTACCAGGACAAACTTGTGTCTGAAGTCGAGTCTTTGCCGAACAGTCTCAGATTGGGGGTGACTAAATTCAGTCCAGTTTAACCCCCAGAAGACACAAGTTTGCGCGTTAACCGCTAAAAAGAACCCCTTTGTCGTATCTCCTCGGTTTCAAGGCACTCCCCTTGTTGCCTCAGCCAGTATCGGAATCCTCGGTATCGACATATCGAGTGACATGCAGTTTCGTGGTCACTTGGAAGAGAAGGCCAAATTGGCCTCTAAAAAGCTTGGCGTGCTCAGCACAGCAGGACAGTATTTAATGCCGGCACACCGCCTGCAACTTTACAAGGCGCAGGTTCGGCCGCACATGGAATACTGTTCCCATCTCTGGGCCGGGGCTCCCCAGTGCCAGCTCCTTCGATCGCATCCAGCGCAGAGCTGTTCGAATCTTCGGTGACCGAGCTCTTTCCGATCGGCTTGACTCACTGGCACTGCGAAGAGATGTTGCATCTCTTTGCGTATTTTATCGCATCTATCACGGGGAGTGCTCTGAGGAATTGTTCGGACTAATTCCAGCCGCACAATTTCACCATCGCACATCGAGACAAAACTCGCACCGTGCGATTTAAAAGAAGTCTTCTTCCTCGCACAACTTCCTTGTCTCGAAAGAATCGACTACCACCAGAGATTTTTCCGGACCGATATGACTTAGGGACCTTCAAGAAATGAGCCTACTCCTTTTTAAAAGGCCGGCAACGCATCTGCAATCCCCCTGGTGTTGCAGTTGCTCACGGGCGGCGGTAATCACTTACCATCAGATGAGCCATATGCTTGTTTGCCGCCTCTCCTATAAAAAGAAACAAGGCATTTTATATGTACAGATAATACTGTAAGTCGTGTTACGCTAGCGACTTGCGTCTGCGATGAGCGGGAAAAACAACAATATGAGACGAACGGGGGGTGGCATGTTGGCGCGTCTAGCACGCGCGTCGAGCGACTGTGGCCACCGGGGTACATAGTACGTGTTCGCGCGTCTTGCGGATTAATCAAAACATGTTAATTTTTCCGTGATTCAAAATATATATACGGAGATGTTTATTAGTGAAATAATGTCTCAGTCTGCAATATGGCCTAGAAAGCATGAAAATTATATGCATAATATTATATTTCTCAAAACTTTTGTGGATATTGACGTATTTTATCATACTCTACTCTACAATATTCACCGAACTGATGCCTGTTTTAGTTTAAATCATAAACTCCTATTTTAATTTACATTATATTTTGTGCAAAAGAAAAAAACCTACTCCCTTCTAGACATGAAAATGCCAATTAGAAAATCTCATTTTTTAAGTTGCACAATAATAGCAAGAAGAAACCACATGTGATGCACCCGCCTCAAAGTGGCATACTACAGCGGCAAGATGCAGCGTCTTCACGCCTTCCGCCTCCACAGGTCGCCTCAGCACGCCGCAGTTGCTCTAGCGTGGCCAGCGCCTAATGCTGCTGTTATCCTAAAACTAGGAGCCCAACATTAGGAATTTTGTTTGTTTCATCTATTTTAGTGCTTCGTACATTTTTGAAAGCAAGGGTGGACTGGACAAGCTGTTTGGAGGTGCAATACCAGTGCTTAAATTTGAAGTAAGATTAAACTTATTTTAAAGAGATTGAAAACTACCATTGGCAGTTTTGTACGAAGTTATTTATGGATTAATGTCATCAAATAATATATTGATTTATATCTTTTAAGTAAAACTGTGCAATCAAAACCATAATTATATAATAAGTTAACCCTGTTTTAAGGGGCAGTAAATTAATTAGATTTTATTGTTTGATTAATAAATATTTTTTTATAAATTTGTACTTGTGTTTTATTGATTTGCTAAAAACTACTTTATAATCAGTTTAAATCAGTTCATTTTTTGCTCCGTAGCGTACGGTCGCGCTTACTGTTTACACCGATTAGTGCAACCGGTGCAATTTTAGCCAGTGCTTCTCAAACTTTCTCATATCTAAGCTTATAAGTTGTTAATACCTGTCACAATGGATACTCATAATTGTGGTGCAAGTGGGGAGTTGTTATCAGAAGGTCCTCACTGCACTGTGTGTAATCAAGAGCTACATTTTCATTGTGCTGGAATAACCGAAGCTGGCTACCGCAAGCTAGGAGATAGAAAGTCTATCTGGCGATGTATCAAATGTAAGCAAACTCACTCTACTCAGCCTCCTTTATCACCAAGGATTGAATCCGATGCACTAATACTTAAGGAGATAAGAGCTCTCTCTGATAAACTGGCGCCATTAGAATGCCTTAAAGATGAAGTCATTGCCCTGAGATCCGAATTTGCTGATCTTAAATCTTCACTAAATAATACTAATTTGGCGCTAAAAGAATTTAATGACAAAATTAAGGACTTTGAACAGCGTCTAGTACAGGTCGAGAAAGTACAAAAACATGCTAACCTAATTCAGACACGGTTGGAAAAACTGGAGCAGGAGTCGAACTCTGCGGAGCAATGGTCAAGAATGAATAATGTAGAAATAAAGGGAGTACCTCAGACAAGCGGTGAAAATTTGTTCGAAATCATATCCAAAATTGGGTCTATGATACAATATCCGATTACAAAGACTCAGGTTAATTTCGTCACGAGAGTACCAACCCGTGAGACGGAGCACATCAAACCAATAATAATCTGTTTCTGCAATCGCTATGTGAAGGAAGATTTTGTGGCGGCAGCCAGATATGCATCGAAGACTAGTCATCTCACATCAAGCAACTTGGGATTTGTGGGCAACAATAGGATTTACATCAACGACCACCTTACCATGCACAATAAGACCTTACTCTCTAAAACAAAAAAGGCAGCAGTTGAAATGAATTTTCGCTACGTCTGGGTCAAGCACGCCAAGATACACGTAAGGAAAACCGATACATCGCATATAATTATGGTGAAGTCAGAAAGAGACCTTTCAAAAATAGTGTGATGTTAAACTCATTATCTTTTTACTCTACTATTATTATTCATAATGTTAAACTTACTATTTGTGTGATGTTAAACTTATTATCTTTCTATTCTATTACTATTATTCATAATTTGTTTTTATACTACACAAAACTTTTAATATGGCAGTTTGAGATGCATACGCTATCGCGGTGTGTTTACGTATTATTCATTTTGTTGTGCAATTACGTATTCGTTTACATTATAATTTTTAAACACCTTATCAATATCGATAAACTATTTTTAAATCTTATTACATGTAGCTTGGTTCGCTTTTGGTCTGCTCATTTGCTAACGTATATGAACAATATTTGCTTGTTGATATCTTGTACGTATATCATTGATTTTACTCATTGGTCATTTGTCGTGAGCACTCGAGACTCTCGTTTTGGATATGAGGGCGCATTATTCCACCTTTATAAATTATCTACCCGCTTTTGTATGGTTTTTTCGTTCTATGTTTCAAATGTTACTTTTCCAATACTAGTTAATTTACTTTTATTGGAATGCTGCATTATGACAATGAATTTACTTATAATTAAGTTCAATCATGGAATCGATTAAAATATATTACCAAAATGTACGCGGTCTACGAACAAAAACACTTAACTTGTTTAGGAACGTATGTTTAAATTCGTATGATATTATTATATTTACCGAAACGTGGTTGGTCGATAGTATACATAACGGTGAATTATTTGATGGCCGATATTTAGTATGGAGACGAGATCGCAATTACTGTAGCACTTCACAAACGCGTGGGGGTGGTGTGCTAATTGCTGCGAGGAATGATCTTTCGGTAGTGGAGAGGGGTGACTGGCATAGTTCAGCGGAAGATATTTGGGTTTCTATTTTACTAAAAAGATCCAGACCACAAGCGACATATAATATAAACATTTGTGCGCTTTACCTGTGTAAAGAAAATATCGGTAACTTATATAATACCCAATTGCAAAATTTCACACAAAATATTAATACCATAATTATGTCAAATTCGTGCGATAAATTCATAATTGTAGGTGATTTCAATTTTGGTAGTCAAGTAGATTGGAATGTTTGTAGCGATAATTGTGAGTTATTACCTACCAATTACTCCTGTCAATATATTTCTGATTTTCTCAACTCTGCTTACACCTGCAGCTTATCTCAATATAATTGTATACGTAACTTAAATGGAAGACTACTAGACTTAGTTTTCTCAAATGACACTGTAGATGTTAAGGAATGTTATGAACCGTTAGCAATGCCCGCAGATATGCACCATAAACCTTTGATTATAAAGGCTGACTTTGTTGAAATACACAAATTAGTTGATAAGAAGAAAAACACTTATCTTTTTCACAAAGGTGACTACACGGCTATCAGCTCAGCTCTTGACCAGATAAACTGGTATGAGCTTTTGGGAAATGACTCTCTAGACAATGTTGTTAATCTTTTTTATAATAAATTATATGAACTTAGGGACCAGTTTATTCCCATAAAATCCACTAGACGTTCGTCACACCCTCCATGGTATAATTCTGCGTTACTAAAGGTCTTAAAAGAAAAACACAGGTATCATCGCAAGTTTAAACTTTATGGTAATTTATCCGACTACCAATCTTTTGCATTATTACGCAAAAGGGCTAACCAGTTAGAGCGGGACTGCTTTGAATCCTATATTGATAAAGTCGAATCTTCCATAACTAGTAACCCAAAAATTTTCTGGTCTTTTATAAAAAGTAGGAATAATGCATCTGCTACTCCTAATGTATTGTATTACGAAGAATCTTCTGGATACTTTTGTAATAATTCAAATTTTCTTATTATTTATTCCAGTCGCCGCTTTTTATCTACTTTTAGATATGAATAAAATTAAAATAAAATAATAAAAAATAGATATGATTTTATACAACCTTGACATCTCTGTCCGCGACGTGAAAGAGCTTCTCAAAGTGATCTAGTCCTAATGTTGATCTTCTGTCTGAATTTGGAACAAATGTGTTATTTATAAACCTTCTGAATATAGAACTTTTTCCTACACCGTATTCACCACACAAAATTACTTTGAGCACTGGTGTTTTAACAATGGCCATTGTAAATCAACTATTTACTTATTGTGTAAATCGATATTTTACATAATATGATATTAATGCCCCCTTTCAATTAAAACATTTTTTTCCACTTATCACCACTTATAATTACAAAAGCTTTTTTTTTTCATAAAATGTTGTTGTTACGGTTCATCAATACAGGCAGGCAAATGTCTTAAAAGATACAGCCAGGGCAGTGTTGCCAGATGCCTTGAACCTTTTATCTGTATTAGAAACTGCTAAAATCTGTATTAAATCTGTATGCTATTTAAACTTAAAATCTGTATAAAATCTGTATAATATAATAAACCAAACTAGAATAATTGATCATCATCATTGCTTCTTTTGAAAAACAACACAACAAACAAAACTACTAACGTGATAAGCTGATAAAGTTTGATTACCGTTATTAAATAAAAATATTTTTATAGAATAAGGGTGACAAACGAGCACACAGTACGCCGATGGTCAGTGGATGCTGTGGCCCGTAGACATCTACATTTATCCTCGCTTAAGAATCAAAATGTAGATGCGTTGTCACGCCTGAGGACTAAGATGGAATGCCTCGTTTCCAGTAAAAAAGGGTCTCCGGATTTCTACACTCACCATACGAAGCACAGCAGTATTAAGCTGGTAATTTACGCTGGTATTCTGTGAGAGCGTGGTCCTTCCCCGGTTGAGCTGACTCATTCGTGCTGTAACCATAATACGAGTATAGCTGCAGCGTGGCTCTACCAAGTATAAAATATACACTATACACAAAAAAATTTATATAGCAAAATTGAACACATTAATTTAGACAAACAACGTATTAAAACTCAAACATTTGCAAAAAAACGAACATATGATTACTTTATTACTTTCAGTCACACATATTTTTTATATAGATATTATATAATACACTTGTATGTCTGCCGTACGTACAAGGATCGTCCCCCACCCAAAATAAAGTGGCATTTGTTGCATAAGGAGGAGTATGCAAGTGAATTTAGAGAGCTGGTTGTAAACAAGATGATAGAGATGGGTGATATGGAAGGAATGAGTGTGAATGAGTGCTGGAAGGAAATGGCTGATTGTATCCGAAGTGTGGCAAGGAAGGTGTTAGGAGAAACAAAAGGGAAGCGTATGATAGATAAGGATGGGTGGTGGTGGAGTGAAAGTATTAGAGAAGTTTTGAGAGAAAAGAAAAATGCCTTTAAAGAATGGCAGGGCGTAGAAGACCAGAATGAATCAATAAAAGAAAGTAAGAGAGAGGCGTATAAAGAATGTAAGAAGAGAGCGAAGAAGGAAGTTGCTATTTGTAGGGCAGAGGCGCAAGATAAATTATATCGGTCCCTTGAAAGCCCCGAAGGTCAAAAACGACTTTTTCAAATTGCAAGAGAGAGAAAGGAATGGAAGGGATGTTTCACATGTAAAATGTATAAAAGATGATTCTGGAAAAATTTTGACTGACGATGAAAGTATAAAGAAGCGATGGAAGGAGTATTTTGAGAAATTGATGAATGAGGAGAATGAATGGAATGGTATGCTTGAAAACCCACCAGTGAATATGGGCTTAGTGAGAGAAATTAGTGTGGAAGAAGTAAAAATGGCTGTTAGGAATATGAAGAATGGGAAGGCAGTCGGCCCAGATGGAATACCAGTAGAAGTGTGGAAGTTGCTGAGTGCGGATGGATGGAAGTGGTTGAGTTTATTTTTCGGTAAATTGTTGCAGGAAGAACAAATACCTGAGGAATGGTGCAGTAGTATACTGGTCCCCATTTTTAAAAACAAAGGAGACGTTCAAAACTGCAGCAGTTACCGGGGAATAAAACTCATGTCACATACTATGAAAGTCTGGGAAAGAATAATAGAGAGAAGAATGAGAGAAGAGTGTGAGATAACACAAAACCAGTTCGGATTCATGCCCGGTCGAGGTACGACAGATGCCATTTTCGCATTACGCCAATTGTGCGAAAAGTACAAGCGCGTGCATAAAAATCTGCACATGGTTTTTGTCGACCTTGAAAAGGCGTACGATCGGGTTCCCCGTGAGGTTTTGTGGTGGGCGTTAAAGATGAAAGGTATGCCTGGGAAGTATGTGAGGTTAGTCCGTGCTATGTACAGAGCATCCCGTACATGTGTACGATCTGCCGCGGGAACTACGGGCAGTATCGATGTGGCGGTAGGGCTGCACCAAGGGTCGGCATTGAGCCCTTACCTATTCCTACTGATTATGGACGCTTTGACGTCGGACCTGCAGGATGAGGCACCCTGGTGCATGCTCTTTGCCGATGATATCGTGCTTGTCGGGGAAGAAGGCATCGAGGTACAGAGCAGACTGACGGGGTGGCAACAGAGGCTGGAAAGTGTTGGCTTGAAGATCAGCAGATCCAAAACCGAATATCTGTGCTGTGACTTCGGCGGTCTTTCCAGTCCTGTACCCATGTCGTTGGATGGCGCTATACTGCCTACCTGCTCAGATTTCAAGTACCTCGGTTCCCTCATTCAAGGCGACGGCGGAATAGATAGAGCTGTGCAGCATAGGATTAACGCAGGGTGGATGAAATGGCGACAGGTCACAGCCACAACGTGCGATCCCCGAATGCCAATAAGGCTGAAGGGGAAAATTTACAAATCGATCATCCGACCTGTCGTCATGTATGGAAGTGAATGCTGGGCCGTCAAGAAGAAGGATGAAAATAGACTGCATGCGAATGAAATGAGAATGTTACGATGGATGTGTGGTGTGACAAGGATGGATAAGATAAGGAATGAGTATATAAGAGGAAGCCTGAAAGTAGCGCCAGTGGTAGAAAAGGTGAGAGGAAGCAGATTGGCATGGTTTGGGCATGTGATGCGGAGGGATGGAAGTCATGTCACAAAACGAGTGTTGAATATGAATGTGGAGGGACACACGGGCAGAGGAAGGCCGAATAAAAGATGGGTCGATTGTGTGAAGAGTGATATGAGAATGAAAGGAGTAAGTATGGAAATGACGGCTGATAGAGAGGAATGGAACAAGAAGGTTTACTGCGCCGACCCCAGATAATGGGAAATGGTTTAGAGAATGATGATGATGTCTGCCGTACTAAGTAGATAGTCACTTATTTTGTTTCTTCTTTTTAGACTAATGATTAGCGGGGCCTCGAGTGCGAGAGAACGATAACGTAGTTTTAGGTTATACAATAATCTTTATGACTTTTAAACCTATTTAGATAAAATTTTAATTGTTCTAAGAACTCAACTGAACAAGATTCACCAATCTTAAGCTCACAATACACCTTTTTCTCACTTAAACCAACTTGTAAACTCCTTAGATCGCTACGAACTGTCAAAGTTTTTGGTTAAGCAAAGTGTAGTTTGCTAAATAAAAAAACCGGCACGGAGAAAGAGACAAACAATCACACCACTCTGTCTCATTTCTATGCAAGACGTATACATAAATCTATCTTTTCGTGTGCGAATGCGAAAGAAGGCGTCAATTTGTCTATAGGTTTCTCTGTCTACGGAAAACTCTGTATAAAAATCTGTATCCAGTGCTAATCTGTATCACACACCGAAAATCTGTATAAATACGGGGAAATCTGTATATATGGCAACACTGAGCTACAGCTTTGTCTGATTTATATGTTGTTCACAACCTTCTTCAGAATATTATGCTTATGCGTCAAATTGCGAAGTTTTCGAAATGCTTTAACGACAGATTAACCCAGTGGACAGTCGTGACGATAGTACCTAAAGTCTCTAAGCAGATTAAAAAAAAACTGAATTTTATTACACCATCGAAGCACTTGTGGTACAGACGGGGAGACGTTTAAGAGCATAGATGATAATATTATATAATATGCTCTTAAACGTATAGTATATCGTAATCCATACTTAATATTATAAATGCGAAAGTGTGTTTGTTGGTTTGTTTGTCCTTCTTTCATGTCGCAACAGAGCGTCAGCATGGCATGATTTTTTGTATGGGGATAGTTCGGTGGCTGTAGAGTGACACAGGTTACTTTTTCCGCGGAAAAACATCTCATTCCCGTGGGAAAATAGAATATGTTGCAAAAGTGTGTCCTTCTTTCACGTCGCAAAAGAGCGTCGGCATGCCATGAATTTTGGTATGGGGATAGTTCGGTGGCTGTAGAGCGACATAGGCTACTTTCTTCCGCGGAAAACATCTTATTCCCGTGGGAAAATTGAATATGTTGCACAAGTTTGTGCTTCTTTCACGTCGCAACAGAGCGTCGGCATGGCATGATTTTTTATATGGGGATAGTTCGGTGGCTGTAGAGTGACATAGGCTATGGAAAATCGAATATGTTGCAAAATTAAATTCAGCTAGGTGGCGCCACCGTGATTCTACAAGACGGACGACGGTACGATGGACGAACACAGAAGAAGAAATATCTGGATTATTATGTCTTTTTACCAAAATTAAGATAAAAAATGTATGGATCTGTATTTTTCCACGCAGGACCGGGAAGAGAGCGATAAAAAACATAAAATTCACCAGCTGATTGTCTTCAAACGTTTTGGTGCATTGTAATTCACAGAATAGGCGATAACCTCGCAGACGATATTAGGTAATCCGTTGATGCTCTGCCTACCCCGCAAGGGTTACAGGCGTGATAATAAGTATGGATCAGAAATACTACCACCACCTGTCACGCTTTCACCCTTTACCATTACTTAACTGTGGTAGAAACAGTTCTTAGTAAGCCTTATTAATAAGCCTTAGTAATATTTATTGTATTGGGGGTCATTGTAGAAGCGTGCTCGTCGCGACCCCTGCCAGCCTTTTTCAGGGCTGCAATTCTACACAGCTGCGCACCCATGCGAACGAGGGTTAGGGCGTCCCCCCAAGGCGACGCACACCAGCTCGTCCCCGTTGGTGTGGAATGCAGCGCGCAAAGCGGCGATGGGGACCGCCACCCGTCACGCACAGCCCGACACGGCGGAAGGTGGAGGACGGAGTGCAGAGTTGGCACGTGGAATGTTAGAGGAGGCATGAGAGATAAGACGAATGAGTTGATCGAAATAATGAAAGAAAGAGAATTAGATGTCGTGTGTATGTCGGAGACCAAGCGGAAAGGCAGTGGTATTGAAGAGCTCCCTGGCGGGACGTTAGCTATACGGTCCGGAGTCCCGGAAAGCGAGAACGCCTGCCAAGGAGTGGGAGTGCTGTTGTCGTCCCGGTTGGTCGATCTTATGACTGAATACAAGGTTGTGAACTCAAGACTTCTCTGGGTTCGCTTCAAAATGGGACTGACGAAGTTATTCCTTTTGGCTGTTTATGCACCGGTAGCTTCGTCGTCCAGGGCTGAGCTGGAGGAGTTTTGGGAGAATGTAAGAGAAGTTCTAGATTTGGTTAAGGGAAACGAAAGAACTGTTGTATATGGTGATTTGAATGGATGGGTAGGTATCGCTCGACCAGGATACAAGGTTAGAAGGATAAAAGGGTTAATGATGCTGGCAAGCTTATACTGGCTGTATGCAAGGAAAAGGGTCTTCTTGTGACAAACACTATGTTTAATCACAGGAAGATCCATATGTACACTAGAGAAAGAAAGAAAGAGAGAAGTATGATTGATTTGTTCCTGGTGGATGACCGACTGCGAAAACAGGTGATGGATACACGAGTGTTCAGGGGTGCTGACCTGGGAACGGATCATTATCTAGTAATTACTAGATTTAGGGGTTTGTTCGCGGGTTGGCGCCACCGGACGGCAGTAACAGAACCACAGTCGGTCTGTCGCATCCGAAGCTGGAAGCTTCAGGAAGCGGATACTAGGGACAAATATCACACGAGGGTAGCCGAAAAGCTTGACACCATCGATGGCAGGAAAGAATGTGTGGAGAGAACATGGCAGAACCTTAGGGATGGAATGGTAAGTGCAGCGGAAGAAGTATGTGGTACGACAAAAAGAGGTAGTAGTAAAAGAAGAGATGCATGGTGGAATGACGAAGTGAAAGAAGCTGTAAAAAAGAAGAAAAAAGCATGGTTAGACTACTTGGCCTCTAGTAACGATGAGCATATGAGAGAGAAGATGAAAGAAAGATATAAGCTGCAGAAAGTTCATGCGAAAACATTGATTGAGGAAGTACGTGAAAGGTGTAGAATAGAAGCGGACGAGAGGTTGTCGCACAACTTTAGGGAAAACTCCAAACTCTTCTGGAAAGAGGTTGGAAGGTCCCGGAGTGCTGCGACAGCTTTAAGAATGAACAAAGTGCTTTCGAGAACCAATGACGTCCTCTCAGAAAAATCGGACGTCATGCAGCGATGGAGTGAATTTTATAGAGAATTGTATGCGTGTCATGATCTTAGTGAAGGATCCGGGGGTGACGCCGCGACTGGCACGCCAGACACGGACCTCGATGACACTGAGGTCATCAGCATGAAAGAGATTGAACGTGCGATTCGAAGTTTGAAATGTGGTAAGGCTGCGGGACTAGACAGAGTTACTGCTGAAATGGTCAAGTACGGTGGGCCTCACGTCTGGGACAGCTTTCATCTGCTGTGCAATTTGTGCTGGCGGACGGGAGATGTCCCGGATGATTGGCGATCCGCGGTCATTGTGCCTTTATATAAAGGTAAAGGTTCACATTTTGACTGCGGGAGCTATCGGGCGATCAGCTTGACCAGTTTAGCAAGTAAAGTTTATTCGAAGGTTTTGACACGCAGGATGCAAGAGAAATCGGAAAGATTCTTATGGGAGGCACAATGTGGATTTAGACCTGGAAGAGGATGCACGGATCAAATGTTTTCTCTCCGCATGATCACGGAGAAGCTTCTGAGTGTTAACCAGAGGATTTTCTGTGCTTTTGTGGATCTGGAGAAAGCATTTGATAAGGTTATAAGGAAGAAAATGTGGGAACTGTTGCCGGGATATGGTGTGGATGGTCGATTGTTAAGGGCTGTGCAGTCACTTTACTATGACTGTAAAGCCTGTGTGCGGGTAGGGCATGACCTGTCACCCATGTTTAGCGTCCAAGCGGGCGTAAAACAGGGTTGTGTCATGTCTTCCTGGCTGTTCATACTGTATCTCGACAGCTGTTTACAGAAGCTGAAAGATAGCTGTTTGGGTGTGAAATTGGGTGACATAAAAGTTAATTGTCTGCTGTATGCTGAAGATGCAGTGCTTATTGCACCATCAGAACTGCAGGCGTTAGTCACGTGTATGAAAGAGGAATGTGAAATTAAAGGTCTCCGTTTGAATGCTAATAAAACTAAGGTTCTGGTATTTGAAAAGGACGAAGAGAGAACGAAATGTGAAATATGGGTAAATCAGGAATGTCTAGAACAGGTAAATGAAATTGTATACTTGGGGAGTGCTTTCAGCCGGGATGGAAGATGTGATTTAGATGTGGATAGGCGTGTCGCTGCCGGAAACAAAGTCAATGGTGCCCTGAATGCATTAGTCAAAAGGCAAGGCGTGGTGAAGAGTGCACGCCTTGCAATACATAACGCAGTGTTGGTACCAACTTTGTTATATGGCAGCGAAACCTGGGTATGCCAGAAGAAGCATAAAAGCAAGTTGAATGCAGTGGAGATGCGATCTCTTCGTAAAATGTGTGGCGTTACCATAGCCGACCGAAAGCGAAACGAAGAGATTCGCAATATGGCAGGATTGAAAGATGACCTTATCACAAAAATTGATAGGGGCGTACTCCAATGGTTTGGGCTCGTTGAACGAATGAGTGAAGACCGAATGGTAAAGAAAATATATAGAGCGAAAGTAAATATTAAAAGGTGTCGAGGTAGACCGAGACTAACTTTCGAAGACCATGTGAGCAAATTGCTCGAAGAGGGGAGGGTCAAGAGTACTCGGATACCTAGACGTGCATGTATGAAGAAGTTAATGAACCTGAAAGAAGCGAAAGAGGTATGTAAGGATCGTGACACTTGGCGATCTGTTCTCTCTGGCTACCCCGTTAGGGATTGTGCGTGACGATAAGTAAGTAAGTAGTAATATTTATTGAACGGAAATGAATACAGTTCTTATATGTGGTTATGAATGAATCGGTATTACAATAAGAAAAATTGTGCAAAATTATAAGAAAAATATTTTTGAGAGTTTTTATTAACTAACGTATACATAGTTTAAATTGATTCCGCTAGATGTCGTTACCAGGTTTTTAAAACGCGATAACGAAATGTTTCCTGACATCAGTAGCGAAGCTAGGGCTCCAAACTAGAGCAAGCCCAAGATATGGTTTTGTTGCTTTTAGCAGTTTAATAAAAATACACCAATCTTAAGTTGTATCCACTCTTTAGTTTCATATTCAGTGCTGACAAGGACGTGTTTAACAAAGCACACAGAAAGCATACCACCGCTAGATGGATTGTAAGACATAATATGCAATTGCACACCTTCGGTGGTTTTGAAAAGAGCCATTTGGGTTTGCTTGAGATATTTACAAACAATACAATACATGAACAAAAGAAAAGCATGAACAAAGTACAAACAATGTACAAAGTTAAAAAAGGGACGCCTGGCAGATGTGAAACCTCGAAATTATATTTTGTTTAAGTTATATGCATAAAGGAACAGATTACGACAGGAATTAGATAGTTGTAATGAGAAGATAAAGCTTTGCTAATTTTTTACCATAATAATAATAATATTCCACAACTATCACACAAAGCCATCTAGTCCCAAGCTAAGCAGAGCTTGTGTTATGGGTACTAGACAACTGATAAACATGCTTATATATTTCTAAATACATAAATATTATAGATAAATTACATCCGGACACAAAACAAATGATCGTGCTCATCACACAAACATTTGTCCTGGGTGGGAATCGTACCCACGACCTCCGGCATAGCAGTCAGGGTCTCTAACCACTAGACCAACAGGTCTGTCATAAAATAATGACTATTTATTATAATTATAATTATTTATTTTCAATTCCTAATAAACCTTACAAAATGATATTTTTAAACTCATATATCACTATTAATATAAATATTGGGTTATTAAACCTTTAAATGCGCCTAACTTAATTAAACACTAATACTATAGTCCCGTACCTATATTTAAAGTATGAAGAAATGTTTATTGAATATTAAATTTCATTTTTAAAGATTTTTACCTTTTTCTCGTCATTAGCACTTCAACACGCTTATATTCATCACAATGAACACTATTATCCTCCCATTTTTACTGAAAATCTTCGAAAAAGCATAAATTTTTAACAAAAACAACAAAAACAAACATAAACATTGAAATGTGAAGTGAACTTGCATACGAGGGGCCCGCAACCACTTCGCTAGTCGCTAACGCACTCCTAAACAACTTCATTGCAAAGCCAGGCTTATTGGCTCAATAGTAATTGCTATATAAACATTTCGTGGTTATATTTCATTATAGAATATTTTGCCATAGATTAGAAAGAGAGCGATCGCCTTCTCGAAAGCCCCGTAAAAAGCCCACGCGAGCGAGGGAGACAAGTAATCGCTCTATTAAAACTCACTTTATGACAGCAGCAGTATCGCCACAGAGTACCTTTGTATAAACGTATCGCTAAGGCAATACGAGGTCATCGGTCGACATGTGTCGAACAGTGGAGTGTGCGGGAAAATTGAAATAATTTGAAACAGTTTATAAGTTATTTTATTAGTTGATATTATTGATTGATATTATGGATTGATTCAGTTTTAATAAGGCAAGCCCGGCTTTTCGGCTTTAAAGGAAGCTTCGCCACTGCCTGACATGTACTTAACTCCTACCGTTAAGCCGCAAGTCAACTTTTAGTGCATACGGTACCTATACGCTTAAATTGTTTCTATTTCGTAGCTTATTCGACTACCTGCTTTCGATTTCGGTTGTTTGTTATTTGCTTTGTGATTTGGTTAAGGTTGAATGGATTTATATTGGCTTTCATTTTCGGATTTGTGTATTTTCTTGGATCGGTTTTGTTGATTTGGTTGGTATTCCTTTGTACATATTTAGACTCTGGCTTTGATTTTGGATTTTGTTTATTTAGAATCGTGAATTGGTTTTCGTTGTTTTAGGTTGTTTAACAATATTTCAAAGAAATATTAATAGTATAGGTAGTGTATACGGTACCTATATACTTACTTCTTTTTTCGTGCTTTCGATTTCGGTTTTCTGCGATTTGTTTTGTGATTTGGTTTAAGTTGATTCGATTTTTTTTGGCTATCGTTTTGGGATTCGTGTTGTGTCTTGAATTAGTTTTGTTGTTTTGATTTTAAAAATATTTAAAAGGAATATTTATTCCTTTTAAATATTTTGGATTTGCTTTTAAAAAAATATCTAAAAGGAAATTTAATTCCTTTTAGGTATTTTAACGTTTTTTTATAAATAGGTTTTTTGTTACTTCATAATGCCTCGCAAACGTAAGTCAAGCCTTTCAAGAATATCTTTTAAAAGACAAGCGAAAAGATTAGCTCGATCGCTAAAATCTTTAGAAGATGCTGAAATGAGAAGGCAAGAACAAGCAGAGCGTCAGGCTGCTTTTAGAGCATCTAAGACACCTTCTCAACGTCAGCAAAGGCATCTTAAACAGACAAAGTGTCAGGCTGCGTTAAGAGCTTCCGAAAAACCTTCTCAAAGTCAGGAAAGGCGTCTTGAATAGGCAGAGCATCAAGCTACTTTAAGAGCTTTTGAAACACCTTCTTAAAGTCAGCGAAGGCGTCTTGAACAGGCAGAGCGTCAAGCTACTTTAAGAGCTACTGAAACACCTGCTCAAAGTCAGCGAAGGCGTCTTGAACAGGCAGAGCGTCAAGCTACTTTAAGAGCTACTGAAACACCTGCTCAAAGTCAGCAAAGGCGTCTTGAACAGGCAGAGCGTCAAGATACTTTAAGAGGTACTGAAACACCTGATCAAAGTCAGCAATGGCTATTCGAACAAGCGGAACGTCAGGCCGCCTTAAGAGCCGCGGAAACACCTGGTGAAACTCAACACAGACTCATTGAGCAACGTCAATCTACTATAAGGGCATCTGAAACACCAGAACAGACACAGGCGCGAAGAGATAAAAATGCACAGCTCCAAGCTGAACGTCGACAAAATTTTCAAAGAAACAATTGGTCGGTTTTTAATAACGCAGCATTCAATTATGATCCGTTGATTGATTATAAAAATCACAGGTTAGTTTTTATCGGACTGATGGACAAGGCGTGTCGATTTTGCAGCGCTTTAAAATGGAAAGATGAGACCGCAGGCATGTGCTGTTCCAATGGCAAAGTGTCTCTTCCGTTACTTGGGAAACCAGAAGAACCTTTGAAAACTCTCTTTTTATATGATGCTAATGAGTCACGGCGCTTTTTAAACAGGATCCGGAAATATAACTCATGCTTTCAAATGACGTCCTTCGGATTTGACCGGGAAATAATAATGCCGGGATTTTCGCCTACATTTACGGTGCAAGGGCAAATTTATCATAGAATAGGTTCACTTTTTCCAGCTGAAAACGAACAGCATAAATTTTTACAAGTATATTTTATGGGTGACGAAGAAATTAAGGTAGACCGTCGCTGCCAATTTATCCAGGGAGTTGAGCTTGCGAGCACGTGATGATACGTTGCAACGGGTAGCCGACACACACAAGTTTTATGACGCTCTGCAATACCCATTGATTTATTGTAAACGACAAGAGGGTTGTCATTTTCAAATTCCACCCATTAACCCGGTCACAAAGGAACCTACTACGAACAAAAAACTATCATGTATGGATTTTTATGCGTATCATATGATGTTGCGAGTGTAAACAATTATTTCATCAATTTTGGTAAATGAAAGTGAAAGTGAACGTCTCCGTTATATATCTCTAAATCAAAAAAAGCTGCGCGTTGAGAATTATATACATTTACAAGATGCAGTTTCTAGCGACGCTAATGTAAGCCCCAGAGATTTAGGTAAAATGGTAATTCTGCCCCCATCATTCGTTTTATTTAGTTGCTAGAGTATTTAGATTAAAATAAGCGCCGAGATTACGGATCCTGACCAAGATAAAGAATTGTATGATACCATCGTCCGTAATATGATTCACGGTCCATGTGAAGCACGAAATTCAATATTGCCATATATGAAAGAAGGAAAATGTACAAAGAAATTCCCTAAACAGCTATTAAAAGAAACAATGCACAATGACAATGGCTACCCTTTATACAGATGCAGAGCTCCCGAAGATGGTGGCAGGAAAGTTACAATCATATCTCGCTCTGGAGCGTTCGAAACCTTAGATAACAGCTGGATGGTCCCGTATTCGCTTCCATTCTATGTAAAATGTTTAATCTCCACATTAATGTAGAAGCACGTAGCTCTGTCTCTGTAAGTACATAAATAAATAGAAGAAGCACGAGAGTAGAATAAACGCAGTAGAAATGCGGTCGTTAAGGGGTATGTTAGGGCTGGATCTGAATGACAGGGTGAGAAATTGTGTGATAAGAGAAGAGTGTGGTTTGCAAGACGATGTTGTGACCAGGATTAAGAAAGGAATGCTTCGTTGGTTTAGTCATGTGGAAAGAATGCATGAGAAAAGAGTGGCAAAGAAAATGTATGTCGCAGAAATGAATGGCAGAGTCGGAAAGGGACGTCCTAGGCGAAAATTTATCGACCAAATTGGCGATTTATTGAAAACGGGCCAAATTAGGAGTACCCTCAACCGACGAGCATGTATGCGTAGGTGTATGGATGTGAAGGAGGTGAGAGAGGTGTGTCAGGATCGTGCCAAATGGAAGTCTGTAGTCTCTGCCTACCCCTCTGGGTGACAGGCGTGAGTGTTTATGTATATGTATGTTACATAAATAAAGGAAGCAACCAAGCAATATTTAATCTCAGGAGTGAAGGTGAGGCAAATCCCGTTAATGAAATACAGACCTTTCAAGCAGGGCGTTATGTCAGCAGTAACGAGGCAGCGTGGCGTCTCCTTGGCTTCCTTTTACACGAAAGGCACCCAATAGTTACTCACCTTGCTGTGGACTTAGAAAATGGAGAGTGTGTATATTTCACCGAAAGAAATTTCCAAGAAAGAATTGCGTCACCGCCAAAAACTACACTAACAGCCTTCTTTCAACTTTGTCAAACCACCCCCTTTGCAAAAACGTTGTTATATTCTGAAGTCCCCCGCTATTATACTTGGAACACATCTAGGAAGGAGTCGAAACGCCGTATTCAAGGCGCGCCTGTTGCAAATTGGCCCAGTGTAAAGTCATCAGATGCCCTTGGTCGTGTGTATACCGTCCATCTAACTAATTTTGAATGTTTCTGTTTACGATTGCTGCTGCACCATGTTCGGGGTCTTACAGGATATTAAGACCTTAAAACTGTCAACGGTCAGGAATGCGCAACTTATAGAGAAGCATGTGAAGCTCTGCATCTTTTAGAAAACGATAATCACTAATTATAACTTATTATTATTTAAGTATGGGTATCATTTAAAAAAAAAGTCCGATATTGAGTAATAGCACCACTCCAATAGTAAAGAAGTAAGACTCTTTTTTAAATATTCTGGTGCGTTAATTTTTTACATAATTTAGGATTTTTTTATAAATAACACTTTTTTTGATAAAGCTGTCTGAAATTTTCCTGTGAACAATAAGTCTTTATTTTGCGTTCTCGTAGATATAGTTTGTGCTCGAGTTTTGTTTAAAGTAGGAAATAAATAAATATAATATTATTGTGCGGGTTAAAAAATGAGATCTTCTAAATTGGTATTTTCATATCTAGAAGAGAGTAGTTTTTTTGCACAAGAGATAATGCAAATTAAAATAGGAGTTCATGATTTAAGCCAAAACAGGCATCAGTTTGGTGAATATCATAGACTATACGATGAAACATTGTTATATATATAACAATTAATTGTTTGTATTATGCTATTTGTTTGATAATACAATACTTTTATGATAATGAAATAACTATTCATACTCATAATTATTATATTAAATATATTTATAATTAGTTACTAGTTATTAGAAGTATGTGGTGTTAGTAAGAGAAAGAATGAAAGGAAAAATAATACGTTATGGTGGGATGATGAGATACGTATGGAAGTTGAAGCAAAGAAGAGAGCATGGTTAGATTTACTAGCAACAAAGGCTGGTAATTCTAGCGGTACGAATGATGATATTGAAAGAAAAAAGGCATCTTAATAAGAGGGTAAAAGAAGTAGTTGAAAGAAAAAAGCAAGAAAGAACGGATAAAAATGATAGAAGAATATCGGATAACTTCCAGGCAAATATTAAAATGTTCTGGAAACTGGTAAGAACTGCCAGGGGACATTCAAAACAGCCTATGATGAATGCTATAAGAGACGAGAATGGCTATATTCTGAATGATGAAGTTTTGAGTTTAAAGAGATGGAAGGAATATTTTGAAAGCGTGTTTATAAGCGAGGAGACAACATGTGTACTAAGTGAAGTAGAAACTCCGAAAGAAGAGGAAAGAGGTAGCGAGATAAGTATAGATGAAATAATGAAAGCAATGAAAAGCATGAAAGCGGGTAAGGCGCCCGGATATGATAGAGTTTCACTCGAAATGCTAAGGGCTGGAGAAGAAGTGGTGGCAGGCCTGCTGCACACCTTGTTTAATTTATGCTGGGAACTGAAGCGGATACCGGTAGACTGGTGCAAAGCCGTGATAGTCCCAGTATATAAAGGAAAAGGGTCGCAGCAGGACTGTAAAAACTACCGTGGCATCAGCCTTCTTAGCATTGTGGGAAAACTGTACGCTAAGGTACTGATTGAAAGGGTCATGAAAGAAACTGATGAAAAATTTGGGATGTGCAAGCGGGATTTAGAAAGGGAATGGGATGTACAGATCAAGTCTTTTCCATGCGCATGATCGCGGAGAAGTTTCTGGCCAAAAACCAAAAGGTTTTTGTGTGTTCATGGACTTGGAAAAGGCCTATGACAGAGTGGATAGGGATTTGCTACGGCAAACACTGAACTCATTTGGGTTGAGCGCCGGCTTGATACAGGCATTGGAGTCTCTTTATAGGGGCTCTAGTGCTTGTGTTAGGATCAACGGGGTCTACTCGGACTGGTTTGACATCCATAAAGGTGTCAGACAGGGCTGTGTGGCTTCCCCGTGGCTGTTCAACCTATTTATGGACAGTTGTTTGCAAAATTTGAAAGTTGAAGAATGCGGATTAAGAATGGGTGAGTTAACCGTCAAATGCCTTTTGTACGCCGATGATCAAGTCATTCTTGCGTCGTCGGCGGCCGAGTTGCAAATGATGGTTACATTAAGGAACGGATCATTAAAAGAAAGGGGTATGAAAGTGAACGCAAGTAAGACGAAGGTTATGGTTTTCGAAAGAGAAGAAAGTAAAACGATTTGTGAAATAAGAATAGAAGGGGAGTTGATCGAGCAAGTAGATGAGTTTGTATATTTGGGCTGCGTATTTAGCAGGGATGGGAGATATGATAAGGATATAGAACGACGAGTGAATGCGGGAAATAGAGTAAATGGGGTCTTGCACTCTATTGTGAAGAGTCAAAATGTGTCGAAAAAGTCACGTATGGCAATTCACAATGCTGTGTTGGTCCCTACTTTAACGTATGGTAGTGAAAGTTGGGTGTGGCAGAAGAAGCACGAGAGTAGAATAAACGCAGTAGAAATGCGGTCGTTAAGGAGTATGTTAGGGCTGAATCTGAATGACAGGGTAAGAAATTGTGTAATAAGAGAAGAGTGTGGTTTGCAAGATGATGTTGTGACCAGGATTAAGAAAGGAATGCTTCGGTGGTTTGGTCATGCGGAAAGAATGAATGAGGAAAGAGTGACAAAGAAAATTTATGTTGCAGAAGTGAATGGCAGAGTCGGAAAGGGACGTCCTAGGCGAAAATTTATCGACCAAATTGGCGATTTATTGGAAACGGGTCAAATTAGGAGTAGGTACCCTTAACCGACGAGCATGTATGCGTAGGTGTATGGATGTGAAGGAGGCGAGAGAGGTGTGTCAGGATCGTGCCAAATGGAAGTCTGTAGTCTCTGCCTACCCCTCTGGGTGACAGGCGTGAGTGTTTATGTTATATGTTATGTAATTACTAGTGTTGTTAAGAAATAAATTTTAATTTAATATTTGCATGCCAAAATGGTACATTGTACGGATCTTTTACATACACTGTAAACATCTTATTGTAAATAACTACCTACATTCAAGGCAAATAAATAAATATTATTATTAGTATTAATAGCAAGAAGAAACCACATGTAATGCAGCCGTCTCAACGAGACATACTATATCGACAAGATCAGCTTCCTCGCCTCCCACCTCCGCTCCCCGCAGTCGCTCTAGCGTGGCCAGCGCCTTAGTCCTCAGGGGTGACAACGCATCTGCATTTTGATTCTTAATCGAGTATAAATGTAGATGTCTATGGAACACAGCGTCCATTTTCCATCAGGTGGAAAGTGTGCTCGTTGGTTACCCTTAGTGTATAAAAAATGATGATGATTCAAAATCTATTTATATAAAACACAAAAATATTTCTACGTATGTCCGTTGTAGAGCAAACCGGGTTCGATCCCCGCCGGCACCAATGAAATTGTTAATTGCAATTTTAAGTGCTGATTTACCACGTGCTCGACGGTGAAGGAAAACATCGTGAGGAAACATGCATGTCCGAGAAATAAGAAAAAAAAATATTTTAAGACATGTGAAGTTCGCCAACACGCACTGGGGCAGCGCGGCGGACATTTCCTTGCCCTAAAACCCTCTCAGAAATGAGAGGAGGCCTGTGCCCAGCAGTGTGACGTATATAGGCTGTAACTTTACTTTTTTTATGTCCGTTGTAGACTGAAACCATCCAACCAATTTTTTGTCAGACAGAGAACTGTCTACTTCGCAAACTGTGGAACGATCTGCCAACACGGCCCACGAACTAACCAATATCCTTCGTTGATATTCGTTGCTTCTCGTTCTTGCAACGATACTATATGGCTCGCCCAGCGACTCGCATCGCCGCTCGCGCGATTGTGTAAACGGGCTATGAGATTTTTTTCCTTAAAATAGGGCAAACCAAACGACAGGTACAATGACATACGGTACGGCAGCTCAGATTTTTACGATAGCAACACTGACTACACCAGTCTAATCAAAATAATAATAATAAACTATCAACAACACAGAATACATTTCTTGTACATACAACTTTATAATTTGTGAATACATTTACCCTGAATCAACAATTATCACAATTACGAATAGTAAATAGGCGTGTAGAACTATTTTTTCAAACAAAGAGCTGCTTTTTTGACAATATGGATATGCAAACGTCTCATTTAGCTGCAGCTTTAATGTCTTCATCAAGTACGTTTAATAACGTTTCCGCTTCAGACACTGCAGTAACTGGTACCAATATTATTAATGCAAATGATGAAAAAAAGAATGATAAACATAATGAATCTCATAAAGAAACCGTTGAGGAAGACAAAGAAGAGATTGGTAGTGGTGATGACTTTTCTGATGAGGTATTTACAATTATTATTTATATTAAAAGGAAACTTTGTTATTAAGTACCTACTGTGTTTTCGGAGTAAAATTACAATTTAATTGAAAATGACATCATTCATTTATTACAAATTTTGAAACAATAGAAATATATAAAAACCAATTTAAATTATGTTTGAGTAAAGCCTAATTTTTAATATCTTTTTAGGTACTTCTCTTTCATACTTACTTTATGTTCAAGATTTGGTACCCTGTTAAAAAGGGAAAAAAATCTAGAACTGATTTCTACTAATCTTCAACCAACTAGAATATCACTAGTTCTTTTGGTAATAGCAATACCGTCATTAGTCCAATCATTGAATACCAATACAGTCTATTAAAGTTCACTGCTGAACATAGCCCTCCCGCGTAGATTACCTCATTGGGAGAATATTTGCAATGTTTTCCATGTTTGTCATGTGGGTTGACAACCACAGTTTCTTATTTTTAGTTGTTAAGACACTGCTGCCATTCTCATTGGCTTACCTCTGTTGCCTCTTACGACATCAACAGGATGATACAGGGTAGTGCATATACCTACACCGCCACTACACTGTTGAATCATTGAATAATTAAAATATGATATTACTTGACGGGTAAAGGGATTTAAATATATATACTATAGAGTGGACATTGGGAACATTTGTATACAAAAACTGTGAGCTTGCACAAGTGTTACACCCTCTAGCAAAACATAGCAATACTATGCTGAATTCGGACAACATTTTAGTTATTCCACATTAGGTGACGCTAACTAACATATTAGTAAATAAATAGTGTTATGTATATGTTACTGGCTAACAGAGGTAGAGAAAAAATTATAATTAAATATTCTAGAACAATCTACTAAAAATAATAAAATTTAAAGATTATTTGGTAAATATACATTATACACATGATAATAAACTAAAATCACATTCAGTTTTTGCTTCATATTGTGACTTACAATACTTTAATGAACAACTGGGTATATTTTCTTCAAAAATATTTTTAAAATTTATGAAACAAATGCGTCTTGACCGATGTCACTAAGTCTAAATGACAAAAATTGGAGATATATCCTATAGGACAAAAGTTACAGACAATAATTTTGTTGCTGACATCTGGTCTATTACTACTTAAATGTCTTTGTTGACGGGTAGTGAATATTAAAGCTTTTTATTGAGAAGAATTTCCAACTAGACATCACAACAAGGAATAACAAGATAATCTTAGATACTAAATACATGATCTTTTAAAAATTCTTACTTGTCTGAGCACATATTTTGCGTGTGGGCAGGAATAATGTCATTATTCGAGCTACGAAATCTCCCAGAATAAGTTCAACAGTCCTTTGATGTTGCAAGCAACTTCGGGGAGCGATCCCGGTGTGCGGAGATGTTTAGCCCTGTATGAAGCGAACTCCGGATATCTCAGCAGCATGTGAGCCACCATTTCTTCCATGCATACCCTGCATAGGGCTGTCTGTAACACCTATGCTAAACAAGTGTTTGTTAAAAGAGCCATGTCATGCGATAGCACTTGTTACTATCCTGATGTGTGGCTTGTTCAGTCTCATTAAAACCTTGGTTAGGTGACTGTTTATTTCAGGCAGGGCCTTAATAGCTACAGTCTACTAAATTTTTCCAAAGTTGAGCATGTAAATTATTGAAGTTTCAACATACCAGTGAACGAACGTAGCCAAAGGGGATTGGTATTATTGGTTCCGGTCCTATAGTGGCCAGAGCCGATCCCCTTCTGGCCAGTTATTCTGCTGCATCGTTGCCTCTAGATCCACCATGTCTTTTCATCCATTTTCTTTTAATAATCTTTATTTGCAAGAATTTGGTTCTACAATGGTGTTCGAGTATAATTTTTTCTACATATTCTACCTCAGTGGAGTGCAAATATTAATAGTCAAGTAATCGTAACTTATACATCAATACTTATCGAATTTTTAACAACACAGTTTTTTTTAACATTACTCAGTTGATTTGATGATTAACTAATTATGCAACAGTGTTAAAACAATAAATTGCCAATAAGATGTGTAAGTACTATTATAGCTCAATGTCAAATATTACCTGACAATACTGGTTTTGGGAAAAACAATAAGCATGGTGTGCAGCCTGATTGAAGCAGCTCTCTGCATCGTGGAGAATTTGTGTAAACAACACGGACTTAATTGTTATCCAAACAAAAAAATTCTCATAATGTTCACACAAACCGGAATGCTGAATAACTATCACCTGCCGAGTCTCTTTAGCTCAAAACTCCAGCTATCCTCTGAGGTAAAATATGCACTACCACACGAAGCATTGGCCGCTCCCTGAGCTGAACAAAATAAAAATTCATGACGACTTTCCGCAAGCATTAAAAAAACATTTTTTACATGGTAGAGCCATGCTGCAAGTTATATTATGGTTGTAGCGTGAATAGGTCAGCTCGACTGGGAAAGTATCACACTCACAATACCAGTGTAAAAAAAATAGTAGCTCAATGCTGGTTTATTTTGTATGGTGAATGTAAAGAACCGGAGACGGAGACCCTTTTTACTGGAAACCAGGCATTCCATCTTAGTCTTCAGGGTGATAACGCATCTGCATTTTGATTTTTAACGGAGGATAGATGTAGATGTTTATAGGCTACACCACTAACTAACTATCAGTTGGACTGTTTGCTTGTTTGTCATCTTATTACATAAAATAAAATTAACATAATAACTGAAACAATTTTGGTGCTCGCCCATGCCTTTTCAGTTCAGAGGTCAGAGTTACACACTGACGCATTCACAAGTGTTTTTTTTTTATCGAGGTGGCAAACAAGCATGCGGCTCACCTGATGTTAAGTGACTACCGCCGTCCATGATCAACCGCAACACCAGGGGAATTGGAGGTGCGTTGCCGGCCTTTTAGAAAGGAGTAAGCTCTTTTCTTGAAGGTCCTCAGGTCGTAAACATACAGTGGTGGACCGCCAAGCATCCAGATGGTATGGATGGTATCGGGACGTTTGCTGCGTAGTGCGTTCTCTAAATTTGGCGGCTGGGGTTAATCCGAACAATTCCTCAGAGCACTCCCCATGGTATATGCGAAAGAAAATGCAAAGAGATGCAACATCTTTTCGCAGCGCCAGTGAATCGAGTCGATCGGAAAGCACTCTGTCGTTGATTCGAGCCGCTCTGCGCTGGATGCGGTCAAGTGGAGGGAGCTGGTACTGGGGAGCCCCAGCCCAGAGATGGGAACAGTATTCCGTGTGCGGCCGAACCTGCGCCTTGTAAAGTTGCAGGCGGTGTGCCGGCATGAAATACTGTCCCGCTCTGCTGAGCACGCCAAGCTTTTTAGAGGCCAATCTGGCCTTCTCTTCCAAGTGACCACGAAACTGCACGTCACTCGATATGTCGACGCCGAGGATACCGATACTCGCTGAGGCAACAAGGGGAGTGCCTTGAAACTGGGGAGATACGACAAAGGGGTTCTTTTTAGCGGTTAATGCGCAAACTTGTGTCTTCTGAGGGTAAAACTTGACTAGATTTAGTCGCCCCCAATCCGAGACTCTGTTCAGCAAAGACTCGACTTCGGACACAAGTTTGTCCCGGTACTCGGAGACGTTTTCCTGAGAAATATTAACACGGCCGGTGTACAGAGCATCACCAGTGCTGTCATCTGCATAGCAATGAATGTCACAGGTTTCCAACATATCACGCAGCCTTGTGGAACACCAGTATTAATGGGCTTGTAATCGGAGCTTGCACCGTCTACAACGACCTTGATGCTCCGATCTGCAAGAAAGCTGGTGATCTAATAGCACAATTTCTCGGGAAGCCCATAGGAAGGGAGCTTCGAAAGAAGCGCTTTGTGCCAAACCCGAGCGAAGGCCTTCGCAATGTCCAAACTAACGGCCAATGCCGCCCCCTTGGACTCTAATGCCTCCGCCCATCTATGAGTTAGGTAGACCAGAAGATCACCAGCTGATCGACATCGGTGAAAACCGTATTGGCGGTCACTAATCAGCTGGTGATTCTCAAGGTACCTCATGAGCTGGCAATTAACAATAGACTCCATTTCTTTGGAGAACAAGGAGGTGATGGCGATAGGTCGGTAGTTGGACGGGTCTGAGCGGTCGCCTTTTTTAGGGATCGGGTGGACGAAAGCCGTCTTCCATGATTTTGGGACTACGCCTAGGAAGTAGGAGCCAAAACCAGTGCCAACTCTGGAGCACACGTCCTCAGCACAATTGGGGGGATTCCGTCAGGCCCACTCGACTTGTGGATGTCCAGGGAGAGGAGTGCTTTGCGAACCGAGCGCTGTGTGAACTGCACTTCCGGCATGGAGCACCCATGCCGCGGGATGGTCGGCGGCGTGTACTCCCCCCGTCATCGAAAGTCGAGTTGGACGCAAAGAAAGAGCCTAGCAGATCGGTTTTCTCCTTTGCGGTATGGGCCAGTGAGTCGTCCTCCCTGTGCAGAGATGGAAGAGATAGCTGACAGAAATTCCCCTGGACGGCCTTGGCGAGAGACCGGAATGCACGGGTTCCAGAAGGAAGGCGAGTTCCAGAAGTGTGTAAATGAGCCTAGCCTTGGGGCTTGTGGAAGCTTGGCAAACATGTAACTTAGCGTAAGCTATATATTCCAGTTACCATCCTTAAATATTTTGTTAATAATTTTGAACAAAAATCAAAGAAGTTATGTTTACATACTTACAAATTGTTAAAATTGTACCTATCTAGAACATTCGGTTTGAAATATGATTTCCGAGATAAAGTTAAGGATTTCGAATTATTGTCACCCCTATTACAATTTGTTATTACCATTTAGTGTCCGCTGTACAATTTTAACTATCCAATTTTTATTTTGAAATCAGTGCAAGTAGGTACTCTACATTGGTTGGTTAATCTATTGAATTAATGTGAATTTTTTGTGTATTGATTGTGAATTAATTTGAGCATTTCTTGACCCAATATTTAATGACAATTTTTGGGAGATGGTACTTATACTTGTCATATATCTTGAACCCAATGAATAATAAGGGTTCAAGATATTGGCTTTGGTAGTGGATTGGTAATTAAAGACAATTTGTACCCAAAATTGAAATAGTTATGTTTTTAAGAAAATATCTATAGTACTGTAAAATTTTTTTGTATGCAAATGGATTTTCAGCTTTTTTATTAGATGATATCTTAATATTTTTAGTATGTTTTTCTTACATTTTGTATTAATATTCTTGTTTCTATTTTTTTCTTCTTTCATCTATTATGGTTTTGTTTCTGTATATCTTTCATAATCATATTTTATGTATTTATTTAAGGAATCTGAAGCTCAGCCTGGTAATAAATCCATGCCCGGAAGAGGTGTTACCTTACAAATGCTCTTAGAAGAGAAAATGTTAGTGCCTGGTATAGCTGCAATGACAATAGAATATTTGGTATGTTTATGATTATATTAATTGCTATTTGCCTCTTTTTAGTATTATCAGAACATATAATTAATTAAAGTTGACATTCTTGTGAAAAGGTCCTCAGATAAATGACCTTAGAAAGTGGCGGGTTTACATTATAGAATTGCTTTAGGCCTTCAGGAGTGTACATAACATTAGTGCTTTACTGTCACTCAAAACAAAAATAAAAGCGTTTCTATTTGACTTTAGCAGGAAGGTGAGAATCGTACGTAAAATCTCATTAAAGTTAATGATATTTTTATAGATATGTTGTATGCCCACAAAAACACCGCTCGTCCAAGCTGCAGCACACACACACATTTTAATGTTTTACTTACATTTCAGCACATTCTCTCTCGCTCTGGTTAATAAGGCTAAGGTTAAGGTCTGTAAACTAATTTCTGGAACATCTATTGTTGTCCTTTTTTAGCCTACGTAATCATGGTGTCATATTTGTTAGTCCAGGGCCGGAGTGGCTAATTGAACATTGCGACCTCAGTTTTGGCGTGATGGTAACGTATAAACTAAAGTGATGCTAATCACTAAAGGTTACTATTTTTTACTAATGTAGGTAATATTTTTTTTAAATAAGCGTTACGCCTACACTAGGACATTCTCTTGTATCGTGGAAACAGTTCACATCCATAATTTGTGACATAGAACAATTATTTACAAATGCATGATCCGTGCGGGATTCGAACCAGTAGCGCAGTGGTTTTGCATTGGGGCTAAGCCACTGCGCAATGAGACCGTCATCAATCATAACTCTCCTAAAGACTAAGACGATGTAAAATTTCAGTTTTTATTAAAAGTAGCAGTGAGCTCAGGGGCTGAGCATGTATTTAGCATGCCTCGAGTTTACTTTAACTTCAAGTTCACGTAATGCAAAATCTATTGGCTAGCTTTAAGAGTTTCACCCGTAAACTTTTCTCAGATATGTCACAAAAGTAGTAGATTTAATATATTGTAGACTATCTCTAAGCATTCAATACACACATTGTATCTGTAGCGAATTTGGTTTTCATGTAACTGTTATATTAGCGTATTATTGTTTCTTTTTTTTAAATAGTTTACTTCCCCCCATTAGATGGAGTGACGACCTGGTAGGACATGCAAGCCGATGGGATGCAGGTGTCTCAGGACCGTGCTTTGTGGCATTCATTCATTGTTCAACGATGATGATGTTGAAACAATAGTGAAAATCAATGACGCCTTTGTATTGGAATATTTTAGAGCTTATTGTAGAAAATTTATTATAACCTGTAGTATTTATTGTTCAATTATATCATTAATTAAATTGTTAATCTAGATCCAGATTAGAAGACATAGGTACTGCTGTATATATTAGACAGCCTAGGGCCGCAACATTTCTATATCCTGCAGGATATTTTCCGAAAAATCTTCGAATATTTGATAAAGTGAGTGCTGGCTGCGAAGTAATTAAGGCACTACAGATACTATTTGCTGCAATTTTTCAGGGACAAAAGTTTGTGGGGGATTTACAACCTGATGGCAAAATAAAATCGCATGAAACTGAAACAATATTTTGCTCACCTTCTGCATGGGCAATACATTGTAAACGAATTATTAATCCAGATAAAAGATCAGGCTGTGGTTGGGCGTCAGTTAAATATAGAGGCAAGAAATTGGACACTATAAAAGCTACATATCTTCGTAGGAAACAGTTGCAGAGAGAAAACATGCGCTCTGATGGTATACAACTTATTTTGCTTACATTTTTTCTATTTATATGTATAAATTTTCCCGTTAATGTTAAGAGTAGCGACTGCAAAGACAAAAAGTCGTGGGATCGAATCTGCTGTTCTACTGCCTTCGTCTAAGGGTCTATTAGAATTTAAAGACGTTATTTTGTGATCTTTTCATTAAAATATCCTTTTGTAATTATTTTAATAAATAAAATATTTAAATAAAGCATTTTGTGCCTATAATAATAAAACATTATGTTTAAAAACTCAAAAAGCTGGGTTTTTAAACATTCAATTTTGACTGCCTACTAATTTTGCCTACCATCGTTAAAAGTATATGTATGCAATCCAGAACCACACTTAATTTCAGGCAAAAATTGATTTAACACCGTGTTTTGTCCATTTATTGAATTTGTGTACCATTTTGTAAATACTTATTAATATTCATTTCATGTTCGTTTTTGTTTTGAATAAGTTGAAAGTAATTTTAGATTGAAAATGTTATATTATTTTTAATAAATTTAACATACAAATTTTCTATTTGTGCTCCTTTATTACTATAAAATTATTGAATAATGTATTTTTGTTTACAGAGGAGAACGAAATGGAGGTTGAAAGTGCTCCAGAGCCTCCACCACAAAGAATTGTAATGAAACACAATACTGTTCCAAACAGAATGATGCAACAGTAATATTTTAAATTTTAAATGTTATTTTACTTTACTTCTGTATAAATCAGTATTTATAATTATCTTTTATTTCAGTGATGCAAATATGCTGATAGAGGCAGTATCTTTTTCTTCGGCTGGCAAAGTACAACCTTTCCTAGTCTCTGTCAGTTCTAATGCCTCCCTCGTTCTTGATCTTCACTGTCATTTGAAAAAAGAAGAAGTTCATGGTTATTTAGCAGGAACATGGGATTTGAATAGTCATAGTATGTAATTTTCGACAGTGCTTTATAAAATGCAGTTTATTATATTATATTGTTTCAATTCATTACTTATTACAGCGGTCATGATTACTCACACATTTCCCTGTCTAAAAAGTAAAAGTGACCCTAGACCAAAGGTATTGGTTGAAATAGAGATTCAGATGGAGATGGAAAAACTTGGTTTAACACTACTAGGTTGGTACCATTCACATCCAACAAATCCTGCTATGCCAAGTCTCAGAGATTGTGACAATCAACTTGAATATCAAATAAAAATGAGAGGTCCATCTGAAATATCTTATTTACCTTGCATTGGTGTAATATGCTGTAAGTAGGTTGTAAATGGTCTTATGTAATATGTACTTTTTACACATTGTAATCCACACTTTGTATCTTTACAGCTCCTTATAATCCGGAAAGTCCTGTTTTGGAATCATCGTTAACATTCTTTTGGGTAATGCCTCCACCAGAACAGAGGCCTACTGAATATCCTCGGCCATTATTACTTCAATATAATATGATACATGACAGCCATTTATCGACACATGCAATGGAACAAATAAAGAGAACTATTAAATATTACTTTAATTATGCAGATGATACATTTGTAAACTTTAAAGAGAATTATAAACCTGACATTACATTTTTAGATAAGTTGAAGTGTACTTTGACACCTAAATTCCCAAGAGAACAAAGTGATGGCTTGTTATGGCATTTTATACGCGATGAGCTGGGCTGTTCATCTGAACAAGATGAGAAAATAGACTTGGATGCTCTTTTAGCTGTTCCTCAACCAATTCCTCCACCTAAGCCTACCCAACCAACATCTATACCTAATTTCCCGTCAGTTAGTACTCTCCAGCAAATGGTTAGCCGACCAGCTGGTGTTCCTCCAATAAACGTATCTTCAGGTATAGGATCAATATCTCCGCATAAATTTGAAGCTCCACAGTTGAATATACCAGTACTTTCAACATCATCAAAGTCATCAAAATCAAATACATCTTCATTGTCATCTGCTTACCCCACAGGATTAGACATGTTGACGAGTATGGCTTTAGGGTTGGGATCAGGAAACATGCCTTTGCCTTTAGGTGCTGGCAGCTTAGAAAGCTTAGCTGCTGCTAACAGCATGTTAACTGGTCTAACACCAGGAATGTCGTCTAACTTAGCAGCAAGTCTATCAAGTAGCAAACTCTCCGATCCACCATCTTATGCTGCATCTTTACAGAATTTGACAGCAATGGGATCTTATGAAAAAACGTCTACTAGTACTTCAACAAGCAACACAACTTCTACAGCACCAATCCCAGCGAGTATTGCTTCCAATCTCATGATGAGTTCAGCCGATATTGCCAATGCTTTGTTTTCAGCGAGCAAATATTCCAGCGCAGGTATATTGGGTATTCCTGATCCAATGTCGAAATCTACATTAGCCGCTAATAACATGTTTTTGTCACCTTCTTTGCTCAAAATGCAAGAGTCTCTTTTAAAACCTCTTTCAAGCAGTAGTTCTATATCGTCTAAAGTTGGCCTAGATCAAAATGTTCTGATGAAATCTCCACATGACCTACTGAAAGGCACGAAAGACTATCTCCCGCCAGATTTTGGTAGTATTGGGAAAGGAAAAATGGAAGGTTCCTTGGATACAGGTAAACATGCGGATAGTAGTACAACTATAAAAGCTGACTCGTCGAAATCCATCCCTCTTACTTCAGATAATCAAGCAACGGACTTTAGTATGTCATCGCGTGTGGGCGGAGAATCATTTTTGAACCAAATGTTGGAACTAACTAAAAAGACAACAATGTCTGATTACATGACAGAATATAATCAGCCATTAAAGTTAACAGAAGAAGAAAGTCAGGTTCCACTATCGTCAAGTCATGTCTACTCCAACACATCTAGCATTGCTGATACGATAGCGCAAGTATCAATGGGAAATTATTCTAAAATGGACGACGTTATTGATTATAATAAAAGCCAAGATTACAGCATGACTAAAAATTCTACAAATGAGAGTGAAAAGTAAAGAATGAACTTTTACATTGCTATTGGTTTAAGATATTGGCAAATGTGTATGCTGATATAGTCCCAATACTAAATTTTATTCTTGACGTTGTAAGAATGTATTATAGGTATAAGTCGATTTATGTACTATTACTATAACATTTCATTTGCCACCTTTCTTAAGGTTTAATAGATAACCTATTTTTTGTGTGATAGTGCTTGAGAATAAGTATTGCATTGCCGTGTCGTTTGTTAATGACACCCGCAAATTCACAAAACTGAAATAAACGAGTGGTAAAAGTAAAAAAAAATGATAATTGTACTACCAACCTAAATATAAAATAAATAAAATGAGAACATCATCAATGTAGGCGAAGTCAACTAAATACGCATTATTAACTCAAAAAGTATCTACTGGTCAGATCTTGATCAAATTTATATTTGACCACATGAGAAGCACCAGATTTCAATTAAGAAAAGAAAAAAGTAAAATAGAACCTCCACCTTTATTTGAAGTCGGCTGAAAAACTAAAGTAGCCTACATGAATATGAATATTGAATATTTTAAAAATTCATGCGTAGCAGCTCCGTGGTTTAATAGTAGTCATTTATTAAATGCCTATCTCGTAAGCAAAATTGGGACCTTACTTTAGCCTTTTACTTGAATCACCATGACGTGCATTCAATTAAATACTGGCATTTAACTAACATGCAAAACGTCAAAGTACTGATTAAATCTACCCGACTGATGATTCTTCTCCCCATTTTCGTACGTATGTACCTATGTCTGATTAACTGTTTGTCCCTGATAATGATGAGATATGCTTTATTGTTCGTGTCATGAAGTCGATATATTAGTTCTCAAAGGTGAAACGATGAATAAAAAGATCTCATAACTTATAATTTTATCGCTTATTAAGTATTAATCCTACAGTATTGTGATAAATGAAATGATAACCTGCTCCTGCTCTTGTATGTAAGCATCGTAAAAATATTATTAGTTTAAGATAATTAAGACTGTGTTGTAATGGTTGTATTAAAATATTACAATAACCTTAGATCTATTATGGTTCCGCTGTCATTAAAAAATCTTATGATTTCCCCCTGTTCATCCTAATTTGGAACATTGGAAACTTAAGGATTCATGACTTAGTTAGATATAAATTTAATTGGGACTCGGTGGTAGCCAAGGGCTTAGCGTCTGTTAACGTGCTACGGTTTCGATTCTCGCACGGAATGTATGGCTTATTAGATATTGTTTAAACATAATCTTAAAATTGATACCTATTTCATGTATACGTGGTAGACCCACTCTGCAGCTATATTATGATTGTAGCATGAACGGGTCGGCTTAATCTGGGAAGGATCACGCTCTCACAGAATACCAGCGTTAAATAGCAGCGTAATGCTGCTGTATTTCGTATGTTGAGTGTAGAGAACCGGAAATCCGTTTTACTGGAATTGAGGCATTCCACCTTAGCCCTCAAGGTTGATAACGCATCTGCATTTTGATTCTTAATCGAGATGCAGTGGCTCAGGATCGTGCTTTGTGGGATTCCGTGGAGGAGACTTATGTTATGGTTTCATGGGCGTAAAATTCGCACACTGACTCGCCACAACTTCCATTCAAAGGCCCTCGCTATGGTTTACGGGCTCTGATCACAGGCTGCGCCAGTATACGACAGTGTCGGCCTGTGTTGTGCTGGGCTAGTTTCACATGCCTTTGGTCGCCCCAATGATTTATAGAGCTTCTTCTGATCACTTTGGAAGAGATGATTCTGATTGAACCGCCTTGACCTCTCGGTGTATCGCCGAATCCGCTTCCCCCAAGCATCGATTCTCTGTTTCAGATTGTCTATGCGCTCCGCCAGTTTTGCGTATTATCCGGCTGGGACAAACTGACATTTATCCCCTAAGTTTGTCCCAGCAAATGCCACCCTGACGGTGCGCACAATTCTTGGCCTGTTATTGCCTGACCTGAAGCTTATCAGTCTGCCGATGAGGGCCCTAACCTTTGCGATAAGATTCTCAATTCTTATTCTCCAGGCTGGGATGGTGACTTTGTCGTCTGAATTAACCACAACCGGGGGTCTATGGCAGCATCCACAATAGTCGCTTGCCGAGCCGCATCTTCAGTCACAGCCGGTTCATTCGACGAGGGAATAGCCTTATGCCGTAATCGTTCGAGTTCGGCATCATTAAATATTTTCGAGCGCATGATGTAACGTATACGCATGATGTAATCATGTAATGTAGGTAACTTATATTTTTTAATGCTATGAACATTGCTAATAATCCCTTTAACCACTCATTATAAGCTTAATATGCTTGTGTTAAGAGTGGCTATATATATATATATATATATATATGTGTATATATGCCATCTTGCAGGTAGTGACATACCTAATCCCGATGATGTAGATATCTTTTTTGATCTTGAAAAATGCGACAAGTAGTTTTGACAGTCTTCTCTTGATGTTAACCTAAAGCGGGGCTTAGATTTGCAAGAACTTCTGCCAAGTTATTCCGCAAGTACTTGCAGAACCGTTTACACTACCAGCAATATTACTATCGCAATTTGCAAGTAGTCTGCAAAATAACTTGTGGAAGTACTTGGAAAAGAGTTTACACTAGTAAAGGCAATATTTTTTGAATGCAAGTCAGAGGATCCAAATTCAGAAAGTTGAAATCAATCATCATGCCAATCTGTATAAAAATACGTGCTGCTGCTATAGTAGTCTTATTTCGTAGTATTAAAAAGAATTAGCAGCACAGTATCACCCCGCGTCCAAACTTTTTTACCTGACATCTTCCTCCACAACTTTCAACTTTTATTTGCAAGCAAAATAAGCCGCAAGATACTGCCAAAACTTTCAAAATAGTGTTTACACTTGCGACTTGCGGCAAGTCCTGCAAGCTACAAAACTTGCGGAAGTGAGCTTGACGTAATTGTTTACACGGTAGGAATAGTTTTGTTGCTAATCTAAACCTCGCTTAACACTAGCCAAAGAATTCTGAAGAGACTGAAACAGGTGAAAATCTGAGGGTACAAGGTCAGTACTATATGGTTGATGCACTAACATTTCACAACCAATCTCTCAATTTTTGCTGAGTGGCCAAAGATGTGTGTGATTTGACGTAATCATGATGAAAGACCACTTCTTTTCTATTGATCATTTCCGGCCGTTTTTTCTCAATTTCTTGCTTAAGTCTCAATAGTTGATCTCGGTAAAAGCTCACGATAAACGATGCCCTTCCAATCCCACCATACACACAGATTGCGTGTTAATCCGGGATTCGCTACAGTCTTTGGAGCTTGCCTATGACCATGATCTTTTTCGCACGTTATAGTCGTAGGTTATCCACTTGTTCTCACTAGTGGTCAATCTTTTCAAAATAGTTCGGTTTCATTACATTTTAGTAGAGAATCGCAAATGAGTACACGATTCATTAGGTTTCGTTCCGTGTAAAATTGCCGACATAAGTCGTGAGCACACTTTTTATTGGTCGATACGACGTTGACCACGCTGACGTTCAACGTGATTGGTTCATCAGTCGATTCTCTTCGTCTATTGGTTTCGAACGTATCATTCGGCTTCCGTACACTTCAGAGCAATAATTTTAGTGACAACTTTTTAATTAGTTTATTTTCGTTAATTGTTTTTGTTACCTCGTTGTTAATTTTCGTTTGTGTATTCCTTGTTATTAATTGTTATTTCTTGTTTTTAATTGTGTTTTTAAAATAGTGGACAGGAATGTGTTATGGCAAACACTGAACTCATATGGGTTGAGCGCTGGTTTCATACAGGCATTAAGGTCTCTTTATAGGGACTCTAGTGCTTGTGTCAGGATCAATGGGGTCTACTCGGACTGGTTTGGCATCCAAAAAGGTGTCAGACAGGGCTGTGTAGCTTTCCCTTGGCTGTTCAACCTATTTATGGGTAGGTGTTTGCAAACTTTGAAAGATGAAGAATGTGGGTTAAGAATGGGCGAGTTAACCGTCAAATGCCTTTTGTATGCCGATGATCAAGTCATATTTGCGTCATCAGCGGCTGAGTTGCAAATGATGGTTACATTAATGAACTGGGAATTAAAAGAAAGGGGAATGAAAGTGAACGCAAGTAGACGAAAGTGATGGTTTTTGCAAGAGAAGAAAGCAAAACGGTATGTGAAATAAGAATAGAAGGAGAGTTAATTGAGGAAGTGGATGAGTTTGTGTATTTGGGATGTGTATTTATCAGGGATGGTAGATATGATAGGGATATAGAACGACGAGTAAATGCAGGGAATAGAGTAAATGGGGCACTACACTATATTATGAAGAACCAGAATGTGTCAAAAAAGGCACGTATGGTAATTTATATTGCTGTGTTAGTCTCTACTTTAATGTATGGTAGTGAAAGCTGGGTGTGGCAGAAGAAGCACGAAAGTAGAATAAATGCTGTAGAAATGCGGTCTTTAAGGAATATGCTAAGGTTGTATCTGAATGACAGGGTGAGAAATTGCGTGATAAGAGATAAATGTGGTATGCAAGATGATGTTGTGACCAGGATTAAGAAAGGAATGCTTCGGTGGTTTGGTCATGTAGAAAGAATTAATGAGGAAAGAGTGACAAAGCAAATTTACATGGCAGATGTGAACGGCCGAGTCGGGAATGGACGCCCTAAAAAAAAGTTTATCGTCCAAATTGGCGATATTTTGAAAATGGGCCACGTTAGAAGTACCCTTAACCGACGAGCATGTATGCGTAGATATATGGATGTAAAGGAGGCGAAAGAGGTATGTCAGGATCGTGCCAAATGGAAGTCCGTAGTCTCTGCCTACCCCTCTGGGTGATAGGCGTGAGTGTTTATGTTGTTTTTAATTATTTTTGTTATAATTTCAGTGTTCAGATTTTGGTCTAAATATGCAGAGAAGGAAGAATTCGGTGTTAAATAGACAATCCCGACAAATGGTCTATTCAGTGTTTAGTTAAACGAAAAAATTTGGTACTGCGTAAAACATCATAGATGTATATAAACAGACTTCTGCGGCGACTAATGTCTCAGTAGCTACTGCACGGCGCACCGCAACACCAGATTTTATGGAAGGCATGTCACCTCCTCCCTCTTCTTAATAAAATAATCAATTCTAACCACCAGGTATACATTAAATACATTAGTAGATAATAAAATAACGGACACGAATATCTACAACATTACTGTATCAAAGTAAAGTTGATGTGTTCGAGTAAACATTTTCATAAAAGTCGGCGAAAATATTCAATTACGAATAGAAATAATAAAGGTACCTACCCAATAATTTTTCCCGACCGTGTACCTACCTCCCACCACGGTGTATCTGTGCTCACGACTCGTGTCGGCAACTATACCATCGTACCCAAATATCGAGCTTTTTTGTATATATATGGGTTAAAATTGTTTTGTTGTCAATCCTCAATTCCTCGGCTATGGCGTAACTATTAAAATGCCGATCTTGCTGTACTTTTTCAGAAATAGCGTCGACTTTGTCCATATGATTAGAGCGTGCTGCATTTTTGACATCTTCCCGGACTGAAAACGCTTGACTAACTTTGTGCTATTCTTACTAATACTGTATTAGGTCCATAAACGTCAAAAGTTTTCGCGGCTGGTGTTACATTTTTCCTTTTTTTGTAATAAAACTTCAAAATGAATCGAATTTCTTCGTTAGATTCACTCATTTTGGCGGACAGAAAACAATTGAAAAATGGCGGGAACGCGTGTTTTACTTTTTCTTTCTCTTTTTATAAATCTGCTATAATATGTATTCATGTTAAAACTGGCCAGATTCAAACAGTACAACTAAAGAGATTATTTTTCAATTTTATACGAAAAAAAATATGAAGAAAGTTTTCCCCGGTCACCTCAGAGCGATCATAGCTACCACGCCTGACAGGCGGGTTGGCAATCGCAGTTTTGTAGCTATGACGTAAGTAAACAATGTGAACAGAGTCGAGGTGATTGATGACTTGAAGAATTGAGATGTTTTGAGGGCCCTATACTGTACAATATGTCTTTGGTGACGCCGTTACCAGACCGGCGTTTGTTTTACGTGGGGATTGGTAATGTGTAATGGCAGTTAGAATAGTAAAAGCTTAGATTAATTACGTATATATGCTAGTAATTAATCTGAGAGTAAAAATAATTTGTGATGTTCTGGAAAAAGCCAATCTAGCAATGGATATTTTAATAGGCTGATCAAGTTGGTAAAATTAAGCATTTTGCGATTTTCGTATTCGCTATCATTAATAATTCGCAAATGTCGGACTGGAGAGAAGAGAATATGGTATCAAATCTACTCATAAGTTTCTTCGTATTTTCATTTATAATGAAGATCTATATTAATTGATACTTAACTAGCGTATTAAAACGTATTAGAACTTCGAGAGTGTTGTTAAATAGTGCCAAGATAACGACTGTTATTTAAATGTCGCTTCCTTAGAACGTTATTCAATCTCTGTCCCTGATAGTGGATAACTTTTAATCAAGCCCTGATAATAAAATGACGTTTATATGATTAGGGTATTTTTCAAGTAATTCAGTGATTAACGAGTGACCAATTGTGTATTGTTGTATTTATTGTTGCATAAAAATATAGAATTGCGTTGTTAATAATGTGGTGACATATTAATCGTTATTTTTAATATTATAATTGAAGATTAAGCAATTAGATCTGTTTGGAGTTACAGAGTAAGTAAGATATTTCGGATTATTACTGAAGTAGGTACATTAGCGATAGAATCATCCTATTCTTGAAGACACAAGTTGTGAATTGTGACAACAAGTTATTTATTTTTGTGTCACTGTGTTTGCCAATCGGTTTGAAAAACTTAGCAAGTAACATTTATTATGTTCTGATTGGAGTTTAATGTAACTGTAATGACAAATTTTATAAATATTGAGCACTTTGCTTATAGGGCAATAACTCTGAACACGTTTATTCGTGGTAGAGACACGCTGTATCTATATTATGGTTGTAGCAGGAATGGGTCGGCACGACCAGGGAAGGACCACGTTCTCACAGAATACCAGCGTAAAATGGCAGCGTAATACTGCTGTATTTCGTATGGTGAGTGTAGAGATCCGGAGACCCTCTTTTACTGGAAACGACGCATTCCATCTTAGTCCTCAGGGGTGACAACGCTTCTGCGTTTCGATTCTTAATCGAGGATAACTGTCGATGTCTACGGGCCACAGCATCCACTTATCATCACGTGGGCTGTGTGCTCGTTTTTCACCTTTATTCTATTTAAAAAAAAGTCGGAACAGAGAAAAATAGCGTTTCGTTCATTTCAAGTGATGACGAAATCTTGTTCAACTTCTTACACACAGTCGCGTACAGATCGTTATTCATTTATTTCTTTATCACGTACTGATCGTTTTTCTTTTATTTCTTTATCATCTCTTAAAACTTCACTTCTAGACGCACACGTAAACTTTTATGAACCAAGTTCCTAAAACCATGTTGGGTTGCAAATAATTTTTGTGGCATATTTTGTGTATGTGCGTAGGTGATTTCACAATGAGTTGAGCATGGTTTCGGCTTGCTTTTCTTGCGTCACATATATGCAGTAAGTACGCAGCGTTTTACCTTTGTAGGTCTGAGAGTTATACAAAAGGTCGGTCCAGTGCCCTTGTTGACAATAAATGTCCCATACCTCTCTCTTCGCACATTAATTTTTAAAGTTTTGTAATAATTTCAATATTCATTCATTTAGCCTATCATAGTGTACACATAGTACGGGCGGGGTGTAAGCACATTTTTTATTTTCTAATTGTTATTAGAAAGACGCTATTGTCTACCTCCTGATTTGATTCCCTTTTTCGCCTCGTACGACATTCAAGGGACGATTGCGGTAGTGGATATTCTAACACAACCGCTTAACGGTTAATAAAAACTCAATAATCAAGAAATATAATATTTTGAAAACGTTAGAATTTTTCTGATAATTTTAGCTCATTGGCCATCGCAATACATCTGGTATCTGGTTTCGTACCTTGGAACTGTAGTCCGATACTGGTTAGGATTTTTTAACGCTGGCATTATATCGCTACCACCAGGAGGCCATAAAGCAAGGTTTAGATGAAGTCAGTAACGCTGGCGCCAGTCCTCAGACAAGTAAGCGCTGGCCTAGCACGTGTTGTTTAGATGAGGCCTAATGGATTCATTTCATTCTTAGATTATTCTTGTAAATCGTTGTATTAAATTAATGATTTTTGAAACTAACTGAAAAATAATGTTTATCATATACCTACATACATCAAATATATAATATCATTAGTAAAATTTTTATATTACAAATTATTTATTCTGGCGCGGGGGTTTTGGGGCACGCGGGCGGAGGTCACTGGCTTGAAAAATAGACAGGTGCTCTATTCCCGCCAGTGCTAACAACCAGCGCTGGCTTGTCTTGAAAAACTGTTTATACGAGGCCAATAACAAGCCAATGCTGGCTGCCAGTTTCACTGGCAGGCAGCACTACCTTCATCTAAACCTTGCTTAAGATATTTTTGGCATTCCTATAGTCACTTCTTTCGACTCCCAAAGTATGAAATTGAATAATGGATTTTATCATACATCATCATTTATTATACAGGGCAAATTATGAATCATTCTACTTATATTTGTAAATAAATATCAAAAGTCTTTTTGACATAAAGCAAACTTTCTGCAAATTTTATTTATTATACTCTTTGTGTGTGGTAGACAAATTGAGGGCGGAATGTACAGACGCCGATGTGACCACAAAGGCAGTCTGTTTTGTTAATTTTAGTACGAAATATTAAAAATTAAATAATTATTGACAACAGTCTACGTAACACGGTTTCCAACTGTATCCTACATTATTTCGTATTATGTCTATAATTTTGCCCAATGAAAATGTTTAAACTTAGGTGCTTGCAATTTGTCTAAATAATGTATAAGTAATTTATTTATACGAATTGCATCCACCCAAAACCCTCTAAACCCCGGCTTTGCCTTGATGAAATGCACTAATAAATGTAGCCTTATTTAGATTTGAGATAATCAAACACCATTCTTTAGATCAATTTTACGTTTATTTAAAAAAAAAAAGTATTTCGGATGAAATAAAAGTACGTAAAGTTTCATCGGTATCGGTTCATTCATTCCGAAGAAAGAGAGAAAAAATTAAAAAAAAAAAAGAAATTCCGTACAGACAGGCAGACAACATATCTAAAAGTGATTATTTATGTATTGAAAGTATGCAGGTAATCCCCTAAGCTTGATAGAAGCCAGTTATTTAAATGTTGCAAGATTATACACTTCAATCTTATTTCTACGTATAGATGTAAATGTACGCGGACATCAACGCGGTAGGTTTTTACGTGGTAGAGCCACGCTGCAGCTATATATGGTTGTAGCACGAATGGGTCGGCTCGATCGGGGAAGTACCACGCTCTCACAGGATACCAGCGTAAATTAGCAGCCTAATACTGCTGTGTTTCGTATGGTGAGCGAAGAGATCCGGAGACCCTTTTTTTACTGGAAACGAAATTCCATCTTAGTCCTCAGGGGCGACAACGCTTCTGCGTTTTGATTCTTAATCGAGGATTAATGTAGATGTCTATGGGCCACAATATCCACTTACCATCAGGTGGGCTGTGTGCTCGTTTGTAACCCTTTTTATATAAAAAAAACCAGCCACAGCAATAAATTAATAAATTTATTCGACATAAGAAGTAAAATTTTTATTTGCAATTTTTTTTAAATATAGAAAATACTTTATTTGAACGGTAAATATCGCGGCTGTTAGAAATTATAATCACACTGAACTAAAACTGGTGTAATATATAAATTAATTTTATGATAATATTTTATTTGATATGACGAAATTTTGCATATATGGCTGAATGATAAAACATTTGAAAATTGGAGCATGTTATTAGCAGTCGGGAAAGGTTTGTAAAACATCCTCACAACGCGCCAGCGAGAGTGCACTACTCTGGACATGACGCTATGTGACGACTACAATATAAAATTGTTAGTAGAGTATGTCTCAATTTAGAGACATTAAATTAACAAAACAGCGATGTTTTAAAAACTAGATATATTACATTATAAAGTCAGCGTATTTTCTTTATTAATTTTAGTTATAATAATATAATAATAATTAATTTTATTTTGATAAACTACAAATTATTCCAATAAGTTTTAACTTAAAAATAGTCTACAATAACAGGCTCCTGAACTAGGATAAACCTGTATCTCAGGTGTATATGCTAAAAGATACATTAACAAATATTATCTGTTTCTTATATAAAATGAATAACGTACTAACTAATAAGGGTTATTTGGGTAAAATATATTATCATTAATTTACTTATGATATTAATTAACTTAAAACAATCAGCAACTTCTCCGTATCATCGTATGACAAATTTTGTAACCATGTTCGAATTACCTTTTACAGTCTGCCATTTTTAATGGATATATGTAAAAAATTGCATTGACTTGATTATACAAAAAAGGGTCGAGGAATGTGAAAAATCTATGCATGAAATAGTGCCTTATTCTAATGTTAGTTTCAATTACTTTATCTTTGCGTCTTTTATCAGTGACCTCTCTTCTGTAGAGCAATTTTAAGTGCTGTTTTAGTAACGTACCTACTCATAACGAATAACTGGCGCACTGAGAGGACATTATAGGATTTGTATAAGAGATGGGATGGAAATAGAATAGGGCGGAATGTTGCAACTTTTAATACAGCTCTTTGAGCGCGTTCCAGTGGTAGCAGTGTAGTTTTAGCTGCTCCACCCCATGAGGTTATACAATAGGGGAGTATTGACTGACATAATAATACTATAAAAAATAATAGTACGGCTGTAAGTTAGTCTCCGCACTTCTTTGCCTTCACGTTTCAGAAATGAATCAGTTCCCATTTATCCCTATTGCTGGTTGTTATTAGACTCATAGACATTTAAAAGATAGTTATTTTAAACGTAAAAAATAAAAACGGTCATGAGGCGTGAGGCGTTTTGGATTTTACAAACTATTTTATCCTTTTTTTCAATTGCTACACCTCTTGATTTAAATAAAAAATCGCATAAATATCTCTCTGTCACTTTTTTATAGGATAAGGGTGTCAAACGAGCACACATTCCACCTGATGGTAAGTGCTTGCTGTAGCCCATAGACATCAACACCCGTGAGGACTAAGATGGAATGCCTAGTTTCCAGTAAAACGGGAAATCCTGACAGAGATTTTCTTTTAAATTTAGGAGGGAATTTCATTTACTATTTTGTTTATGTTTGTAATCTTAAAGAAATAAAGCATTTATTTATTAATTTTATTTATTTAGTGGCGGACTTTTGGACGATATTATTCAATGCACAAGAAAAAATTGGTAAATTATGTTGTTGTTCCATAAATAGATAGTGTTAATTTTGTTTATAATTATTGTGTTACTATAATAATTTCAGATTCCATGTTATTTGTTAAGTGAACTATGCGTTGATAGAAATTACTGATTCTTTTTGAGGCTACAAAAGGATTTCATAAAATCAAATATAAAGGACAAGTATTTTAATTGAAGTAGATTTGTATATATTTTATGTTAAGCTATTCAAAAACATTACGACCTTATCACAACAGTGTTTTATTTATGATTTTGCCGTTAGAATTCCAATCTTGTCAATATTTTAGAAATTGGTTGATTGTTGGATTTTAACATAAGTACCAAAATCTTTCAAAAATAATCAAAATATTTTTTCCCCGGATATGTAAAAATATAGCAAATGTACAAGTTATTACAAGAATAATTATTATTTCTATCATTGTTGTATTGGAATATTTCCAAAATCCCATTGAACGATTCAATCCACATACGCATAGGCAGTCACATATGACAGTTAGTAATCTGAATGCAGCGGATATAACATCGTAGGACCATGCTGTAGCTATTTAATTAAACGTAAACAAACACACGGTTCACCTGAGAAGTGTATGCTGTGGGCTATAGACATCTACCTTTTTCCTCGATTAAGAATCAAAATACATCTGCATTTTGATTGGTAATCGATTCATTGTCACTCCTGAAAATTAAGATGGAATGTATCGTTTCTAGTAGGAAAGGTCTCTGGTTCTCATATGAAATACAGTCGCATGAAGCTGCTATTTTACGCTGGTACTGTGTAAGAGTGTCGTCCTTTCTCGATCGATATAAATACAGATTGGCTCTACCAAGTAACATAAAAGTAGAACTCATGTTCTTTTCTATCTAATACCTACTTATTATCGATATTTAAAAAAAAATAGGCGTTACTTATACGCCTATTTTTGAGATAATGTAAAAACTTTAATTTAAAATTTTGATTCTCGAGATTGAAATGCTCCTAACACATGGAGGTTTTAACACATTCCCTGTCCGCAAATAAAATCATGATTACACCCAGATATCCACTTTAGATTTCGATTATAATAATTTAATATAGATCACAGTAATACAATTTAGATGTTATATATTTTTCATTTCTTTTGGGTTTGTTTAACAGGCCAAAAACCCAATGAGGTCAACCCTGACCTCATGGACGTTTGAGTATGAAATTATGTTATGTTAATATATATAAATATTTATAGCAAGGGTTGTGAGGTAAGAGTGACCTCATGAATGTGTCAGTAGAAGTCTCCAATGAGGTCAGGGTTTACCCCATGGACAGGGAACGTGTTACAATATCATATTATTGAAAATTGACAAAAGATTTTATAAATTTTTTAAATATGTGAAATTATTTCAGGGCGTTAGGTAATGGCAACAACTCCAGGATTTGGGGACTTGGAAGTTGACAGCGATCAGTCGGACTCCGAATATCAGCCACTTTATGATGATACGGATGAATTAGAGTAAGTTTAATTTTTGGGGATTATAATGTTTTTCAGATCAGTTATGATTATGATGACATTTCGACTACAACAATAAGATCTTAACTGAGTTGGATAAGTTAAGTCGAGTAGCTAGTAAACATGTATCTACCAAAATCCCGGTAAAACGTCAATACGGCGAATAATTCAAAGAAAGTAAAGTCATCGTTCTATTTTTTTTTGCGCCCGAAGCAATTAAAGGGCTACCCTATACGTAGGGAGGCGGAAAATGCATTACGCATACCACGATAGCCGGTCTATCGTGGTTATGAGGGACTCACTGTCCTACCGGGGACTCTAAGTGATACCCTCTAAAAACCGCCTTTGGGGACAGGCAACTGGCTGATTAAGCTGTATTGTGCCTTATCATGAGCGACCCTCTTTTGGGAAAAGAGGGCGCAGGCGGCTAAGAGCCGCTGAGGGAGTGCCTACGAAGGCAAACTAATATTAGTTAATATAATAATAATTAATTTAATTAGAATTGGCCTGAGCCGCCAGGAGGCAGTTCAGGTCGTTTGTCAGTTTATTAGGCGGGTCCGAGAGAGAGTTTCTCGGCCTGCGGACTCGATAGCGAGAGGGGGGTGGGGCTGCATAAGTAGCTGCCTCACGAATTAAATGGTTTGGATGCGACTCTGAGGCTTTGAAGAAGTTCTCAGAGAGTTTTTTGAGAAATTGTTGAATTGTTGGGAGCTCTAGGTCCCGTTGAAGGTCGGCATTACGGACGTACCAAGGTGCGTTCGCAGCTCGACGACAGAAAAGGTTTTGAACTATTTGGAGTTCATTAATAATTTTGGGGTTTGCGTGGGCAAAGACGTGGCCCGCGTAGGACATGACTGGTCGTATACAGACCTTATAAAGGGTACGCTTGTTTCGAAGGGACATTTTACTGTGTCTGCCCAACATACTGTTGAGCCTACTCAGATAAAACCGTGCGTGACGGGTGACTCGTTTGACGTAGGGCCTAAAAGTGAGCCCTGTGTCTAGAGTGACACCTAAATATTTGGCGGACGTATGCCAGGGGACAGGTGTCCCTAGCATACGTATTGGTGGAGTGTTTTTGAGACGGCGTCGTTTATAATCGAAGTGAACGGCGGAGCTCTTCTCCGGGTTCACATCGATGCGCCATTTTTTGAACCAAGCTCCTAGGTCATCAACTGACTTTTGGATCTTGTTCCGTATGAAGGGTAGTGAGACACCTTTGCAGTAGATGGCAGTGTCGTCTGCGAAGAGGGAGAGTTGAACACCTTTCGACGGGATGGGAATGACGTTGGTGAACAGGATGTACAGCAGAGGAGCAAGTACTGAGCCCTGAGGGACACCAGCCTTGATAGTTCGCTGTGAAGATAACGTGCCTTCGTGTCTGAAACGAAAGGTACGATGTTCCAAATAGGAGGCCACGAGACGAACTAGACGATCGGGGAGACCTATTTTGTAGAGCTTGTAGATGAGGCCTGTGTGCCAGACTCTATCGAAAGCTTTGGCTATATCGAAGAAGACCGCGATGGTCTTATGACGACGAGGATAGAAACCGCTGAGGATATATTCCACAATGCGGTGAACTTGTTGGGGACATGAGTGTTTGGCTTGGAAACCGAATTGATGGGGAATGATATGAGGGTCGCCGTCTGTGGGAAACAGATAGCGCCTCATACGCGTTTGGATGACTCTTTCGAAGAGCTTGCCCATTGCCTTGAGGAGGCTAATGGGGCGATGACTGGAGGGGAGGTTGAGAGGCTTGCCTGGCTTGGGAATTCCAATCACAGTTGCCTCTTTCCACGTAGTGGGAAAATAACTAAGGTTGAAGCAGGCGTTGAAGATAATAGATAAAAAGGTTAATACTTGCTCAGGAAAGTGTTTTAGAGCTTGGTTGGAGATGCCATCCGCGCCCGGAGCCTTTTTAGGCTTAAGTCCTTTGATGAGGGATGAAATCTCATCATTGGACACAGAGATAGGTTCGGAGGCCGTAAGGGGTGAAATCCGGCGGCGGACCTCATCCTCCACTGCCTGGACGTGTGAGGGGTCGACGGGTTGAGAAATAGGAGAGCATTGAGCGGCAATGCTATCTGCAAAGCACTCAGCCTTTTCCTCGTCCTCGAAGGCAACCGTGCCGTCGGGACGGGAGAGAGGGGGAGTATGGGTGATAGCGTCTATGCGGAGGGCTCTAGCCATCTGACAGTACGCTGTGTGAGATGGAGAGATATTCTCCATGAGCTTACTCTTTTCGAGATCTCGAAATTCAGAGAGGCGGAAGCGGAGTTCTCGTTGAAGACGATTGGCCGCGCGCCTATATTCGGGGGTGGGATATTTTGCTGCTCTCCGGAAAGCAGCTTTTTTGGCTTTTAATAGGTTGCTAATATGTAGGGGAAGCCCACTATTGTTAGCAACCGGGACGACCTTTTCGTCCTCCTTAAGGGAGGATTTAATAAGGGTGGAGAGTGAATCGACCGCGGTGTCGATTTTTTCGGGACTGTCTAAGTCCGACGGTAGAGAGATGGTAGAGTCCTGTGAGTCCAGAGCTTTAGCTAGGGACTCCTTGAATCCCTTCCAGTTGGTGAAGGTTTTCGTATGTGTTGGGGGAGGTGGCTGATGTGATGGCCAAGAATGAGGGAGACCGGTCGGTGATCGGATCCCAGATCGTCTAGAGTCTCGATTGCTCTGAGGTTGAGAGAAACTCCTTGGAGTAACGCAAAATCTAGTACATCGGGGGCGTGATCGGTGTTATCGGGAAAGTGAGTAACACCGAGGGGACTATGGACGGTAATATCAAGAGACTGCGTGATATCGAGCAGTAACTTGCCGCTATGGGATGTAGTACGGCATGTCCATTCAGTATGCTTAGAGTTAAAATCTCCAAACATAATGACTGAATTGCCTGAAGATAAAATAGCCTCAAAATCTTTTTTGAGGGGCTGGGTTCCTGAAGGCATGTAACAGGAGGCTATGAGGATGGACTGATGTCCAGTCATAGCTATCCTGCATACCGTGGCTTCCATGTTGGTAAGCTGCGGAGTAGAAATGGGCGAGCAATGAAGTGTCTTCTTGTAATAGATGGCCGTTCCGCCGCCTCGACGGTCGGGTCTGTCGTTACGAAGAAGAGAGAAGTTTTTAATAGAAAGGCCTTTACCGTCCTTGGTTTTGATATTAGTTTCCTGTAGGAGGAGGAAATCGACTTCACGATTCCGAAGAAAGAGCTTAAGCTCTGGGAGGTTATTTCGCAAGCCGCGAATATTAAATGATACAAGCGATAAACCCTTAGGTTTGGTACGACCGTGAGATCTTGGTAAATTAATTTGCTCAGTCATTTAAGTTAAGTTAATTAAGTTAACTTAACTTACAACGCTAGCAGAAGATTGTTGTGTTCAGCAAGAACGAGGAGACGTTCTTGGGGGGACTTCGCCGCGCGCAGTTTGCGTGCTACAACGGTGATCTCCCTAACATCAATATTCCTAATAGCGGAATATAGAGTGTTGTAATCTTCGGGTCTGGGCTCTGCCTCGTGGGCGTAGGAGGTTAACCGCGGTGGGTCAGCCTTTTTGGGCCCCCAGGGAAAGACTGGAGGCTGCATTGGCTTGTAGAAGCCCGGAGGGGGCCGAATTATGCCCTGAGGGGGCCTAGGGGGACCCTGAGGGGGCCTAGGGGGACCCTGAGAGGGTCGAGAGAAGCCCTGGATAGGCTGAGAAGGGCCCTGACGGGGCCGTTGTTGGAGGGCCGGGAATGAGCGGTCATTGACCGGCGGTGGAGCTTGCCTACTAGGGCGAGGTTGAGGTGCGCGGGGGCAACCCTTATAATTGGCCGGGTGTCCTGTCTGCTTGCACAGGACACATGCGGGCGGGGAATCGGCGTCTTTGGGCCGGGGACACTCTTTCGTGTTATGTGGTTCAAGGCACTTTACGCACCTGGGTGGGGTGGAGCAGTTGGCCGCCGCATGGCCATAAAGTTGGCAGCGGTGGCACTGCGCCGGGAAACCGGGCCCATGTGGGGGCTCTACCTTCACCCTCGACAGGCCACACACTGTGCGTACCTGCCGGAAGATGGCTTTAGCCTCCGGCACGTTTGTTAGTATTACTAAGGCAAGGTTGTATCTCTTGCCCGTTCTGTTGTGCATTTTGTGCACTGCTTCTACGGGGAAACCTTGGGACTTAAGGTCCTCAAGGATTTCCTCGTTAGTGAACTCAAAGGGGACGCCTCGGATGACGGCCCTGACTTTACGCTCTTCAGGGAGAGCGTACGTGTGGTAAGAGACCCTTTCGGCTGTGAATAGCCGGGTGATTTGGCGGAAGTCCTCGATCGAGCTTGGGATGATTTTGATCGCCTCCCCGAGGTTGACGGCATGATCGTACTTAATACCTGCGTCGTAGCAGGTTTTTGACAAGTGGGTGAATTTCGCCTTGTCTCTTAGGAAGACAGGGGGCGGGACTTGCTTCTTGGCCAGGACTGGGGCACAACGAGAGGCTGGTTTGGAAGGTGTGGGGATGTCTAGTGACATCAGTGGGACGGGGGCAGCATCGAGGGCTGCGGAGGTTGTAGGAGCGGCAGGGGCCGCTGAAATAGGGGGGGTGCGTTTTAGCATGGCACGCTTACCGTTGCGCTTCCGTCGGAGTCAGAGGACTCCGATGAACCGGAGCCTGAGGTAGTGGCGGGCCTCTTCCGGGTGGTCGGCGCCGAGGATTCGGAGCATGCGTACTCCATTTCTAAGGGGGCAGATTCGAGGGGGGCAAAGGAGTTCCTCGTGTCGAGGAATGACGCTAGTACTGGCGGCGGAAGGTGTGCCTGAGGGGCAGGGAGGGGAGCCTGGGCGGCGATGGTGGCGATGGCGGCGAGGACCGTCTCATTGCCATTTAACCCATATTGGGTAATGAGGGCGGCTAGGGACTCAGTGAAGCTGGAGGCCATATTTGTGGTGAAGAGCTAAGCTCGGTAACTGAGAGGACGGGTCCCTGTTCTCGGTAGAACAGGGACTTGGACGCGACACGTAATACGAGACAATACACGTAATAATAATATGCACGAACAACAATAAAATAAATAAGACAATGCAAAAAAAAATGAAAATTTAAAATGATAAATGAAAATTATAATGAAAATGATAATGAAATGAAAAGTGAAAATGAAAAGCGGAGGTCAGTCAGACCTCCCTGCCCGAAGACAGGGGGGCAAGAGCTGTAGCGAGAAGTGACTCACCGGCAGCCTCGACGCTGTTCCGCGTGAGCAGGCCAGCGGAGGCGCGTGAGAGCGAGACAGCACTACCGTACTGTACGGGAGCGCGGACCACCAGGAGGCGACCGTCCGAGAACGATGCCGCCGGCGGACTGAGACTGAGCACTGCGTCGGCGCTGTACAGCGCGAGCGGGACAGCGGAGGCGCGAGAGCGGGAGAGCACTACCGTACAGGAACGAAAGCGCGGACTACCTGGATGCTACTGCTCGGAAGCGATGCCACAGGCGGAATGACTGCTGTGTTCTATTTTCCATTGAATTGCATTCTTATAATCCACATACGATACCCACGGGTTCCACGAAATATCCCTTTAAAATTATTATTTATTAAATTATGTTATCCCAAACTTTTTTAGCCAAAGAACAGCCCAAGAAACAAAAGGATGGAACCTTTTCCGGGAAATACCCGTAAAGAAGGAGAGTGGGTCGACGGCATCGACAGAATGGGTAGACACCAGTATAAAAATTCTAAAAGTTCTTGCGTATATACTAACTTTTGCTGCGGTTTTATGCTCTGCGGTTATAGCGAAGGGTACTCTGCTTTTTATAACTTCACAACTGAAGAAAGATCGCTACGTCAGCCACTGTAATAAGGCTTTAGGTAACTTTTTACAAAATTTTTGTCTTTATATTAAGACTTTAATTTTTTTAATTTCTTATATACGAATTTTCATTTTAGCATTAGACAAACAGTTTTTAACAATACTTCCATTAGAGGAAAGAGTAACGTGGCTATGGGCTGCGCTGATTGTTTTTAGTGTTCCAGAATTGGGAATGTTTTTTAGGTCTCTTCGGATTTGCTTTTTCAAAACAGCGGAAAAGCCAAGTAGATTACAATTTTTTATAGTAAGTAGAAAATGAAAGTATATCACCTTAGGTTATTAAGTACGGAAACTAACAAAGAAACAACATTTCAGGCTCTTTTAGTTGAAACGTTGCACACTATTGGGGTAGCGACATTAATCCTTTTTATATTGCCTGAATTGGACGTTGTGAAAGGCGCAATGCTAATGAATTCTATGTGCATTATTCCTGGTATACTTAATGCGTTAACTAGAGATGGCGCGGAAAATCAATACTTAATGAAAATTATCCTAGACGTACTGGCGATATCTGCACAAGCAACTGCGTTCATCGTTTGGCCACTTCTAGATGGAACTCCGACTTTATATACAATACCCATGGCTTGTATATTCGTTTCACTTGGTTATTGGGAAAATTATGTTAATGTTAGTGAAACAAACACTACTGGTATGTATTTTTGATTAAAAAAATAATGTCAGTGTTAAAATATAGTTACAACGTGATATAGCCACGTTGTAGCTATATTATTATATATATAATTACTCTAAGTATATTATGGTTGTAGTACCAATGTGTCGGCTAGACCAGGGCAGGAAACCGCTCTCACAAAGTAATGAAAACGCTCTCACAAATTAATGCTGATTGTTTTGTATGGCGAGTGTAAAGAACCGAAGATCCTTTTTACACGAAACGAGGCATTCCGTCTTTGTCTTCAATGGTGACCATGCTTCTGCATTTTGATTTTTAATCGATGATATACGTATTATTCTTTATTCTTTATTCTTCGTATTATCCCTTATTCTTTAAAAATGTTAAGTGTTAAATTACTGTGTAAGTACCGTGTCTCAGACATACTGAAATATACGGTAATTCCTACAGAGACACATTTAGATATTTAACTGATAGTCAGATCAAATTGTTAAGAACAGGTGGCCCGCCACCTTCAGTCGGGGAAGAAGCGTAATCCACCATGCTGCACCAAATCCATAATGCACCAAATGAATTTGAGTATTTCCGATATTCTCGAATCATTTGTATTTTGTCTGATATCCAAATGGATTTCCCAGATATGGCGGTGTGCTTCTCGGGAGATATGCGTTTGCCGTAACGCGTATTTATTATTGTACGTGAACAGCCCGGGTTCAATACCTCCAATAAAATTGCTTATTGCAATTTTAAATGCTAATTTACCACGTACGAGGCGGTGAAAGGAAATATCACGGGAAAACCTGCATGTATAAGAAATAAAATATTTGTAGAACATTATATGGAAGTCACTGTCCAGACGTGAAACGTTATAAAACTTTATTAAAATGGCGTTTCTTTGACTTTACTCTTTTCAGATATACTTCACCATTTGCGTTATCAGTAAGTGATCTTTAAGCAAGCGGAAAAATTAATGTCCGTTGGACAAATAAAAAAAAATAGTTTGTGTTACGTTTTTATGATCAATATCGATCTTCTTAAATTATCAGAACTTCTAAAATTATCAGAAATTGATTTTTCATTCTTTTTTCATGTTTTGTTTTCAGTTTTGTTCTACTATTTGAGCGAACTAAAATTGGCACTTAAGACGACTAGATATTATACACAAAGAACACTTTCCATTTGGAAGATTTGCGTATTTATGGTGTTAATAATGATTTCCTTACACGTTCAAAACGATGACCCTTTTGTCATTTTTTCATCTTTTAACACTACATTCGGCGAACGCAACTACAGTGTCTATGAAGTACGTTTCCAATGAATAATACATATATAAATATATATATATATATACATTGTATTACACTTATAATTTTTGCAACGTTTTCTATTTTCAGCTTTTATTAGAAGTTCAAGATGCATACGATGGCCAATTATACTTTAATTTAACCGACGCTGCATTTGTTTTGCCTGCAACGTGGAATTCTTCATTGTGGGTGTCTTTCATTCAAGTGGTAGCTGCCTATTTCTGTTATACAAGCGGAAAGTTTGCTTGCAAGATTCTTATTCAAAATTTCAGCTTTACTTTCGCACTAAGTCTGGTCGGACCTCTTTTGATCAATTTACTGGTAGTATTTTGTGGCATGAGAAATGCAGATCCATGTGCATTTCATAACACGATTCCGGATTATTTATTTTTTGAAATTCCCCCAGGTTAGTATGTACAATACGCGCCGCACAAGCTTGCGCTTTAATCGAAGATGATGTAAATGTCCATGGGCCGCAACATCCACTCACCGTAGATTGGATCACTGACTGGTTTTTTGTTTTCCTTAGTTGAAAAAAAGGTTATGTGGATTCCTAAATTGTTTACTTTACTATTCATTGTCATAATTTAAAGACAGTAATGACTTTTATCCGTTCTTTATTTGTTCATAAGTGTAAGAACGCGAGCCGATTTCGGTTTGGAAATGTTAGATGTTTAAAATTGTTATGCATATCCTGCTATCAACCAAAATGAGAGTCAGATCTTTTTACAATCGCAGGATTCAGCTAAATCTGGTTACACTCGGTTTGAGGTTTACTTCAGAGATGCAAAGTTGTGTGACGCGTATTGTAAAGTTTGTGAATTTGTTTGTGAATATGAATTTTTATGAAAGTTTTATTAAAAGCAGAGTGATTTGTAGTAATTTTAATTTATCATTATTTTGCAGTATACTTCCTGAAGGAATATCTTGCTAATGAAATGGTATGGATTTGGCTTTTATGGTTGGCGTCTCAGGCATGGATAACTATGCACACGTGGATGCCACGTTGCGAACGACTCGCCGCTACGGACAAATTATTTGCAAAGCCCTGGTACCTCGGACCACTTATTGACCAATCATTACTATTGAATCGCACAAAAGATGACGAAAACGACATAAAAATTGTGGTATTATTACTATAATCTTCTTCTTACTCAAATCCAAACAGGCCAATGCTCAATGCTGCCTCTCTCTTAGAAGGCAGAACATGTCAGAGTTACCATTCTTGGTAAATGAATTAGCGATAGCAGTTTCGGATGTCTTGCACCTTTTACACTGCGTTTTATCTCGCCTGTCGAAGATCTAGTTATCTTATATCTATAATAGGGAATTGTAAGATCTTTTTAGTTTTTTTCTTCAATAGTTTTTGCAACACCCATGAGACGATTTGGGATGGTTGATTCTTCTACGCTGCCACCACTTAGCAAATACTACATTTGACATATTATGGTAGAATTCCACATATAATAATAATGTCCTCCAGACCGAATTTCGGCCACGGCGGCCTTCCTCAACGGAGGCTAGCCATCGGCGCAGGACGGGATTATAGTGCCCAAGTGTATGCGCAAGCACAGGTGCACTCTCTGTTCCCTCACTCACATAACCCGATGGGGCGGTAAGCCGACACGACCGGAGAGAGATCAGGCGCAGGACCAACGGCTTTGTGAGTGCGTGCTTTCCGAGACACGGGGGTGAGACACCGCCAACTTCCTGACTCCGGGCAACTACTGAGAATTTCTTGACGGAAAAACTCAATAATTAATTTTTTGGGCCGACCCGGGATTCGAACCCAGGACCTTATGATCAGCAGTCGCACTACCACAACCACCGGACCAACGAGGCAGTCGATTCCACATATAGTACTTACATTATAAACTATACTAAGTAACTAGCTGCCCCGCGATTTCGTTCGCGTAGAATCTCTAATTTATTTATTTTAAAGTTTTATTACTTCGGGCTTTATTTACTTTTTAGATAATAGTATATTTTATATAGTAATAATATTGATATTTTTATAATTATAAAGAATAATATCATCATAAAACCGATCTAGTGCATGGATGATTTAAACGCTGAGGGTGCCATATCCGCACAAAACTAAATTTAAAAGAAAACTGAGTAACGTAGATATGCACTAATAAAATATGAAAAAGTACCTAAGAAAGAGGATACAAATTTCTAATTTATAAAAACTAAGGGTGTCTTGCATTCCAAACTTCAGTAATAAAGAGGGAACGATAATCCGTTTGATGTTTAATGTTGAATCAATTACCCAGCTAGCTCTGGAGTGTAGTAAGAGACTATGGGAAACGCGAGAAAAAACTAATGGCTTACGATATACGGCGTAATAACTATATCGATTACGTAAAAGCCAAACATAAAATACATAGACCGCTTACGGGCAGCAAAGTCTACGGTGCGAGACGTCTTACATTGCGCTCGACAATCTGTCTGCCTACTGCGGCAATTATCGCAAATCATTGGGATACCCTCAGTGGGATCACACTACAATGGCAGAAGCCTATGCCTTCTTACGGTCTGATAATATAGATGTAGATAAAGAAGAAAAAGATCAATAGATTATTATGACTTTTTTGTTGTGGTTGCAAAGTTGTGGGTGTTTCGTTTTAAGCGAATTTATCGGATAAAACATTGTCTCACCGACATCTTATCCTGTGGCGATATCTGCATCAACCACGTTCTTTTAAGAAACAAGTAATTTGAACCGAGTAGTTACTGTAGGGATTGGAGGTTGAAAGTGTCTGCAAATGTTAAGAGAATAAAAATAAAAACAAACTAAATCTACGGCTAAATTGAATATCATCATTATCATTACCAAATTGAATATAGCGATAATAAAATATATCGACACTTTTACAGATTTAAGTCTATCTGATATAAACAATGACGTGTGAAAAGAAGTTTTTATCTCATTTTAAGAATTCGCAAATAATGATATATATCGGTTTCGTAACAATTTCCTATAAGTACCATTTACAAAGTATGCAAATGAAATAAAGTGTGAAAGTAAAATTAAGGTAACAAAATACAAAGAATTTTATGCATACGCAATATAAAGGTACCTATTGTAATTCAGTTTAAATCAGTCAATAGGTTATCAGTGACTAATAGAAAATAATCACATTATTTTATATTTAAGAAACAAGTACCCGTGCATACTATGCAAAAAACATAAGTTCAATTGTCAACGAAACCATTGAAATTATAAATAGCACTTTTAAAATTAGATTTACTACGAAGTCGTTAAGAAGAAAATCTAAATTTGAATTAAATAAATGAAGAAACATAAATGCAGCACGATGAATTCTTCCCTGTTCCGGAAAAAAAAACCTTACAGAAATAAGAAGATACCTAGCTGAAGTAAAACATCTTAATTTTTAGCCTTGTAATACATAGGTACTATTTAAAAAAAATGCACAATTTGGATTTTTAATTTGATTGAAATATCCAACTTTACGTTGCTACGTAAAAATATATTAAGCATAAAAGCTTAATATATTTTAAAAATTACATAAGTTTATATTGGTTTATTAACTCCCTTTACGAGTAATGTAAAGATTAGCAGCAATCACGAAAGAACTCAACAGGGAAAAAATACAACCCGCTTTTTTGCAATACATTTGCACAGCACCATCTATCGATGACAAATGTTAACTCTTGTACTTTTTCTAACTAAGATTACGTTAATATTTGTGAGAAAATATATTCTATTTTTTATTAACTGTACTCTTTGTAATTTAAATTATTATAGACCATTATTTTAGATCATTTTATTAAGATTTCAGAGATTAGATTAAAATGCATTTGATGACTCAACTGCATTGAACAAATTATACTTCGTACCCATACTTCAGAATATTAATTATAATTTTTGATAGAATGAACTGATTTTGATAAAACAAAGACTAAATATAACTGATTTTCTTAACGAATCTTTTGAAATAAATTATACGTTCATTAAAAAACAGACAGACAGACAAAATAATAGGAAATGTAAATTTAATAACTTATTTTTTGTCCCTCTCAATCACTTTGATACAAAAATATAAAATGTACAGACATCTGCAATTTGCATGATTATTTTAGCACAGTCTTAACAAGGCCTGTGTCTAGAAATATACTTAAAAGGGTTTCTGAAGTGATGTAGAGTGACTGTTTTACAGGATTTAAAAGACCTGGAAGACGACGATGGTCGGTCTCGTGCAAGTTTCGATAAAGTGGCTAAAGATATAAAACCTTCTGATAGTATAACAAGGTACGTATTGGACAAAATAAGTTTTATTGGGTATCATTTATAAAATCCAATATAAACAAAAAGTTGTTTTTATGTTTTTAATCAATGTTTATAAACGCTTTTAAATTAATAGTTGTTGGAAAGTACAACACGATAAGCGAATTGAAATTGAAAAGACTAAATCGGAATCTCCCGCGCTCTGCACCTACATTGATTTTTATACCGCACAAACGAGTGGGAGGGTTTCTCGATATACCCTCAATTCCTACAAGTGATGAAATCCAACCGGCATTTTATAGATGCACCTACATAGTATTAAATAGCTCGAATCTACATATAATATATTAAAAAAACGTCATAAATGTTTATGATAATACAGAGACCAACATATTCCTTGATTTGTATTTGAATTTAAACGGTTGAAAGAAAGTTAGCTTACGCTTTCGAAGAGCTAAAGAATAAGTAAATATTTGTTGAGTACAATCTTACAATATAGTGATACAGTACGGTATAGTTGACCCATTGAACTATTGGTAGGCATAGAAAATCAGAATTTTTTAGAAGTAAAGAATATTGTTCAAAAGTTTCATGTCATCAATTTTACAATAACACTTCATAATTAATGAAAAAAAAATTATAAAAATTATACACGACATGGGAATCGATCTCGGTCATTTTCTTAAAAATCGTGATTTGGGGTATGTTCCGAAATACAACACACTACACACGTCGAATATTAAAAATAAAATAAATAAAACGCGATAAAATTCGTAAAAGTAGTTTTAATCAACTATACATATTGTTTTGTGCTATTTAAATTAACAATGGCGTTTCTAAACAGAATTTACATCTGTGCAACCATGTGGCATGAAACAAAGGATGAGATGATGGAATTCTTAAAATCGATTTTCCGTCTAGATGAGGATCAGAGTGCGCGACGCGTAGCGCAGAAATACCTCGGAATAGTAGATCCTGACTATTACGAATTAGAATGTAAGTATTAAAGTGACGAGAATTATTTTGATTTTTACCTCTATACTATAAATCTCTATGCATAAAAATCTATTGCAGTCTGTTAGTCTCGCAAAAACTCGAAAATGGCTCAATCGATTTTGATTAATTTTTGTATGTATTTAAGTGGGTCCCTTGATGGTTTAAAAACTCAATTGGACCCGGTAGGTGGTGCTATTGTCGATATCCAGAAATTACCCATGCAAAGCCGGTCGGGTCGCTAGTTAACTGATGAAAATATCAAAGTAATATTTATTTATTAAAACTAATTTTTATTATGTTCATTCAATATTCCTTACATGCTTTTAAGTTTTATGTTTTTAAGAAGATTGAAAACGAATTTGAACGTAGAGCAAAGCTGCAGCGATATTGTGCAGCACGAACATGTCGGCTCAACCGGGAAGGACCACGCTCTCACAGAACGCCTGCGTAAAATAGCAACTTAATATTGGTGTTTTCTTTGTAGTATTTATAAAGAACCGCGATTCATTATTACTGGAAGCAAGGCATTCCGTCTAAATTTTCAGGGTCGACAATGCATTTTGATTCTTAATTAAGGATAGATTTGTCCACGGGCCACAGGGTCCAATTACTATCTGGTGAACTGTGTGATCTTTCGTTAGGTACATTTATTCTATAAAAAAGAATAAATATGCGTATATTTTCAAAATTTTATCAGGTCACATATTTATGGACGATGCCTTCGAAGTTTCCGACCATAGTGCGGAAGACTCTCAAGTGAATCGCTTCGTTAAATGTCTGGTCGATACAATTGACGAAGCGGCTTCTGAAGTACACTTGACTAATGTTAGGTTGAGACCACCAAAGAAGTATCCAACACCGTATGGCGGCAAGTTGGTTTGGATTCTGCCAGGAAAGAACAAAATGGTTTGTCATCTGAAAGACAAATCTAAGATCAGGCATAGGAAGCGATGGTCTCAGGTAAAGTTAATTTTATAGCAAAGTTTTTTTTTTCATAGTATTGTCGACATTTGTAATTTAAGAGTATAATAGTAAAGGTAGTTAAGCTTCTAATACTTTTTTAATTTGTAGGTCATGTATATGTATTATTTCTTGGGGCACCGTTTAATGGACCTGCCGTTGTCTGTGGATCGGAAAGAGATTATAGCGGAGAACACTTACCTCCTCGCTTTGGACGGAGATATTGACTTTAAGCCATCCGCCGTAACTTTGCTCATCGATCTAATGAAGAAAAACAAAAACTTGGGTGCCGCATGTGGCCGCATACATCCTGTAGGATCTGGTGAGTAATGGTATAAATAGTTTTATTCAATGGTCAATATTTTTTTTACTTCTTGATTACTTAAATTCCATTAAATTCCTTGAATGCTGTCAAGTTAAAAAACATTTTATGGGATAAGGGTGACAAACGAGCCCACAGTTCACGTGATTGATGATAAGTGGTTGCTGTGGCCAATATACATCTACATCTACACTCGACTATGAATCAAAATGCAGATACGTTTTCACCCGCAAGGACTAAGACGGAATACCTCGTTTCCAGTAAAAGGGGTATCCGGTTCTCTACACTCACCATACGAAACGCAGTAGCTTTAAGTTCCTATTTTACGCTGGAATTCTGTGAGAGCGTGGTCCTTCCCCGGTCGAGCCTACTCATTCGTGCTACAACTATACTAATTATACAGAGTGTTAGTGTAAACACCGTTGTCCTTGAAACTAGTGGTTTGGTTTCATTTATAGAACGTAAATTCAATGAAAAATAACAACATTTTTTGTAATAAATCTCAATTTTTCCTTAATTCCTCAATTTTTGCTTGTCCTAAGCCAGGATGAAAGTATGAAGGAAAAGTTACATCGCAGGTTACGTTTGCTATTGTGTTTTTATGTTGAATGTTGTGTAGGTAGCTAGCGCGGGCGGTGATCTTTACAGTTATTACGTCATTCGGGCGCATAGGGTATCCATGAATTTACGGACGGTGTCGGACAGAAACTTTTTAAATTTTATGAAAGAAAATAGCGTTTTTTTTTAAATTCATTGAATTTATGTTCTATAAGTGAAACCAAACCACTGGTTTCAAGGACAACGGTGTTTACACTAACACCCTGTATAGCTGCAGCATGGCTCTACCACCTATAAAATGATTACTTTATCATCAATAAAGTAAAGCTTAAGGCTCTATTTTGGCGCTGTACTAATACAATCGCGGAAAACTTGTGCGCACTTCTAGTTCAAAATTTAGAAGGACGGTTGGAAAAAAAAATTATTACCTGGTTCTATAATACCCATTCAATATTTTGTAGGCTTTATGGCGTGGTATCAAGTTTTTGAGTATGCTATTGGTCATTGGCTGCAAAAGGCAACGGAACATATGATTGGTTGTGTACTCTGTAGCCCGGGATGTTTCTCACTATTCCGTGGAAAGGCTCTGATGGACGATAACGTGATGAGGAAGTACACACTTACGTCTAACGAAGCTCGTCATTATGTTCAATATGATCAAGGTAAGCTTGTGAACGTATATTGCCGTTTATGGCAAGGGCACTTGTTCTTCAATAACCCGTAGAAAATGAATTACAATTTTATCCTTTTTTTTTTAAATTTGTTCTTATAAAAAGTGTACATTATTTACATTTTAAATTTTGCCAAACTATAAGCCAGTTTGTCGGCAACGCAACAGTTTATCGTTTCACACTCCTTAATAACAATATCTGGTAGTTATAAATACTTAAATTAACACAAAAATAATCAACATTCACAATAACGTGGACACAACGATATTTATTCACATAAACGTGTCCACGTTTATGTGAATAAACATTCACATAAACGTGGACACAACGACAGATAATGTTTTCTCAAGATGGATTTGAACTGCAACTTAGTCATCCAGCGTTATATTTTTGCGGAACTTATTTGTGTGTCATCCAAAGATATGTTATTGGTATTTTATAAAACATCTTTTGTGTCATAGTTATTTGGCGATGTTTTTACTGTTAAGATGTTGTAACTCGAATCGAGCGACTCGAGTGCACTGTCTCTGACGCGGGAGCGAATCGTTCGACTGCACCCGCTCAAAACCACTTTGTTCGTTTTGCGCATAGTATCTGGATGAACGTTGCACTTTTCTTCGTGGACAATATGATGATTTGAGAAAAGTGTAGGTATTATGATGCGTAGCTCTCTATACCGACCGGGCTGAGCGGGGGAGACCGGCGCTTTCGACTACTCGTTTTTTCGTGTAAGAACGCGCATCGTGTACTTCGGTGCATTTTGACTGAAGAAACATAAGTGGACGACTTATTCTCCGCGGGGAGAGGCCACTAGAGGCGGTTAGTGCTGGTGCTGGACTACAGATGGATGCTAAGGCGTGTCCGTGGCCCTGCCAATATGAAGCGATGGTGGAACACCATAGGGTTTTGGTCCCAGCAGATATAAGTGTAATGTACAAACACATTTTACCTTAAAAAAGGCGTTACTTCAAACACAGTTTATCAGACAATTTTTTTATAGGATAGGGTGACAAACGAGCACACAGTCCACCTGATAGTAAGTGGTTGCTGCGGCCCATAGACATCTACATCTATCCTTGGTTGTAAATCAAAATGCAGATGCGTTGTCACCCGTAAGGACTATGATGGAGTGCCTCGTTTCTCTACACTCACCATACGAAACACAGCAGCATTAAGCTGCTATTTTACGCTGGTATTATGTGAGAGCGTGGTCCTTCCCCGGTTGAGCCGACCCATTCGTGCTACAACTATGCTACTAATATAACTGCAGCATGGCTCTACCACGTATAAAGTCCATTGCTGAACATGATGTGTCTTGTTCACTTGGGACACTATGATATCAAACCTAAAATTTACTAAATATTGAGTATCGGATAGATGTTGCGTTGGAAGGAAATTATTAGATAAGAAGGAAGAAGGATATAATAAATACGGTGAACTTCTAGAATCATTACAAGCAAAGTTTCTTGGTTTTATAAATTATAAATGTTACCACGCTAAATCATCGTATCGCAACTTATTAAAAAAGTTTTCAATTCATACTTTAAAAGCAAGAAGAACATACTTTGATCTAATACTAGTATTCAAAATAATTCGAAATGATTTAGATTGTAGTGAACTACTTAACAAAATATATATCCGTGTCCCTAGTCGTTCTCAACGCTTTAGAGACGTGTATATACATAAATTGTTTGCGCCTAAACTATGTAAAACCAATGCAGGTGAAGGCGCCCTATTAAGACGTATTATGAAAGTATATAACATGCATTTTTCAAATATTGATCTATTCACTTCATCACAGTTACAATTTCGCAAGAACGTTCTAAGAAATTTGGTAGATATTCAATAGTATCTTAAAATATTTTACAAGATAAATTTGTACTGTTAGAATTTTTTTCCTTTTGTCTCATTTTCATTTTTATGTTACTGGGTACTGTCAATTTTATTTTATTTTCCCATTTTCACTTATACGGTGCTGGTTACATAATAACTAATATTATTTATAAAATGTCATTTGCTTTAAGCATTATTATGTAATTTTTTGTTGTCCTGAATAAATAAAAAAAATTAGACGTAAATTTTTTTAGTAATATATAATTTGGAAAAAAGACTTTAAACCTTGTGCTTTTAGGGGAAGATCGTTGGCTGTGCACTTTACTTCTACAGCGTGGCTATCGCGTGGAGTACTCAGCTGCTTCCGACGCTTACACACATTGTCCGGAGCGTTTTGATGAGTTCTTCAATCAGCGCCGTCGTTGGGTCCCCTCCACTATCGCCAATATCTTTGATTTACTGTCAGACTCTAAGCACACTGTTAGAGTTAACGATAACATATCTACGCTTTATATAGCATACCAGGTACGTTATTGGTATCATTTTATTTAGCATAAAATACTATAAAACTAATTTTACGGATCATATTACGTTTAATTTTACTTATTTTTAATTACCGACGTGTTTACGGGGGGACTACGGTGTTTGACATTTCGAAGTCATAGTCAACCGGGAGTATCTTCAACTTTTAAATACTAATTTTGGTCCGATCTACGCAGAATAAGCTTACTTTATCTTGAAGTCTTGCAGTGGTATGCTTTGATTCGGATTTAATTTTATTAATTACAAGATTCCAAGCAGGTGATGACACCCACCGCTTCCCATGTTTAAATTAGTATGTTTTTTTTTAAATTTCAATAGTCTCACGAATAATCCTTCGTAGTAATCTATGTTTTTCCTCTTCAATTTTTCTTAAAAAATTCTAGCGTGAACAGCAGCTCAAATGCTGCTGTGTTTCGTATGGTGAGTGTAGAGAACCGGAGACCCTTTTTACTAGAAACAAGGCATTCCATCTTAGTCCTCATGGGTGCATTTGAGGGGTGCTTAATCGAGGATGGATGTAGATGTCTGTGGGTCACAGCATCCATTTACTAGGATTGTGTATTTGTTTGTCCTTGTGTTATAAAAATCTTCTTCGACGGTTTGTAGAATTTTCTAATGGAAGCCCGCTTTTAGATGTCGCCAATATTGACGTCGTTTGTAACTCCTCTGGCATATGGTAGTACAAGCAGGCACGCGCTCCCGGTTTCACTCAGTAGTACTGTGAAATAGGCGCGGAATCCTTAGCTTGTTTTCGTGCAAAACTTGCTTAGCACTGGTTTATAATAAGTAAAAATGATATAAGCGGTGCATCTGAAGCCACCTTATTATTTCACTGATCACCTGCTGCTGTTCATGTTTTGTCATCAGTTAATAATTGAACACATCAGGAAACCTTTCTAAGTAGAATTAAATTAATTTCGGTCTGCTTGGGTAAATAAACTACTGATTTGGTCACTAATCGTAAATTCGTTTTTTTCCCTCAAATAAAAAAAACACACATAATTGACTTTAGTGGACACTTTAGATATGTATTATGCAATGAAGCTTCAGATGAAATTGGATTGGAAACGATATCATCATTTCTTTTCGAGATATGCCAGACGAAAACGTCCCACAGATCCCTCACACACTAAATTCTTTGAAACATTAAAATGAGATCCTATAGATCACGAATCATCGAGATATGTTGAAATTAGCCTGTTCAAATATCGGACTTATAACAGTAACTTCCAAGTGTAAAGTTCATAAATTTAATTTTACTATATTATTCATTTTCAGATTATGTTGATGTTAGGTACGATATTAGGACCTGGTACGATTTTCCTTATGTTGGTTGGAGCGATGAATGCTATCACAGGCATGAGTATTATGAATTCTCTTTTACTAAACCTTGTACCGGTTTTTGTTTTCTTAACAGTTTGCATGACGTGCAAATCTGAAATACAGGTACGAAATTAAACGCAGTGCTAGTTTTATTCACTTCATTTTTTAGTTTTGTAATTTTTTGGATTGAGCTTTTACTTACCTTAACCCAATACCTTAATCTTTTTAAGTTCTTTTTTAAAATTTGTTACAGTTAATGCTTGCGAATGCAATCACATGTGTATATGCAATGTTAATGATGCTGGTGATTGTGGGAATAGCTCTTCAAATAGTAGAAGACGGTTGGTTGGCGCCGTCTAGTATGTTCACAGTGATAACTTTTGGCATATTCTTCATAACCGCGGCACTGCATCCACAGGAAATCATTTGTTTGTTATATTTAACAGTTTACTATATTACAATTCCGAGTATGTACATGTTACTGATTGTATATTCACTGTGTAATTTGAATAACGTATCGTGGGGTACTCGAGAAGTTGTACAGAAGAAAACGCTTAAGGTACGTACCTCGAAAAGGAAAACTATTGAAACATGTATGCATATTATACATTCTATTACAAAAAAAATAAAATGTCTCACTTTAAGAAATCGTACGGTAGTGATATAAGAATATCCATCATTCTATCGCATTTTGTGGAGACTGTAGGAAGCGACTTTGTGAAATAACCGGAAGTTTTTGTAGTCTGACATCAAAGGCGGCATAACCGATCAGCGGTAGAAAGCAGTAACATTGGTGTAAGAAGATTGATACTACGCTCGATTCATCGCCTGTCAAGCGTACTGATTACGTCAATTCCTCTCTCAGGTGAAATATCCATATCCATTATTGCACTGTTTCCGACTAATGTGTTACCGTTACAGCCTGTTAATGTCCACTGTTAAACATAGGCCTGCGATAGGGGGGACATTTGCCATACTTACCACGCTTGGCTATATTAACGCATTTTTTTATTTTTCATTGTAATAGGACGATGCTGCTGCTCATTTCCTGATTTTCTTCCATATATTGTCTTTTACGTCACCCACGGAATGATATGGAATAGTGGATATTCTTACACCGCCACTAGTCGGTAAGGACTTATGTGTAGACGTAAACAATCATTATAGAATGATGTGTTCCATTTTACAATAATAAGCCTAAATATTCACTGTAATTTACATACTATAAGATATGATGTAGGTATCTATGTTTATTTATGGATTTCGTAGGAGATGGAAATGGAAAAAAAGGCGGCAGAGGATGCTAAGAAAAAGATGGAGACTCAAAGCATCATGAAATGGTTCGGTAAATCAGAGGAAACGAGCGGGTCTTTAGAGTGTAGCATATCAGGGTTATTCAAATTCATGTGCTGCACCAACCCTAAAGATCATAAAGAAGACTTACACTTGCTGCAAATAGCTACGTCGCTTGAGAAGATAGAAAAGCGTTTAGAATCTTTGTTAGTATACTCACTATTTAATTTGCGCATAAAAATTATTGCTCGTTTGGCTAAAGTTGGTAAATGGGAGGTCTTCCATTTGGCAAAGTGCTAAGCCCAGGGAGCGGTCAATGTTCCGTAATGTAGGTCAATGCTGGTTTTTTAATATATAGTTACAGAGTTGTTCCAAAACTTCAATAACACAACTTATGCTTTCTTTGTTGGTAAGTAGTTAGCGATATCGTGACAAAGCTATTGGTTGTTAAGATATCGCAGTGCAGGTATACCTGTATATGAGATTTCTAAGATCATTTCCGACTCATTTAACTTTCTACTGGTAAATTTATTGGTCATTACAGGCCGATGCTAAGCTTATCTTAAGAAGTTTTTTTTGAGTATCCAATAAAATATACATGTCAGATGCTTAAGCGTTTTTGAAACAGAATTTGGTGAACAATGGTTTGGGCACGTTGAACGAATGAGTGAAGACCGAATGGTGAAGAAAATATATAGAGCGAAAGTAAATATTAAAAGGTGTCGAGGTAGACCGAGACTAACTTTCGAAGACCATGTGAGCAAATTGCTCGAAGAGGGGAGGGTCAAGAGTACTCGGATACCTAGACGTGCATGTATGAAGAAGTTAATGAACCTGAAAGAAGCGAAAGAGGTATGTAAGGATCGTGACACTTGGCGATCTGTTCTCTCTGGCTACCCCGTTAGGGATTGTGCGTGACGATAAGTAAGTAAGTAAGTAAGTAATTGATTTAACTTCACACACATGTAACTCTACCTCTGCCATAGAAATGATAACCTGTGATACGGAAGTATATAATAGTACAAAAATTATTCAGGGGTGCTCCACCGGAGGTAGAGGCTGCGCCCCGACGTCGCTCCTCAATGCCATTACGTAGCGACACTCTGTCCATGCTTCCAGAGTATGATGACAGTGAAGATTCCACGGACATACCAAGAGTAATTAAATTTTCTTAATGTTTGAAATTAGTTTATTATTTAGATGATCAAAAAACTTTAATTACGTAAATATTTTAGCAGATACTTTAAATAAAAATTTAAATTACATTTTTAAATGAAATTGATAAGTAGTATAAGTAAATACTCACTTTTGGTATCTTTTATTCATATTGTTTTCGACGCATTCAGGAAGAAAGAGATGACTTAATTAATCCATATTGGATAGAGGATCCCAATCTGCAAAAGGGTGAAGTTGACTTTTTGACGACAGCAGAAACCGAGTTTTGGAAAGACTTAATTGATGCATATTTAAGGCCGATTGATGAAAACAAAGAAGAACTTGTAAGTATAGTTTGTTCTAATTACCTGGATAGAACAAAAAAACATTAAGTTTATATTTTTAACGCCATGAAAGAAATATAGCCTAACAAAATTATGTTATTGTTAGATAAACAAATAATCAAGATAGGTAAACCTGATAACAAACATCACCTAGCAATTGGGACGTTTCTAGATATAATATGGCAAATAAAGAGCTTAGCTTCATAAAATTGCATTGGCCTACAACGATTATTATGCATTTAGTATTATTGTATTTTTTAGACGATATAGGGACTTCTTCATTAGTTTCAATTGTTGCCTTGGGCGATAACAATTCCGTTTCACGTTTGTATATCATAAGAACTAATCAGAACATTTCTCTTTATAATTCACGTTTTACTTCGTTGTTTAAATGTTCGTCCGTTTCCTTACGATTCGTTTTGTTAGATTAAGTATACTATTGTGCCTGCAACTTTAGACTTAAAATTAAATAATTAGACGCAGAGATCTATGGTACTCGTAGCTTATGGGCCAAGGGCTCAGCGTAAAATGCGAGTAACTTGGGTTCGAAGTTCCCGGGCACCAATGAAATCAATAATTGCAACTTTAAGTGCTGGCTTACTACGTGCTTGGTGAGAATAATAAAATATTTCGAAAACATGTAAAGTTCAACAACACGCATTGGGGCAGCGCGCCCGATCACTCTCTTGCCTTAAATACCTTACAGAAATGAGAGGAACCCTCTGCCCAGCTGCCGACGTATAAATGGTGTAACTATAACTGCAACTTTACGCAGGGAGCAAAGTTAAAGGTGCGAGATGCCTGCTACTGTAGTCGCCAATACCAATTACATATAATAGAATAGAGCTTAGGTAGACCTTAAATTTTAATTGTGATATTTTCAGGAACGTATTAAAACTGATTTGAAGAATCTGCGCGATACAATGGTGTTCGCTTTCGTCATGTTAAATTCTCTATTTGTGTTGGTGATTTTCCTCCTGCAGCTTAATCAGGATAAACTACATTTTAAATGGCCGCTAGGACAAAAAGTTGCAATTTCTTATGATAACGATGCCAATATAGTAAGTTATTTTGTTCCATTGATATTTATTGTTTAAATTCGTAAGATGTTTTAAATATTAAATAAATATTATACTAAACGTATATTTACCATATTGAAAACAATTTTGTTATCGGATCGCATCAGCAACCAGAAATGAATGAGCTGGTCACACATGGGAGTCATGATATAGCTCGATGAATCGACAACTGATGAAAAAAAGTTCTCAAGTAGCAGGCTCGTATAAGTAAACGAAGTGTAGGGTAGATCCAACTTGATGAAGTGACGACCTGGTGGGACATATGACAAGTTGATGGATGCTGGTGGCTCAGGACCGTGTTTTGTAGCGTTCGTTGGTCCAGCGCTTAACTACAATCCCACCTGATGATTAGTGGTGATATAGGCTGAGATGGCGGACTGCACTGACTTAACAAAAGCCTATTTACTCTTGCCTTGTAGACACACATTATAATCTGAAGGAAAGACAGATGCTGGCAACTTATGCCACTCCTTTTCTGTACGCATGATGAACGATGTGGCAAACCATTTGATTCGAATGCGTGGTAAGCCAAAAAAGGAATGTTGTAGATTGGTCGTACGTCTAGTTGCCCGATGGTGAGAGAGAGAGGGAATGATTAAGTTATGTAATTCATAAACATGCAAAATATAAAATATAACGCCGCTATAGCCTTGGAAATTGCCAATGTTATAATTTAGGTTATAATAATAGGCGTCAATAATGACATGAGTGTACAAGCAGCTCCATAATGTAGATGATTTATAATATTCAAGGTATATTTGGAGCGTGAATATCTGATGTTGGAACCGATTGGATCCCTCTTCCTGATTTTCTTCGGAACTGTCATGATCACTCAGTTTGTTGCTATGATATTCCATCGTCTTGGGACTCTTACACATTTACTATCTACTACTCGGCTCAATTGGTACTTCACCAAAAGGGTAAGTTGACGATTGTTTTTGGACGCTTTATATAAGCATGACCCGTATGCATGTTATGAATGTAATGAAGTTTTGTAATTCATATTTTGCCCACTTCCAGACGTCTAAATAACCTGAAAATTTACAAACTTATTAAAAACGGATGACAAAACATTGACTTCGTAACTATGACCGAGTGCTCTCTCTAAGGTCTTGACAGTTCATGATAATCTCGCTAAGATCTTAACATATCGTATCAAAATAACATCAAAGTAGGAAAATTGCTGTTGATTTAAAGCTTTTATAGTTTAGCTTTTATGTTATGTTAAGCAATATAAATAATTTAAAGAAAATCTCGTAAAACTTTGTTTTCTCACTCACAATTACAGATAAGCACATATAGACGGTTTTGTTTAAATATCCATTTAAAAAGCTATGGTAACATCAAGTTGAGTCATATCTAGATTATACTTAACTCTTAATACAAATAAAAGCCTTAGTGTTGAATAACGGAGCATTGGTGAGAATGTTCATTGTTGTCTATACATGCTTTTTTTGTAAAACCTTTGACCACCAGACGAGCACGATATCTCACTTTATCACCAATATCTAGTTTTTTTAAACACCCACTTGCACTTAACCACTGTAGCTTGGTCTGTTATAATAATGACAGTTGTCAGTTACGTCGTTGATAAGAAAAATTATATATTATGACGATCCTAAGATCGTTAAAAGAGTGAAGGGGAAATTGGAATCATAATTCGCGTCATGTAGTTATTCACTTAAGCATTAGTATTAAGGGTGTTAATTATTTATTACTCTAAAATTAAGTGTGAATTGTTATATTGACTATAAATAAAAAATAGGGTATATAAAAACTACTTCATTTACGAAACTTGGGTACTTTGGTTTTTTGACTCGAGGGAACTCTACTGATTTCACCCTATTCACGTCATTTTTACTAGCAAATCAAAATCCAAATGCTAGCATACATCGCTAAGGTTTAAATTGAGTTAACAATGATACATACTAATATTTTATCTATTCAAAAGCCTGACGAGATGACTGAGCAAGCTTTAATAGAAAAACAAGCTGTAGAAATCGCCAAAGACCTTCAGAAATTGAATGTGGATGATCTTGAGAGACGCGGCGTAGACAATGAGAATGTGTCTAGACGCAGGACTCTCCACAACTTGGAGCGCACTCGTGATAACAAGCACAGTGTTATCAACTTAGACGCCAATTTCAAGAGACGGCTGACATTACTTCAAAATGCTGATACTGGTGAGTATCATGAGATTTTTTTTAAATTACAATCAGAATATTGAATGCTTACGATATCTTGGTTTCTTGCTAAAGTAATATAATATTATATAGTACGTAGTAGTCTTCATCTATAAAAAACGGGAACTATAAGTTCTTGCTGGTTTCTCTTTTCTACTTGATTGTTATTTAACTTGACAATGATTCGTTGGGTAGACATGATAGCACGTCTGCCTTCCCTGAGCGGCAACATGTCTGCGAGGCGGGCGACGCTGCGTGCGTTGCAGGCGCGGCGCGAGTCGCTCACGGCGGAGCGTCGGCGGTCGCAGCTACATCGCGACTCCAACACCTACTTGTACGACGAGCCCAACAACACGGTATATACCTATTGTCATCATCATTATCATTGCAACTTATCAGAATCAGCACGAATCTGTCGGCTCGACCGGGGAAGGACCACACTCTCACAGAATACCAGCGTGAAATAGCAGCTTAATACTATTGTTTTTCGTATGGTGAGTGTGGAGAACCGGAGACCTTTTTTTATTGAAAACAAGGCATTCCATTTTAGTCCTCAGAGGTGACAACGCCTCTGTGTTTTGATTTTAATCGAGGATAAATGTAGATGTCTATGGGTCACAGCATCCACTTACCATCAGGTAGACTGTGTGCCTGTTTGTCACCCTTAAGCTTCGAATACACTAGGGGACATCTTGTCCCGCAACATGACGCAGAACACTCAATCTACGTGACGATGCAACGTTGCACAGTGACCTGCAACATGGCCTGCAAGATTTTACGTGACGCGGGACATGTTGTATGTTTCCGCTCCGAGAGCGAGCGCACATGTCCCGCGTCGATTTCGCGTCATTTTGTTAATCCAATAGCAAGTTTGATACGAGGGCCAACAGCGTTCCGTACTATTGTATCCTGTTTGGCTATGGAAAGTCTGATCATTTGTACTAAAGTTTCAGAATCAAATGTTGACATTCGAGTAAAATTCACAAAAGACCCATCAGACATTCGGAGATCACTTAAAGTATTGATTCTTATTTATTCTCGTCGTAGTAAGGAATTCCATATCCTTCTCTTTCGCTTACGTTTCACTCCCGCAGTAAGTACTATGTACGCAGTACTAATTGCCACAACCTCCTCGGGCGACATTTCTATAAACATTGACTAGTGTGTAGTGTGGCCTGCAAAATGTTCCGCGGCAGATGTCTCGGGACATTCCTCGTAATTGTTGAATGAGATGTTGCGCAAGATGCCGCTCCTTTTGTCCCCAAGTATCATCATCATCATTATCATCATTACAGTCCTTTACAAGTCCACTGCTGAACATATGCCTCCCCCAAGGTATGCCACAAAGCACGGTCCTGAGCCGCCTGCATCTCCAAGTATATCCAAGGTTTATTCTATAAAACAAATACATACCGCATAGTTGCTACATTGTTGCGGGCTGCCAACCGCAGTTTTTGTTATTTTGCGTTGTGATCAGGATGCTGCTGCTCCTCATCTCCTGTTCCTCACTTCCCTTAGTAACCTTTTACGACACCCACGGTATTTTGACTATCGGAATTATTTTTACGTCTCTTATCTGGCTTTCTCAATACACTAAATCTCGCTGGTGATAAACTTTGAAAGATTTTCCCATAATTATCACGTTGGAGTTTATTTATACATAGTATTTCTACATAATAGTGTCTAAAACGGGACTTTAATATATATATATATATATATATATATATATATATATATATATATATATATATATATATATATATATATATATATATATATCTAAGCACCGTCCTCAGAAGCCTTTGTGTAGAAATAATTTCATTACTTTTAGTTCTTTAAAGTCGGTAAGTCGTTCTTAATAAATTATCAATAAATACACATACGTTTAAATACGGCAATAAGCTGCACCTAGTAACCTAGTTATAGCAGATTAAGCCTAGAAAAATTCACTTCGGATTTTAGCTTTAACAGATATATCTTATAAGAGCTCTAGGTAACCAATCGTCAGTATTACAATAGACACATCGGTCGACGGCATATTAAGTGTAACACTGCCCACCTTCACTACTTTGATTATTACAAAACCAACATAATTAAACATTCATTTTTAATGCTTTATTACTACTATACATTACTATATATTAATTAAAACTTAACGATTGAAAATTGATATGGTAAAATAAAAAAAAATTAGTTAAACTTCATGATACGCTTAAATCATTTAAACTTACAGTTCATTTTAATATATAATAATATATTAAAATGAAGGATATACTTAAAGTTTTTGAATACGCTTTACACTTTTTCTCAAAATTCACCAATAATATATTCAGGTAGGGAATAGAAATCATATATTATCGTATATTGCCTTCGGTACTTAGCTTGCGAATATCACTAATGATGCACGAGGTTTTGCTGTAAATTTTAACACAAAAAAATTAACAACACTAACCGTGATGTTAATGTTAATGGTTAATTTTTCATTATAGTATTAATAACATTTAAACCTATTAGTTTCATGGTCTGTCGATTCAAGTGGTAGTGAATGTAAGTCAAGGGCTTTGAGCTCAAATTACAATTGAAGTCTTTTTTTTATTTTCACCTATGTAGAATGCTTTATATGAATCGTGTAAACTATGTAGTGTGAGATTTGTTTTTGCAAAAAACTAAAAATAGTTGGTTCTTTTTCACCATGAAATGGAAAAGAAAACATTATTTGTTTACGATCTTTTATCAACGTGGTAGATGATAAGAGATATGCTGCAGCTATATTATGGTTGTAGCACAAATGACTGGGAATCACTCGGCTTGACTGGGGTAGGACCACGTTCTTGCAGAATACCAGCGTAAAATAACAACTTAATGCTACTGTGTTTCGTAGTGTGAGTGTAGAAAACCGGAGACCCTTTTTACTGGAAACTAAACATTCCATTTTAGTCTTCAGGGGTGACAACGCATTTGCATTTTGATTCTTATTTGAGGATAAATGTAGATATCTATGGGTCATAACATTCACATACTATCAGGATGACTTTTAAACTTTAAATTAAAAAAATAACACGCACTGATGATTTAATACAATTATGGCCGTATGGCACCTTAAAGGGTCATATAATTGTTTCATTATGAGCTTATTCCACTACGATTTTACATAGAGTGAGAGTTTATACCGAATTAACTAACAAGCTAAAATAAAACAAATTTATCTGTGAATACTTTTCAGATTTATGTATGAGGTAGGACTCTATTTTTGTCTACGAACCCTTCTAAATATATAGTATAACCAACCCTCTCACTTTTTGCTGGTTAAATTCAGTAGTACGTCCACCGCTGCGTTCCGGTCTGAATCTTCATATATTCGTCCTTGGTGGTAATAACGCGTATCTTTCTGTAATGAGTTAGTCTGCAGTAACAACATAACATCTGGTGGACTGTTAGTGCGTTAGACGATTTAATGTTATAAAATTTATTATAAAATAATAATTACTCTTTATTATCACTTTTGAGTTTTTTTATGAGCCATAGTAGCCCAGGCCTTAAGTGCTTACCGTAAAGTTCACAGTACGCAAGCAACCCGTTTTTGATCCCCGTCGGCACTAATGAAATTGTTAGCTGCAATTTTAAGTGCCGATTTACTATATTCTCGGCGGTGAAGCAAAAATCGTGAAAAATCTATTTGTCTTAGGTATTATAACATTTCGTAGACATGTGAAGTTTGCCAACACATATTGTAGATAACACACTATTAGAAGTATGAGCTTGCCGTATCAGTGTACCTTTACTTAATGCACTATCACATTTGTACTACTGGATATAAGTTTATAATACGTATTAACAATAATAAGTTATCACTTCATCTTCATCAGCTCTTTCTTCATTAGCTCATAAAAATCAATGCAGGACATAAGCCTCTTTCGATTTAAGAACAATTTGTGTATATCATCACGTCTCACATCTTTGTTGCTGTTGTCCATCGATGGCCTGGACATTTTACGTCTGACGAAAACGATATGGTCATACCGCCATCTATCGAATCTCTCTGGCATTTCCCACAATAGACTTACGACACCAACGGAACGTAATACGTTGATGGATTCTCTTTCGTCATCAGCACACGGTGTGTAAAACTTCACGTATTATACTGTATTATTTTGGTTTTGCAAACGGTATTGCAAAAAAAGTATCTACCATAAATTAAGTTAGAAGTTTCTGTAATTTAAAAAAATGGAATGACCGTTACATTTCTATAATATACGAAGATGCTGAGAATTCTACTGATCTAAACTGATCTCTTTGTTGATTCACACATTCACTTTATTAAATAAGGAGATATATGATGCTAATAGAATAATATTATGTTATTAGTTGAGTAATCTTACGGGGAGGTCATCGAAGTCTGGCGCGTACGTGAACAAAGGATACGAACCTGCGATCGACACAGATGACGACGCAACGCCTCTCCCCCGTCGCAGCACTGTGCGCTTCCGTGAGAACTTTATGATTGACTAAGATTGACTACATTTTATACTGACTAAATGGCCATATATTAAAGATTTCTATTTATTTGGAAAAGTTTTTCTATTATTTTATAAACCCTCTTGCACTCAACCCCTTTTAAGTTTGTCTTTACTAAACATACATTGACGGCTCGGTAGTGCAATATCCAAGTTTTGGTAGCGACGACAATCGCCGCGGTTTTGGACCCTTTCAATCACAATGGTAATCAACATTATCATTACAGCAAATTAAAACAGTCATTTCTGAAAAAAGGCCTCCCACATGTAATCCTTCCTAGAACGGGGCGGAGATATTTGCTATAGTTGGCATCACCAGTTTTCTTATGATTTTGAGCAAGAGAAGAGCCTATCTCCTTTTTCCGTTTTCCTCTGTCACCTCGACGGCGCCCCCACCGGTTAATATTGGATAGCGTATTCTCTCACGCTACCGCTACTGCTACACGAAAAGGTAAATTATGAAGAAATCGTAAGCGCGTATGGCAGTTATTGTTGACAATAGTATAAGCCATTTCCTTGCAAAGTTTTATAAGCTTTATGTTTACACACCAACACTACACATTGAATAAAACTTTTTTACGGATTATTAGAGGCTGAGTACTACCACCTGCTTGGGATCCTGTAATAAATAAAATCGAAATTATATCCAAGCATACCACTGCAAGAATTCAAGATACAGCAAGCATTTTGATAGATCGGACCAAAGTAATAATTAAAAAGCCGATAGTACACTGGGTTAACATCGGCACATCAATCATCTCGCGAGACCATGACCATGGAAAAAAATAAAACCCGTGAAAGTGGTTTTATTAAACTTGACTTGAATGAAAATCTAATATTTAAATTGAGTGGTTGTAAAGTAGATGTATTTTGTTTATAATTTAATAAGAATGAACCTCTTCTTTTTTATTACATCCATAAATACTAATCGGTGGTTTAGCGCAATTGTTACAGCTTTCTAGTTTTTCGAAATCTTAAACGTTTAAGGCATGAGAAATATTCTCTATAGTAATAGATATTATACAAAAATATACGGAGAAATCCGAAACGAAGTATCCAAGAATTCTGGGAATCCCCCTCATATTATTTTCTATATAACATGCTAAAAACTTTAAGAAAAAAAAGTCTAAAAACAAAAGTGTGATGTAGCTGTGAAACCACTATTATTTAAATACCTTTGGGTTTTCTTATTAGTTTGTCGTTTTGCTATGGTGATGTTTGTGTTAATAGGATTTTATACATTTTTCGAACAGGCGTAGACTTAGGTCCATTGGGAATTCGCTTTTGTTTGGTCGTTTTTAATCTTGTGCCATTGATTTTTATAGGTTCAATTAAATAAAAAATTAAATTCCGTGTAGTGGCGGTGTAAAAATATCCACTACCCCATGTAGGCGAATGGGTGACGTAAGGGAAACTAACCGGGAGAAGGCAGTGCCGTCGTTCTGATAACAACTCTTCCTCATAGATTATCTCATAGTCTGGATATTTTCCATGGATGCCACACTCGACAGGCGTGTGGGCAACCGCAGTTTTTTATTATTTCCGTTGTATTGGATGCTGCTGTCCATATCCTGTTTCGTTTTCCACTGTTACCTCTTTCGACACTCAGAGGATGATATGTTGTACAGGAGTTAACACCACCTCTGTAGCACGTATGAATGTCATCATATTTTCAAGAATTATTAACAATTTTAAATAATTATACAATATTAACAATATAAATACAATATTGAATAATACAATATTAAATAATTTCCAGTACCCGGATGATCGAGCTTTGTTCGGTTTTTTTTAAGTTACATTTATATACAAATTACATGAATAATAATTTTTGATCTTATTGACATAATAGAAAAAACTGAACTGGTTATTTGAATAAAAAATCATGAGTGCAATTAGATTAATTAAAATTTTCGTATTTTTAAAAAATACTAAAAAAAAGGGCTAGAAAAAATAGATTTTCTCACAAAAGAAGGGAACTTTAAAAAAAAAGGAAAGAAAGTCGGACTCAAGACGGGACGTGAACCACGGAATACCGATATCACGCCTGAACTACATGCCATCTGAGCTATTACGATCGTTCGTTCTTATATTGTAGCAATTTTTTTATTGCCTGTAAACACGAACAAAGGGACATTTTCTAAAAATAAATCCTAGCTAGATCGATTTATTGCCCCCGAATATATATACATACACACACACACATATATATATATATATATATATATATATATATATATATATATATATATATATATATATATATATATACAAGAATTGCTCGTTTAAAGGTATAGGATTACAATAAACAGGATAAGCTTCAATTCCTCGACACACTTTTCTTAGCACCGACTTCAGAACCTATTTAAGGAAATAATTTTATTATTTTTTTTCTTTTAGGCCAGCTAATACTTTTTATTAAAAAAATCTGTTGTTTTTTATACGCTATCATATCATCACATCGTGATAATTTTACTGCAGTTTTAAAATTTCCATTTTTGCAGATTCAAACCAGTTTTGTATTTTTATAATAATTATAACAGTATATAAATTTTGGCTCTGATTCCATTCAAGTAAATGTATTTAAATTTACATACGTACATTTTTTTCTATTGCTGTATTTCAGGTTTGTGTGATTTCGTGGATACAATAATAACATTGCATTTCGTAGATTCGCTTTCCTCGAAGCCTACCTCTTACTGTGTAGTGGTAATGTAAGAAGATCCACTATTCCATATCGTCCCGTAGGTTTCGTAAGAGGTGACAGAGGGTAACAAATCAGGAGATGGGCAGCGGCGTCTTCCTAATAACGAATAAAAATAAAAAACTGCGGTTGCCAAGTGTGACAACTATGGCAAAGATCTCTATGAGGCAATTTGAGGAGATGCCTATGTTAAGCAGTGAGCTTTAATGAGCTGTAACGGTAGCCTTTACATGCCTATTTTTAAATTAAACACGATAAGCTTTTTAACCCTTTTTTGTTTTTCAGTGCTATTTTAATAGTTGTTAATGAAATCACAAGCACTGTTCTTAGATTGGGCATTACGGGCTAAGTACTCATAAGACGTATAGCGAGTGAGGTGGAAATTGTTGGCTAGTGACAGGTCACTGTGGCCCCGTGTCGAACTCGAACGACGGCGAACGGCAGTAAGTGCGCGGAGACTACTGCGACCGCACCGCGCACACAATGCGCATCGAAAACGCAGAAACGCGAGTGCTCTATACCCACAGGAAAATTGTGAAGTGACACTGTCTCTATAGGATTTCGTAACTAAATCTGTAACGGCGAAACGGTGAGTAATATAAGTACATAAGAATAAATAAAAAATCACGTAGGTAACTTTAAGCTTCCCGAGGTTATAGTGCGCGATCACCTGCAAAAGTATGCGAGGGTGATAGCGATTGTTACATATTAGGATATGCATATTTTCATACATTTATTTGACAATTATATAAATAAAAGTATCGTACAAGAATTTCATTTAATTTTGTACGGTTATTTTGAGACTTAGGAAAATTTGTTCGGCTCTACATTTAATTTCACTTTCGAAAGTTCAAATCCGTCTTAAAAGAATTCGTAATACTAAACGGTTAAGTAGGTTGAAAATGAAACGTGTGATAATTTTATTATGTTAGTTTGTATATTTATGTGCAATGAACGAGTACTTACTGCAACAAACAAAAGTGAATGTAGGCGGTGTATGAGAGAACTGATCAAGGTACTAAGTCAGACGCGCTACCTTTGTATCTTAATCGTGTTTGCAAAATTTATAAAATATAATAAAGGTAAAAATCATTGATTTACAAAGCAAGAATAACATTCGATTACTTTGTAGCGTCCGCCTTAATTGCTATAATATATTGGCAAATAAAATTAATGTTGACCTCCAGTTTGATTTTCAGAAAGGTCGTTTTATAAAGCGTTGTATTGTACTAATATGACTCCGATTTCTCTTTTCCAATTAAGATATGAACAATAAACTTTTAGTGGCTTTGAACTTTCTTGTTAATTATTAATTAATGTCGTCGGTTATGACACAATTTTTAATGATTTGTTTAATTAAGTTACGCATAACGATAACCGTTATTCTTATTTGTCAATGACCAAATTAAAATAATTTCTCTACTATTTCACGATTATTTTTAGTAGCATACCTTCAATAAATTTAAATAAAAAATGGTGATATATCCAAAAATATTATGTATGTGATAAAGTAAAATGCAACGTTATTGGAGGCTAGTGGCAGCCTTAAGACCTCGTGCACATCCGGTTCCGCTAGAGGGTCGTTCTCACTTTGAACAAGAGCAATTTTGTTATTTCCGTGGCAGTAATTAACGCAATTTTAAATGAGTGCATTGCTCGTAAAACCTGTTTACCTGATAAAATATTTTATTCGAAAGTCTATTACTTTATAGTGATGCAAGTTGCGTAGCGTATATCAAAGTTTATAAAATACATACGAAAAGGCAATCAGTTGACTTTTTCTGTTGTGTTTTAGTAGTTAATACGGGTAAACCCATCGCAAACAATACTAAGACATTTAGAAAAGACATCTCTAACACAATACAAGTTATAAATTTTAAGATTTGAAAATTAGAAACGGATTAGATTTGTTTGTATAGAAAAACTTAGTATTTAATATTCAAAGATTTATTAAATACAAAAAGAAGTCCTACATAACAACTTTAGAAAAGTGGAACGCAGCTTTATTTTTGACTAATTTTATAACGTAAATGCGTCACACCTCAGAGATAAATCTAACACCACTAATTATTGATTCCAAAAACATTGTGTACGTTACGTCAAACACGTCAAACAAATACGACTATGTATTATTGTGTAAATGAAATAATTCTTGTTGCAATATGATTACGATTAAATTACAAATATACACTTGCAACATTTTAGTTTATTTGTCAACAACATCTTAAAATTGAAATATAAATAAAATATAATGAGGTTTTAGAATATATTAAATAATTGGAAGTAATACCGGAAAAAAATAGTCTATTACTTTTAATTTAAGATTAATTTTAATTCCTTATATTAAAAATTAGAGTGGCCGAAATAGCCCATCAGATTGATAAGCTGATCCGATGGGGTAGAAAGGTTCTCGAGTGGCAGCTTCGTACCGACAGGCAAAGTGTAGGGCGTCCCACCACTACATGGAATGACAACCTTGTAAAACATGCAGGAAGTCGATGGATGCAGGTGGTTCAGGACCGTGCTTTGTATTCCTTGACAGATGCCTATGTTAAGCAGTGGACTCGTGAAGGGCTGTAATGATGATAATTATGATAATATTAAAATGACAGAAAAAATGTGAAAATTAAACTACTTAATTCAACATAAACTTTTAAAATATTATTTGAAATAAGATAACTAGAAATTTACGTGCATTGAATGCGTTTACAACTTAATATTTTTCGGCATTGGTTGACTAATATCGGAACTGATGTTATGATCCGAAAAGTTAAAACGCACTGACTTATTAATATATCGATTATCGATTAACAAAAACCTTGTTCACTTTTGCCTTGAAGACACCTACAGGTCTCTAAAATTTATTAAGTATTATGTTGTACACTAAAATTTTAATAATTTAATATTTTTTAATTAAAATTCAATAATAAAAGTCGTCTTAAAACATAACGGTATGATTCGATATGAAACTGCATAAGGTCGCATGATTTTCATTAATTACCGTAGGACTCCTCCGTAGATACATTTGGAACAATTGTAGTATTTGTTGTAGGTATTTTTTATCATTTTAAGCTGTGATCAAGAAGATGTTGCTGCTAATTTTATTTTCATTTTCCCTGTGTCAACTCTTACAAAACCCACGGGATGATAAGGTCGGATTTATAAAGAACTATCTGAGTAAACGGTCTCTGTGACTCGTGCAGAGCTGCTTGTCCGATCCAATAACAACTAACACCGAGGTGTCTTTCAAGTAATTTTTCTCTGCAATTCTGTTCCTGCTACACGTTGATGACCAGCTTATGTTCGGCATCAATACATAGACGACAATACAGTTTTGGACAATGCCAGCTGAAGGCTTAAGGTTAATGTAACATTTAATGTTTCAACGTTAAAGTTACGTCTATACGTGGTAAAGCTACCCTGCAGCTATATTATGGTTGTAGCATGAATGGGCCGGCTCGAGCAGGGCGTGATGTTGCTGTGTTTCGTATGTAGTGTGGAGAACCGCAGATTGTTTTTACTGGAATTGAGGATCTAAATCCTCGGGGATGAGAATGCGTCTGCATTTTGATTCTTATTTGAACATAAATTTAGATGTCTATGAGCCGTAGCATCCACTTATTATCAGGTGGACTGTGTGCTCGTATGTCACCTTTTTTCTATATAAAAAATCTGTAGGCAAGAAAAATCACTGTGAACGTGTGATGATGGGTGGCGTGTCAGACTTGAATCTGACAAGGCTAGCAACATCTAATGCGCTACGAAAATAAAACATGCAATAATAACCTTAGCTAAGGATATAATCTTTGTATATGTTTATAGGCGGCACAGCCACGCTGTAGGTATAATGGCTGCAGTACGAATAGATTGACTCGACTGAAGAAGGAACACACGCACTATACTGCTCTATTAGGTTGGTAAAATAGCAGTTAATGCTGCGTTTATATATAAATTATGTGCCGTATGTTGCGTGACGAAAACAGGAGACCATTTTATTTATTTATTTCCACACTTTATTGTACTAAAGGTACATACGGCGGACTTAATGCCATATGGAATGTTCTACCAGCCAAATTGGTATTATACGTATTTATATTTTGATTTCAATTAAAGACACACGGAGGTTGGTGGCTATGGTGCTATGGTTGCTATGTTGTGTGCTAAGCATAGCATGAAGTTGCTATCCGGTGGAATGTGTGCTCGTTTTCCACGATTATTTATGTAAAAGCCTTAAAGATTGAAATTTTTTTGATCCATTAATTTAGGCGCCTCGTGAATACCAAAGGTAGTATGGATAAGAGTGCTATCTTATTGATGACCTCGATTTGGTTGTAATCAATTTTATTAAACTTGAGCATAGGAACATTTTAAAGAGAATGTGCAGAATTACACCGCATATCCTCTATGTTCCTCTATGTTCGATAATAGAATGATGATCATTCTATTATCGAACACCGAACGCTCGGTAGATTCCTAGCCTTTTGTTACAGAATGTTATTTATTTTTAACACATATTAAAATAAGGCTTCTAAATTACAACATGATTTTACATTACAAGAGCTACATCACCACTCACCAACAATTTGCGGTTGTAGTTAATACAACCGCACCTGATGGTAAGTGGCATTGACTTATATGTTAAAATATTTAGCTTTTCTTTTATCTCATTGAAATACAGTTGTTGTAATTATGTGTTTTGTTATATTATCATTGTATTAATTGACAAAAAAGTGAATCGTACGTGAGAAGTATCGATAAAATTTTATGCGTGTGTTTATGTAATAAAAAGAATGATTGGTTTGAAATAGTAGTTAACATTTGGTACGGATTATTAAATATTGTGTAATGTTAGATTTGTCCTAATTTTGCAATATTTTCCACGTTTCCTTTTTTAATCTCTGTGTGTCTTTCGGTTTTGTAATTTATGAACTGTAAAAACACAATTTTAAGGATTATTATGATTAAATAGCTGTTAAAAAATTTAAGCGGTAAATTTTAAATGTATTACTATAATCTTCGATGTTAACATATTATTAAATTTATATTAAACCTTTGATTAAAATAAAACACAATGTTCGAATTAAACGAGACAACGATCCATATATAGACTTACCCATTGAAAAGACTTCAACGCACGCTCGTTTGCAATCGTAAAAAATTGTCATTTATAGAGGTCGTCCTAAAGCGGCCTCACGTAATTATCCCCATATCTTTGACACTGCTTCCTATTCTATCCCAGTTATAAGCGCTATATCGAATACTCACTCGAGTCATGACTTGTGGCGATAAAAAATTAACTGGCTTCTGATAAGCTTAGTTTATCGCCGTGAGCGAAAGTCAGGAGGATTATAATTTTGAATAAAAATTATAATTATTTTTAAATGATTGAGATCTTCTTATGTAACTGAAGTGACAAACGAATTTATAGTCCACTTGATTTTAAGTGGCTACTGCACCCCGTGGACATCTACAACCAACGTCAAACAAAGAAGGTCGCTGATGCGTTGTCACCCTTGAGGACTAAGATAAATTGCCTCACAGCCTGTACTTTATACTTTTTATCTAGACATTTCAGGACGGAACACAGAAGTGAGGGTGGAACCTACCCTCAAGAACTCCTAGGCAGCATACGAGTTTTACCACCTAGTTTTCTTAAGAAACATTCTTCCTTTTTAAATGGTTTATAGATATTGTGTGCTTAATTTTGTACTAGGATGCAAACTTTATGTGAATTTCTTAAATATTTTAACTATCCCATGTAGATTTAAATGGTATTATGTCATACACTTGACCGGAGAACAATGCAAATAATGAAATTAACGTCTTTATGTAATGAAGTAACAGTAATTTATTACGCTACGATTTATAATACGGATGACTAGTTGCTTAGTAATGGATCGTTAGAGGTTGTGCAATATACATGGTACAGCTCAATCATTGTATTCAAACCATTAACATTACAACCTATCAAAAGTACACAGCTGAACATAAGCTCATGCGTGGCATATTTGCCATATTTGCCACGCTTGGCAAGTGGGGTGGCAGCCATAGTTTGTTGTTGCTGTTGCACCTTCTAATTAAGTTTCCCTATATCACTCTTACAACACCTACGGGAAGATACGAGGTAGCGGATATTCTTACACTGCCACTACCCAGATAAAAATATGAATATGAGTAAAAAAATAAATTAGATAAATTAATAACGGATGATACTAAGGTACATAGATAGAAAGTGATTTTAAAAACTGCTTTATTACCCCAAAGCCCTTATGAGATTATTATTTTTTGATCGGTACTCTAATTGTTTTAAAATCACCTTAAAAAGCCCGTGATAGATCATAGCTGGACAGAGTTTCTCCCAGCGTTGTAGTATTATTTGTTGTAGCGAGTATTTGCAGCAATCACGCTGTTTTATTGGCATGTGGTGATAGAAGTGATGAACATCTCACACTTTTGATTAAGAAGGCCGTGAGATTTTTCGGACATTTACCAAAGTGGTCTGTTACGCCAACACCTGGATGATTAAATTATTTAATGGGGATGTAAGTGTACATAATATCATCTAGTGATTTTTATTTACAACGATATGAGACATTAGAGTTGAATGATGAATGATTAATGATTTTTTTACGTTGCTACTATAGGCACTAACAAACTGAAACTACATTCCATTGAATTCCTCTTCTTACGTCATCGTCTTAGAATAGTGTTTTAAATATTTTTAGCTCTTTATATACCAAAAATCATATTTATTTACGATATTATGTCATCATCAGAACTTGAAACATGTTCAAATAGAGCATATCTTGGTTAGTACAGAGTACTGACGTACTAAGGCCTACTTTCTCTTTTGTTTTGTATACATTTTCTCGTGACTTTATCTGACGGTCTATTGATGGCGTAATAAAGCAGCCAAAGCCTACAAATGTTATTCATTTTATATGATTAAGAAAGAAGTCCTATAGTTGATTATGTGTTTGCTGTCAATCAGCATGGTAATAAGTTCACGATCTTTTTTGTGTGGTTAGTATAATATTAAGAGAGTTTCTAATGAGTAAGTTCTGATTATAATTTACTGGTACTATTCAAAGCGGAAGTTAAACTAAAGCCGCCTACACGGGACATACACTGTGTCCACGATATGCTTGATTCTTAACCTGCTATGGTAATAGTATTACAAATATGAATGAATATTACTACATACATTCCAAGTTATAATAAAAAGTAGTAGCTGATAAGAAAATACCTAAGATATTTGAGAAAATCGTATTCTGCATATTCTTTTAGTTTATTTTTATAGTTCTTAGTAATTGAAATGAATCGATTTTAGTAGGAATTAAGTAATCATATATTGTATAAGGTGTAGGACGATCCCCCACTAGGTGTAGTGATGACCTGGTAAGACGTGCAGGAAGTCGATAGATGAACCGTGCTTTATCCCTCCTTGGCTTGGGGAGGCTTATGTTCAGCAATGGAATTGTGAAGGGCTGTAATGATGATGATGATGTTAATGATATTGTTCACAGGTATATATTGGAATTACTTATTTCAATATCATGACTTGTAAATTATTAATTGCAATACACATATACCTATTTATTTTAATATATATCTATGAATTTCTAGTTTTTACGTAGTAGAGCCACGCTGCAACTATACCATGGTTGTAGCACTACTAGGTCGGCTCGACCGGGGAAGGACCACGCTCTCACAGAATACCAGCGTTAAATAGCAGCTCAATGATGCTGTGTTTCGTATGTAGTGAGTGTAGAGAACCGAATATCCTTTTTACTGGAAATGAGGCATTCCATCTTAGTTCTCAGGGATGACAACGCATCTGCATTTTGTTTCTTAATCGAGGATAAATGTAGATGTCTATGGGCTACAACATCCACTTACAGTTAGGTGGACTGTATGTTCGTTTGTCACCTTTATCTTTATTCTATATAAAAAAGTTGTTCAACTGGTTTTTATTTTATCTCTATTCCAAGACCACATAACGTCCTCAGTCATTGGATAAATAGACAATGAATATAAAATAACAAATTGACATTCAATAATTATTCAATTTTTTGACATTCAAGTTGCTTAACTATGAAGACGATTCTTAGAGTAATTAATTACAAAGGACGATTATATTATATTGGCATAATATTGTAAATATTTAAAAAAATTGTTATAAGCTTTTAGATATTATATAATAGATATGAAATATTTAACTCTATTATTTCCACTAAGTTAAATTTTTTATTAAAATATTTTCACGACTATACAGGTATAGTGAGTCAAATGTACGTAATATTAGAAAAAACCAATGTATGTAATCTTATTCAAGTAAATAAATAATAATGAACGATGAATGAATACAGTAGCCTCTATTTTGCTTTAAATTCAGGCGTGGACGTGAAATCAGTTCTTAATCAATACTTTAAAAGGAAATGATGCAATTAATAATCTTTGGTAATTAAGTACGATATCGGTAATGTTTTGCACTAAAATTAAATACATATAAATTAATTAATAAAAGTTGTTAATTAAATCATTTGTGTAATTTTGTGGTTGGACACATTAATTGTAAATTCAATTGTATCAGATTCGCTGTCAAATCTGCATATACTCGTATTTCAAAAATATCTATTTTTTAAGACTTAAACAATTGCTTGGAACTTATTATTATCATCGAGATAGTCATCATATACGTCAGTTACGTTACACTGAATAGTGAATAACGTTTTAAATGGTATGAATAATGCAATCTTACTTTTATTATGGTATTCGAGTTTGACATTGTAGTCTAGGTGTTACTTAAAAGGCATTTTGCAGTTGCCAGTAGATAATATAGAATGTAAGGCAGTGTTGCGTAGTGTGCCGATGGAATGGCGGGAGGCTGGAGGACGAGAGAGGGGAGCGGCCAGCTGGCGGCCGTCAACAGTGAAAGTGAGACTGAGTTGGTCTGCACTTATACTGTGAGCTCAAGACTAGTCTTAGGCAAATGTATATTTTAAAGCTTGTAAATGATTTGATTTTGGTATTACGATGTTCATAATGTCTTTAAAGATACTTATGTAGTCGTGTTGCCAATATGTTTATATTGTATTATAAATAATTACCCCTTTAATGGGTTCAATACTACTGAGTAATTATTGTATTAAAGTATTCAAAATTAGCCGTGTGGTGTCGGTGTAATATACTAGATATCTACCACCCCATACTGTTCCGGGGGTTTCGTAATAGGCGACAGTGGGAAACTGAAACAGGAAATGAGCGGCAACTTCTTCCTGATAATTACTCAAAATAATAAAATTACCGCCTTTCAAACGTGGCAACTATGGCACAATTTCCCTATGAGGCAATCTTATGAAAGAAAGAATGAATGAATGACTGTTAAAATAAAAACTTTAATACTACAATATAGCCGTAATAAACTTTGGTAGCCAAAGGGCAATAATGAAAAACATCGTGATGTCCAACAGCACGTATTGGGGCAGCGCGGTAGACACTTACTTGTCGTTAAATTCTCTTGGAAATCAGAGCAGGCCAGTGGGACGTATATAACCTGTAACTTTGCTCTACCCTTCAGATCAGAACACAGCGGTGGAAGTAATGCTCTTTGGGAGCAGGTAAATAGGTAAGGAGGTACCAACTTAGAAAAACTACTAGGCAGAGAAGAGTATTAGTATCTAGAATTCTTTTTCTGCCTATAGATAAGGAGTATTCACATACGCCTCGGAAAATTGTACAGAATATCGATGAGGAGTCTGTCACTCTCTATCTATGTGTCTGTTTTAAAAAATTTAAATTATGAGAAAAATGTTGATTCCAACAAAGTTTGAGCGGTGTTACAATATCTTCAGAAGTGCACATTGACTGTCTGTATGCTTAAGTGCTGAAATGATACAATCATTAATCATTAATCGGTAAGGCCAAGATGGCTGCCCGAGCAAGTGCAAAACTTATCCAATTGCAAACAGGTGTGAAACAATATGTCATTATATCCACGAAGCACTTCAGTGCTGCATTGGAATACAGTTTTAAAGCTATTGATATGAATATTAAGGCAGAATCGCTCGAGGACTTTAATATTTTGCTCAACAAGCTCAGTAGCGTCTCACAACGGATAGTTCTTAAGATGATAGAAGATGATGTGTAACGCCCATGTAGAACCTGAGCTTGTAGTTTTGGGAACGATTTTTTCGAAGTTGTTGTGAATATCTACAATAATATAGGATCGATGGATGCCGGTAGCTCTGGACCTTTTTTCGTGGTATTTCTTTGGGGAGGCCTATGATCAGCAGGGGACTTGTGACTGTCTTGGCTTTGATTGATGGATGATAAATTTTATGCATTTAAAAAGTTGTAGTATTAGTCCTAATCTTAAATATACCAAAATGTTACCTATAATAATAATGTCATGACGATGCGTGCGTTTTGTTGAAGGAAATGCCTACTTTACGTTACTAGCGGATTTTCATTATTAGAGAATATCCGTCAGCCACTGTTATACATCACGTAGAAAGTATTTGTAGTTTCGCTACTTTAATCTTTAAAAAAATAGTAAATAACATATAATATTATGAAAAAGACAGTATGAGATATGGTTTATCACTTAAGTGTTGCTAAACTACAAATTTTTAAGTCTATATTGCAACAACAATTTTAGGTATAGTAACATAAAGCCGACGTCCACACATTTTTAGATTTACCTAAAACAACATAGCGTATAATAATTCAAGCCACGATTGTGAACGTTCTGTTGTCTCTATACCCAAATGCTCGACAAAGCTGTGTATAGTTCAGCAAGTCGCCGACTCGGACTTGAGTCGCTGACCTTGCGGCCAACGACGTCGCACAGCCCTATATGCCTACGCTAAACTTATTTTAACAACACCATCATGTAATGATTTCCTATATTTACGCGAATTCTACACATTAGATAAAATTAATGTTAGAGATAAAATCAGTAAAATTAGTTTCGTTTGAAACGCCATCATAGTTAAAGTATGTTTATGTCACTGGACATAGCAAATCACGTAGTGGTGGTGAAAGAGTACCCAATATTCCATATTGTCTCGTAGCCATCGTAAAAGACGACAACCAATAGGCAATCTATAGGGGAGACCTATGCTTATCAGCAGTGGACTTTTAAGATTGTAGTGGATATATATAGCATATTTTTTAATTAAAAATCTGTCGTTATATATTACTAAAATTATAAATGTACATGTAAAAAAGCATACAAGATAGAAATGATTTTGGAATAGTCTCCATGTATTATTTTAACTGTTTTATTTTCACTTAGCTTAAATTAGGTTTAGATTATAGATTTTAAATTTCGCTGGGGTGCAAGAGATGAACGACCTACAATGTTCGGAGATTGTAAGGAATGTGAAACCTTGTTGATTTGTCTTCACGATTCACACACGTGCATGTGGGATATAAATACAATCGAACGTTAAAGCAGTAGCAGTAAAATATGTCGACAAATAAATAAAAATACACGACTTTTAACTATTTTAGGTGCGCAATCTGAAATTAATCAAAGATTTTATTAGATAGCTCACCTGATGGTAAGTGACTACCGCAGGCCATGGATAACTGCAAAGTCAAGGGAATTGCAGCTACTTCGCTGGCCATTTAAAAAGGTGTAGGCTGTTTTTTTGAAGGTTCCTAAATTGGATTAGTCCAAAAAATAGCTGGTGGTAGCCGATTATTATTAAATAGTGACTGCTACTAATTGTTTAACGTTGTAACAAAAGAGACGTTACTGTTACTCATTTATAAGTTCTAACTGGATAAAGTGATAATTAATTCATTTAATATTCCAAAACAACCAGTATTTTTTTAAATTTATTTAAGGCAACAAACAGTCATGTAAAAAGACAGTAACATGGATAAATATTAGTATAACTAAAGGCCTATAGTGCCTTTAACTGAACTTTTACAATATTTTAAACTTATTAAGCCACTTTTAGGACTAAAGGACATTTTAAATTTATTTAAAGTAATATGCTTTTTCTGATTTGCAGTAAGCATTATGCTTGGCATGTTTACGATAACAGTAAATAATTCACTTAATACACTTACTGCACTTTACAACATACAATTTAAAATGATCAAAAGATTAAAAAAATTATAGTTCAACATACCTTAGCATGCTGCGATGCCTGACATTTAGATCCTTCTTAATACTTTAGTATTCCAGTCTCTTGAGGTCAGCTAGATGTCAAGGAATCTGACGCTTTATCTATCTTTACAAACATGATAGAAACCTTAAAAATGTTTTTTAAGTGTTTAAATTTTTTGTATTATTTTGAGGTGGATTGCTTCTACTACCTAGCGTGATAATTGGACAAAGTTATTATGTTATGCATACTAGTTGGCTCATTATTTTGAAAAGAAATTATATATATATCATTAACAGGTGACATGATAGATCTCTTAGACTACCAAAAGACGAAGAAAAGGCTTTGATTAATTTTTTGACAATCGCATAAGTCGCTCTTGTTGCATTGACTGCCTAAAACAAGGGAGCAGCGTAATTGTTTGAAAAGTAAAAGAAAAAGTTTAATGCATGCAAATCTATTCATCACAGTGGCTTTGTTGTTATAGTTAACAAATTATCCAAGTGCACCACGAAGATAAGAGGTATGCCTTCTCTGTATGACTATGGAATAATGAAGACGCGAAGCTGCGATATTTTGCTGCCGTTTTAATGTGTATTGCCAGTACTTCAAGTTTCTTGTGGACGTCTTCATTTAAACATGACTATTGGTCTTTATGGAACTTTGTTTTATTTAATAAACAACTCTTTGCCTTTGTTAAGTATTGCACTAAAGTTTTAATTTATTCATTAAGTAATGATTTCTTATATTTATGCGAACACTACACAGTGATTAAAACTACTTTTACGGATTTTATCGCGTTTAATTTGAATTATTTTTGATTCCCGACGCGACGACGGGGACGCACCCGTGACCATGGGCGCTTTCCAGCACCCATGGTCACGGGTGACTTATTCATTAAGTCCCTGAACATAGTTTAGTATATGAGCCGCTGCCAATATTTGTAAAAAGACGACATTGTTTGATTTGATTTTTATTGATAAGACCTTTATTGTATAATTAATGTTCTATTACATTTTTAGTGTACCTTTGTATGTTTTCGCTAATGTTTACGGTGTAAGCTATTGTCTTTAATTTTTTTTACAAAAGTTGTAGTAACAAACAAATTGTATTTTTTCAGAAATAAGCCAAAATGGCAACATCGGGAGGGAAGGCGCGGCGGGAGGAGGCGAGCGACAACTCCGACGATGAACTTACGCCTCTTGCCAACGAAATTTACGGTGGCAGGTAAATATAATTCAAGAGTTAAGGGGAAATATAACCTCAAATGGCTTGGCAAGATCCTCCGTTATTCCGAAAATATTGCATTCATTTTGAAATAAATATATAGTAAAATTGAAGATTGATGTTAAGTACTATGTTAGACGAAAACATGATTCCGTCCAACTGAACTGAACATTAAACCGCTGTTATTCATAAAATACTTTAAATAAGATCGTGAAACTTTGCATACTAACTGTACTAACTATAAAGCAGGGCTTATGTTTTTTTTTATTACAATTATTTTCACTGTAAAAAGAAATTACCTAAACTATCGGCGTCCTGAAGCTTGTTTCCTGCCGCCCGGTTCCAAGCTAGTTTGGAGATAACTTTAGATTTTTTTTCTATCGAGAAAATTTTACGGAATCATGTTTTCGTCTAATAACATTAATCCTCAACTTTACCATAAATATATATATATGTATATATATATATATATATATATATATATATATATATATATATATGATAAATTTTAATATTTAAATGTTAGATTTTATTACAATGTAAGTTGATATTCACACATGATGGTCATATTCTTCAGATTGCGTTGTGTAATGATGTTTTTTTTAAATATATTTAAAAAACCAGTCAAGTGCGAGAGACGGGCGTCGTTCTATTAGGGTTCCGTACATGACATGACCAATTTACGTTTTTTAAACTAGATATTTCGGTTTTCGAGTTAGGCGTTGCAACAACCCAAATGTTTATTAAAAAAGTATTATTATCACTTTAGTCGTAGCTTACGACCTACATGCTTCATTTTGAAACCATTTTAGATACATTATTAGGAAGACGCTGCTGCTCATCTCCTGATTCGTTTTTCTCTGTCGCCTCTTACTACACCCACGTGATGATATGAGGTAGTGGATATGCTAACACCGCTAGTACACTGGCGGTAGTAGCATATTCAATACCTAATTAAAAATAAATTGAATTGAAATTGAATACCGTGTATAAATATTCAATAAACTCAAGGACAGACGATGACGCAAGAAAAATTTTGGCCTATTTTTCATGTTTTGAGTTTACCTCAAAAATATTAAAATATTTGGCTTTGGGTTAATATTCTATACTAAGTATCTCAATTTCAGGGCTGTAAACTTATTCGATAATTGAATTAGGGATCCGTGATATATATACAGACGGACATACAACAGCGTGGCTTTAGTAATGCTCCGTTTCACCTTTTGGGTTAATCGTTATTGCCTATCAAAAGTCTGTAGACTTTCCTTTAAAGACCTGTCATAAAAATCTTTTAATAACAGTTTAACTCAAATGGTATTTTTATAACAGAGTTTGATTTAGGAGTGTCGTTATCAATGTTAACAACATGTGGTGCAGCTGATTGAGCGACAAGACTTTTGCTCTCCATTTTCAATCCCTCTTAAAACGCTAAACATAAATTTCACACACTTGCTGCTGAAAAACAACGAACAAGTTTAGGTAAATTTATTCTTTTTTATTTGTATGTTTATACAAAAAAAAACTGCTATAATAACTCAGAATTTGGCGTAAATATAGGGTTATTTAATATCACGTAACTCGCTATATTTAAAAAATCGATGTCATAACTTAGACTTAATGCGTAGAAATTTTTTGTTTAATTTCTTAAATTAATTAGATACATGCAGAATACTTTAAGTCAATCTTGTATCATTTTAATAACATCACTGAATTGTTCTCAAAACAATTAGCAATAGAAAGAGCGCCCTCGCTCTTTGGAGGACTTCAGATATCCTCATTTTTTTTTAAATTTCACTGACAAAACAGATAATATAAATAAGAAGTGTAAATGTTATATGTCACTTCACGACGAATAACTTTCCTGCGTATTACTTCCCGTTCTGATAGTTCTGATAGTTTCTTAAGTTTACGCACCCTAAAATAAAGTGCATGTGTATCTATAACACAAGTAAGGGTAACCCTCCATCAAATAATAGTGCCAAGATATCGAATATTTTGTACAAGCGCTCAACCACTGAGCTACCCAGTTCTAAGAAAGAATATGAATAATAATCCAATAAAACGTGATAATATAAAAAGAATAAATGAAGAACTTAGTGTGCAGCTTAGAGGTCGGTTTGCTGTTGTTCGGTCACCGCTGCCCGGAACCCGCTTAAATGCCAAGGTTGTCAACTCTGACGACACAACTTTCGATCAATCGTGTGCGCCACATTTTTGCGCCCCACTTTGTTCTTTGTGGAGTCAGAAATAAATATCGACACTAATGCTTTGTCACTTGTATTAAATTATACTTTAAATATGGAATTTCCATCAAAAACCACTCATAAAATATTTGCAGAAACTTACGGTATTTACGTAGCAATGATTTAAAGTACGTTATTATATATACATACATACATATATATATATATATATATATATATATATATATATATATATATATATATATATATACAACAATACTAAGCAAATATATGTTGAAAGGGACGTCCTAGGCGGAACTTTATCGATCAAATTGGCGATATACTAAAAATGGGCCAAATTAAGAGTAGGTACCTTTAACCGACGAGCATGTATGCGTAGGTATATGGATGTGGAAGAGGCGAGAGAGGTATGTCAGGATCGTGCTAAATGGAAGTCTGTAGTCTCTGCCTACCCCTCTGGGTGACAGGCGTGAGTGTTTTATGTAATATATATATATATATATATATATATATATATATATATATATATATATATATATATTATTGTTGTGTTATATAAATTTTTAGATAATTATAAACATGATTTTCAGCTGACTAAATAATAAAACCAGATATCCAAAATTGAATAAAATATATAATATCCACCAACTGCTGCGTGATACCTACGAAACGTCAAGCCCCATAGGGCATGATCTGAATATTAGATTTCAACGAGCTTGGCCTGGTAGAAGTAGGCTAGTATTTTCTCTCGTTCGCATCTTTGTCTATTTTCCTAAATTTAAAAAAGAATGCTGTGTGATTTATTTGGAATGTTAATATAATAAATATATTGACAAAATATTTGTTTTAATTTGTATGTGAATGAGGAAGTTTGTTGCGCCTCAAACTGTCATTCATGGTCATTGACCGTTGTACCCAATTTGGAAATTATAGTTTCTATACTAACGTTTTACAGTATATCACGAACATTTCCTTAAATAGAAAAGTTTTAATCGTATTCTTATTGAAATAATTATATTGTTTTTAAAGATTTGGTTAGGTATTTTATTATAATATCACGCGCCGTGAGAGGCCAGCAGGAACAAATTCGTTTGACATCGACAGTAAAGAAATCAGAACTACTTATTATAAATTTCAATTAGAAATATTTTAATTTTAAATTAACCACTTAGTGGTGATGTAAGACAACCCACTATTCCATATCATCGCAGCATCATCCTGATAACAACTTGAAATAACATAACTTAAATTGAAAATTTTAAAATCCAAACCAAATCGGTTTACCCGTTTAAGAGCTACGGTGCCACAGACAAACACAGGCAGACACAAACACACACACACACACACACACACACACGCACACGCACACGTGTAGCGGTAAAACTTATAATACCCCTCTTTTTCGTCGGAGGTTAAGAAATTGCGGATGTCAAAACGCCTACCAAGCATGGGGGGCTTATGCTCAGTAGTGGACTTTTGATAGGCTGTAATGGATAGATAGAATTAGTTTTTATGCGAAATTGTCGTTCTTTCGGTTTTTTATCACTCTTGTTGTATGAGTAATAAAAAGCTCTCACAAGCTTCGTGAACTCATATAACATTGGCTGGTTCTAAATATGTTGCAAAATAATTTAGTGCAGGCAGCCTGAAGCGTATTGTCCTCTCTAAACTCTAGTTAAATCGTGATCGTTGAAGGCCATTCTTTTTGTGTATTGATCTTGCGGGTTGTGTTTAAATTTCATTTCATATACGGATGTGATACACAAAATGGAAATATTCTGTACAATTGTAATTTCTAATTTATGTATATGACTCCCACATTCTGGGCAATATTAGAGATTTTTTGATATATTTAGACGGTCTGTGGTTGATTAGAATGGCTCCGAAGTATCTTAAAATTGACAGGTCTCTAGTGAAAATAGAAATACAGCGGAGCTGTAATCCATCAGAAGCTCTTCAGTTTCGTCTACCATATTGATGCTCCTTTGGAGGCTTGGAGCAGAAGTGCGGCGGTCTCCAAAAAAAGCAACAACGCTCTTTTGAAGAACTACTGACCGGTTTCCCTTCTGAGCTGAGTTTACGAGTTGTTTTCGAGAGTCGTAACGAATCGTCTCGAATGCACGCTTGATGACTTTTAGCCCCCGAACAGGCTGATTTTCAAAGCTTTGGGACCACATTCATACCTTTTGGCAAATTGAACAGAAGACTGAAGTGTTTGTACAATCTGCCACTTTGCCTTTTTTTGTATGTGAACTGTGCTGAGAAATTTTTTGATTCAGTTAAAATTTGGGCGGTACTACAGTTCTTCTAACAGTGCCAAATAGACTGTCGGTATATGTCGGTAGTTGTTGCGAGCACTATTATCGAAGTTATTGATGTGTATGTTTACCTAGAACAAATTTTCCGATACGTCACACTACGAGTCAGAGGTCAATTAACAGATTAAACCCAACTAAATGAAAAAAATGTGAAAAGCAGTTGGCCGGTAGGTCAACCCTGGAAGTTTCCGCTTTTTTGAGCTTGAAACGCTCGAAAATCTTCCAATTGGTTGATTTTTTAGCTCTTCGAGCTTAAAAATTCAAAAGTTACGTGAAATAAACGATCATTTAGAAATTTTAAAATGGCTATAACTTTAGAACGCGAAGAAACAAGAAAAAAACAAGAGAGTAACCAATGTGTGTTCTTAGTTACGACTTCTCGGATCTTATAAGAAGTCCTTGGTAGTCTTTCGGCTCGGAGTTTTACCGCGTGATATTTCTAAATAAACATATCCCCGCAGTAAAACCAGTGACCGACAGTAGTTGAAATGGCTATGGGTCGGCCATGTTGTTCGAAGAACCAATAATCAATGGGGAATAAATGTTTTCGATTGACAACTTCGTACCAGTAAGCAAAGCCTGGGGCGACTTCCAAGTAGATGGGAGTGACGTCCTGGTAAGGCATGCAGATAATCGATGGATGCAGGTGGCTCGCAGTGTTTTGCGGTAATTCCTTGAGGGAGGCTTATTTTCAATAGTGGATTTGAGAAAGGCTGTGATGAGGCTAATTTCAAATAATAATTATAGTTTGATTTATAAACAAATGTTAGCCATGGAGCCCAGAGCCTAACGTGGTTGGGGTCTCCAACGTGGAACTATATTATGGCCGTACTACGAATGAATCGATTCGACCAGGGAAGGACCACGCTCTTTAAGAAAACCATAGCGGCATTAAACTGTTTTTGCTATATTGTATTTCGTATGGTGAATATAAAGAACCTGAGACTGAGACCATTGTTATTGGTAATGAGGCATTCCATTTTAGTCCTTAAGGGTAACAACGCATCTACAATTTGAATTTTAATCAAGGATAAACAAGGGTACACTCTACGCTTGTTTGTCACAAGTTCGATTCCTCAGCATAAATGAAATTGTCAACTGAAGGAACAAATTGAAGGAAAACATCATGTGGAAACCTGCATGTTAAGGAATAAAATTTCCACTAACATGCACTGGAGAAACTCAGCAGTTATTGTTCCATAACCCTCCCAGAAATGAGAGGAAGCTTGTGCCCATGTGTGGGACATATATATGGATACAACCTACTTTCCTTTTTTACTTGCAAGTAATCTAATTAGTTTAGAATATTATTTTCCAGACTTTAATGATATTACACGGTTATACCCATAAATAAAGAGGCGTTAGCGATAATGGCATTGAACCATTGCTGCAGAACGAAGAAATGCGCACTTAGTTTCCACATAAATTTTCCGGGGTAAAATAATAAGTAATTAACTCTTAATGACAAAGGTAATGTGTTATTTATTAGTAATCGGATGAAATGTAAATGAAAGCGAAGGACGTGCTATTTTCATTATCATTAAAGTTTAAAACGATATTTTTCAATATAATAATAATAATATTCATCATCATTACATTGATTCCTAAAAAGATTGTCTCAATGGCCTAATAAATATATAGCCTCCTGTATAATTGTCATAGAGGCTTTTTTAATACATTTTTTTTCTGTTGCGGCTCTACCCATAAGTTTTACCACACCACAAAATGTTAACTGGCAGAGAATGCCTTTTCGGCATTAAGTTTGTCTTTCTATTCTATTATGGCTGGGCAATGCAGATTCTTTATTATTTTGAGTTATTTCAGAGAGATGCTGCCGTACATCTCCGGTTTCCATTGTTCTGCTTTCATTGTCCTTACGACACCCACAGGTTGATATTAATTAGTGTATACGCCAGTATACGGTGAATTAAATGATAGATACTAGTGATGTTTTGGTCTTCATAATTTTGAGTAATATAAAAGCAGTGCAAAATTTTTAATTTCGCATCAAAGTATTTACCTAATTTAGTTTAGATTATATTATGACATTAATACACAAAACTTAAAATCATTTTGCTCTACCATTTCTTAAAGCCTGAAAAGTCTAAAAGAAGTGAAAGTTCAATGAAGCTACTGTATTTTGCGTTTAATAGAAATGCTAATGTTCGTACTAATTTAATGCAAAACAGAAAAGTTTTATTATTTTCTCCATATAAATAATTTTGTGCTTGAATTATGTATGCGTAGCATTTTTCATTGCAAATACGAAAAATTATTATTCAAGTTTTGTTCGTCGACAGACAATAGCGAATGATCATTAAGTGAGGTGGTTCGGTTCCGCCGTTGGTTCCTCAAAGCAGTCACTGGTGCGCTCGCACCGTTCGCCGTCCCCGATACAAGCCCAGCGATGAGTTATTGATTGGGTATTGGACAGGCAGGACATAATTCGCATCGTCTTTTCACACGTTTTAACTTTTCTTTCTTTCAAGTGCTTGTATTTGTTAATTTCGTTTCGTAGTGATAACTCACTACACTGTGATTTTAATTAATTTGAGCATTAATTGCATCATGTCTAAAATGTAAGGTTGGTGAAGTGGTAGGTAAACATGAGTGAACTAGATGGTAAAATTTATTATGAAAGACAAGAACCAGGAGAACCTGTATATATCGCCAATAACAACTCCATTTATAGTACTGGAACATTACATTATTGTAGTATTTACAGGTAAAGTGTATTGTTTATATATTTTACTTGTTTTACGTAAACGTTACAATATAGATAAAATAAATACCAATAAAACCTATTAACATTAATAAATATAAATAAGATTAAAATTCTTATCAGGTCTAACCCAATTATTCATTTTTTTATACCTACGCGATAGACTAGAAATTATTTTTATATAAACCACTGCTTTCGCTTGTTTATGACTGTAAAATATTAGAAAATTATTTTAAAGAATATAATATGAATTTCTTTATGAGAACATAATTTTTATACACAGTGTATGAGGTCTAAAAAAACAGTAAACGTAGTAACGGAATCATTTCATAACTTTCTATTGTTTCACATTATAGTGAACACCTCATGAATGTTAATCACTTAAAGTTAAGAGTCATGGTTCTAAATCGTCTACTAAAATACTTCACCGCAATATTTTTCAATATCTTCTTGTCTTGAAAATTACCAGCATTTAGCAAATTATATTCAACCTATAAAGATTGAAGACATGTAGCACAGTTTTGATATTGATAGTTCAAATATGTTTATTATACATTAATGTAAACCTTACAATAAAGGTACATTTATTGCCCTATAGGATTCTCTGCCAGTCAACCCTAGGTGTTAAATATTTTTCGTAATTCAGAGACTGCTTGCATCAAGTATTATTCACCGGCATACCTTTATCTTTTGATAAATGTACAGGAGCCATAGTGGGTTAGGTTTCCAAAGCTATGAAGGCCATGAGAGAGTAAGCGCTGGCTGGGAGTTCTGTTTGCAACACATAGTTGGGTTGCGCTTTATACCGGCTGTTACTTACATAAGCACCCCTGCCGCTGCACACATCACTAGTCGAGGCCAGAACATGTAATCATAAGCACAATTAATGATAATATAATATTATTTATGTTAACGGAAATATATAAAAACAAACTTCAACTCCTTACCAGGTTTTACGCACTCAACCATCTATTGATTTGAGTTTATTACTTTTTCATTAAAAAACCCCCATATTTTGATTTCTCCTTGATAGTAGAGGAATTTGTAAGCCATAGAAATACTTGTTCCGTGTGGAATTCGAACACTCGATTCGGGCTCAATCGATATAACCAATATTTCTTCCCAATATAAGTTCCGGGATACGATAGAAATCAAAATTAAAGTTATTTAGTAAGCAATTTGGTTATGATTTTAATTATTATTGTTGCTGATGGCTTATTCTGACCAGTGATCGCAAAGTTCAGTGATCTTGACTGTTCTACAATCATCTGGTAAATTTAGTTTTAAAGTACGTATGTATGATGATTTTTTTCAGACTTCGATAGGCCATAAGCTTGATTAGATATGTAGTATATAGTACATTATTTTATCGATAACTGTAACTGCTACATAGGTATACGCTTAATAACTCCATCAACAATTTGCCACAACAACTAGTCAATTTAGTTTAAATTAGCTATAATGATTTTTTCCAGACTATGATAGGCCATAAGCTTGATTATATAAAACGTATCTAGTAAATTATTTTATCGATAACTGAAACGGTGACATAAGTAGATGCTTAATAATTCCATCAACAATTTGCTACAACAACTAGACAATTTAGTTTTAAATTAGCTGTAATGATTTTTTCCAGACTTCGATAGGCCATAAGCTTGATTAAATAAAACTTACCTAGTAAATTATTTTATCGATAACTGAAACGGTGACATAAGTAGACGCTTAATAATTCCATCAACAATTTGCCACAACAACTAGTCAATTTAGTTTTAAATTAGGTAAATGATTTTCCCAAACTTCGATAGGCCATGAGCTTGATTAGATATAACGTAGTAAATTATTTTAACGATAACCGTACGTAAGTAAACGCTTAATAACTCCATCAGCAATTTTTTCGCCATTGTCCTGTACTTGATTCATTTCTTAAACGAGTATTTCACACAAAAATGTCACTAAGAGGTACGTTATTTTTTTTTAATAGGATATTGTGACAAACGAGCACACAGTCCACCTGATGGTAAGTGGTTGCTGTGGCCCATAGACATCTCCATCTATCATCGATTATGAATCAAAATGCTGATGCGTTGTCACCCGTGAGGACTAAGATGGAATGCCTCGTTTCCAGTAAAATGGGTCTCCGGTTCTCTACACTCACCATACGAAATACAGCAGCATTAAGCTACTATTTCACGCTGGTATTCTGTGAGAGCGTGGTCCTACCCCGGTCGAGCCGACCCATTCGTGCTACAACTATACATCTAATGTAACTGCAGCATGGCTCTACCACGTATATAATTTGTTATTTTTTTATTTAAATTGTTTTTTTTTTTATATAAATTGTTATTACGGACGCTTAATTATTTCATATTATAAGGATTTTTACATAACTAATATTTAATGAATATAAAGACTCCGGGTTTATGTAACAAAATCAATGCGATATTTTTCGATGTACTGTAACTCGAAATCTCTCCATACGTTACGTGAAAGTTGTTTTACTCGCATCACCGATCCGTGCTATTTGCTTCGTGGTAAGAACGATTATTTTTAGCTCAATTGATATTTATATAGAAAAAGAAATATATTGTATTATTTTCAAATAGTTGAATTGTCTCATTAATAAAACCAGCTAGCTGAAGATATTATAGCCACTTCTTACTCATTATAATAGTTACTATTATTACTCCTTACTTACCGTATAATGGCGGTGTAACAATATCCACTATCCCGTAGGTGTCGTAAGAGGAGACAGAGGGAATCAAATCAGGAGAGCTTTTTTTATTTTATTTTTTATAAAAGAATATTAACAATGCTATAAACATTACCAATATTCCCCTTAACCACTCTTGGTAAGCTTAAATTGCTCGTGTTACGAGTGGTTCACGCCAGTAGTCGAATGGCGGATTCGAACCCACGACCTTTTTGAGTTCGCGGTCCACGCCCTGCCATTAGGCTACTGTCGCTTTCAATATAATTTTAAATTTAAATCAGGAGATGAGCAGCAGTTTTCCTGACAACGACAAAAAATAAAAATGCAGTTGCCAACCCGCTTGCCAAACGTGGCAACTATGGCAAATACCCTCATGAAGCAATCTATGGGGGGGGGGGTGTATGTTCAGTAGTGGACTTTTAAAAGCTATATCGGTAACTACTACTTACGAATGCTTACGAGAGCACGCTTTTCATAAGAGTTAGACACCAAACCTTGATCCCACGAAGCGATATTTTCCTATTTTTTTTTTATAGAATAGGCTGACAAACGAGCACACAGTCCACCTGATGGTAAGTGGTTGCTGCGGCCCATAGACATCTACATCTATCTTCCATTACAAATCAAAATGCAGATGCGTTGTCACCCTTGAGGACTGAGATGGAATGCCTCATTTCCAGTAAAAAGGGTCTCCGGTTCTCTACACTCACCATACGAAATACAGCAGCATTAAGCTACTATTTCACGCTGGTATTCTGTGAGAGCGTGGTCCTTCCCCGGTCGAGCCGACCCATTCGTGCTACAACTATACTACTAATATAACTGCAGCATGGCTCTACCACGTAAGAGCTCAAACTATTGCATCCTTCCTTTTGTTTCATCCAAGGGAATGAAATTAATTAAGCTAATACGAGTTGAGTGTTAAGATTCCCAGACTACCCTTGTCTGTTATTGACAAGGGTAGTCTGGGAATCTAACACTCAACTCGAATTAGCCTAATTAATAGGCTCCGCAGAATATTTTTGTTTATCTTAATCTTAGCAGTAGTTTTTTAAATATAGGATAAGGTTAACAAACGAGCACATGATCCCCCTGATGGTAAGTTGCTGCGGCCCATAGATATCTATCCCAAATTACGAATCAAAATGCAGGTGCATTGTCATCCGTGAGGACTAATATGAAATGCTTCGTTTCCAGTAAAACGTATTTTTGTTTCTCTACAATCACCATACGAAACAGCAGTGTTGAGATTAGCTTAGCTATTTTACGATGGTATTCTATGAGAACGTGGTCCTTTCCCGGTCGAGCCGACCAATTCGTGCTAGAACTATATTACTAATATAGTTGCAGCATGGTTCTAGCACGTATAAAGATTTTTTGTAGTTTTATAATTAAGCAAAAACCAATGTTTTAATTGCGTATAAAAATGTATAAATTTTAAGGTCACAAATAGTATTATTTATTTTATGTATTCGTAATATAAAAATTTAGGATAAAATCTGCAAAACTGTATTTTTAAATTTATTTGTGCTGTATTTCAGCCAAAGAACAGTACAAGAAACGAAAGGATGGGACGTGTTCAGAGAATTTCCACCGAAGCAGGACAGTATATCTATGGAAACACAGCAATGGCTGGAGTTCACAGTGCGACTGCTCAAAGTGCTGGCGTACGCCGTTACATTCATTGTAGTACTAGGCTCTGGTGTTATAGCTAAAGGCACAGTGCTTTTCATGACTTCCCAGTTAAAAAAGGATAGGCGAATAGCTTATTGTAATAGAAATTTAGGTAAGTTGATTTTATTTCCTTGAACCGTGTTATCTCGGTTAAAGAGTTGTGTCACGTGATTTTAATAACTTCATTCCCATATCAAATCTATGACTAAATTTAAGCTAATGCTCGAATTTGAATATTACATACACTGAAATAGTAATAATATTAGGATTTCTGTGGTTACATAGTATTTTCTGCACAGTTTATTGTTTTCTATACCTATTATTTTGTGAGCAAGCTTGTTATATATACGTTGGTATTCAGCACATCTTACAGCGATATAACGATCCATAACCAATATCGAATTGAAGTCAAAATTTGAAATAAATCTACATTATATGTATGTATATGCCAATAGATCAATCAAGCATTATCTAATTATGTAGTATGTTGAAAAAAGCCTATGCACATGCAATTTATTTATTAATACGATGATGGTGATTTCAATTTAGATATTTTGTAGAATATTGGCCTCTAGTAATTGTGAATTTCACCAATAGGTGCCGCAAAAACGTTCCACATAAATTTCAAATAAACAATAACTCTTACCTGGATCAATTACATATTTGTAGGCCATGCAAATACTAGGTTTTTTTAAATAAAATAAAGTTATAGTGATAAACGAGCTCACCGTTAACCTGTTGGCAAGTGGCTTCTGTATTTCAAGTACACCAACTTAAAACCAAAAGGATTAGAATGGTCTGAGGGCTAAATGGAATGCTTTAGCCTGTTATAATACCACCTCTCTGACTTAAAACACTGCAGTGTGTGCATTATTGCGTGTTGGCATAAATTTCTATAATAGTATGGTATACCGAATCTAGGGTTACCTATTGGATATAATAACTCAAAATCGGAATTATAGCGTAAGAAATTTACAGTGACTGAAGAACGGGTTTTTTTTACAAAAAGTATGTTTTTTTTTTAAATTTACCTGAAGACGGAACATAACTAAATTTACAGGGTATGGCCCTTGTAACCCTATTTTTTTTATAGAGTAAGCGTGACAAACGAGCACACAGTTCACCTGATCGTAAGTGGATGCTGTGATCCATAGCCTAAGATGAAATGCCTCGTAACAAGTAAAAAAGGATCTCCGGATCTCTACACTCGCCATACGAAACACAGCAGTATTAAGCTGCTATATACTGCTGTGCTTTAATACTCTGTGAGAGCGTGGTCCTTCCCCGGTCGAGCCGGCCCGTTCATGCTACAACTATAACATAGCTGCAGCGTGGCTTTACCACGAATTAAATCTATTTATCCTATCCGAGTCTGATAACAATAATAGTAAAGTTTTATTATGTTCTACGATTACAGGTAGAGATAAGCAGTTTATAGTAAGTCTGCCAGATGAAGAACGTGTTGCGTGGATGTGGGCAGTTTTCGCTGCCTTTGCCATACCTGAAATTGGAACATTTATACGTTCCGTTAGAATTTGTTTCTTCAAGTCATCCAAGCGACCTACGCCTGTCCAATTTGTTGTGGTACGTATAATAACTTATTTATTTTTTGTTTTTAAATAATATTTTGATTTTGACTATGCTCGGCCCGCAACGCACAGGCATAATTTATTTTTAAAATTTTTGTTATTTGCTTATTTTATACTAACTTGCCACTCCGTCGGTATGTCGGATACTTAGCGTTGTTCGCCCCATGTCTGTAATATGATTGTTCCGGATTTATTCCATTCATTCCTTATTGCGATCTTTTCGCATAGCCATATATCATACAACCTGTTTAGCTTCTAAGGCCTAATCTAGATCTAAGGCCAATCTATCTCCACGGTATTTCGGAAGTAGGGTATAGCGTGAACCCCGCAAATCCTCCTTCTGTATACACCTTTGCTTTTACACCGGATATAGAAACAAGAGCTATGAGATGTAGCGTCATAGGTGCGACATGACTGTTATAGCAGCTATATAGCGTGAGGTGCTGTAAATATTTTTTTTCTAATACTCTTCTATATAAATAATAGGCCTACAACTCTGGCCAGGCGGTTTGATAAGTGCAGAGCAGGTAACTCATGCTGGTAATGCTGTTCTTTATCAACCGACTGTGATATTTGCGGTTAGTATTTTTGGACGGATTTTCCGCCATTAGTCAGATGACTCATCCACTCACTGGCACGGTGCGCTGCGTAAGATCCAAAATTGCATTTGAAGATAAGGCTGTTTTCGTTTATACCCTAAAAATACCTCATAATCTTTTATTAAACCATCCGTTTATCAATCAGTTGTAAAATATTTTTGAATTACAAGTGAATGGTTACTGGTTTAGCTAGAAGCGATATTAAAATATTGCTTAGAAATTGAAAGTAATTTCTACCGATGCTATATAAAATGTAGCCGTCGCTCACCATAACGACAAAACACAAACTTGACTCATAGGACATTGAAATGTTCATCTTTATACCATGTCACGTAAACACGAAATATTTTAAATATCATGTATTATTTTATATCGGTATCTGTGGAAACGTTAGATAATGGTTTTAGATTACTTTTATATGTTTTATAATGAAATTATTTATTGTACTACACTTGTGTTTCCCTTAAAAAGTAAATAAATAAAAATAAAAATAATTTGTTTTAAAATTTAATGAGGCAGTGAGTGAAACGTGGAAGTCTCATTTAAATAAGTTACCTGCATGGGGCACGATATAGAAGTATACAAACCAATGCCTACAAAACAAGGGGTTTGTAGTATATTTCTTAAAAGATTAGGGGTTAAATCGTTAAAATGTGTATGTGATAGATATTATTTTAATGAAACTTAATATTTAATTTTCAGGTGCTTCTCGCGGAATCATTACAAACAATAGGATTGGGCGTATTATTCTTTATAATTCTGCCGGAATTAGACGTCGTTAAAGGAGCTATGCTTACGAATTGCCTTTGTGTAATACCGGCGATCCTAGGCTTACTCTCACGAAACTCCAGGGACTCGAAGCGATTTATGAAAGTGATCGTTGATATGGCAGCAATTGTAGCACAAGTGACTGGGTTTATCGTATGGCCGATTTCAGAGAATAAGCCAGTGCTATGGCTAATACCGATTTCTTCTTTATGTATATCGCTGGGATGGTGGGAGAACTACGTAACAAGGCAAAGTCCTATAGGTAAGGAATGATAGAGCTATTTTCCTGACTGCTTTTAAGCCCTTCGACAACTTCAGAATATTTCTGAAAGGTATCAACTTTGCAGATGTTACAGTCGCAATGTAAAAAAGTATTCAAAGGTCGTTTAAAATACCGAATAGCATAGAATATTTTTTGTTTAAATTTGATTAAAAATAACTCCACTGGTTCGAAAATAAAACATCCGTACTGGGAAAATTCAGCAAGAAGCCGAACGGTTTATTTTCAACAGCGGCTTCAGAGGTAGTGTTTAAATAATAATAACAAGAGAACAGGACTCGAAAGTTTTGAATGTTGTGTATTTATACCAATGTTTATCACGGCTGGGATTCAAATGTTGATGTGATGTGACGCGATAATTAGGTATTGATTCGCTGTTTTTCAAAAATTTTGCATATAAATCAAAGATGGAACCGGCCGTGGGAGCTCAAGGGCACACGAGGAATTCGGGTACGATCCCCGCCCTGCCGGCAATTAAATTGTTAATTGCAATTCTAAGTGCGAATTTACTATGTGTTTTGCGATGAAAGTGTGCATCGTAATAAAACCTGCATATCGGAGAAATTACTTTTTAAATTAAAAATGAGATATAAAGTTAATTTGATTTTATTTACTTTAGGCATAATTAAAAGTTTGGCCAGATTGAAAGAAGAGTTAAATGCCTCTCGTTACTACACGTACCGGTTCATGTCTATATGGAAGATATTATTGTTTCTTGTCTGTATCCTCTTCTGCATATGGATGGACGGAGATGAACCCGCCATGTTTTTCCAATTATTTAACGCGGGATTCGGGCCACATAATATTGTTGTTGAAGAGGTTAGTATTAAACCACTATATAGAAGATTTCTTTATAACGGAAAAGTAAAATATAAATTTTTCTTAACTTACAATTTTATTACATTTCAGATACAAATCCAGCTAGGCGGCACTGTAATACCCGATTTGGTAAATGCAACACTCACGGGAGATTCGGTTGAAGTTGCAGCGGTGTACAAGTCCGCTTTTTATGTCATGTTAATTCAGATATTTGCCGCATATTTCTGCTACATATTTGGAAAGTTTGCTTGCAAAATCCTTATTCAAGGATTCAGTTACGCGTTTCCCATAAATCTAGTCATACCACTTGTGGTGAATTTCTTGATTGCTGCTTGTGGATTGAGAAACGGCGATAATTGCTTTTTCCATGGTACTGTGCCAGACTATTTGTTCTTTGAGTCTCCACCAGGTTAGTATAAAATTAAATCTTCAATTTATCACGATAATCTTATTTCCTTATCGATATATTTACAGTTTCTTTTTTATAAAATTTATGTGAGAAACTGATTTCACCTAAAGATAAATAACAACTGCGGCCCATGGACATTAGTTACAGATGATTTCTCACCTCTAATTTGGAACGCCTCACAGCTTGAAATTGTACTGGTTCCCTATATACTTTAGAACAGAACACAGCAGTGTCGGTACAAGAAAGTGTACAAGTACTGATGTTTGGTGTAGAAATAAGTAAGAGGGTGGGTTAGGACCTACTCAGTCGGATTTTTAGTTAGAAAAGGAGTCCCATACTACCTAGAAAAACAATAGACAAGCTAACTCGTCTCTCAACCTTATATTGTCATATTATAATTACATTATTCATAATATTTACAGTGTTCTCACTAAGTGATTTTATATCGAGACAAATGGCATGGGTATGGCTACTGTGGTTACTATCTCAAACATGGATCACGATACATATTTGGACGCCAAAGGCTGAACGTTTAGCGTCTACTGAAAAACTGTTTGTTCTTCCTATGTACAACGGCCTTCTGATTGACCAAAGTATGGCACTTAATCGAAAGAGGGATGATCATAAGGATGTCAAAACTGAGGTTGGTATTTTTGATCTTATAAGGTTAAATTTATTATGTATGAAATTATTTAAACGGTAATTATCTAATAAAGTAAACACATTAACACGGTATTCCGGATATTTTAGCAATACATGAATTCCAAAGAATATGTCAATATTTTTAAGGACATTATCCAAGAATACTTTATTTTATAATTTACCATTTTTAACTTTCCGCTTTAAAAATTAATAATTTTCAAAAGTAGGAAGTTAAAGATTTCGGTTCGATTTTGAGAATGCGAGTTTTAATCGGATCACAACGTTTTGAGGTCCTAGGAAGCCGTTCCGTGGATTCCCGGTTGGATGTCCATCCGTGTGTGTATGTGTGGGTATGTATGTATGTAAATAAAATTTTGTTGTACGATATCTTTAGAGCGAATCAACCGATCGAGATGGACGACGCGGCGTTCGAAATTGTTCATCGAGACTTAGAGCTGATTAGATTTTCAAGTCAGTTTCAAAGATTAAAAAAAAAACAAAAATCAAATAGATTTTCGAGCCTTGTACCGAGCCTTGCGCTCGACCTGGCCTGCAGGGGCAACCGTTTTTCAGATCTTTTATATAAACATTGACTTTAAATGGGATTTCAAACTTTTATGCAGAGAAAAGAAAACGCAAGTGTAAATCACACATTATGAAAGTTTAATTTTTAAATTAAAAAATAAAGTAAATTGAAAACCTTTTTTTTAATAATAAGATTTAATAATCAGTAAGTGCACCGCAACCGATGCAGATGAGTTATTAATGTCATAATAACGCATGTGCATCGGTTGGGCACACTCAGAATGAGTTTAAAGTTGTTAAGAGTTACTTCGCCCATATCCGCTCAATGAAATAAAATGATGTGCCTTACCTAGTTTGAAGAGCATCTTTCACCCTCCCTCAATTGCGTGCACAAATCCCGTCACCACTCATCCCAGCACCACTATTCCCAACACCACTACACTGGGAAAAACACACCACCGAGTCAAGTCTATTGATTCTAGCATTATTGAATTTTTCAACCATAGATAGTGTCCTGTATCCAAACAAGCTCCTTTCTTTCACCTAAACGAATTCGTGCCCACGCCATAATTGTACTACTTTGGTATGGTTGAAGTTCTTGAGGTTGTTGAAGCCGGCTTATACGACCAGGCACTCTCCAAACACGTACACGATCTTTTCTCCTGTTAAATGTCGACGTTGCATTGCAATAAAAGTCAAGTCGAATCAAAAGGATATTTAAATAGCAGTTTTCAAAGAAAAAAATTAACAATTACTCGGAGTACAAAATTCGCTCCCTCTAGTTCAACTCGATTTTTACCTCCAACAATTTTTTTTTCTTTTGTTTAAATTTAGAATCAACCCAGTGCTTTTTTAGTTGGTCAATATTATTAAAAATATCTCTATGCCGCGTTGATATGTTTAATTTGGTACTCAAATGTTATTTATTTTATAGGACCTCGCAGAAATAGAAAAGGAAAAAGGTGATGAATACTATGAAACTATATCAGTTCATACTGACAATACTGGATCTTCTCCTAGGACTATAAAGTCATCTGATCAAATAACTAGGATTTATGCTTGCGCTACTATGTGGCATGAAACGAAAGACGAAATGATGGAATTCTTAAAGTCTATTCTTCGGTTAGATGAGGACCAGTGCGCTAGACGAGTTGCTCAAAAATATTTACGGGTCGTTGATCCGGATTACTATGAATTCGAAAGTAAGTGGTGATATAATATTATTACCAAATTAATTTTATTCAATATACTTTGATGGATGTATGTAAACTGAAAAATCTAACATTGCAGCTCATATTTTCTTGGACGACGCCTTCGAAATATCTGATCATAGTGATGACGATTCACAAGTAAATCGATTCGTTAAACTTTTAGTGGATACTATCGACGAAGCTGCTTCAAATGTTCATCAAACAAATATTCGTATTCGTCCACCTAAGAAATACCCTGCACCTTATGGAGGACGATTGACATGGGTACTTCCGGGTAAAACAAAGATGATTTGCCACCTTAAAGACAAAGCTAAGATTCGTCACCGAAAACGATGGTCTCAGGTAGCATACAGAAATAATGATTTAAATATAAAATAAATTCAAGATAACATGTAACACGACACGTAACATTTGACATTTTTTATGCTTTACAGGTGATGTACATGTACTATCTCTTGGGGCATCGTCTTATTGAACTTCCGATATCCGTAGACCGAAAGGAAGTAATGGCCGAAAACACATTTTTGCTTACACTTGATGGAGATATTGATTTCCAGCCACACGCAGTACGTTTACTGATCGACTTGATGAAAAAAAATAAAAATCTAGGAGCTGCATGTGGTCGCATTCATCCCGTTGGATCTGGTATGAAAAGTTTTTTTAGTGATTTCAAAATGATACTTATAAAAATTATTTATCGTCAATTTTCGTTACCCAAATAGCCCGTTACTAATGATTAAGCTTCTATATCCGAAAATATAGGGGTCACCGTCAAAATCACATTACATAACTTTATAATAATTACTAAGTCCTCGCTTCGCCAGTTCACGGCTAGCCTCTCTTATGGTGAAATTTGAAGTTGAAGGTCAATCGTACTACTAAAAATCTCACACTTTGACGGTGCTTCCCGAAACCGGTCTGGTAATTTTACATCGGGCATACCAATATATAGACGTTCTTTTTTATTATTTATTCTTGTACATAACGAGATCTTCCTGTAATTCCATTAGTAAACTTATGAAACCTTCGGGTTCAGATAGGGCGATAGTTCTTTTACGCCACCACCACGTCGAGATATTTATAATAAATGGCATGTTATGTATTTAATGTCATAAAAGCCGTGCTAGTTCAGGGGCTGGGCATTGGTTATAAATTTCATATTAAGCGAGATACGCTGGTTCGAACCCCGACGGCGCTATTGAAATTATTGATTGCAATTTTAAATGCTCTTTTACCACGTGCTCTACGGCAAAAATCGCGTCGTTAGGAAACCTGCATTTCTAACGATCTACTCGTTAGAAATGCAGGTTTCCTAATATAAGAAAGGCATGTGAAGTCCGCTTACAGACTGCACTTGGTCAGCCACAAACACTTCCTTGCCCTAAAAGTCTCTTAGAAACGAGATGGCGCCTGAACCCGACAGTGGTACGTTTATAGTCTGTAACTTTAGTTTTTGAGTTTAATGTATCTTATTATCTTTATATATTAAATTTTGTAATGAATGTACCTACTAATAATTTTTATTTATTATTTTTAAAATACTATAATTTACAACTAAGTTAAATTATAGGTCCTATGGTGTGGTACCAATTGTTTGAATACGCTATTGGTCATTGGCTCCAAAAGGCAACGGAACACATGATTGGTTGCGTACTCTGTAGTCCGGGATGTTTCTCACTCTTCCGAGGAAAGGCTCTGATGGACGACAACGTTATGAAAAAATACACTTTACGATCAGATGAAGCTCGGCACTACGTGCAATATGATCAAGGTAACTAAGATATTTACTTTACATTACTTTTTGATTAATATAATTAACATTAACATTTGTACGTGGTAGAGCTATGCTGTAGTTATATAGTAGCTTAATGCTGCTGTGTTTCGTACGGTGAATGTAGAGAACCGGAGACCCCTTTTACTTTTACTATATATATATATATATATATATATATATATATATATATATATATATATATATAAACATTAATGTTCAATGTTTGCTGAACATAGGCCTCCCTCATTCAACAAAGTACAATCCTGAGCCATGACGATATACCAGGAACTTTATTTGATTGCAAAATTATATATAAATAAGATTCCTTTTCAAATATTACATGCTGGTGACTGACTGATTTTTATTCATAGAATCTATTCGATAGTATTCAGAGAAGAAATTGAGTAACATTTTTTCGTTTACAGGCGAAGATCGATGGTTATGCACACTTCTTTTACAACGGGGCTACCGCGTGGAATATTCAGCTGCTTCAGACGCGTATACTCACTGTCCTGAAGGATTCAGCGAGTTTTATAACCAGCGCCGTCGTTGGGTGCCGTCGACCATTGCCAACATTATGGACTTGCTTGTAGACTATAAGCATACAATCAAAATCAACGACAATATTTCATCGCCTTATATCGCATATCAGGTTAAAATCACTAATATAATATTAATTAATGGAAAAAATACAGCTACTAGGTTTACGATCTGGTAATTATTCAAAAACTAATGTTACTGTTTACAGATGATGTTGATGGGTGGAACAATTCTCGGCCCTGGAACTATATTCCTCATGTTGGTGGGTGCGTTCGTGGCTGCTTTTAGAATCGACAATTGGACCTCTTTCGAATACAATTTATATCCAATTATGTTATTTATGGTTGTTTGCTTCACGATGAAATCGGAAATACAGGTAACTTGAAATAATATCATATATATAATTCACACACACACATATATATATATATATATGAGAAATGGATTCTATTTGTTTTCAAAATTGTTCAAATAATAAATAAGCAATTAAAATTGCTTTTAATACGCAATCCAGCGTTTCTTCTTTACAACGCCTGTTCTACCTGACTGTGAACATTATTGCGATGAAGCACCGCGCCGATCGCGTAGCTGTAAAGCAACCGTTAACAACGGATATTTTATCCAAAGCAGCCGATACCCGATACGCTACCGTTGTCAACCAGTTGTTTATTCAACTACAGACGAAAGAGAATGGTTAAGTTTTTACTGTGTGGTGCGGGTGGCTAAGATGAATCGCTTTTTGCAATGATGCATAAAAACTACTTACCGATTTAAAAAATTCTTTCACCATTAGAATTCTATTATGATTGTGAAACGTAGGATGCATTTTATTATAGAGGGCACTACTATCAACGAATATGTTTTTTTAGATAAACTCGTAAAGCACTTTTGAAAATACTTTCACCACTAGAATGTTATGTATAATTAAAAATAGATGTCTAATGTAGGATGCATTTTATTATAGAGGCCGCTACTTTCTATGAATACGTTTTTTGGCTTATCTCGAAAAGTACATGACCGATTTTTAAAATTCATTCACCATTACATTGCTAATGAAGGCGTTAGGTGTGTGATGAAGTTACATTATGATAATAATTATTTGTGAGATTAGATGATTAACTCCAATTATTATTTTTACAATTTAAGAAACGTATTTGAACACTTTACCTACTAAGGTCAATTGTTATAGATATAGATAATAAATTTAAAATAAAAAGAGCTCCACTTAAACGAAAAAATAATTAAAATAGAACTAGAAGTTGAAAAAAAAGTGGCCCAGTGCGAGTCGGAATCGCAAGTCTATGAAGAGTTCCGTAGTAACAAGCATAGATTCTACACTGAGTCAAAATACCACTATCGTTATCGCCAGCAACAAATTACTTTGTTTTTCATAGTGTTTGTATAAACGACAAAGTTGTATATGCGGTTCTTGAAAATGTGCTACTTGTATCCCAAAAAAGGGCTATTTTATATTACAGGGCTTTCTGTGGTTTATTCATTACCAAAGGCAAAAAACTTATAGCACAAAAATATGTTTTTATCCATTTCAAGCCATCAAAAGCGGTTGTCAACCGTTGAAAACGAAAAACCGTTGTTATCGGCTCGGTTCAAATCGTTGACAACCGCCTTCACATCTACATATAATCGCGCCACAACAAATCGTGTAATTTTAAGTCCAAAAGTCTTATTGATAATTTTTTTTGAAATCCCACTCAATGCTGAAAATAAGAGTGTGAAGCATTGAGTGGGATTTCAATTAACATGTTAGTGTTTTCCACCTCTTCTCTTCTGCATGTTGCTAAATGAATGTATTTAGATTAAAATTATAACGCACATAGAATAGCATTTAAATTTTAGAAAGAAATAAAATTATTTCGCCACATAGGCATAACGCCATATTACACATAATATTTTGTCATTTTGAACGTTATTAATAATAAAGTATTAGACGTAGTCGAACGTGGCGAAATAGGTTCGCACTTAGCATTTGGTGTGACGGTGGCAAACCACAACCGCTGTTTTCAGTGTGGCCCGTTTCATCTCTTTCGAGTAGTAGGAGCAGTGGCAGTGGTATGTTAACAAACTTTAAGTTAATTCTATCAGTGAATAAAAAAAAACAATAAACAAACAATAAACACGAGACTGTACTAGACTCTACATAACTTAAGATCTAATTGTTAAGGGGAAATATAACCTCAAATGGCTTAGCAAGATCCTCCGTTATGCCGAAAATATTGCAGCATTAATTTTGAAATAAATATATAGTAAAGTTGAGGATTAATGTTAAGGACTATGTTAGACGAAAACACGATTCCGTAAAATTTTCACGGTAGAAAAAAAATCCAAAGTTACCTCCAAAATAAACAATAAACCGCTGTTATTCATAAAATACTTTAAATGACATCACAAAACTTTGCATACTAACTGAACTAATTATAAAGAAGTGCTTATGTTATTTACTTTTTTTTAAAATACCATTATTTTCACTGTAATAAGAAATTACCTAAACTATCGGCGTCTTGAAACTTGATTCCTGCCGCCCGGTCAGTTTCGCTTTGGCCTTTGATGGGGGAAGTTCGCTTATGATCAGACACACATTACGCAACATTTGACGACGTAAAATTAAAATGGGAAATAACCGTAATAAAAATAAGAAGCGACTGGGTTGGCGTTAAGAAACAGGCATAAATATGATAAACCTAATGAAATAAGTATCTAACGACCTATCTACTACAGTATTAGTGATTACAAACATGTCGGTTCATAGCATACGACGCGCGGGGAAGTGGGGGCGAAATTAGAATTTGAGCTGACTTACTATATCCCCTTAAGCTTAAAATCTAAACAACAATAGAACGACAGCGAAGGAACCAAAATTGAATGCATTAAAATTGAAAAAGAAAATAAAAGATTAAAAAAACACAGAAATAAAAGAGTAAAACTACACATTTGGCGTGTATTTTATTAAAAATTAACATGCTATGTCTATAATGAAATGATAATAAACAAATAACTATTATTTTATTATATTAAAGTGCGTTCGTGCAAAGTGCGTGCTTTCGTGAGCGAGCGCGCGCGTGTGTGTGTGTGTGTGATATATTAACAACTAACTTCTTACATTAATTAGATTTTTAAGTCACTTACCATAACAACTTAATGGTTGAAGATAATATTTTTAAAGTTTGAATGTTCTTTTCAGTTACTGGTGGCACAAATTTTATCAACGGCGTATGCGATGATTATGATGGCTGTAATCGTTGGTACAGCACTCCAGTTAGGAGAGGACGGTATCGGGTCTCCATCTGCTATCTTCTTGATATCCTTATCAAGTTCCTTTTTCATAGCAGCCTGTTTACATCCGCAAGAGTTTTGGTGCATTGTGCCTGGTATCATTTATTTGCTATCTATACCTTCTATGTACTTGCTGCTGATATTATATTCGATTATCAACCTGAATGTCGTATCGTGGGGTACTCGAGAAGTACAAGTGAAAAAAACTAAAAAGGTTGGTATTTTTACTTTTTCTATGAAATCAAAATACTGCGAATGTTCTATATAATTTTGGCATCATTTAAACGATATATAACGTTTCAAACATAATTTTTTCGTTTAATATCGGATTGGCCAGTTATTACAAGCAGTGATAACATAAATATATCGAGAAAAATATTTCGAAATCAGTAGTTTAACAAATACTTGAATATGTGATTATTTACTGAATCTGATTTAGTACACTTGAAATGTTAGGAACAGTTTTATAAATACTTGTACAGTAAAAATTAAGATGAGCCAGTAAAATGATACGTATAATATAAATGAGTGCGGCTTTGGGGCACTTTAACCTACTGTCGCTGATATGACTTGCAATAAATATGTTTTTCGTCCTGTTATTCGATCGTGCTCTTATATAAATAGAATTAATATTTTGTGGAATATTTTATTAAAATACCGTACGAATATATTTTGTACCGTTACTATGGGACTAAGTACAGCTACGATTAGTTTAATCATTAACAAAAAGTTTATTACTGATGTGATCAACCAAATAGTTTTAATACTACTAAATTAAATAACAGCGTGTTGATATCATTTTATTTTAATTTTTAAAGGAAATCGAACAAGAGAAAAAAGAGGCTGAAGAGGCAAAGAAAAAGGTTAAACAAAAATCGTTACTGGGCTTCCTGCAAAGTGTTAACAACAATGAAGAAGAAGGTTCTATAGAGTTCTCATTTGCAGGACTGTTTAAATGTTTGTTATGCACACATCCTAAGAGCAGTGACGAAAAAGTGCAAATGCTGCATATTGCATCAACGCTTGAAAAGTTGGAAAAGAAGCTGGACATTATAGAGAGGTACTACGACACAAATTAATATTTAAGAAGGCCATCGTAAGATCGAATCCGACCAAGTTGGCGAAACGCTCCTTATTGCAAAATTCAGATTGTTATCCAAAAACAACATAACACTTGCCGATTAATGGCACGTTTAAAATACATTTTTGTATGTAACTGTGTTACTTGTATAAACCAATCCACAAAGGAGGTAACAGTAACTGCGTTAACAACTAACCTATATCAATACTACCCACTTTATCTTAGATCCTAGAGAAAATCCTAAAGAAGAGACTTTTTGCCTTTATAAGCTCAATGAACGTAATTTTTCAAAATCAATTTGGAATCCGAGTGGGAAAGTCACTCAGTTGACCCTGAGAACAGGTATTATTAAAATACCTTTATTAGGCAGTAGTCTCTCACAAATTAGGATTCAATGCATTTATAGTTTAGTCAACATGTTTATATTATTCAGGCGAAAGTTTAGTGGCAAAAGGTTTGCGTTAAATAATGTATAGTATAGGGTTGTGCCTGCCGTATAAAGGCGGTGTACGAATATCCACTACCCCAACCTTCTCGTGGATGTCGTAAGAGGTGACAGGAAAACTGAGGCAGGAGATGGGTAGCAGTATTTTTCTGATAATAGCAAAATTACAATAAAATTACGGTTGCCAAACTGCTTGGCAAGCGTCATAGTTGCCGCTATGACTAACATCTCCAATGACACATCTTTCGACGAAACGAACGAACGAAACGGCCCTCAGTCCCCGCGGCGGCCCCGCTATTCTTGGCTACGGTGGCGACAACGGTACCGAGGGGGGAGGGGGGGGGGCAGGGAGTGCTAAGAAATTCCGGTGGAGGTTCGGTTGCCACCTAAGACAACTCTACTTGGCAACATTTAACGCACGCACCTTGAGGACTGACGAGAAGATTTTGAAGTTGGAAAAAGAGATAGACTAGTTGCGCTGGGATATTATAGGATTGTTCGAGAGGACTCGGTAATCTTCGAATCCAGCAAATCGTTCTATCTCCGGAAGGGCGACCATCCATCTGCAGTGAGGTTTAAAACATCCTTCTCTTCACTGCTGCATTGGAAGACGTTTTCAAACTAGTGAACTGGAAAGGTTACGGTATTAACATCAATGGCTAGTACATCACTCACCTTCGATTTGCCAACGATATAGCCCTTATGGCAGAATTGCTGGAGGACCTAAGTACTATGCTCAATGACCTCAATAGTGGCTCCCAACGGACAGGTCTTAAGATGAACATGGACAAAACAAAGATCATGTTCAATGTCCATGTCACACCTATGCCGGTAGTTGTTGGGAGCACTAAGTTCGGAGTTGCTGACGAGTACGTTTACCTGGGACAAATAGTCCGACTAGGTAATTCCAACGTCGACCGAGAGGTCAATCGACGGATTCAACTCGACTGGGCAGCATTCGGTAGATTACGACACATCTTCTTGTCAGGTATACCTTAAAACTTGAAAACAAGATTGTACCAATACCTTCACTGCTGGCCGAATCAGGAAGCTCAAGGTCGCTCAGCGAGCTATGAGTCCAGCTATTCTCGAGTGGCAACTTGGTACCGGTAGGCAAATTGAAAGGCGTCCGCCACTACATGGAGTGACGACCCGATAAGATAGGAAGCCGATGGATGCAGGTGGCTCAGGATCGTGCTTTGTGGCATTTCTTGGGGGAGGCCTATGTTTAACAGTCCGGGTTAGAGGTGAAAAATAATAGGGATTTTTATAGAATAGTTAAAAAAAATAACTTTGAAATAATGAAATTATAGGTATTGAATATATTTTACAGAACTGTTGATCCCCATGGCCTAAACAGAGGAAGAAAGTTATCTATTGGCCATAGAGGAAGTACCGCTGGAGATCATCAACTGGATGCTCTAACTGAAGATCCAGAAGAAGACAATGATTTGGCTTCCGATGCTGATACGATGTCAACTGCCCCAAGAGTAACAACACTTTCTCAATTAAAATTTATTATTGTATATAGTGTATGTGACATAACTTTTGTAATAACATTTTTCTTTTAGGAACGAAGGGATGATTTAATAAATCCATATTGGATTGAAGATCCTGAACTCAAAAAAGGAGAAGTTGACTTTTTGAGCCAATCTGAGACACAGTTTTGGAAAGATTTGATTGATAAATATTTATATCCCATTGATGCTAACAAGGAAGAGCAGGTAAGTTTGAACAAGCCAAAATACTCTTTAAATAAGATTGGAAATAAATGTTTTTGTTTCAAATTCCTAATGTAGGTTTTATAGAACTGTGTAAAATTGACATTGCAATGTGCAAAGGATAGCATATTATGCTAGTAGTAATGTTCTGTAGTAAGTATTAAAATTAAATAATAACAATAAAAATAAGGTACGTATCTCAACGTCACGAATATGTGCATCTACTGTTAAACTTTTATTGATCCAAAGTTTTATTCATAAAATTAAATATATTATTTATAACAATTGTTTGCTCAGGCATGTCCAAATAAAATTAACACTTAAATATTAGGTAATTATTTTATTTTTAAGGGTTAAAATATTTAAGAGACACATGGCTTCTGATCACATTTTTTTAATTTTGATAAAAAGTAATTAAACATGTTATTCTTCCCATAATTTTAGGCCCGTATATCCAGAGACCTGAAAGAACTGAGAGACTCTTCTGTATTTTCATTCTTTATGTGCAATGCTCTTTTTGTCCTCATTGTATTTTTGCTACAACTGAACAAGGATAATCTTCATTTTAAGTGGCCTTTGGGAGTTAAAACTAATATAACGTATGATGAGGTTTCACAAGAGGTAACGTGAGAATCCACTTTGTGGCTATCGGCCTTCAATGATGACTGAGGAATTCGATTTTCATCGTTTGTAAATATAAAAATGATAATCCTAAAGACCAAGTCTCTCACCCAGTCAACCTTGAAAGCTGATGCAATTAATCTTTTTATTTTATGTAATTTTACAGGCACGAATTGCACGTGACTTGATAGAGCTTCGCAATAAATCAGTTTTTGCATTTGTTATGTTCAATGCTTTATTCATATTAATAGTATTTTTATTACAACTGAACAAAGATCAACTCCACGTGATTTGGCCTTTGGGAGTAAAGACAAACATTACGTACATCGAGGAAACAGGCGAGGTATAGCCAAATATTACCCACGTGTGTGTGTGTCACTTCACAAGTCTAACGACCTTCCTCTAACCGGTCTATTTTGGAATGGCACCAGCATGGGAATCCCAGATTTTCTACACTGAGAACCATTGAGTTACAATACCTATAGAGTCACAAACAGACAAATAAAATGTCCGCGCCAAAACTCGGCGCACGCTGCGAAGTGCGCAGAGTTTTTGTTTAGTTGTAAGGCGACCACAATCCTCGTACAACGTCCGCGATGCCAAAGTGTTCGGTGATTTCCTGCCCAAATAACAGCAGACACGTGCGAAAAAAGGATGGTGTTTCATATTTTAGGTAAGTATCATACCAAATTTACGTATTTATGTATCCACAGTGCATGTTTTCATTTAAATTTCAATAATTTTCATTTTATTAGCAAACTAAATCACTCACCGCCGACCGCGCGGCGCCGCGATAACGTGCCCTTGAGTGAATGATGATGACATTGCATACGAGCGACTTTGAACATTGTACAAGCAGGTTAACGTCTAAATTCGAGCAAATGTCATTTTGAACTATATAATATCAAAATATATAGGTATATGGAACGGCGCTCGGACATTTTTTGAGTATTGTCAGTTAGAGATTGTGACTCTATAGGTATTGTAACTCAATGCTGAGAACTAAACAACTTGGGCAATACTGTAACCGTTTTACACATAATCTAATTTTAAGCCCCAGACCCTGGCCCTGGATTTTCCTTTCTTTTATGAAGTGAAATTTCCTTTTTTCTGTACAATTTTGGTATTGTAGAAACCACGACTGTTTTTAAAGTCAAAATAATATTTTATAGTTAAATTAATACCTTCCCGTCCACAATTATTTCACTCTACCCAACACCCCGAGGAGTTGTTTTTCTGTCTATTACGGTGGCGGCTCTTTTCCTATTAAACTTGGACTAAGGTTTTTGTTTTTCTTGTATATAGGTACTCTTATTTATGAAGAGCGTGGTGATTTGTTTAACAATACTATATTAAGTTTCATTGAAAGGTATATAAATTTCTATATCAATAGATCAAGGAAATTTTTTTATTGTTCTAAACATAATTTCAATCTGTAAAATTAACCTCTTATCATTTGTGCTCAATTTTCTTGATAATTACATGTTAAATGAAAAAAATAAAAATGTTTACTTTGCACTCTTTAATAACCCCACATTTCATTTTACCACGTTCATCACGAACTATTTACAAGTTGCAATTTGAAACTACTTTTTGTATTTTTTTTAAATAGCTACATAAATGTACTTTATTCTATAAATTATTATAACAGCTTCTGTTTTCTTGTGATAAACATGGTAAAGGTACTGTTATAGAATGACTGAAAAATAATATATTGTCACAATTTTTAGGTGCTCATTTCTAAAGAGTATTTGCAACTGGAACCTATAGGTCTGGTCTTTGTATTTTTCTTCGCTTTGATCTTGGTCATTCAATTTACCGCTATGTTATTCCATCGATTTGGAACAATTTCACATATATTAGCGTCTACTGAACTGAACTGGTTTTGCAACAAAAAGGCAAGTATTTTTAAATAATTAAATATCTATTAAGATAAAAACATTGTGGTATACCCAAATTAAAATCATGTGTTCTGTTTAGTCTGAAGACTTATCTCAAGACGCTCTTTTGGATAAAAATGCAATAGCAATAGTTAAAGACCTACAAAAATTGAATGGGCTGGACGATGATTATGAAAATGACTCAGGTTCAGGGCCACAAAATGTAGGTAGAAGAAAAACAATTCACAATTTGGAAAAAGCGCGGCAAAAGAAGAGAAATATTGGAACCCTTGATGTTGCCTTCAAGAAACGATTCTTCAATATGAATGCCAATGAAGGACCAGGTATGATGTTAAAGGTCTAAAACAATAAATGCAATGTATATATACTATTGTATAGATCGGCTCGATTGGTATGATCCTTAACGCTCTCGCACAGAAGATAATGCTATTGCTTAACACATGATTTGTATGGTGAGTGACGAGACAGAGAGAATAGTCTATATTTTCGATGGTACTTAAGCATTCCATCTTAGTCAGGGGTGGGGTCACGTCGCAACACATCTGCATTTTGATTCTTAATCGAAAATAAATGTAGGTGTCAAAGGGTCACAACACTCAATTTTTTTTTGACGACTCCGTGGCGCAGTGTTTTAGCAATGAGTGGCTGCGCTGGGGGTTGCGGGTTCGAATCCCGCACGGAACAAGTATTTGTATGGCCTACAAAATAATTGTTCCGGGTCTGGATGTTTGTCCTTGTGCAATTTATGTTTGTAAACTGCCCCCACGATACAGGAGAAAATCCTAGTGTAGGGGTAACGTTTTTTTAAAAAAAAAAAAATTACCATCTCGGTAGACTGTGTGCTCAGTTGTCACCCTTATTTCTCCTATACACATACGTAAATAAAATTGTCTGTAATATCGAACTAACTGGTTTATTTTATAAAAAGTAAAGTAAAGTTACAGCCTATATACGTCCCACTGCTGGGCACAGGCCTCCTCTCATTTCTGAGAGGGTTTTAGGGCAAGGAATAGTCCGCCGCGCTGTCCCAATGCGTGTTGGCGAACTTCACATGTCTTCGAAATATTTTTTCTTATTTCTCAGACATGCAGGTTTCCTCACGATGTTTTCCTTCACCGCGGAGCACGTGGTAAATCAGCACTTAAAATTGCAATTAACAATTTCATTGGTGCCGGCGGGGATCGAACCCGGTTTGCTCGCGTATTGTGAAATTTACAGCGAGCGCTAACCATCTGAGCTACCACGGCTCCCACGGCACGGTTTATTTTATGCTTTATTTTTAATATGTAGCGTTTAGAGGCGGTATAACAATATCCACTGCCCCATATTATCCCGTGGCTGTCGTTAGAGGCGACAGAGGGACACAAATCAGAAGATGGGCAGCCGGCGTCTACCTAAAGCCGGCGACTAAAAATAAAAAATTGCGGTTGCCAACCCTTTAGCCAAGCGTGGCCATTATGGCAAGTATCCCATCTATCACGAAATCTATGGGTGAGATCTATGTTACGCAGTAAACTTTAATAGGCTGTAACGGTTTCTTATAATATGGTTGATCATGAAAGGCTTCTGTCGGTTCTCTACACTCACCATACGAAACACAGCAGCATTAAGCTACTATTTTACGCTGGTGTTCTGTGAGAGCCGACCTATTCGTGCTACTACTATACTACTAATACAACTGCAGCATGGCTCTACCACGTATACTATGAAACTTTACAAACAGATAAAGAGCAATTCCAGGAGGGATCTAGGCTACATTTTATCAGAAAAACTTGGTTTTTTTGAAAATAACGAAAAATTGATAAAATAAATGTTCCTTGATTATTTTAAAATCTAAATAATGCTACGTTAATAGAGCCTATTAATATAAAAGAATAAAGTCTAAGTGTCTGTTGGTAATGTTAAAATAAATAGGTACATATGAAGTATATACGTTACATATAACAAATAACAATTTCAATCAAACAACGGCTAGATCCATTTTGACGTGACCTCTGACTTTCACTGGTAGATAGCTGATGTTATAAGAAGTAACTTTGGCTACTCTTACTTTGGAAAAATAATTAAAACCCATGAAATCCAATAATATTAATTCCATGACTAGACTCCTAGAATAGACCATAGCTGTCGCCTCTTATCTCTATTTTTAACTAATATATAAATTTCAACTATAGGTACACCAGTGTTGAATCGCAAAATGACTTTACGCCGAGAAACCCTGAAGGCTTTAGAAACGAGACGAAATTCTGTGATGGCGGAAAGAAGGAAATCACAAATGCAAACACTTGGAGCCAATAACGAATATGGTGTAACGGGCATGGTACTTTTCAAACTTTAATTATTAATATTAACAAAAAGCTAAAAAAAAATAAACATCGCCTGTGAAACCATAATATCATAACCATCATATTGATTCTTATATATTTTCAGCTAAATAATAACCACGGCGTGGTTCCCCGCCACCGTGTGTCGACGGCAAATATATCAGTGAAGGATGTGTTTGCTGAACCTAATGGAGGACAGATTAATCGCGGTTACGAAAAAACACTAGGCGATGATGATGACGTTAACTCAATGAGGTTGCAGCCGAGGCAAAATCAAGTCACTTTCCAAGGAAGATTCCCATAGAGAATAGACTTAACTTTTGATATATTAGTTGCCAAATTGTTTGAGAAACGAATGAAAAGAAGACTAGTTTAATAATTTTTAGATACTCATTTTGTAATACTACAAGTATTCATTCCTTATTTATATTAGACTTGAAATATTTTAAAAATTTCGCATTGGTTGTGATATAATTATTTTGTGATTTTCATATTTATCAAAATTGACAATGCGACGACCTATGACTAATAATATATCACTTTAGTACCTACTACTATCCAAGTTTTAATCTTAAGATACTGTATATTTTGACACTGCCAATCACTTATACAATTTACATTTTTATGCTATTTATGTAAGAAAATAAAACATTTTAAAAATGATGCTGTCTTTTTAGGGTTCCGTAGTCAACTAGGAACCCTTATAGTTTCGCCATGTCTGTCTGTCCGTCTGTCCGTCCTCGCTTAATCTCTGTGACCGTTAGCACTAGAAAGCTGAAATTTGGTACCAATATGTGTATCAATCACGCCGACAAAGTGGTAAAATAAAAATTGAAAAAAAATGGTTTATTAGGGTAGCCCCCCTATATGTAAAGTGGGAAGTGATTTTTTTTTAATTTCAACCCTTACGTGTGATATATTGTTGGAAAGGTATTTAAAAATGAATAGGGGTTTACAAAATCATTTTTTGATAATGTCAATAATTTCAGAAATAATCGCTCCAAAAGTAAAAAACAATGTGTGTCCCCCCCTCTAACTTTTGAACCATAGGTTTAGAAAATATGAAAAAAATCTGAAAGGTAGAACTTTATAAGGACTTTCTAGGAAAATCATTTTGAACTTGGATGGAAACAGTTTTTGTACAAAAAAGACAAAAAGTTGTACAAAATAATTTCTGGACTAAGTTTTTAGTATAATCGTTTAAGCAAGCATTTTTTTTAACTTCGTTTACGAATCTTTTCGTTTCGTATCTTTTTTCAAACAAAAAAAGAATTATTAAAATCGGTTCTCGCAATCCAAAATTACCACCGAAAACTTCTGACACGTCTATGTATTAATTAGTAACCTAATTCCCCGAGAGATGGCGCTGTAGGTACTTATTACATTGGGTCGGGTATTATCGAATTGTTCGGTTGGTCTCTCCTTGGCATCGCCTACCGCGGAGCGTGCAATGTTGCACGCTCCATGTTCGCGCACGTTCCCACTACCGGGAGCAGTTGCAGGAACGCGGAGCGCAGCTGGAGCGCGAACATAATGGATACCCACCTTTAAACTCATAAATGGGAACACTTATTGTGACGGACGGGAAACTACGGAACCCTACACTGAGCGTGGCCCGACACGCTCTTGGCTGGTTTTTTATAGGAGAGGGGGCAAACGAGCATACGGCTCACCTGATGGTAAGTGATTACCGTCCCCCATGAACAGCTACAACACCAGGGGGATTGCAGATGCGTTGCCGGCCTTTTAAAAACGAATAGGCTCTTTTCTTGAAGGTCCCTTAGTCGTATCGATCCGGAAAAATCTCTGGTGGTAGTTGATTCCACAAGGAAGTTGTGCGAGGAAGAAAACTTCTTTTAAATCGCTTAGTGGTGGACCGCCAGTTATCCAGATGGTATGGATGGTATCGCGAGTTTTGCCGCGATGTGCGATGGTGAAACTGTGCGGCTGGAATTAGTCCGAACAATTCCTCAGAGCACTCCCCGTGGTAGATGCGATAAAATGCGCAAAGAGATGAAACATCTCTTCGCAGTGCCAGTGAGTCAAGCCGATCGGATAGAGCTCGGTCGCCGACGATTCGAACTGCTTTGCGCTGGATGCGATCAAATGGAAGGAGCTGGCACTGGGGAGCCCCGGCCCAGAGATGGAAACTGTATCCATGTGCGGCCGAACCTGCGCTTTGTAAAGTTGCAGGCGGTGAGCCGGCATGAAATACTGTCCCGCTCTGCTGAGCACGCTAAGCTTTTTAAAGGCCAGAGCAATGAATGCTACCGATTTGCAACATGTGATGAGGTGATAGCACACAGCCTTGTGGAACACCAGCGTTAATGGGCTTGTAATCGCAGCATGCACCGTCTACTAAGACCTTGATGCTCCTATCAGCAAGAAAACTGGTGATCCAATTGCACAATTTCTCGGGAAGCCCGTAAGAAGGAAGCTTCGTAAGAAGAGCTTCGTGCCAAACCCGATCGAAGGCCTTCGCTATGTCCAAACTAACGGCCAACATCTCCCCCTTGAACTCTACTGCCTTCGCCCATTTATGAGTCAGGTAACATAGAAGATCACCAGCCGAGCGATCGCGACAGAAACCGTAGTTGCGGTTACTAATCAGCGGGTGATCCTCAAGGTACCGCACGAGCTGGCTGTTAATAATTGATTCCATTATTTTATAGAACAAGGAGGTGATTGCGATAGGCCTATAGTTGGACGGATCAGATTGGTTACCTATTTTAGGCATCGGATGCACGAAGGCTGTCTTCCATGATTTCGGGACTACGCCTAGGGAGTAGAGAACGCCGGAAAAGAAGCGTTAGAACCGGTGCCAACTCAGGACCACAAGTCTTCAGCACAATTGGAAGGACGCCATCAGGCCCACTCGACTTGTTGATGTCCAGGGAGAGGAGTGTTCTGCGCATCGAGCGTTGGATAAACAGCACATCCTGCATGGAGCACTCACAGTGCGGGATGGTCGGCGGTGTGTTACCTCCGTCATCAAGAGTCGAGTTGGATGCAAAGAGGGAGCCCAGTAGATTAGCTTTGTCTTTTGCGGCATGAGTCAACCTCCCTGTGCAGATATGGAAGAGATGGCTGGCAGAAGTTCCCTTGGACAGCCTTGGCGAGAGAGCAGAATGCACGTGATTCCGAAGGAAGACGAACAAGTTTCTCGCCATTTCTGCCGATGTGCTCTGACTTTGCCTTGACACTATTGAAGGACCTGGAAGCAGAATTATACTTCTTATTAAGAACGCTGGTATTTACACCCCGAGACGTCGATGCGCGAGCCCAGGCCTGGTAACACGCATGCTTATGATGTAATGTAATTTTGCAGGAGCGACCAAACCAAGGCTCGGTTCTACCTCCGATAGGTACCACAGATGATGGAATAAATAGTTCCATTCCCTGTAGCACCACATCAATGACAATCAGCAAAAACGCTGGGATCATCCGGCGAGAAGCAAACCCGCCTCCAAGGGTAGGATGCAAAAAAAGATCGCATCCCGTCCCAATCGGCTGACCTATAATGCCAAACACGGCGGCAACCTGCAGTACGCAACCGCGATGGGAGCGTGGTCCGAGGAGCCATGAGAGGCATCAACGGAGACCTGATATCCGTCCGGATGAGAGGTCAGCAGAAGGTCCAACAGGTAACTAGTTGTGTCAGACCATATTCCAAAGCAAAGTCATAAACAGATCTACCAGCATGATCGATTAAACGAGAACCAGCCATTCAGCATGGTGGGCGTTAAAATCACCAAGTATTACGATCTCTGTGGATGGGAGCTGTTGTAGTAGAGGCTGCAGCCATCAGGACGTGGTCGATCAGTCGGTCTGTGTCGGCATTACCGCTATGGGACCTATATAGGCATCCGTAGACGCGGGGATGGTCGTCGCCGTCTACGTAGCCATAAGATGGACAGGTCCGTACTTTCAAGGCTGCCGAGGCGTCGAAAACAGATGTCCTCTCTGACGTACACACAAAATCCAGCCCGGGGCACAAAAGAGTGTACTAATCTGTACCCCGGGTAGGAAAGATATGAAGTGTCAGCCGGAGAGGACACCTGTGTCTCGGTTAGAAAGAGCAGGGCTTCTTCGCCATTTCCAGATGGTAGTGGACGGCGTTAAGGTTTGAACGAAGTCACCCTGATGTTGCAGAAATCCACGGATAGCGTGGCAGGGGGCGCCTTTGACTTATTGCTCCGTTTGCCCCGAGCAGGTTTAGTCTCGAGAATACGAGGGGCAGCCTCAGCACCTATGCTCAGGAAGATGAGAGAGTTTTTGCGTGGATGCTCAGCGAGGGACTCTCAGTCACCGGGAGTGCTGGTACCCTCCTAGGGTGGTCTTATATTTAACTCTGCTACCTTGTTAGGGGGGGGGGGGAATTGGGCCTTCGGCCACTTGCACTCACCAGACGTAATGCAGAAGCAAAGCTTCCACTTCACGCCGGTCTTCTGTGAGGTCGTGGGACCCCGGTTTGAACCGGCCCATACGTGCAACAGCAAAGGCTGCTGCGTGGCTTTACCACTGTTGCAATAATAGTTATTTTAAGTCCGCTCCTGCCTACTATGTATTGTATGCATTCTATATTCTTTCAAATTTAGTGTTAATTTTAACCAGAGCCGATGATAATCGTCGTCGTTTTATATATTTAGTATAATAGGTTAAAGTACGAAGTTGCCGTTTTAATGGGGTGGCCACTTTGAATTTAAATTGAACAAAATTCTAAATTTTTTAAACACAAACTATAATATTTTATTTAAAAAACGAAATTATTTTGTTTGACTTTTAATTTGTTTTTACATTATTTAAGCTAAAGAAGGAGACTCAGACTCATAAATTAGAGTAATTTTCCAATGTGGACGTGACGTGACTTGAAGATTGAACCATGAGATATAACGATGAATAAATGTAATGGTGGAAGCCGAATTACCAAAGAACAAAGGAATTAGCGTCATGGTTATACGTTAACCTCAATATTGAAACATTTTTGCCAAAAGTTAAAATAAAAAAAATAGAGAAATGAATGCCTCATGAATTAACTGATTTGCATAGTAGTGATGTGAACCAGTTTTAAGAATACCTATAACGACAGTTTTTATAAAACACCGATTTTTGCTTACTAAAAACGATTACTTTTGGACTCACTTATGGTAGAATCACAGCACCGTTTGCAGCCATCAGGCAGCACTGTTGAGAAACTTCAGTCTGCTCCGTCGTTCTTTTGCGTGTTAATGCTTATTTCTCCCGCTTTTCCTCAAAAAGTTTTAGTTTGTTATCAGCTAAAGTAACTTTCCGGAAGAAATCATCTATAGATAAGTAATTAGTTACTACTTACTACCTAGTCTAACAGAAAAAGAAATTCTATATCTTTTTGTTTATAATTTAAGTAAATTACCCGAAATTGTTATTGTATTCATCACCATCATGATTACAGCCCTTTACAAGTCCACTGCTGAAATTAGGCCTCCCCTAAAGAATGCCACAAAGCACGGTCCTGAGCCACCTGCATCCATCGACTTCCTACATGTCTTACCTGGTCGTCACTCCATCCAGTGGGGGGACGCCCTACACTTCGCCTGCCGGTACGAGCCTCCTCTGGGGTAAAAACGTATCTGCATTTTGATTCTTAATATATGTCTTCTTAGTATATATGATAAATGGATATGTCGATAGGTCACAGCATCAACTTACCATCAGGTGGACTGTATGCTCGTTTGTTGCCCTTATTTTATACAACAAAACAAATAGAAATAGAAAGACAGATGTATATAGATGATTAATACTTAATGTAATTAAGCGATTATCAATGATTTATAAGGTCATAAAAGTTTTATAATGGGATCTACAAAAGTTGAGGGAGATAGATGAATTAGTACATAAGTATTGCTCTCACTCAAGTAATTAGTTCGAATGAACTTAACTGAAACTATTGCCACCAGAAATGTGCAGCCGTAAAACATGCACAGACAATCACAACCGGAACAATTATTTGTAGCCGATACAAACGTTTGATTGTCGTATAAGACAAAAAATTGTTTTATTTGGCAATCAAACTCGCAACCTTCTGATTGCAATAAAACAATTAGCCACTGCGTTAAGAAACCGCGATTTTTTATTAGAAAAAATACACAAATATACAGTCATACAGACGTTGTGCTGCCCTATCCGACGACCCTCTGTCATATAAAAAACCATTAAATTCGTAATAAAATACATCAAGGTTCACTTATTGGGATAAAAGCTCTCCTATCTCTTAAGTTTGACCAAATTGCACACAGTGTGCAAAACTATATTAAAATAAAATAACGTGATAACTAATTTTTATATATAAGATTTAAAATTTTGCCTGAGGCAAATGTACACACCCTAAAAATACATCATCACATTTCATTCTGTTGGTGTCGTAAGAGGCGTCTATGGGGAGTAACAGAAAGATCGTTGTACATTTTACCAAAGGTATCATTAGAAATGATGACGGATGGAGAGGGAGTGGTAGCAAGCTTGCCGTACACTTAAGTACCGGGAGACCAGTGCAAAGCGATTATAGCCCAACTGTATAAGGAAAACAGTTGCACCAGGACTATAAAAACTACCGTGGAATCAGCCTCCTTCGTGTTTTTTGAAAACTGTATGCTAAGGTGGTAATTCAGAGTTATGAGAGAAACTGATGAAAAACTTAGGGATTTGTAAATTGGATTTAGAAAGGGGATGGGACCTACGGATCAGGTCTTTTATATTCACGTGATCACAGAGAAGTTTTTCTAGAATAAGGTTTTCTGTGCATATTTAGACTAGGAAAAGGCCTATAACAGAGTGGACAGAGTTGCTTGATTGCAAACTGTGGCATGTGGCCACGTGGGTTGAGATCTGGACTGATACAGGTATTGAAATCTCTTTGTAGACTTTAGTGTATGTGTCAGGATCAACTGGGACTACACGGACTGGTTTGGCATCCATAAAGGTGTCAGACAGGGTCGTGTAGCTTTCTCAAGGCTGTTTGATTGGTTTATGGACAGTGGGTTCGTAAGGAGAATGTGGGTTAAGAATGGGTGAATTAGCAGGTGAATGCCTTTTGTATGCTGACGATAGTCTTAAATATTTGCGGCGGGCAGTTGCAAATTATGATCACATTTATGAACATATTATTAAAAGAAAGGGGATTGAAAGTGATTATGTGAAATAAGAAATGAAGGGAAGTTGGTTTAGCAAGTAGATAATGTTGTGTATTTAGGATGTGTGTTAAAAGGGACAATAGATATAATAAGGATATAGAATAAAGTAAGGATTCAGGAGAATAAACATGACATGGAGAAATTTCTGGATCTTAAAAGAAATATTTAAGTCTAATCTATCTGCAAAACTGAAAAAGAAAGTCATGGATGGATGTTTACTACCCTGCTTGTCATACGGATCACAAAGCTGGATCTACAACAAATATGCGACAGACAGAATACAGAAGACGCAGCGTGCTATGGAAAGGAGCATCTTGAATATTAGGCTGAAGGATAAAATAAAATCAGAAAACATAAGGAAAAAACCAATGTCATAGATGCTCTACAACATATGAGAAAGCTCAAGTGGAAGTGGGCTGGCCACGTAGCACAACTGTCAGATGAAAGGTGGACGCATTTGGCCACAATGTGGGCAGGTCCAAGCGGCAAGAGAGCTAGAGGACGTCCTAAGGGACACTGGGTAGATGAGATCAAAAAATATCCTGGAAACAACTGGACAAAGAAAGCAAAGAAGAGAAAATCCTGGAAACTGTTGGAGGAGGCCTATACCCGCCAGGGGCCTTAACTTAGCTATATAAATGTGCATTATTTATTAATATGTACAATCTTATAATCCAAAATATTATTTAGTTTTAAAACTCTGTAAGTTACGGAAAATAAAAGAGGCTTTATTATTATTATTAAGGGTTCAGGATATTATATATATATATATATATATATATGTATATGCCATGATAAATACGGAATATGCTGTAGCGGCAGTAGCAGCAGTCATTAGGAAATATGTTTAAGACGGGAAAGAGAAGTTCAAAAGGCGTCCGAGAGTACCCTTAGCTAAAGAGCGTGTATGCATAGATATATATTATAGTGATATACCAGGATTGTGCTTAATGAAAGTTTGTATTCTCTGCCTACTGGACATACTGAATGCATGTTTATTATGTCTTGTGTTGTAAAAAATTCAAATTTCATTTAAGAAAATGAAACATTATTAGTGAATGAATATATTTTTAATTAATCTTACTCAGTTCTCTAAGAAAGACACAAACTCTGTTAGTTTGAACAACTGGTCCTCGCTCGAAGTATGCAAAGGTGCTGGTTGCACTGGAGGAACTGGTTTGATTGTAGTTCCATCCTCATCAAGCTCCCATTTGCGCTCTTTACAAACATGAAGGGCTGCCTCCTTGTTGAGACCAGTCATGGATATTACTGTATCCAGCGAAATAAAACTGTATGAGCGTCCAATTAAATTAAAGGCTCTTTCTCGTACTTTCTCTGTAAAGGGAAAATTGGATTTCTTAAAAAAAATAACTTGCAACCACATTATTAACTGCGCCTTGACAAACACTCAGATTCCAAACAATTATTTATAGGCCATATGAATATTTGTTCCAGGCAGAAATTGAACCTGCAACTTTCAGCGATGCAATTGCTTAAACATTTACACTCTTGAACCATCAATAGACGGATGTTTAGAGAAAGGAGTTTCTATAGTAGCACCGTCGTAATAATAAGCGCCGCGTTCGTCACTAGATGGAGTCACAACCTGATAAAGTATGCAAGACAATGGTATCGGAGGTGCATGTTTTTGCTTTTTGGCAAACCTTAGAAAGTATAACACATTTATGCTTAGCAGTGGACTTGTGATAGACTATAATTATGGTGATATATACATATAACCTGCTAGAAAAGAATCGAAAGTTGTCAACTATGTAAGACTTTATAAAGCAAATCAAATCAAATATCTTTATTCATGTTGAATTTAAACAAAGTACTTATTACATATCATAATAATAATAATTGTTACATTGTGTTCGCACTATACTCTTACAGAGCACACAGCTATGACAAAATACATCTTAAGCGTATTTATGTTGAATGTAACTTATTAAATATTCCAACTTGTAAATGTGTTAAGCTGAAAGACCAAGCATCTTTACCGAAGGTAGTCATAGACTGTGTAATATGTGTTAGCTAATAATACAATTTATGTTACAGCATATCACTTTTATTTTATCCGTTTATAACTCACAATTTATTTATCGTACAAATAATCACTTCGTACAAATAATCACTGTTACTTAGTACCTTCACTTAGAACTGAATAGAACTGAATGCCCCGCTTGGGTCGTGACGGCCATATTTATACTCTTTTGTTTAGGAGTCAAATCCGAAACTATTACAATAAAAATCTTACCGGAAATTCAAAGCCACAGAAGCGGAAATCAGATTTACATTTACTACATTTAAGATTAGGATCATTCAATATGTTATGCTTAATTGTTCTTTATACTTAATTGCTAACAATCGGCCTTTCCTGACATTTTCACGTCCCGTGAAAGGAAAGTATAAAGTGTATTATCATATTAAGTTAATATTATTTGTAATTTTACAGTTTATTTTAAATTAATGAAATTACAATGCAAATAATATTGAAGCCCTAATTCATGTCTTCAATATTCACCTGCATGAGACCCCTTCATGTTCTCAACAGGTAAGAAGTAAGTATAAAATGTATTGTCATATCAAGTTAATATTATTTGTAATTTTACAGTTTATTTTAAATTAATGTAATTACAATGCAAATAATATTGAAGCCCCATTCATGTCTTCAATATTCACCTGCATGAGACCCCTTCATGTTCTCAACAGGTAAGAGGTAAGTATAAAATGTATTATCATATTAAGTTAATATTATTTGTAATTTTACAGTTTATTTTAAATTAATGAAATTACAATGCAAATAATATTGAAGCCCCATTCATGTCTTCAATATTCACCTGCATGAGACCCCTTCATGTTCTCAACAGGTAAGAGGTAAGTATAAAATGTATTATCATATTGAGTTAATATTATTTGTAATTTTACAGTTTATTTTAAATTAATGAAATTACAATGCAAATAATATTGAAGCCCAATTCATGTCTTCAATATCCACCTGCATGAGACCCCTTCATGTTCTCAACAGGTAAGAGGTAAGTGGAGACGCCAGTAACTTAAGGTATCTTCGATAAAGATTTAGTGGACTGTAATTTTGGTGCATACGGCAAAGGGGAAAATAAATAGGTGGGATAGCACGCACTGACCTGATGAGGGCTGCCGCGCCTTCCTCCTGGAGTGTCTGCTATACAGCGAGCTCGCCACGTGGTTCGGCGCACACGCACTCTCGGAACAGTCTCGTGAAGTCCCACACTCTCCACCTTTGCCCTTACGGGGGCGTCTCACACTTTTATGAGTTACAAAGACACAATGTCTGATGCGGTGAATATTAAACATAAACAGGAGAACTCAATGTTCGTCCTGCGCGGTTTGCGGTTAATGTACATAAGACGCGACGGGTGGCCGTGCGTTGCGGATGGCGTAATATCACTTAGTATAATGACGCGCGCCGAGATCCTCTTTTTCACCTCGGCGGCAGCGCGTGCGGTAGGAAAGGGAAAGAAGGAAGGAAACAAAAAATATGCACTAGTCATGTTGATAAAGTAGATATAACTTAGGACGAACTCAATGCGATATGTAATGTAATGTTGATAAAGTAGATTGTTAACTGGCGTTACCATTTCCTCCCGCCCTTAAAGGGTCACCTTTAAAAGACAACCGTAATATAAAAAGTAAAAGGAAAACAAATAAATAAGCGGTATATAAAGTGAGAGGATGCGCTCAATGCGCATGTCTCATCTACTAACCTTACTTGGTAAGCGAGAAAATGTATACATAAATATAATATTGCGGTTTAATACTTTTTTAATATATATAAATATAAACTTAATTCCTAATTTAGATAAATAATTATAATCAAAATAATCGTGATTTATTGTCTTGGGAGAGGGCAAATACGAGCAACAGGACGGAGATATGTTCCCTTAGTAGTTCTCACGATGCGGCGTGCTGAAAGTATCCAAAATTTTTGACGGAGCAATGACAATAACAATTCAGGCCCAGCGTGTAAATTTTTAATATGATAATAGTCAATGATCATGTTCACTACATGATCACTGCGCGGGAGTATAATTGGATGTTTTTGCGTGTAATCTAATGCGGAGTTCGAAAGACGACCACCAATGCGGATTAAACCATTCTCAATAAAAGGCCTTAAACGATTGAAAGCGGGCGAGCAAGGTTTGTTACCTTCAATATTTAAATATTCCACTGCAAAATGCTGTTTTTGCAGGGCGCGGAGGATTATAACCTCAGAGAAACTGAGATCATCAGCAGTCACTGCAGTAGTGCTGCGGCGGGGCAATAATTTAGCAAACTTACACACGTACGCAATTATACGTAGAAGTTTACTCCAAGAAGAGATGCGGAGTGCGAGCTCATAAATCGCAGAATTACAGACGGATGTGCACACAGTGTGCGACAAAATCTTCTTCTCAGGCATATTTGCAATAACCTCATTGTCTAAAGTACGAAGAGGCTATTGAGACGGATCTAACGAAGTCCACTGAGGCCCATGGAGCCACAGGGGGTTTGAAACTAATTTATTTGGCGTAACGCCACGTGAAAGTATGTCAGCGGGATTCTCAGTACCTGCGACATGATAAAAGTTATCAGCGCGAATATTGTCGGTAATCTGAACAACGCGGTTTGCAACAAAGGTCTGCCACTTTTGTGGCGAACTCTTTATCCAGTACAGAGCTACTTTTGAATCTACAAAGGCATAGACTGATATTGCAAGGTCAAGAGAATAATTGTCGAGTACTCTGCGAAGCAATTTTGAGAGTAAAACCGCTCCACAAAGCTCAAGGCGTGCAATAGATAGTGGTTTCGTCGGTCCGACTTTAGTCTTTGCACAAATCAACTGGACGGTGTTACCATTGACACTCTTTACATGTATGTAGACTACGGCACCGTATGCGCGCTCGCTGGCGTCGGAAAACCCCAGGAGTGACGCAGTACAGTTTTTGGATACACCAACATGTCGCGGGATACGTAAATCATTAAGAGCTGGTAATTCAGCACAGAATTGCCTCCACATCTTAATAATTGGCGGTGGTGGTATGTCGTCCCAATCTAAATTAAGTTGCCAAAGCTGCTTTATTAACAATTTGGCGTACGCGACTGTGGGAGCAACGAAACCCATTATGTCCCACAGGCGAGCGACAGTAGATAAGATGGCGCGCTTAGTGCACGTCACATCAGCGGGAACAGATATCTTAAAATAAAAGGCGTCACTATCGGTAGACCAATGCAAGCCTAGTATTTTTATGTGGCATTGATTTATCGAACTCTACTTCTCCTGTAATTTTATGGGAAGTAGGGAGGTCATCTAAAACAGATCGACGGTTGCTATGCCATTTTATCAGGTCCCATTGGGCACCCTTGAATAAGTCTATCAGCTGCCGAGAGGTCTCACTGGCCTCGGATTCACTGGGCATAGAGAACGCGATGTCGTCCATATATAGCGAAGTAAATGCGATACGACTCGCAAGCGGATACTTTGCGCCGTCGTTATCAATGAGCTGTCTTACCGTGCGCAATGCATGGTATGGACTCGAAGTTAAACCGAAGCACATGCGATTGAAGTGTTATAACACAAGTGGGTCTTGTGGACGGAAGCGGTATAGGAAGCATTGGTAACGACGATCAGAATCGCGAACAACTATTTGCAGAAATTGTTGGCGACAGTCGGCTGTCATAGCGATTGGATGTAAGCGGAAAGTTAAAATTATATTGAACAAGTCGCCTTGCAAATTTGGTCCTGAATGCAGAATATCATTTAATGATCGCCCAGTGCTAGTCTTACTGCTAGCATCCAGGACGATGCGCAGACGCGTTGACTTCTTATCTTCGCGTAAGACTCCATGATGCGGTATGACATATATTGGAGCGGGTTCATGAGAGTCATACGGCGGTGCGGGGATATATAATTTTTAGCTAAGTATTCCTTTATGACGTCATCATATGCTAACCTTAATGTAGGCGAGGCTTGAAGTTTCCTCTCCAAGCACATGAATCGTCGTCGAGAGGTTTCATAAGAATCTCCGAGAGAGTAAACGTCATCTTTAAATGGCAGGCCAACAATATATCTACCAGTAAAAGGATCGCGGGATGTCGTAGATTTATAAAACTCTTCACATTCAATGTCTGAAGGACACTGAATGGGCGGTGCGGAGGGTGGCTGTTCAAGCTCCCAAAATCGTTGCACTAATTTGTCAACGATAGGAGACTCTAGAACTGAGCAGCACGTTAAAGAATGATTTACCTGAAGTGTCGGCACTGAGCCCACAATAACGTAACCAAATACCGTATTCAAAGCCGAGGGCCCGGACAAGTCGTTAGACGAATAAATTACGTCTGGACATAGTAAGTGCGGGAAAAGGGATGCGCCTATCAAAACATCAATTTTATTAGGCATGCTATAACATTCATCAGCGAGTCTTATGCCATGGAAGTGTGATAAGACAGATGTGTCTACCACAGCAGTGGGCAAAAGGTCGGTGATTTGATCAACAACTAGCGTTGAAATATTGAAGTTAATATTCGAGTCGAATCGTGAGAAAATTTTAATATCAATCGATTTCGATTTTACAATTTTTTCAACTCCACCGAATCCCTTTACTACAGTACATTCGGTATCGTGTTGTTGAACGCCTAAACGATGACAGCACTCTTTAGTCATAAAATGGCTTTGAGCCGCGGAGTCTAATAATATACGAATAATTTGTTTCTCTCCCTTAGCATCGTAAGCAAATACTTGAGCGGTTGATAATAAAACAGTTCTCTGCGAACGACTTGCGCGCGCGGGAGGCGGTGAACGTTGAGAAACATTCTTGAACGAAGTACACAGCGCGACATCTGAACGCGCACCTGCGGTGAGGGGTGGCGAGTGTGCGGGCGCGGGGGTTGTAGACTTCAGTGTAACTGGCTGAAGCGGTGGAGAACGCGCCAGCGCAGGGGAAGCATTATCGCTTCTGCGGTGGAAGTGCAACAATGTGTGATGTTTAAATTTACAAACTCGACAACTATAATTTGAAGAGCAACTAGACACTCGATGACTTAAACTGAGACAATTCACACATGCATTGTTACTCTTTACGCATTTAAATCGTTCCTGCGTCATTTTATTAAAGTCTGCACACTTAAATAGGTGTTGATGCACAATATTATCGCACAGACACTTTGAGCAACTAGTCGTCGTGCTTACGTACGCCTGATACTTTGGCGACGAAGTATTATTACAGCGACGATTATTACCGTTACCTCGTCGATTGTTTGGTGCGCTATTAGAATTTGTACTAGAATCGGTGCGTTGCAAAACTTTGGAGCGGGTCTTAATAAAATTTACTAAATCATCAAAGGTAGGTACCATCGAGTTATGACTATATTCGAAAGAGCGAATGGTATCCGGGTCCAGCTTCTTAAGCGCGATATGAAGAGCAATTAAGTCCGCGAGATTATCTAACTTTAAGTTTTGTAAAGCGCGCACTGCACTTATAAAGTTATCAGTAAATAAATCAAAATTATTTGCGGTGGCCGATTGCAATGGCTTAAATTCGAACATCTGATTAATATATGTAGATGCTAGCATACGCCGGTCTTCATATTTGTCAACGAGTGCTTGCAATAAAATTTTATAATTTTCAGCGCAAGGAGTTATACCTGAGCATAAAGATAGGGCTTTGCCCGTTAGTTTAACTAGCAAATAGTATAACTTTTCAGCGTCGGTAAGCGATGTGTTGTCATGGACGGTTGATTTAAAGCTAGCATAAAATAAAGGCCATGAGCGAATGTCACCCGAAAATGGCATAAGTTCGATAGGCGGAAGTGAGAATCTGGCTTTAGATGGTGTACTAGTACTTTGTGAATTAGATTGGGAATATTGTAAATAAAGCCTATTTATTCTACCGCAAAGAGACTCAAACGCAATGAGGCTGTTATAATCAGGTTTAGCAATAGGGTTTATTTTTAATAAATGTGAATTATAATTATCTAAGACCTGTTTAAACTCAATACGTAAAGCATTAATATTAGAACTTCCATCAAGAAAACGCTCCATCGTGGAAGTGTTTGTGTGGATGTCCGAGGACATATCATATATTTTTTGCACTATTTCAAATAAAGCATCTCGTTTAGCTAACAATAAAACCAACTCAGCATCAGGTGTGCCCTCATTATCCGAGGAATCGCTATTATTCGATGCTATTTGTTTTTTAGGCGGCATTACAACTTAAGTTATGCGGCAAAAATAATATAATTATAAGCGGGTAGTCTGTAAGCGACCTCGCTACGCGGTTGAATTATTAAATATTAGTTTTGTTAACGATGAACTTTAATTGTTAACTTTTATAATAATTATGAAGTTATTTATAACGAATATAATGCTTAAATATATGTGCAAATAATAAATGTAATTTAACAGTATAATCTATAGATGTAGTTAAAAGTTGATGACGTGATGTGAACATACAACAAATAATTTATATAGATAATTATATGCTTATTCATTCTATGAATATAGTTTTAAAATTACTATGAATGTCACCTATTAGGACCTATTCTAGTGTTCTAATAAGGGCGGGGTTAATCCGAAGTCGGATTAAAATATAAATAATTAATTATATAAACGCTTATTACGATAACGATCTAATAAGGGCGGAAAGTCAAGGTCAATCCAGCGAGAAGTGACCATTAAAAATGGAGACGCCAGTAACTTAAGGTATCTTCGATAAAGATTTAGTGGACTGTAATTTTGGTGCATACGGCAAAGGGGAAAATAAATAGGTGGGATAGCACGCACTGACCTGATGAGGGCTGCCGCGCCTTTCTCCTGGAGTGTCTGCTATACAGCGAGCTCGCCACGTGGTTCGGCGCACACGCACTCTCGGAACAGTCTCGTGAAGTCCCACACTCTCCACCTTTGCCCTTACGGGGGCGTCTCACACTTTTATGAGTTACAAAGACACAATGTCTGATGCGGTGAATATTAAACATAAACAGGAGAACTCAATGTTCGTCCTGCGCGGTTTGCGGTTAATGTACATAAGACGCGACGGGTGGCCGTGCGTTGCGGATGGCGTAATATCACTTAGTATAATGACGCGCGCCGAGATCCTCTTTTTCACCTCGGCGGCAGCGCGTGCGGTAGGAAAGGGAAGGAAGGAAGGAAACAAAAAATATGCACTAGTCATGTTGATAAAGTAGATATAACTTAGGACGAACTCAATGCGATATGTAATGTAATGTTGATAAAGTAGATTGTTAACTGGCGTTACCAGTAAGTATAAAATGTATTATCATATTAAGTTAATATTATTTGTAATTTTACAGTTTATTTTAAATTAATGAAATTACAATGCAAATAATATTGAAGCCCCATTCATGTCTTCAATATTCACCTGCTTGAGACCCCTTCATGTTCTCAACAGGTAAGAGGAAAGTATAAAATGTATTATCATATTGAGTTAATATTATTTGTAATTTTACAGTTTATTTTAAATTAATGAAATTACAATGCAAATAATATTGAAGCCCAATTCATGTCTTCAATATTCACCTGCATGAGACCCCTTCATGTTCTCAACAGGTAAGAATGGGAGAATAGAATACTGAAGCCCCATTCATGTCTTCAATATTCACCTGCATGAGACCCCTTCATGTTCTCAACAGGTAAGAAGGAAGTATAGAATACTGAAGCCCCATTCATGTCTTCAATATTCACCTGCATGAGACCCCTTCATGTTCTCAACAGGTAAGAAGTAAGTATAAAATGTATTGTCATATTAAGTTAATATTATTTGTAATTTTACAGTTTATTTTAAATTAATGAAATTACAATGCAAATAATATTGAAGCCCAATTCATGTCTTCAATATTCACCTGCATGAGACCCCTTCATGTTCTCAACAGGTAAGAATGGGAGAATAGAATACTGAAGCCCCATTCATGTCTTCAATATTCACCTGCATGAGACCCCTTCATGTTCTCAACAGGTAAGAAGGAAGTATAGAATACTGAAGCCCCATTCATGTCTTCAATATTCACCTGCATGAGACCCCTTCATGTTCTCAACAGGCAAGAAGTAAGTAAAGAATACTGAAGCCCCATTCATGTCTTCAATATTGTAATTTAATATTTGATTGCAATTGTGCTTTCTTTTCATTAACATCATCATTCAATTTGTTTAATTGATTATTAAGTGCATTTTCTGATTACTTTACTTTATCTTCAATAGTCGACTTTAAATCATTTTTATCTCTGAGGTCTTTTGTAACGGCTTCAGTTCTGACAATCAAGTCCTTAGTCCCCTCTTTATACTTTTGTTTAATATCGTCCTTCTCCTTTTCGAGCTTATCCAAACAATCTATCTCAAGTTTTTCATTTGCCGTAAAATTGATTTGTTCAACCCAACCAATCAAATTGGAAGTTTCATCGTGTCGGTGTTTTAATTTGTTTTCGATAGCCTTCGTTAATTATTGCTTTTTGCCATCAACGACGGCATTAGCTTCTTTTGTCTTATCAATAATAGCTTTCTCTGCTTCATCTTTCTTTTGTTTTACTTCATGTTCCACATCAGCCGTTTTATCTTTAGTAGTTTGTATAGCATGTTCAATATCTTCGCTTAATTCGTCCTTCTTTCCTTTAAGATTTTCTTCAATTTGATCCTTTTTACATGATGCCTTTTGTATTAACTGATTAGCTGATTCCTTCATTTCTGAAGACTTTTCTTTGACGTTATCTTTTTCTTCCTGTGCTATCCTTTCAGCAGCTTTCTTCCCGTCTTCTAATTTGTCACATATTTTATCTTTCTTGTCCGAAGTTTGTTTTATAAGTTGATCTGCATATTCTTGTGTTTCAGATGACTTTTCTTTTACTTCGTTTTCAATTTTGTCTTTCTCTTATCCATAATCGGTTCCTTCTATCCTCCATCAATCTTTCTCTCTTTACACCTTTGCACTCTTCTTCCTTTTTCAAGAGATCCTTCACCGTAACCGCTGTGCGATTGTGGAACTCCTTACCTCTCCATATTCGTCGTGCTAAATCTCTTCACTCTTTCAAAATTCTTGTTAAATCGTATTATTTAGAACGCTATTAGATAAATTACTTTACTTTTCTCTTACTCTTTTCATTTAATCTATTATATGATATTTTATATATAACTTTCACTTACTTTTATTTGTATGTGTTATTGTATTTTTTTTATTATTATTTTGTATCCATAAGTTTTCTTCTTCGTGTCCTTTTGTTTCCAATTCCTTAATTTGTTCCTCTGTGTCCTGTATTTCACATTCGATTTTCTCCAAGTCATATTCATATACCATCTCTTGTATTATCACTTTCTATTCTCAAGTTTTTTTTTATCTCATACTCTTTTTTTTCTCAATTCTTTCATTTGTCATCTAGCATCTCGTTTTCTATCCATACATCACTTTCCGTTCTCAATCTTTCTGTCTCATGTCCACATAACAGTATTCTTTGAAAACCTACTTCAATGTCTACCCATAAACATTCCCAAGAGTCATACTTCGTATTATACTGACTATTTCGCTTTGATGTCATATATATAATATTGTTCAATACATAAATAGCGACTCCTCCACTCCGTTTATCATTACGATCGTCTCTGTATAAGTCGTAACCCGGAATCTTTTTTCCGAGTTTGGAGTAGCGATATGTAGATTGGTTGTTTGCTGTGGTGACAGTGGCGATAAAGATAGTGGTCTCTTATTTGGGTGTACATCATTTCTTTCCTTTATTATGAGTTTGTCCTATTTTATGTAAGCAACGTTCTCCTTTTCTATTTCTTGTTGTAGTTGTGCTTTTAGATTTTTTTTCTAATTTTAATACTCTTTCTGTATATATACTTCGTTGACGTACTTTTCGATTCTGTAAGCTGTTTTATATTTTGCAATATTTTAATTCTTTACCTAGCGTAGTTATGACTACAGCAACAGGACTGATATTAATTCCTCTTTTACCAAGTCTTCTTACTGATCCAAGTTCGAAGTCTTGTATATCAATATTCGTTTGATTTTTTTATTACATGCATAATTTTTTCTTGTAACTAAAAGTATGTTAATTCTCCCTCCTCAACTCCAAAAACTACTAAATTTCTTTGTTTATTTGCTTTTCCGAATGCGAATATTTTTTCTTGATCTAAAACCTGTGCTTGTAAATTATCGTATTTGTTGCTCAGCTCTTGGAATTTTTCATTTATATTTTAATTAATTTTTGTGGTCATTCTTTCTTCTAATTGAGAAAACTGATTCTAAAATTTTTTTTTTTACTAAAATCTGTTTTAATTTCTCTCATAAGTCTGCAGATCATCCCTTTTATTTTTATTCGTATGTTTGTTATGAGAGAAATTCGCGGCCTCTAATTTTCGTCATTACCATCAATAGATTGTTGAATATTACACTTTTTTCACTTTATTTATCTAATTTATATTTTGTCATATCACTATTTTAGCCTTATTTAGCGATCTTAAATCATTGACATTCATTTTACACTTACTCACTGAAGGTTTCTTTTCTTTGTTTATAGGTGAAGTCACATATTATTTTGAGTACCGTCACAAGATTTTTACTTTAAAGGTATTAAAATTTTTTTTGTTTACTATAATACGGAAATTATTATGTCACTGTTATTGTCACATGTGTTATTATGTCGAGATATTTAAATTTGCTTTCTTTAGCAGATCTAGTACTGTACGCTGCGCAATCGCGCCCTCTCTTTGTAAGGATAACAGATAATATTGTTAGCTCTCTTAGTGCGCTCAGCCAATTCTTGTATTGCTCCTTCAGTTACCAGCATGTTTTGACGTAATCGCAAGTGGTGTACTTCTTTAGTAAGTTCCTCCAGTTGTTTCGTTATATTTGGTATTTGTGCCATTAGTGACAAGTACAATCGACACATAAGGAAGAAACCACTCGAGCTATTGTCTTTAACTCGAACACTCTTACTTCAGTTGGTGACATTCCATGACAATCACCACATAAAATGCTCTTGCAGGAGTCACAACTTACTGATAGCTTCTTATCGTTTGTGGTTTTGCTACATTTAGAACATTTAAAGCTTTTTGGACTCATTTTTTTTAACTGATTTAGTAGAAAATTTCCTGTAATGGCAACACTATTGTCTATAGGTCGCTTTCATTGACAGAACCGGAAATCAATGATGTAAAAGAAATATAAAATTATGAAGGTAGATCTTAAAAGTTCGTAATTCACGCGAATAGTTTCTTTTCAAAGTTTTGCACTTTAAGTTTATAATTACAGTGAGAACACACCACTAAACATCTTTAGCCTGCCTCATATCTCGATTGTACTTTTATAACATGGAGCACACTATTTGAATTTATTGGTACTAAATCATCAACAGCACTTGTGCACACAACCACTTCAATTTGACACTTCAAATTATTCATCAACACTTCAATTATTTGTAATCATATACTTATTCATTCATCGGTATTACTATTTGGACCTACAACGAACTTTAAGATTTTCCGCTTCTTTTGTTTTGTTTAATGCCCGAAAATCTATTCAAAGACGATAATCTCGTGTTTTCTTCTTAATAAGGATAATAGGTGACGCGAACTCTGAAGTAAACTGATAATTCCACAGTTTTCCAATTCTTCTACCATAGCTCTAACACGCTCGCGTTCTATTTATGTTTTGCCCAATGAGTCCGAAATACCGAGTTATCTTAGCTCGATATAATCCCACTTCTGATTTGTTAGCTAATAATACAATTTATGTTACAGCATATCACTTTTATTTTATCCGTTTATAACTCACAATTTATTTATCGTACAAATAATCACTTCGTACAAATAATCACTGTTACTTAGTACCTTCACTTAGAACTGAATAGAACTGAATGCCCCGCTTGGGTCGTGACGGCCATATTTATACTCTTTTGTTTAGGAGTCAAATCCGAAACTATTACAATAAAAATCTTACCGGAAATTCAAAGCCACAGAAGCGGAAATCCGATTTACATTTACTACATTTAAGATTAGGATCATTCAATATGTTATGCTTAATTGTTCTTTATACTTAATTGCTAACATATGCTTGCTTCAAGAGTGACTCTTTTACATATTTTTTAAAAATATTTAAAAGTAAGTTTACCTTCTCTTTGGATATCTTTACATTTATTCTTATTTAAAAAAAAGGGTATCCGAATACACTCACCATACGAAACACAGGAGTATTAAACTGATATTTTACGCTGGTATTCTGTGAGAGCGTGGTTCTTCCTCGCTCGAGCTGACCCATTCGTGCTACAACCGTAACATAGCTGCAGCATGGCTTTACCACATATGAAACTTAGAAGTGACTAATGTAATGTAGAGTGAAAGTACCCAGCATAATCAAAGTAGTAAAATGATTAGGTTGAATGATTAAAATAATATAACACTTAAATTAATAAGCTTGACCATTTTAAGAGTTAGTTAATTATTTTGAATAATTCAATTTCAAACAATAATGTCAACAATAAACCAATTACCTTCCAGGGCTTTAATAATGTTAGCAATTGGTTCTGTCCAAGTATAAGCTGTAATTGCTTGATAAGTACCAGCAAGATCTTTTTTCCAAAGTTTTTGACCTATAGCCCAGATTGCTGCCATTTCAGGATTACTGCTTGTGATGCTTTGAGGTATTCTCTTCCATAAAAATTTTGCATTGCATCTAGAATTAAAAAACATACAAAAAATTATTATATACTAGCTGTTCCTAACGACTTCGTTCATGTGGAATTTATTACGGTTTGATTTCATAGGTTTCGATGTTCACTTGTGGAACCCTATTTTTCTAAAATAAATGTAGCCTAAGTTACTCCTTATGACATCAGCTATCTGACAGTGAAAGTCTCGTCAAAACCGGTTCATCCGTTTTGGAGATTAGCTAGAACAAACAGACAGATAGATAGACAAAAATTTTTAGAATTGTTTTTTGTCATAAGCAGGTAGCATATTACATACTTATATATGCATTTAGTAAAAAGATGTTATTTTGATATTACAAACAGACATTTTATTTTATTTATTTGTATAGATATATATTATTGATTATATTACCACTTATTCTTAAAATCACCTTCAAACATCTAGTTTTCTGACACGGATTCCCTTTCAAAACTAAGAATCATTTTTAATACTTAACACTGACAAGTAATCAATAAAAAAACATTTTCACCTACTTTCTATTTCTTTTTTTATTAGCCTCTAAACAGTTTTGACATGTACATTACACATTCCACCTCTTATCTTGTCTATGTTCATCTTAAGACTTGTGCATCAGGCAACATTATAGACATCTTTGAGAGTAGTGCTAAGCTCTTCCAGCAATTGTGCCATAAAGATTGTATTGTCGGCAAATCAAAGTTGAGTGATATGCTCACCATTAATGTCAATACTGTCCATACCTAAAAATGTCTTCTATTGCAGGGGTGCAGCTTTGGGGATATATTGTCACCCTGTCTTACACTGGTTCTTGGTATTGGTTAGGTTTCACATTCACATACACAAGCACTTCAATATACTAACATTTAACCCATTAACAAAATAAAACTATTGTTATTTTTTCATGTTATTATATTTTATTGCCTTAATAGGACCTATAAAAACATTTATAACAAAAAAATTAAAAAATAACTGTGTCACATCGCACTTATAAGGGTGTACACAGGTGAGTACAGTGGGCGGATCAAGAGTGAAATTCTCCGAAACAACTTCGCTCTATGCATTACGTTTTTAGGTAGGTCTCGCAACGCCATCGGACGTGACTGTGACATACAGCACAACGCAACGGATTTTGGATGCGCTGTGGGTTGTGGCCGTAATTTTTTTTTGTCTAACCAAACCACTGTTGACCTTGAAAGACGGGATTTAGACTTTCTTTGCTGCAGGTAAGTGCGCACAATGCTTCTTTAAAAGGACAATTGGTCCATGTATGTCACAGTCATATTTTCTGCTGATTTTCTCAGTAAAACATGCAGTCTTCAAGCATTAGGGATAGACATATCCAGTAAATAGTTAAATATTACCCACCACCACTTCTTTCCTCTTATCGAAACTCGGTACAGACTTATGGATTGGTCCATCTGATCTACACCACCCATTCCTTTGTTGTAATTCACGAATAGTCCTGGTATATTTACATCGACTTTTTGTCTTCTTGTACTGCACCACCTTTTTATTTTTCCTACAGGTTCAATTTGTCAAAATTGATACCCATAGTGACAACATTGTTGTCCTTCCAGTGTACAATCGCAATTTCATTTTTTGTATCAAAGCGATAGTCATATTCTGCTCTTAGTCGCTTTTTCATTTCTTTTACAGAAAGAAGTGGGCACAAATCATGCAGTAATTGGTAATTCGTGAAAAAGTTATCAAAATACACGATATGTTCTTTACTATCTTGTATGGGCTTTTTTGCGAGTAAAGTTTTTAACACTCTTGCGCCAAGACTATCTGACGAAGCGTCTGCAGATTTGCCACAGTAAATATCAAAAGTATAGCAGTAACCGTCTGAACTAGTTGCGACCCGGTTTTTGTATCTGAACCGTACGGTTTTTCGTCTAATAAATTGTTTAGCTGGATGACGACGAAATATTTTATCATAGACTCGTCCACAGATAAATTTTCGCGGAAAACTCCCCAATGACAAAAGTTTCGCTGAATCAAATCGCATAACGGTCTCACTTTGAACATCTTGTCGGTTGTATTATTTGCTATAGAATTATCAACAAGGTGTAAGTATCATTTATATCTGTAAATCTATTTCGAGACATGCAACTCGCCACTAACTGAATGCTCAGGTCTTCATCTACACTCCAATACGCACATTCAGATGGTAGTTGATGGTAGCCAGTAAGAATCAATATACCCAAAAATCTTTTCAAGTCAGAGATGTCCAGCTCAAAATTGTGCTTATTATTTTGACCAGCGTACAACAAACTGTTATTTATTATGAGAAACATTACATCGTCATCAAACATTTTTTCAAACAGCATAACTGGACTATAATCTTTTAAGCTTTCTATTATACTTTATTGTTGGTTTTGTAATGTATCTGTAGCGTTATAAACAGCACTGTATTGGGGTAAAGTTTTCCTCCAAACAGGTACTTTGGGCTGCTCGCGTTGGTTTCTAGCCCGCTTATTTCTAGAGTGTTCTGTGGTCTCAGCCGTGTTTGATAGGGGCTCATCGTCACTGTCATTTCAGTCCGAAACGTCATAATCAGGATGGCGGTGAATTACCTCCGAAGTCCATGGAACATCCCTTAGAAGTGTTAAAGAAACTAAGTCGTCTTCATTACCCTCTTCTTCGTCACTTACGATAGCAGGATCTGGCGGTAATAATACTACATCATACTCTACATCTTGATCTTCACCAGCCAGTATCGATTCTAGTGCTAAAAACGCAGCAGTTCGCCATTTACTGGTTTTCGAGTACAACTGTAAAAAAAAGTAAAAATAACATATGCATATGCCCATTGTACCTGTCTGTGTACAGAGGTATAAATCATCGTAATATGGCAGATTTAATAAAGATTTTATTTAAGGCCGAATACGACGCGAATGACCTTGCTCGTTTCGCAGCAAACCACGCGCCGCCAGTACGTTTTGTTTAGGTATATAGACATGTTTGATTTGATTGATGACAACTTTGATTATATTATATTTGATTGAGTTAGCTCAGTATGCAGAGTAATGAACAACACAGAGAGCATTGCTTACTTCTGAAATAAATTTTTCTTATTTATAACATTAGTTCCTATAGATTATAAATTCTGTACTTTATTCGTTATAAAATATTGTTCAAAAAGTTATTACAATAATTGAATTGATAACGATTTTTTTTCTTAATTGGTGCATCGTATGTAAAGAACCTCATATAACTGAAAATGTTTGTTCTTGTGAGTCTTACAAGATGCCGTAATGCAAATTGCAGAAATAATAAAGAAAAAAAACTAAAAAGTCGGTGATTGCCCCATAGTGGGGATAGGTACTGTGTATGTAAATTCTCACAAGACTACTCCGTCTGGTCAATCACTTCACATCCGAAGTATTTTGGTTTTTCTTAATTATGTACTTACCCATGCTTTCGGGCAATACATTGACTATGACATTATTTGCAGTCTCTGTGCTTGCTCTGTACATTCTTTTCCGACTGGGTCTTGATATTTACATTTTTAGTGTTTCTCACTTGAAACTAGAAAAGTATAAATGATCAATTTGGCTAATGTAAATGAGTAAAAATGCAACCTATTAGGCAGCCTCAAACAAAATTTACCTTACAAAAATATAAGTATTAACCTCAAAATACAACATTCGAGCAGCGTTCATGCGATAAACTCTCTTTGTTTTACCACTTAGGTAACATTTATTTCTTTTCCTACCCATATTTACATTTATAGTCACTTAAACGCGTATAAAACACTAAATTAACGATTTTCGCTACAGACACATCGACTGTTGTTACCTTACGTCACATGTCGAAGTCCAGGTAATTTATTACGGCAAACTTTTATCTGGCAATATACAATATTATTATTAGGTGTTTTTAATTAAAACGAATTATGTTAATAATAGATAGATGATAATGATAGCAGGTACCTTCGGAATCACAATACAAACATTTTTACATAATTTTTCCTAAATTAAAATTCACAGAGTTTTGGAAGAACAATAATTTTATATATCATTTCTTAACAATTTTTATTTGCTGTAATATTTATTTATTTTAAAATTTTAAAATGACATTCACCTTGTGAAGGACCCGAACAAACCTACAGAAATGTTTTAAAGCTTAGAATTACTTCAGGTCAAAGTTCTAGTCAAGAGAAATACATTAATTTTCGCCAGTTCTCTTCGTATTCGGCCTTAAAATACAATTTGACATGCAGTAACAAAGTATTATCGAACGTTAAAATCCAAAATTTATCCAAAACCTTTAAAATATTTGTTTAAAATCAACAATAATTACTTACCTCCAAATTAAAGTCACAAAATTGTTTCACGAAATAAAATTTTTGACATTAGATAAACAATTAGTTTGATTGAACAAATGCCAAAGTACATCAAATATCGAAATAACGAGGTGTACTCAAGCAAGTACAGAGGGTGTTAATGGGTTAACTTGGCACATATATAATGATTTATATCAACTTAATTGTATTTTAATTGTCTTATAATTATTGTGTTTTATTTTTATTTGTGCATAATTACTTGGATAATATTGATTCATTCATAGCAAAACATTTTTAACAACATTTAATTTAAATAATAGATAGCATAGGATGACTTTAATATTAAGACATCATAAGTGTCACCCAAATCACACAATTGTAAACAGACTACTAACAAAGTTTAAGTAACTAATATTACTACTTATGACTATGAGCCATCAATTCAATAGTTTGGTTCACAGATCATGTAGAGGTGACAATAATTAAATTATTTTTTGTTATTGAAGGGTTATGAACCCTAAACATAAACTTATGTACTTACTAACATAATAGAATATGCAAAATGATACTCACAAGTCATTTTGATACAGATAAATAGCCAATAATTGAGCATATGTGGAAGGTAAAGCTATTCCATTAGGGGCCTGCAAAAATAACCTTTAAAATAAACATCTGAATTAAGCGATAAATAAATAAGAATTAGGCAGAGATAATGATAATAAATGTATGATTTTGGTTATGATACATTACGACGTTACCTCTAGTTCTTGTTTTTCTAATTCTCCGCAAAGTTTATCAAAGTTAGTAATCATATTTAACTTTTACTTTTAAATAAAATTTAGACTATTAGTAAATTTAGTCTTTAACAAGGAAAGCTAAAGCTTTGTTTATTAATTTTATTTACTTCACTGAATTACTGTCATCAGTATCTGTCATTTGCATTTGTCACATCATGCCAATTGATTTAATTTTTTTGGAGTTTACGGTCCGGTATCTAGACCTTTAGGCCAAGCCTTGAGTATTTTTTTTCGATTTATTATAATTTCCCCACAGTATTTTTAATAAATTTATGTAGAGGCACGTAATAGGATCTATTTTTTAACATATCATTCAGGCGGTGGGAGGGATCTTGAACTATGTCACTAATTTCACTGACAAAAATCAATCCGTCAAATGAAAAGCACTCACATTATATGAAATGTTCGATATCACCAACAGAATTATTGCAGTAGGTGCAGTAGCTGCTCTCCACTATGCCCAACCGACCCAGGTGGGCCGGAACGGTGGAGTGACTAAAACGCAGTCTGTTTATCGTCGTAATAAAGTCCCGACTGGCCATTTTCAGTTTGTTATTCCATGGTGCTACGGGTAGGTTTGCTTGAATCAATTGATTTAATTGTTTAGGGCAGTGTTGCCAAGTCTAGACCGGTCCGAGGACGCCAAGTAGCCTAAATTCACCAGATTATTTTCCTGTAAAGTAGCCTAAAATCGCCTACTCTAATGTCAGGAATGTAGCCTATAGACTGTTTTTAAATGTAGACCTACCTTAACCTTATTCGGGCCTGTTATGTTGATCCATTGAATAATAGTGGGATTATAAAGAATAAAAAGTACATAATTTTTTTAGGGGATGGAGGGGGGGGGGTATTTTCTTTTGTGGGAAATTATTTCCCCTCGCCCGTTTTAACAATATTTTGCAACTTTTTGCAACTCGGGTGGGAAGATAACTCCCTTTGCCTGACAAGTAGGCCGGTAAAAGTAGACGTTTTTTTTGGTCAATTTTGCACTATATTTCCGATCCAATTTTTTTATAAGGTTTAGGATCACTTAATGAGCATAAAATAACAAAGTGCTGATAGATCCAGGTGGCGTTTCCAGCGTCATCTTGTAAAAACGTTGAAGGCAAAAGTTATAGAGACCATTATTGTAGAAAATAAAATTTTGCATTTTTTGTTTCCAGTAAACTTTTTTGTTAAACATATAGGGGAACGGCAGATTTAGTACCGCATACTTTTTTCGTTGTTTTGTTATAGAATTTGTATAGTACGTTTCTAGGGCACGCGGAAAAAGGTACATTGACCTTTGACGATATCATCGGGGTAGGCAATCTTTTTTGTTAGGGTTCATTTTTTATCCTTTTATCATTACATACATTATCAGAGTGAAAGATAATGGTGTCGAGTGCGAAGTTCTTTGCAGGCCCTACGTCTTTTATTATATAATAGAGAAAGAAGATTATCCTGTACCTAAATTAATGAAAAAGCAAATTAATACTAATTTAAGTTATTTATTTCAAAATTAACATTAATTTAAGTTTATTCATCATGAGTTATTACAATTTTCATTATTACGTTAATAGTAGGTAAGTACTTTAAAAAGTAGGTAGGTAGGTAGTTGTATAAAACATAACCACTTCTTGGCAGTCAGGTAAAAAGACGAACTTTTAATGCTAAGCATTCTTAAGCAGCCAACTTTGAAGCATGCATAAAACTTCTCATAAAAGGTTGTCAGAGATACTTGACAGACTATTTATCTGTATCTATTTCATAATCATTTTATGATGATGACGACGTACAAGTCTCCGTCACATTGATTATAACCTAAAATATCGGCAGTCTTCTTTTTCATATCCGTTTTGGATTGATATACGTCACAAGACCACGTTTATTTTACATATTTATAGATGTTTACAATCATTATTTTTTCGGTTTCCGAAATATGCGACACTTTCCGCTTCTTTCGTGGTGACATAAAGTCTTTATGAGATTTTCATGTCGATGGACTCGATTTAATACTTGTAAAAATATATAAAACATCACAAAATAATGACAAAAACTTTAATACAAAAAGTAATAATACAACTAACAAAACAAACTTAATAAAAATTAAAACAATACTATATCCAAATTACTATAACCGAAAATTTTAAATCTCAAACTATCTACACGTAAGCGCATCCCAAAGCAGAATGAGGAATGAGTTCTACTACATCCGGTTTCTTAAATACGCACGGCGTGAGAGTTATCGCAAATCGTGTCGAAACAGGTTTATTATCTCTGAATGACCGCTTCTTTCACCATACCCCGTACCATGAGACACGCTTAGCGTATAACGGTACGTAATCTATAAAAAATGTATGAAAGCATTAACTGTCGTTTTGTTTCGATGCTAACATAATACTTGAGGTCAATGTACTTTTTTCCGCCTGCCCTAGAAACTTACTATACCAGATATTAAGGCTACTAAGCATTAATTTTCATGTAAGTTTTATGTTTTTAGGACTTGGGATTAATTAATTAATATCAATAAAAAGGTTTTAATGAATAAACGTAATATAAGCATAAACTCAGTTGGCGCCACTGTCGAGTAGGGTCCTGAAGTATAACTGTCAAAGGTTGCTAGCGTTAGCGCGGTCGTGAAAAGAAAGTTTACATTTAAATCATATTTAATACCTTAACACCGTACCGTATAAATACAGAGTATGCCTCAATGTTGCGCAGTCCCCTTTTGTTCGGAAAAAGGAGAACATGTTTCCGAAGGATTAAACTGTTTTAAAGCCGTGGTTAATAGCGATTCGCAAGGATAACTATATCCTTTCAAAACATTCGCGTGTTTGTAAAAAACATTTCAACCCTGACGATTATGCATTACCTAAAGAACCAAATACAGAAAATCGTAAGTAATAATGTTTCTTATTCCTAGATAACATTAAGTTCACGCTTGTTTCAGACTCTAAATTTACCCTGACCTTGATAACCGAGCAAGTTATACTTACTTTCATTTGTTTAATCTTTTGTTGAAAATTTTTCAGCTACTCCTAAACTCTTCGATCAACAATACAAACTAGATAACGGGTCACGTACAAAATCATAGCTAAATACTGTCCGCGTGAATATAAACTTAAACAGCTACATTTGTTTACTAAATAAATGAGACAAAAAATTAAAATAGTTTTAAGTTCAACCTAATTACAACCATCGCATCTAGTAATAAAGTTACATATCTTACGATCATTAGTCACAAAAAAACAAAGCTATACAATAATCCTATCACTTGGAAATGAAAAGACATACATTAAATAACATTTAGTGTGAAATCAACCCTAAGTTATAACAAATAAAGTTCTTTTTCCCGTTATTGCCCTGTTTTCTTCTTCGAATTTGTCCAGGAAGTATTGAGTCGCACTGAACACTAAAATAATTTATAATATGATCATAATTTTAATTAAAATTATTTTTATGTTTTGGGCATTTATGATTGTTGGTAAACATACTTTCCACTCACATGAATTCAATAAATATTTATTATAGTTTTTGTATGTATTAGAGCGATGCTGCAATTATATTAGTATTATAGTTGTAGTACGAATGGGTCGGCTCGACCGGGGAAGAAAGCTATAATAAAAAAGCCAAGTATCTATCGGAATTACACAAACAAAGACAAAAGTAGCAATTGCCATTATTTAAAGTTTTTTTTAACGAATCATTAAAAATTATTACAATACAAATCTACTTCATGCGTCTCTGTTCTGTTTCACAAATGATTGCGCGTGTATTGGTCAACATTGGCAAAACGTTTGTAGGGGTGGTTATGATCGGTTATTATGTTTCAAATATGTTATTATTTCTTAGTTTAGAGCTTAAAATATAACATGTTATAAAAAAGTAAGACACTCCGGCCGTTAAATTACTTTTTCAGGCATTATTCTTGCAACTTTTAAATACACATTGCGGCATTGTGAAACGTGTTTACATTGGCTCTGTTTCTAGTGAACTAAACGAAATAAGAGCTCACGTCTCATGTGCGCTCTTATTTACTAAGATGGATTTTTTGCGCCGACCCGACATCTAGTTAGTTGTCGTTGATCGAAGCCTAAACTAAAACCAAAAGCGGTGCCTAGTCGATTTTCCTGGAGCCATGAAAGTGAAAAGACAAAAGAAATTAAAAGAAAACATGCAGAGAGAGGTCTTCAACATCAAATGAAACGTGAAACTGCAAGACTATGATTAAATACACAGGAAAATCAATGTGAAGAACATTTTGTAAGTAAATAAGAAGTTTTCATACTCATTTATCACAGCAGCCTTTGTTGACATAAACTGCATCAGTCTCGTTAAATGCCTATGTTAATAGTGCTTCTAGGACTATTTTTACTGTGACAAATGATTTTTTTTTAATTTCCAGACTTGAAGAAACATGTGAAAAAATAGACATTAAAAATTCAGATAAAGATGTCTCACTACAATGCTCTTTATGCAAATGTGAAGAGAGCTTAACTAATACTGCCAATTTGTCAGATAATGAGAGTAATAGAAAAAGCACATTAAACATGTTCATAATTGAAAATTTTAAAGAAAAGCCTGATACAATACAATTTTACACTGGTTTTTATAATTATAACCATTTTATGTTTGTCTTCAACCTTTTCAGAGATGAAGTAAACAATTTAAAGTACTATCCATCATTACAGCCAGTTCGCGGAAAACATGCATTGACATCATCCGATCAATTTTATTTAACACTAATAAAATTCTTAACATGGATTTACCTTTACTGCAAATTCAATGTGTGTATTGCATTTCCTAGTTAGGAAACACCTTGAGACAAAAGGTAGCACTTGTTATTCCGCTTATGTGACTGTGTGGCGGTGCTGTCGTCGCACCGCAAGCGAAACACAACGAAGCCTAAATCGCGCTATCACACGGAGTGCCGGCCGCTCCCTGGGCAAAAGACCTTGCTTGGCAGGAGATCTCCCCTTTTCCTTCCACCGCCAAACTGTTGACTAACCGACGTCATCTAAACACGCAACCAACAACCTTCGTAAACTTCAACTTCTAACTTAATCATCGTCATAAAGTACCCCACCCATTCGCTCCCAAGCAGATATCATCTACAGTCTTGACATCTTGCAAGCCATCTAGCTATATAAGGTTCATCGTAGCACTGGAATAATAATGCTGCCTGTTCCTTCAAGCTACTTACACTCCGCGCTGAAGTATTCGGCACGGCTATGAGCCTTACTGCTCGCCTCTGCTCCACAGCACTCGCGCAGATTACTTGCCTTCTTCTCAACTCACCGCAGACTACAAGGCAACCCCCTGGCACTTGTACATTCGTTGACAACTAGACTGTACCATCAACCTCCGGTCTGAGCAGGAGGGTGATGTGGCGGCGCTGTTGTCGCACCACAAGCAAAACACAACGAAGCCTAAATCGTGCTATCAAAGTTCCGAATCAGTATCTACTATATAAAAATAAGTCGGGTTTTCCTTCCTGACGCTATAACTCCAGAACGCACGAACCGATTTCCACGGTTTTGCATTCGTTGGAAAGGTCTCGGGCTCCGTGAGGTTTATAGTAAAGAAAATTCAGGAAAAATTTCACCAGAAAAGCGGGAAAATCTATTTGCGTACAGCGCCATCTCTGATACATAGCATGTACTACAAACCAATATTTTAAGTAGATGGCGCCGGTGCGTGATACATTGTTTGACAGCTACTCATTGTTCTCTGCTTAGTTAATTTCATGTGACAAACCGGTATTGTGTTCACTGTGAAATTGTGAAAAAAAAGTAAAGAAAAAAGTTATTCGTTTCCTAACATTACAATTGGAAACCATCAAATCAATCACGTGTATTGTGCAAATTTTTATTAAATTTCAAAAGCAGGCATTTGTCTTTAAAGTGGTAAGTTTAACTGTGTAAATTATGTGGATCATGCATTTGAGGTTAAATTCACCATTCTGTCCATAGTCCAAAATGCCTAGAGGACGCCATGCGAACATCGGCCGCCGCACAAGACATGCAAGCCAGCAACAAGTGTATTCACAGAACTTAAGCGAAGAAAGACAAAATATAATAAGAGAAAATGCCCGATTGAGACAACTCGTGAGCACACGAAGATCATTGGCATCATACAATCGCTTGGCATTCCAATATGATCCCACTGCGAACTACAGCGATGGTGGAAATTTAGATATTGGACCAATGACGACTATATGCCGATATTACAATGCGTTAAAGTTCAAAAGAGAAACGGCTGGATTGTGGTGCGCAAGTGGAAAAGTCAAACTGGATCCGTTACTTACACCACCACAGCCATTGAAATCATTGTTCGATGGAAGTGATCCCGATTCCAGCCATTTTCCTCAACACATCCTTGAATACAATAACTGCTTTCGCATGACTTCCTTTGGAGATATCATTTGAGAAGGCGGCTTCATGCCGACTTGCAAGGTAAATAGCAAAGGAAATTCAGGAAAAATTAGGACTGATTCTGATTGAGGATCAATGCTTGACTATTGCAAACAAGCTACTGATGAAGTAGGAATGATTGCGCCAAATCGATCGATGCAAGATGCATTCAACCAAGAATTAAATCGAGAGCTGCAATATAATGTTGATACATTGCAGGAATTCATTCGAAATAATGTGCCGTTGCTGAATGAACAGCAAAAATAAGTATACGAAACATTAATGCAGGCGGTGGACAATAATACTGGTGGTCTATTCTTCCTGGACGCACCTGGAGGAACAGGGAAAATATTTGTCATTTCATTGATTTTGGCCACTATTCGATCAAGATGTGACATAGGAATTGCGGTGACTCTTCTAGATGGCGGTCGTACTGCACATTCTGTGCTTAAGTTGCCACTCAATTTAAACACAATTGATACTCCAACATGCAATATTTCCTGATGAAAATTGTTGATGCAATGCAAGCTCATTGTTTGGGATGAGTGCACAATGGCACATAAGAAATCACTTGAAGCACTTAACTTCACACTGAAGGATCTTCGGCAAAATAACAACATCTTTGGCGGCTTGATGATATTGTTGGCAGGCAATTTCAGGCAGACGTTGCCAGTAATTCCCCGTGGAACGCCTGCAGATGAATTGAATGCTTGCCTGAAGGCATCACCTTTATGGAATAACGTAAAAACATTATCGCTAACCATTAATATGAGAGTTCAACTTCAAAATGATCAAAATGCTGCACAATTTTCCAAACAATTGTTAGCTGTTGGAAATGGAAAAGTCCCAGTTGATGCGACATCTGGATTAATTACTCTTACCAACGACTTTTGCCGATTTGTAGACTCTCAATTAGCTCTTATTGAAAATTGTTTTCACAAACATTAGTGAGAATTATCAGAACTATGCTTGGTTAAGTCAACGAGCAATTCTTGCCGCAAAGAATAATGATGTACATGCACTGAATTTCACCATTCAATTAAAAATTGCTGGCGATTTGGTGACATACAAATCCGTTGATTCCATAACAAATCCCGATGATGTAGTAAATTATCCAACGGAGTTTTTGAACTCTCTGGAGTTACCAGGATTTCCACCACATAACTTGCAACTCAAAGTTGGTACAGTTATTATGATATTGCGTAATTTGAATCCACCGCGACTTTGCAACGGTACTCGACTTTCGGTAAAAAGACTTATACTGAATTTGATTGAGGCAACCATTATTAACGGAAAGTACGCAGGTGATAATGTAAGTATTCCTCGAATACCAATGATTCCGACTGATCTTCCGTTTGACTTCAAACGATTGCAATTTCCAGTCCGCCTGGCGTTCGCAATGACAATTAACAAGTCGCAAGGCCAATCGCTTAGTGTTTGCGGGATAAATTTAGAAAATCATTGTTTTTACATGAGCAGTTATACGTTGCGAGTTCGCGAGTTGGGAAACTATCCGCTTTGTTTGTGTTAACGTCAGACCAAAAAACAAAAAATGTGGTTTACCAAAGAGCACTTCAATGAAACGGATAATTTGCGGACACGTATAACTCTTCGATTCAGTATTTACTTTGGATTCACTTTCATTACTTACAGAAGTTCAACTAAATAACACTTCATTTTTGTAATCGAAAAGAATTCATTACTGATGTAAAATGAAATAAAAATTTTCCTTTTCAAATATAAAACAAAAAATTTTTCTTCTTCTTTTAATCACCAAACGAAATGTTACATAAAACGAAGCCATCTGGTGGCGAAACGGAGTTCGCCGGGTTTGCTAGTAATATATAAAATAGCTCCGAACTATCACAGGAAATTTTAAATAAATACTTAAGAGAACCCTAAGGCATGAACTAGTTTTAAAAATAAATTTGTTCTTTAAGTACAGTAAAAATAGAATTTAATTTTCACTAAATTTCCGATCAAATTTTTATTTTTTTAAGGACAGATCCAGGTGGCGCTTCAAGCGCCATCTTGAAAAATCGTTTCAGCCGATATATCGAAAACTATGCATTTTAAGGCAAAAGTTATAGAGATTATTATTGTAGAGAATAAAATTTCGCATTATTTGTTTCTAGTAAACTTTTTGCAAAACTTACCGTTTACGAATTATGGACCATTTAATAAACCAGTTTTTCTATCGTGGCCATAACTCTTGAAATATCAGGTTAATCAATAAAATGCATTAATCCATTTTTAAAAATCAGTTTACTGCAACACAAGTCTCGACGTGTACTTCGCGCTAATAATCATTGAGTTCCTGGGGCACCCATTTGTCAAGCTTTTTTACCTTGCCAAATTGACGCAAGGGGACCAAGATTGTTTTGATGACGAAGTCGAAAGCTGCTGCTAATTCAGCTGTAGTTTGGGATCGGAATTTCTAAAACGGAAGCGGGCAAACCAATTACAGTTCGTTCGTTTATAGTATTCGCTCTGTGAAAGTCGTTGATGTTGCGTCAAAGAATATATACACTACGCGAAAAGAAACGACACTTAAGCATGTGTGCACGTAAAATCGCTTGCGGCTATGTGTGGGTGTCTGGATGTGTGCGGGGGCCTTGAGAGGCGCGCGGGGCGTGGAACGGGCAGTCGCCGACTGCCCGGGCCGAGGGCTAGTAGTAATACCGATATTTGTCAGTATTAGTTAATATGAATATATTCGTCAGGTGATATAATACTTCTATTAATATATGAATATTACTGATATCTTAATGTACATATTACTATTCTATTTATGTAGGTATTAAGTTTATGTTACCAAGTAACGTTATTAGTTTTTATAGCCGTGTATGCTAGGTTTGTATGCTTTGATAAATATTAATGTTGTTATTAAATAAATGATATTATAGTATAATCTATAAGTATTACTGAAAGTGATTTTAAGTAATTAGAAATAAAATAAATTCCACTGCACAAAACAAGGGCCCTTGTTTTGTTAGTTTAAATTTTAATAACGTTTTATGATACCTAAAAATATGTGAACTCATTTTAACGAAAGTAGATATGATCTTAACAAGAATTATGGGGAAATACCATGACAATAAAACTAATATATCGCCAATAATTTTATTATATTACATTAACTGAAATATACACTATTAAAATACCACTAGAGAGTCAAGAAATTTTGGATATCTATAAAGAGTTTTTGTATTTGTTCATTGTTGTATTTATGGATTATTTCATTAGAAATAAAATGACTTATCTCATCAGCACATAGGGAACAATTTGTTGGCCGCCATGTCCCAGGAAACCCGCATACCTTTGGATTTTCTAAAAAAATTATACATGCTACGAATTTTTGCAATTGTTAGAAATAATAATGAAAATTAAAAAATTAATCGAAAAATTCAAAAATATATAAGAGTAGATTATTTTTAAAGGATCGTAGGTAATACTGATTATTGCGTACTGAAATACTAAGTGTTGGTTAATTATTTTAGATTACCATGAACTGTCGTGCATATTTGGTTTTGTCGGAAGTTTTAATATTCCTCATTTAATAAAAGTTGATTTAAAATTGAACGTATCTTTCACTATCTAAATACATAAGTTTACATAATATATAACACATACCTACTATTGTATCTTCTTTGGTACAAGTCTATAATATTCCATTTCGGTTTGATATCAACCCTAGCGTTACACGCTTCAACTCAAGGTCACCGGCGCTTAAGCTCTCACGTACAGGGAGTGTCACCGCTGTGGTTGCGTGCCGTTTGTGCCGCGTAACCGCGTTGCTGCTACGACGGTTATCATATTCCATAATTACTCGAAATTTTAACGTATCCGTGATTACTAAAAAGATTCAAATGCAATACGTAACGCTAATCAATAAACAAGTGAGTAATGTTGAAAAAAAAAGAAATGTTTTTAAAATAAAACTAATTTGAAATTAGAATTCTTAGCCCAACAAAAATTATTTTGATTTGAAATAGCCAGTTAAACTAGAGAATATTTACAGAGACAACAGCCTTTTGGATAACATTGTTCAGAGACCCGTGACGGGATAACCATCAGCAGTTTTCTTACACGAAAGTCTGTGGAACCCAAATTCGACGATGCCGAAACCACAGGGACACTGTTAAGGCTGACTGTTAAAATAGCCGCTCTTAGTCGAGTTCCTGCGGTTACGTGCAAGCTTTCTCCGTCAAATAATGTGCCAAGATTAATACACGATAAAGCATTACACGCTTAATGAGTGATTAGATTCCTTAGTCAAAACAGCTTTCTAGTTAACCTGATTTAGGTCACTGTGGAAATTATGAAATAAATCTTTCTGCACACACTGTATCAACCGAATATTGATACAAACCACTGTTTTTGGTTAACTTTCTGTGGAATATTCTCGCTGAGGTAGGTTGTCTAAGAGCGAGGAGATCTCGGGTGTCGGCACAAGATTTTCATAGGAATTTTAAGTTAGAAGCACAGACACTAAATAACCTAAGCCGTAATTATATTAACTTAACATTTTTCAGTAATTACTTTAGTTTTACCAAGATAGTGTAATTCAAAACTTCAATCACATTCCTCCTCCTTCTCCTCAAAATAAATAATGTTAAGTTGATGTAATTGCGTCTTAGGTTATTTAGTGTCTGTGCCACTAACTTGAAACTCTTATGAAAATTTTGTGCCGATGTCCGAGGCCACTTCGCTTTTAGATAGAAATTCTGGATCTGCCCTTAGGAAATGGCGAAACAAGTGCTCCGATATTGATATAAGCTGCAAGTTCGTCGTCGTCGATTATCTGCTGGTTTAGCTGTTGTCATAATCTGTCAAAAATTCCGCACAGTGAAAAAATTTTGTGGGAAATTTTTGGAGATAATTTAATATTACATGGCATAGGAAAAAGTACAACCGAGTCATTATCGAAGAAAAAAAATTACATGTATATAAAACTATGTTACGTCACATAGCATTAATGAGTAAAACAGCCAAACGTTTCAGTTTCTGTGATACCGTCCCACAACAGAAATTGTAATGCAGCATTGTATTAATGAAATAAATCTAATGCGCCCCGCATTAATTACAAAATCCTGCATTGTTCCGTTCCGATCTTTACGAGTAGATACTGAAAACTATCTTTCATATCATTGTCATCTAAAAAACTCAGAATTAATGAAAAAATATCATATAGTCAGATTCATAAGCTTGCCACCTTTCTAATAAGCATTATAGTTATAGATAGTTATAAACTTACTGGTATTCTTATAAAGACTTTTCTTTTATTAAACGATTCATCACGTCGTGAGTTTCTTTGGAATTTCACGGCTGTTGAATGAGGGTTTGGGCGGGCCCGCAGTCAACTTGTCGACTTGGATTACTTGAGTCTTGCGTCACAAATCACAATGTAACCGGTGCCGATGGACTGACGTGCTGTGCTGAGTCACCCTTCAATATTGTCGCTTGTAATGCTAATTTTCAAGTTATACGTGTTCCAATTTGCATATTAATGCGTTATGAGGTACAAATTTGAAGCTGTATTTGTTTATAATAGCCAAGCCATTACTTCATTTCTTTGTTGAAAACTCATTCAACCTGATTGCATAATTGGGAACTTGATATTTTACTGTTACTTTTGTAATGAAAGGATGCTTTCAAACGACTTTAATTCTAAATGATCTATAAAGCGGTGCTGACGATGATAATATTCCTAATCACTTTCGACACACTTTCTGCACAACTTAAAAGTTGTCGCAGTGGACAACTTATAAAATGTACGGGATATATTATAGTGACGTATGTGCACATGGAATAGATATAAGGTTTTTCTTATATATTGTCAGAGTAACATTGACAATTGACATATATTTATGTGAATTTATTGTTTTGTTATGTTGAGCCGTGGTAGCTTAGGGGTAAAGCGACTATCATACATTTTACTGTAAGCGGGAACCTGAATTCGATCTCCAGCAGCACTAATTAAATTGTCAATTGCAATTTTTAGTGCTCATGTACCACGGTACCACGTGCTCGACGGTCAAAATAGTCAGGAAACCGAATGCCTAACGTGAAATATTTCGAAGGCCTATGAAGTCTGCAGTGTTGACAACTTGTAGTATTTTCCCCTAAACTGGGGAATATTCTTGAAGTACAAGATATTTTTGGGGTATAGATTTTTTGCAGTTTTTTTTAGCAAAAGTTTTTACATTGTGTCAAAACTATCAAATAAAAATTATGACAATTCTTTTAAAGAATTCAGTTACTTTTTGGCTTCAGCTACTTTGGAGGAAAACAGTTGTGCGAATATGAATATATATACCAGGGTATTTTGCAAAATGGAAGTCGGTCAATACGCAATTAAGCACCGCGGCAGCCTAATCATTTCATAACTCTCAGAATAATCAGAAATGAATGAGAAGGTACATGTGACCTGTCCACATATTATAGGCGGTCACTTTATTTGGGTACCTCTATTGTTTGGAACAAACATTTTCTCCGAAATTTTATTAAAATTTAATTTACTTAAAATGGTAATAGTAGCTATTTCTTAATAGCGACGCTATTTTTGGTGTTATTCAAATAAATATCAGAATATATTTATTGACACTTTATAATTTTATTTTTCTATTCTCATATTTTTTTATGGGCAAACGAGCATGTGGCTCACCTGATGTTAAGTGACTACCGCCGCCCATGATCAACCGGAACACCAGGGGAATTTTGAAACGTACAGTGGTGGACCGCCAAGCATCCAGATGGTGTGGATGGAATCGGGACGTTTGCCGCGTAGTGCGTTCACGAAATTTGGCGGCTGGGGTTATCCGAACAACTCCTCAGAGCACTCTCCATGGTATATGCGAAAGAAAATACAAAGAGATGCAACATCTCTTCGCAGTGCCAGTGAATCGAGCCGATCGGAAAGCACTCGGTCATCCACGATTCGAGCCGCTCTGCGCTGGATGCGGTCAAGTGGAAGGAGCTGGTACTGGGGAGCCCCAGCCCAGAGATAGGAACAGTATTCCATGTGCGGCCTAACCTGCGCCTTGTAAAGTTGCAGGCGGTGTGCCGGCATGAAATACTGTCCCGCTCTGCTGAGCACGCCAAGCTTTTTAGAGGCCAATTTGGCCTTCCCTTCCAAGTGACCACGAAACTGCACGTCACTCGATATGTCGACGCCGAGGATTCCGATACTGGCTGAGGCAACAAGGGGAGTGCCTTGAAACTGAGGGGATACGACAAAGGGGTTCCTTTTAGCGGTTAACGTGCAAACTTGTGTCTTCTGGGGGTTAAACTGGACTAGATTTAGTCGCCCCCAATCCGTGACTCTGTCCAGCAGAGACTCGACTTCAGACACAAGTTTGTCTCGGCACTCAGAGACGTTTTCCCGAGAAATATTGGCTCGGCCGGTATAAAGAGCATCACCAGTGCTGTCATCTGCATAGCAATGAATGTTACGGGTTTGCAACATATCATTGATATGCAGAAGAAACAGCGTTGGCGATAGCACGCAGCCCTGTGGAACACCATCATTAATAGGCTTGCAATCGGAGCTTGCACCGTCTACAACGACCTTGATGCTCCATTCTGCAAGAAAACTGGTGATCCAATCGCACAATTTCTCGGGAAGCCCATAGGAAGGGTGCTTCGAAAGAAGCGCTTTGTGCCAAACCCGATCGAAGTCCTTCGCAATGTCCAAACTAACGGCCAATGCCTCCCCCTTGGACTCTACTGCCTCCGCCCATCTATGAGTTAGGTAGACCAGAAGATCAGCAGCTGACCTACCACGGCGAAAACCGTATTGGCGGTCACTAATCAGCTGGTGATCCTCAAGGTACCTCATGAGCTGGCAGTTTACAATTGACTCCATTGTTTTGGAGAACAAGGAGATGATGGCAATAGGCCGGTAGTTGGACGGGTCTGAGCGGTCGCCTTTTTTAGGGATCGGGTGGACGAAAGCCGTCTTCCATGATTTTGGGACTAAGCCTAGGGAGTAGGAGTACCGGAAAAGACGCGTTAAAACCGGTGCCAACTCTGGAGCACACGTCCTCAGCACAATTGGGGGGATTCCGTCAGGCCCACTCGACTTGTGGATGTCCAGGGAGAGGAGTGCTTTGCGAACCGAGCGCTGAGTGAACTGCACTTCCAACATGGAGCACTCACACCGCGGGATGGTCGGCGGCGTACTCCCCCCGTCATCGAGAGTCGAGTTAGACCAAAGAAAGAGCCTAGAAGATCGGCTTTCTCCTTTGCGGTTGGGCCAGTGAGTCGTCCTCCCTGTGCAGAGATGGAAGAGATGGCTGACAGAAATTCCCCTGGACAACCTTGGCGAGAGACCAAAATGCACGGGTTCCAGAAGGAAGACGAACTAGTTTCTCGCCAATTCTGCCTATGTGCTCTGACTTTGCCTTGGCAATGACTCTTTTGAAGGACCTAGAGGCGGAATTATACTTCTTTTTCAGAGCGCTGGTGTTTACATCCCTGGACGCTGACGCGTCAGTCCAGGCTTGGTAGCATAATTAGTTAATTACGTTATTAAATTTTATAGTTTTATTTAATAGTTTTATTAAATTTTATAAATTGCTAATAATTATTAAATTTTTTAGCTTTATTAAATTTTATATATTGCTAATAATTAGTTAATTACATTATTAAATTTTATAGTTTTAGCACGCCTATTTTAAAGTAGGTACATTATTGGAAAGTGCCTGTAGCATACAATATTATTCAAAAACCTTTGCAATCATCAGTGGCAGCAGCACGGATATTTAGTTTTGGTGAGTGTGCAACCAGTATCTTCGTACCATCTCCAGTTTGGGTTTAAATAACTAATAGACTAATACAACGTATAAAATTTTAAGAAGATTTCTGCAATGAGGGTGATCGGTTGAGTTAGCTAGCAACATATACCACTTCTTGCTGTCAGTGTGCTTGTTGTGAGGTTGATATTTGGAAAATATTTACTCGTAACATGGGTTCTAAATTACTTATTTTGATATTTTGGTTATAACTTTACAATAAAATATTTCAGTTCTAGGTTTTAGAAAAAGTTTACGTCATTACAAATTATGTAAGTGGTACAAATAAAAATATTGTAACGTATTATATTTTATAGAAATTTATTAAATTGGTGCCTGGATGACAGATTTTATTGAAATCGTGTGTTTTGGAAATTATATTTAGATACAAATTACATACTGATGAAATATGAATAATATATTTTGATCTTACCGACATAATAGAAAAAACTAAACTGGTTATTTGAATAAAAAATTATGAAGGCAATTAATTTAATTTAAATGTTCGTGATTTTAAAAAAATACTTAAAAAAGGGCTCGATACAATATAATTTCTCAAAAAGAAGGGAACTTTAAAAAAAGGAAAAAAAGTCGGACTGATAATAGGTTTCGAACCAGGGTACTACGATTTCGGGACAGCCCGATATCCCATTTGAGCTCTTATAATCGCTTAATGCACTTCCAAAATTTATCTTCTTATTCTCAAGATATTGTAGCAGTTTTTTATTGTCTGAAAACACGGATAAAACGACCATTTTCTAAAAATAAATCCCAGCTAGATAAATTTATTGCCCCCGAAATCACCTGGATACTAAATTTCATGAAAATCGTTGGAGCCGTTTCCGAGATTCGGATTATATATATATATATATATATATATATATATATATATATATATATATATATATATATACAAGGATTGCTCGTTTAAAGATATAGTACCCGGTTGACCGATGAACCGGTCAACCGGTCGACCGGTTGACTGATGAAATACGAATAATATTTTTTGATCTTAGCGACAAATCATGAGTGCAATTAGTTTAATTAAAATTTTCATGTTTCATGAAAATAGATTTTCTCATAAAAGAAAGGAAGTTGAAAAAAAATTAAAAAAAGTCGGAAAGTCGGTCCTGGGCTCGCACCATGGTATTACGATTTTGTGACCGCCCAATATACCAATTAAGCTATTTGTAATCATTAATAAACTGTCAAAATTTACCTTCCTATTCTAACGATATTGTAGCAGTTTTTCATTGCCTAAAATCACGGACAAAAAGACATTTTCTAAAAAGAAATTCTAGCTAGATCGATTTATTGCCCCCGAAACTTTTATCGTTGGAGCTGTATCCGTGATTCCGATCATACATATATATATATATATATATATATATATATATATATATATATATATATATATATATATATATATATATACAAGAATTTCTCGTTTAAAGGTATAGGATATTAAATTATCCCTCTGATTTCCCGTTTGCGTTACATTTGACCTATCTTTTTTTCCTAATTATTTTTCCTAATTATTTTGCGCAAGGTGTTACGATGAATGGTCTTCACTTTCACTTCTTAATGGTTTGTCCAATGAAACTTTTGTCACGCACTGCCGGTAACCAATAGCACACCGCCCCGCCTTGAAGAATAGGCGTGCACTGTATCCCCGGTCTAAATAGCCATGACAATGTTACTGTCCCACGATACTGCAACTGCTTCAACTGCTTTGCAAGCATTGCTTGATGATGTTATCGTGTTGTAGGTACCGGTTTATCGTTTAGTTTTACAGAGAATGGTCCCTTTCGCCGTCTAACACACTACGATTCTCAATGTTTTCGCGTAGATTACGTAATTCTTAGATTTTATTCAAAGGTGTTCTTATGACCTATGTCAGCTATTTTGTTGCCGAATGCATGATTATTTAATAAGTTCAGTTTTAGTATTTTACACTTCCTTTTTAATCAAAGTAACCAAAATTTGCATACTTGAAGTCACAACATTATGTAATAATTATGTCAATGTAAATATTTTTCTGTTTTAATGCTATTTTTAGGATTGAAATTTTATCCGTCATTTTCAACCACATTGACAACTAGTCATACAGGGAATCGATCATCACCACATTTAGCCTCGTGTGTATATGTTTTTACAGCCGACTATAGGAATAGCTGGAAAACCTCATCATGAACTCAGATAGCTGGTGTCATCTGTCAACCATATCATATATGTCAGATGTAAAAAATGATCCACAGCATGTTTTAAATTTTTTCAAAGCTCGCAATCCGTCTTGTCTATTGCGTACGTATCCTCCATATTATTTAAAACTTCAGGTTTGGTTGCTAGCCCATCCCCTCAGTGGAAACGAAACGTGTTTATGCAATTCATATATGTCATTAACTACCTTTTCCTACGTCGCCACGTGGGGAAATGCCTGTAGATAATCATCCATACAGAATTTATGTTGTGTGTATGCTTATGGATACAAATGTTAGAAAGACAAGATTGCTCTACACCACCCGTGGCGTTACTTTATACAACATTTGTGAGTAACTATGAGAGAGGTTCATTACAGAAGAAGAATAATAAAGGTATTGTTTTAACGAAAGTTATAGTATATAAATATTGCTTTTCATTAAACATAGGTAAAGATTTGTATTAGACTTAACACATTTTTTATTTTTCATCAAAAAATCCATTGTCGGACTTGGACCCACTCTGTTGTATGGAGTATTTAAAAATTTTACCCCCCCCCCCCCCCCTTTACTGATACCCGCCCCTCCCTTTTACTTATAACCTGGCAGCCAGAAAGGGGATCGCAGTACCAGACTACCAGACGTCTCTGGCGTCTCCCTCTCGTCTAGACGTCAAAGCCAATCTGTACATCTATGTATATGAATAAAACTGATGTGTCTATATGTAATATGGAAATAAGTGCATTTTATCGAGCTCAGGGGTTATTTGCATGTCATTAAAACGTGAATTGTAAAAATGTTGTCTGCCTTTTTAACTTTTGATACGACCTGGGGACCTTCAAGAAAAGAGCTTAGGTACTCCTTTCTAAAGGGCCGGCAACGCACCTGCAATTCCCCTGATGTTGCGGTTGATCATGGGCAGCGGTAGTCACTTAACATCAGGTGAGCTGCATGCTCGTTTGCCCCCTCTTCTATAAAAAAAACTTCCCGCCAAGAAGATTGAAAATTTTCAAAAATCGAGAAGTTATTGGTTTTATAGAATAAGGGTGACAAACGAGTATACAGTCCGTCTGATGGTAAGTGGGTGCTGTCGCCCATAGACTACATTTATCATCGATTAAGAATGAAAACGCAGATGCGTTGCCACCCCTGAGGACTAAGATAGAATGCCTCATTTCCAGTAAAAAAGGGTCTCCGGATCTTCTACACTGACCATACGAAACACAGCAGTGTTAAGCTGCTATTTTACGCTGGTAATCTGTGAGCCCATTCGTGCTACAACCAGTATATAGCTGCAGCATGGCTCTACCACTGTCTGTCTGTCCAGCCTAATCTTCGGAATAGATGAAACGATTACTATAAAACTTGACGAACAGATAGTGAGCAACGCCGGGAGAGATTGTAGCTATATTGTGTACGAAAAACTTAGAGAGTTTTTCGTTAAAAAGTAAAATAGTTAAAATAAATGGTCACTGATTATTACTTTAAACAATCTAAATGACGCCACTTTTACAGATCCCTCCGAGGCAAAGCGGGGCGGGTAGCTTGTTTTAAATAAAAATATTTTCACTTTGACTATTGCATCTTTCACGCAGTCCCCTGCGGTCTCGAGAGTTCACATCTGGCATAAAGGAAATGATATGATATACCACCATACATCTGACTTAGAGTTGTACTGGCCTTTACCATAGTCTAAGCTTTATATGGGCGGGAAGAAATGGTCCGTCCGTCTTTCAGTCCGTCCATCTGCCTGTCAAAACCTTATTTTTTCCCGCGGTCTTTAATGACACATATTTTGACACTCGCAAACTGATCAAAACTTATAGGGTATTTCCCGTTGACCTAGAATCAGGAAATTTGGCAAAAATTACACATCATAAGGCAAGGAAAAAATATTTTTGATTACAAATTTACATTTGCGGCTGTAGCATCTACTGTGATCACCCATTACTATCACCTATTATTCACCTATCATTGCTCCTATTATTCACCTATACTTCCTATTATTGCCGATATGAATAAACCGTAATAAGGTTATTAGAAAACCTCAAGGCGCGAGTTCTATTCGCAATTGATTCACTCTAAAACTGTTGTCGATTTAGTTTTAAAAAGTTTCAGATGTAGAAATACGGTTCGCTGGTTTAAGCATAGTACCGTTTTTCTGCGTACAACCTGTCTGCATGACCCGTGACTTAGGTCAGCGGACGCCGCCGCACTGCGCCGACAGCGCTGTGCAAAATTGTTAATTGCATCAATTTCGGTCTTGCTTCACGGTGCGTTGGTGCATATTATCCAATGTAACTTTTCACTTATAATAAAAGTACCTGGATGACCGAGCTTTTCTCGGTTTTAATTTAAAAAATTTATGCAATTAGTTTAACTAAAATTTTCGTATTTAAAAAAAAATACTAAAGGCATGGGCTCGAAATAAATGATTTTCTCACAAAAGAAGGGAACTTGAAAAAAAAAGGAAAAAAAGTAGAATCGATGACAGGACGTGAACCAAGGCATTACGATTTCGCGACCGCTCTATATCCACTTGAGCTATTACGATCATTAACGCAATGTAAAATTCTTATATTGTTGCAGGATTTCATTGCCTGAAAACACGAACAAAAAGACATTTTCTAAAAATAAATCCTAGCTAGATCGATTTATTGCCCCCGAAACTCCCTGGACACAAAATTTTATGAAAATCGTTGTAGCCGTTTTCGTCGAATCGACGACGCAAGTATGACTTGATCATCGGCGTACAAAAGGCATTTGATGGTTATCTCATCCATTCTTAACCCGCATTCTTCATCTTTCAAATTTTCCAAACAACTGTCCATAAATAGGTTGAACAGCCACGGGGAAGCTACACAGCCCTGATTGACACCTTTATGGATGCCAAACTAGTCCGAGTAGGCCCCGTTGATCCTAACACAAGCACTCGAGTCCCTATATAGAGACTTTAATGCCTGTATTAAACCAGCGCTCAACCTAAATGAGTTCAGCGTTTGCTATAATACATCCTTATCTACTCTGTCATAAGCCTTTTCCAAGTCCATGAACGCACAAAAAACTTTTTGGTTTTTCGCCAAAAACTTCTCCGCGATCATGCACATGGAAAAGACTTGATCTGTACACCCTATTCGCTTTCTAAATCCCGCTTGCGCTTCCCAAATTTTTTCATCAGTTTCCTTCATAACTCTCTCAATTAGTACCTTAGCATACAGTTTTCCCACAATGCTAAGAAGGCTGATACCACGGTAGTTTTTACAGTCCTGTTGTGACCCTTTTCCCTTAATAATTGGGACTATCACGGCTTTGCACCAATCTCTTACCTACTTTCATGCTTTTCATTGCTTTCATTATTTCATCTATACTTATCTCTTTCATCTTCTTTCGGAATTTCTACTTCATTTAGTTCACGCGTCTCCTCACTCATAAATACGCTTTCAAAATATTCCTTCCATCTCTTTAGACTCTACATTTCATCATTCGTCTCGTATCACATTCAATCTAGGCTGTTTTGAATGTCCCCTGGTATTTCTTACGAGTTTCTAGAACATTTTAATATTTGCCTGGAAGTTATCCGATATTCTTCTATCATTCTTATCCGTTCTTTCTTGCTTTTTCCTTTCAACTAATTCTCTTACTCTCTTATTTAGACGTTTAAATTCTGCCTTTTTTCTTTCAATCTCATTATTCATACCGCCAGAATTACCAGCTTTGGTTGCTAGTAAATCTAGCCATGCTCTCTTCTTTGCTTCAACTTCCATACATACCTCATCATCCCACCATAACGTATTGTCTTTCCTTTCATTCGTTCTCTTACTAACACCACATACTTTGGTAGCTGCATCCACTAAACCTTTCTGAACATTATGCCACACATTCTCCAAGTCTAACTCATTCACACACACCTCATCTAAATTACTTATGTTTCCTCTCAGTCTACATTGGTACTTGTCTTTTACATCTTCATCTTGTAACCTCTCAATTATTATACGCTGTAACGCAGTGATAGACACAGATGTCCGATGCCGCCAACGTCTGAATAAGCCCCTAATTCGGCATAAGACCAGGTAGTGGTCCGTCCCTACGTTGGACTCCCGGTAAAACCTTGTATCCACCACTGCGCTCCTCATTCTTTCATCCACAGTTATAAAATCTATCACGCTTCTATCATCACCTCTTTCCCTAGTATACATATGAATCTTCTTATGACGAAAGAAAGTGTTCGTCAGAAAAAGATTCCTTTCCACATACGGTGAGGAGGTTTTCACCATTCTCATTAATACTTTCATTATCAAACGTTCCCAGTATCCTTTCGTAGCCAAGCCTCCTCCCCCCAACCCTTCCATTTAAATCTCCTAACATAACAATATTTTCATTTTCCTTACATTTCATTAACATCATCCTTACCATCTCCCAAAACTGCTCTCGGATATAAGTGGGCTTAGACATGTCTGGGGCGTAGACCCCTAGAACAAACAACTTCTTTAGGCCCACTTTTATTCGTATCCATAGCAGTCTCGGGCTTACACATTCATACTATTTCACGGATTGACCCATTCTTTCTGAAAGGATGATACCGAATCCCTGGCATGCTCGCTCGGTCTCGTCTATACCGGACCAGGACGCGGTATATATGCCATGTGTAGTGATGTACTTTCCCTTCCGCTTCGTCTCAATTACACATAACACATCTATTCCTCTATCATGCATCATATCGCATACTTCATACATCTTATCATTCATTGCTCCACATATATTCAGCGTAGCTAGACGGGCATTATTACACTTTTAGTGGTCAATATATCAGGATATTATAGAATTCTGTTAATTTACAATTAAAAGGAAGCTAGGTAGCTATGTAATTAAAATTTAAAATTTCAAATATCAATTTTTAATATGTTTTTACTGGAAGTACCTAGGATCCCATGGATTTGTAACTTGTTATAATTTAAAAAAAAATGGTCGATACCACTGAAAAGTTTCTATGTGCGTGTCAAGAAATCACTGAAAGTAAATAAAGAAAAAAGAAAAAACCAGAGTTTCATAAATACTCAGAAGTTAATGATGTCCATAAGACACCGTTTTGGAAGAAACACCTGATCAAAAGTGTCAAACTTCCTCGTCAATAATCAAAGAAAAGTACCAAAATTGCATAAATTAGTAGAAGGTAGGCAAAATATTCACAGCTCCACGAATTTCAGAATACCGTCTCACATGTGTGGGTGCACGAAGATATACGCACGTTTTGTACGCACAGTAAGGCCGGTTTCAGAGCTCGACCGACCGTCGGTGCGTACGTCGGTCGCGCTTACCTTTTGTATGAAAATTCACAAGTCGTTACCGACCGAACGCACGCGTATGTAGCTACGCACTGCGTACAAGGACCGTCGGTCGAGCGCGTCCGCATGCGTACCGTCGGTCGACCGACACGCTATGGAAACATATTGACGCGTTCAGTGCTACTCCGACCGTGTGCAATTTATTACAGGAAACGGAAGAAAAAAGAAAATATGCTAACTACTGAAAAACGAGGCTCTAAACATTGACTGGTGGCGGAAAAGCCACAAGATCGAAAGTAGAATTACTAAAGCGTAGGCATCAAGTTCACGCTAACCAATCTTGGGTTTGCTGCATTTTTCGAAATAATTCGTATAGCGTTTATGAAATGATTTATTTTATTCATTAAATATTAAACTCAGAAACATTCCAATTAAAAGTAAAGATAACCTTGCAGGTTTTTTGCACTTTATAGTGTGACAGGGTCGTAACTCTTATATTATTTGATCGTTATTGGTATAATGTGTGATGTTCTAAAAAAATAAATGAGGTGACTCTATTAATTCATCCATAATTTTTTATTTATTGATTTAGAAATCTGTTAGAGTATAATTTAAATTTAGAATAATATTGGATTTTTTGTACGTACTTCTTACTTCCTTTGTTTCAAAATAAGCGACATGATTAAATTTGGGTGCAACATAACATAACTGAACTGCGGTGTTATTATTTTTGAAATTAACGAAAATATTTACACAAAAGCTTCAACGCATCCAAACTTAATGACCGTTAATTAGTACAATTAGCTCACAGCAAATTGCACATATGACTCAAATAATGAGCGTAAATTGAGGCAACTTTACACTTCTGATTTATTGTCCTGCACTTGTACGATTTCGTCGAAAGAGAAAACAGACCAGTTCTGAGCGGACGGATATTACGAGCAGTTAATAAAATTGTATAATGAATATTTATAAAAAAGCTCAATCACAAAAGTCACAATTTTTTCCTCCAGGTCACGAGGAGAAACCATTAATCAAAAAAATTCCACTTAACCATGCAAATTACGAGCTTGTTTTCACTCTATAATTATAATTCAATTTAAATGTTGTTAAAATACGTTCGTAAAAAAAAAAAACAACGCGCAAATAACTAGTGCAATAATATGCCTTTACTTTATACATTCATTTATTTCTTACAAAAGCTAAGAAATAGTTCAAACATAAAAAAAATAATTACATTTGAGTAGGTTATTAGTATGACGACTACTTGTCTTAAAATCGAAAATTAAATATTATTCTGAATACAGTTGTTATTAATAGGATCTTGTCTAGCGTTAGTGCTGGTTCATATTAAAGCTTTATTTGTATATTTAGTATCACATTCCAACCCTGTAACTACATTTTGTCTGTTTCGACAATTTAAAGTTTAGTTCTATATAAGCTGTCCCTAACTCCTGTAATTTATAAACCATATATTATTCACTAAGACCTGAGAGAGCACTGTCTAAGGTTTTACCATGTTTACGTTTATGAAATCAATTTTAAGTTTGTCGAAGCTAAATAATCGGTGAGTACCAACCAAATAGTTTGATATCTGTGCATTCCCTTACCATACGAAACACATCAGCATCAAACTGCTATTTTACGCTGGTATTCAGTGAGAGAGTGGTCCTATCCCAGTTCGGCTAACCCATTAAACCATAATATAGGATTTATCATCCTTTTTACAGAATCATCATTTGAGACTGAGAATAATTTTTGAGAGTGTTTTTACCTAGTAAGTATTTTTATAAACAAATATTTCGTTGCACAAAATATATGGGCATGAAAATTAATATTCAATTCTAAAACTTAGGTTAATTCAAATGTGACAATGCAACAAAGTTGCAAAGAGGTAAATCAAGTGCTTTGGAACCAATTTTGTAAATACTTGCGTATTCAAGGCCTGCGACATCTTGTTTAATAACGAAAGTTGCGGTTTACATTGCATGTTACTTATCGATTCTAGTATTGATTTCAGGAGCCTTAGTAGTTAGTATGTTGCAATGTTTATGCATTGAGATGCTTATTTAAAATAACCGTTTTTATTACGTATCACAAGGAATGAATCTTCCTATCGGCATACTTACTATGTCGTTTTAACAGTAATATTTAAATAGTAATTATACGGTGAAATATTAATGGACTATAACTTCATCAGTCTGGGCTTCGTATCATCGAAAATTACATTTTGAATCATGTTTTATTTTTTTTTCTACCTCATTAGTCTAGTGGTCGTAGGTGCTACTGCTGACCATGTGATCCCGGTTTCGAATTCTGGCTCGGGCAAAAATCAGTTTATTAGATTTCGCTGCCAAAAAGCTCGCAGTGGTAGCCCGGAATTAGGATGTCGGTGGCGTTTCAGCTCTGTGCCTCTGAAAGCACATAAAGCCATTACTTCTGCACGTGATATCTCTCCGGTCGTGTAAGTTTGCTTTATGATTGGACTATAAGAGTAAAGGAATGTATAGTGATATGTGCTTTACGCATACATTCGGTCAATATTATCTTTTCCTGCACAGATAGCTAATCTCCGTTGAGACTGGAAGCCAGGACAGAAATTCGGTCTGGATGACATTATATCCCCCCAGGCCCCTTAAAATTCTCATGCAGTCGCATGCGCCCGGCAAATCCTGAGCGGTCGCATGCGACGGCATCCACCCGCAGCACTTAAAACCATTAAAACTTATATTTGGAGACTACTTTCTATGAAGAAGTTTAGTATTATAAAATCTAGACAAAATTCTCTATAGAAAAGTCAGGTTTTAGTTCATTACAAAAAGAATTGTAAGAAATAAAAAAGAAATGTAAAGAAAGAATTGTATTTTGATAACAAAAAAAAACAAAAGAAATTGTGCGATTGGATCACCAGCTTTCTTGCAGATCGGAGCATCAAGGTCGTTGTAGACGGTGCAATCTCCGATTGCAAGCCTATTAATGCTGGTGTTCCACAGGGCTGCGTGCTATCGCCAACGCTGTTTCTTCTGCATATCAATGATATGTTGCATACCCGTAACATTCATTGCTATGCAGATGACAGCACTGGTGATGCTCTTTACACCGGCCGAGCCAATATTTCTCGGGAAAACGTCTCCGAGTGCCGGGACAAACTTGTGTCTGAAGTCGAGTCTTTGCTGAACAGAGTCTCGGATTGGGGACGACTAAATCTACTCCAGTTTACCCCAGAAGACACAAGTTTGCGCGTTAACCGCTAAAAAGAACCCCTTTGTCGTATCCCCTCAGTTTCAAGGCACTCCCCTTGTTGCCTCAGCCAGTATCGGAATCCTCGGCGTCGACATATCGAGTGACGTGCAGTTTCGTGGTCACTTGGAAGGGAAGGCCAAATTGGCCTCTAAAAAGCTTGGCGTGCTCAGCAGAGCGGGACAGTATTTCATGCCGGCACACCGCCTGCAACTTTACAAGGCGCAGGTTCGGCCGCAAATGGAATACTGTTCCCATCTCTGGGCTGGGGCTCCCCAGTACCAGCTCCTTCCACTTGACCGCATCCAGCGCAGAACGGCTCGAATCGTCGACGACCGAGTGCTTTCCGATCGGCTCGATTCACTGGCGCTGCGAAGAGATATTGCATCTCTTTGCGTATTTTATCGCATCTATCACGGGGAGTGCTCTGAGGAATTGTTCGGATTAATCCCAGCCGCCAAATTTCGTGAACGCACTACACGGCAAACGTCCCGATACCATCCACACCATCTGGATGCTTGGCGGTCCACCACTGTACGTTTCACAAGGAGTTTTCTTCCACGTACAACGTCTCTGTGGAATAGTTTACCACCGGCGATTTTTCCGGACCGATACGACCTGGGGACCTTCAAGAAAAGAGCTTACTCCTTTCTAAAGGGCTGGCAACGCACCCGCAATTCTCCTGGTGTTGCGGTTGATCATGGCCGGCGGTAGTCACTTAACATCAGGTGAGCCGCATGCTCGTTTGCCCCCTCTTCCATAAAAAAAAAACATACCAAGCGAATGTCGGCAGCGTGAAAATCACAATTATTTCAATATATATTACTCGACGTTAGTAATAGTAGTAGTATATACTTTATTGTACACCACACATATACAACGAATAAATACATTACAGAGAAAACTTAATATATACATATGTACAATAAGGCGGTCTTATCGCTAAAGAGCGATCTCTTCCAGACAACCTTTGGGCTAAGGAGAAACTGGAATTAAGAACAGTAGGAGGTGGTGCGTTTTATGTTACACTTACATTCTAATATCTAAATAAACTAAACTATATTTTGTTAAAATACCACAATAATACGTAAAAAGATAAATTATATTCACACAAAAACTATCCTTACAATTTTATAATAAAACACTATACTGAAACACTAATAAAACACTAGAAAAATCAAAAAATCAATACAATAACATTCACGCGAAAATGGCGTATGAAATAAACGTAGATTATAAATAAATATTCATAGGATAACAGTTTTTTTATTGCATTTTATATTTCATATTGATTATATAATGCTAAATTGCTTCATAGAAAAGTAGTCTCTACATATAAGTTTTTATGGGTTCAAGTGCTGTGGGTGGGTGCGACCTCATGAGACCGTTAGGGATTTGACGGAATATGGCCGCGGTCTCATGAGACCGCTTGGGGGCTGAAGGGATATTCTCTTTTATAATCATCACTCTACCAATTAGTAGATATTGGTACCTATTGGAAACTTGTGTATTCAATTAACAACTAAGTGTCGTAATAGCGGTCAAATAACCGTCATGCAAAGTGCTGTCAGTAAACATTTAATAAAATGGCGGTTAGATGATGGAGTGGTTTGAGTAATGTGCCAAGAGTCCAACCATTAACACTTGACAGGCTGTGAGCGATGGTTACCTCGGTCTCCTCCAATGGCAGCTCTTTATTTAAACAATGGTCCGAGATGTCTAAAACCAAATATAGTTTAATTGGCTCCGCAAAACCTCGTCAGGTTTTTGTCGTCATACTAAATCATTCGTCTCAAGGCTGCGATAAGCAGAATTTTGAAAGTTTTAATTGCTTTGATCATTCGTCGCGACGTTATAAATTTTTGTCACAAACAAAATTGTTTTTGTGATCAAAGAGAAGTGGCTACACGAATTTTAAACATTTTAATGTATAACTAACAAACAGCATACTATCATTTACAAATTCCTAAGATAAGGATAAGTATTAGCCTTATTATTTCAATAAACTTTAAAATTAGTACGTTAATCAAAAGTAAAACGCGACTTCAAAGAAATAAGAAGAATATTTAAAAAAAATTAATACTAGTATTAGTACTAGTATTAAAACCCCGAGTTCAGAAGCTATTACTTAATTATTATTTTACTATTCTCAACCTTTTTTTATGAACTAAGAACTACAATAGTCACAAATGTTGTTTAATTACTTTTATTAAAATCTTAACACGATATTTTTTACCCTCAGGACTGAAACTTTTTCTCAGAATAAAATGGATATCAAACCTGTAGTACATATAACCTATTTACTTAATAAAAAGGAACCTGTAAGAGCTGACAACGGACATTCACTTCCCCTAGACATTAGCAACCTCATTAAAGCCAAGAGAGCTACTCTCCGTAGAGCTGTACTCTATCCCACCCCTGAATAGAGACGTACGGCCAATCGTCTTCAACGAAAAGTCTGTGCACGCCTTTCCGAATTAAGGGATCTCGAAAATAGCAATCTCATGGAGAATATCTCACCCTCTCATACTACCTACTACCAGATGGCGAGAGCCCTCCGTATAGACGCTGTCACTCATACTCCCCTTCTCTCTAATGCCGACGGCTTTATTGCCTTCGAGGACGATGAAAAGGCTGAGTGCTTTGCAGACAGTGTCACCGCAATTGCTCTCCCAGCTCACAGCCTACCAACCCCTCCCACATCCAGGCGCTGGAGGATGAGGTCCACCGCCAGAACTCACTCCCCACTACCTCTGACCCTATCACTGTATCCAAAGATGAGATTTCATCTATCACCAAAGGACTGAAGCTCAAAAAGGCACCCGGCGGAAATGGCATCTCCAACCAAGCCCTTAAACATTTTCCGGTTGCAGGTCAACGCCTCCTTGGATCTAAGCTACTTTCCCACATCTTGGAAAGAGGCAATTGTCATTGGCATTCCCAAGCCAGGCAAGCCTCACCACCTACCCTCCAGTCACCGTCCCATCAGCCTCCTTAAGGCCATGGGCAAACTTTTCGAACGCATCGTCCTCACTCGCATGAGGCGTCCTCTGTTTCCCACAGAGGATACCCTCATGTCATCCCCCACTAATCTGGTTTCCGAGCCACAAAATCAAGCCCCCAACAATTTCACCGTATAGTGGTATACCTTCTCAGCGGTTTTTATCCTTGTCGTCATAAGACCATCGCGGTCTTTTTCGACATAGCAAAGGCATTTGGTAGAGTCTGGCATGAAGGGCTTAACTGCAAACTATACAACTTAGGCCTGAGGCCTCCCTGGTCGTCTTGTCCGTCTCGTGGTCTCCTACTTGAAGGATCGTACCTTTCGTTTCAGACACAACGGCACACTATCCTCTCCGCGTCATATCAAAGCCGGTGTCCCTCAAGGCTCCGTGCTTGCTCTTATACATACTAATTAAACATCATAATTATCTTAAACATTGCGAAGGCCTTCGATCGGGTTTGGCACAAAGTGCTTCTTTCGAAGCTCCCTTCCTATGGGCTTCCCGAGAAATTGTGCGATTGGATCACCAGCTTTCTTGCAGATTGGAGCATCAAGGTCGTTGTTGACGGTGCAATGCGTGCGTGCGTGCGTGCGATATATGGATCTATCATAATTATTCAAGCAACGGAGTTTTTGTTGACAATAAAAAAAAAACACTGTTCATTGTTAAGGGCGATTCCAATAACAATTTTGCCATAAATATAGTTCAGTCACGATTTTTACCTCATTAACTATATTTATTTATGCACAGGTCAATCCAACGATTAAAGTCTTGGAACGGAGGAAACAACGCAAAAAGAGAATTTTGCATTGATTTAAACTGTGCTGACTACAATTTTGAATGGAGTTACAGTTAATATCAATTAAGAAGGAAGGTAATCCGAAAATGTCACACAGCATTTATGGCGTAATTGAACGTATTATTTTTCACAATTTTTAATTAAAGTTTTTATTCTGACTGTTTACGCATGTACATAAAAACATGTGTCGAGAATATTCAAGTGACTGGAGATACCTCATAAAAACTTGTAGAATGTCTAGCATTGCGTACATTAAATATTAAAAAATAGAAACTGCGCGTTGTATCTACTCTCAAGGTTAAAAAAGATTTATCTTTAAAATATATTACATTCAATTAAAAAAAAAAATAAGCTCTAAAACCAGCTGTGTTAATCTTATATTATGGACGTGGGTGGTCTAAAAAATTTCCAACATAACAAAGATACTAAGATATTTCTTCCTAAAATTTATTTTTATTTTTCTGCATGGTCTCCTTGTAACTCTACACACTTATCCCAGCGATGCTCCCATCTCTCTAACCCGTCCAAGTAGAACTCGACGTTTTTCTCAGCAAAATAATTGCTCACGAAGATGATTGTCTCTTCATTTGACGAAAATCTCTGTCCTCCGAGAGCAATTTTTAGACGAGAGAACAAAAAGAAGTCACTTGGGGCTAGATCTAGTGAGTAAGGCCGATGGTCAAGCAGTTGAAAGCGTAATTCGTGGATTTTAGTCACGGTAATACCACTGAGGTGTGAGGAGGCGAGTTGTTATGGTGAAACAGGATTTTATTTTTCTGCAAATGTGGCCGTTTTCTTGCAATTTCTGCCTTCAGTTTTTCAAGTAATGATGCGTAGTATACTCCTGTAATGGTTTTTCCGTTTTGAAGATAATCGATTAAGATAAGATAGTCATGGATTATCCAAAAAAAAAAAAACAGCCAACATCGCTTTCCCAGCCAAAAAATAGTTTTTGCTTTTTCTTGGAGCCGGTGTTTTTTTTGCAGTCGACTATTTTTGTTTCGGTCGTATAATGGTGTATCCAAGTTTCATCTACAGTTATTAATCGGCGCCTAAACTGCGCCAACAGAGCGTTGGAAATGATCGTTCGAACACGTTTCTGGTCTAACGTGAGCAAACGCAGCACCCAACGGCTGACAGCTTTCTAATGGCTAAATCTTGATGGACATTTTTATAGCCTTTGCTATTTGTCTCACTTTAATTCGGCGGTCGTCTAGCAGCATTTGGTGAACTTCAGTGATGTTATCTTCAGTAGTTGCAGTTTTAGGACGACCCGAACGTTCACCGTCTCCCTCTCACAGAACGTTTCAAATTCAGCTGCCCCAAAAATTCACTGTGGTAAATGATGGTGCCGGGGGACTCTGCACCATGATTTTACCACATACAGAGTCCAAGTCTTCTTTGATTTGCGTAGGCGTATTGCCTTTCAAAAAATATAATGACAGATCGATATTCAATTTTTTCTATTTTTACAAAAACACTCACATCGACTCAAACGACTGTCAAATAACAACTACTTGTCAAAATTTGATGAAAATTTGGTGCGAAACTGTCAAATCCACGCCATTTTGGGAACTGAAACTGAACTGGTGGTCTGAAAGTTTTCGGCCACCCTGGTATGTTCGATCCAAGAAAATATAAAAGCTTAGGGCAAGTTCACAACGAGACAACACTTTTTAAGATAGTGATACAAAATGTAACTTTATTTACTATACACAAAGATACACATTTTATTGAGATATTTCGAATGTGCCCCGCGGCGTCGCGCTACGTCGCGCTGCGCCTCGAGGTCTCTCGCGGTGCTGCGCGAAGCAACACGACGCAGCGGCGTGGCGCGGCGCTTCGTCGGTAGGTGTACCGTGCAAGAGTGCTACGTTGCCAGCGACTTCACGATGCGCCTCGCGACGTGACGGTGCGTGTCGTGGTGGCACGCAGCGCGGTGCCAAACCACAGGCCCCTTCAAGCATCGTCGCGTTACGTCGTGTCTCTTTGTGAACTGAACCTTAGGTTATAAAAAAACCCACTAGTTTTCTGTTTTTATTTGCGTTATCATAATCTACGTCTTCAAACACTCGAATTATGTAGTTATTGCTTATGCTTTATGATTTTACGGTACATACTAAAATATATGAGCCGTGGTAGCTCAGATGCTTAGCGCTTGCTGTCGATTTCACAGTACGCGAGTAAACCGAGTTCAATCCCCGCCGGCACCAATGAAATTGTTAATTGCAATTTTAAGATTTACCACATGCTCGGCAGTGAAAGAAAACCTCGTGAGAACAAACCTGCGTGTCTGAAAATTAAGAAAAAAATATTTCGAAGAAATGTGAAGTTCGCCAACAGGCGTTGGGGCAGCGCGGCGGACAATTCCTTGCGCTAAAACCCTCTCAGAAATGAGCGGAGGCCTGTGCCCCAGGAGTGGGACGCATGTAGGCTGTAACTTAAACTTAAATTAAATATATAATATTAAAAAAATAAGAAAGCATTTTATTTTATGACAAATAAGTTTTACAATATAACTTTAAATATAATAAAATTTATAGTTTATAAAACAAAATTTAAAATATCATTTTAGATTATAAAACATTCATATACATACATTTTATTTAATTACAATTATGATTTCTTGGGATTATTCGGTTTATCCATCCTAAGAAATTCACCCTAAGAATTTATTAATATATTTCGTATATTATTTTCCTTCCTATTTTCCCCCTCGGTTGTGTAAAATCGTTTAAAAAGCACGATAAAAACTGGTCTGAAATTACTTAATAGAGATTAGCATACTTATAAAAATACATACATACTTCTTGTTTAAAGATCAAAACCGAAATACTTTAATTACTCAATTACATATGACTTAATTGACGCCATTTTGGGGATATGATGAAATAAATATTTTACTGAACTTAATTTGAATTATATTAAGTTAAAAAATTAAGTAAGAATTATATTTTATGTTAAATACCTATTTAAATAAAATAAATATATTGTATAAAACAAATATTTGAAGGCAACTGAAGTTCGCCAATATGCTCATTGCTCTTCTCCTTGCCCTAAAACCACTTAACTTTTAATTATATAAACACAGTATTGGAAATAGTACGGTACTGGTTCCTTACATACGAAATTAGCGTTCTGTCGTACTGACCACTTTCATCTAAAATATCTCCTCTTTGGTTAAGAATCCCAAATTTAAATTTATAAATTTATTTAACTGGTACATTTGAGTTTTGAAAACAGTCATTCATTTGTTTTTTCCTCATTATTTTTTTCTTTGGCATCGCTTATTACCGCACGATGAAAACATGAAATATCAGTACGAGTACGAGTACGAGTTCTACCGTGGCACCAGTGCTGCAGAAGCAGCTCGAAGGATTAATGATGTGTACGGCGCTGGTGTCGCAAAAGAAAGCACGGGTTTTGGTTTTGGTTTCAACGTTTACGTTCTGGAAATTTCGACCTTCAAAACCAACTCCGTGGACAGCCGGAGACCAAAGTGGAAAATGAAGAATTAAAGGCTATTGTGGAAGCGGATCCATCACAAAGCACTTCCGAGATAGCTGCAGGCTTCGGAGCAAGTGATAAAACTGTATTAATCCACTTGAAGCAAATCGGGAAAGTAAAAAAAAAACTTGAACGATGTGTACCTCATGAATTTAGTTATAACTAAATTCATGAGGTACCCATCATAGAGGTAGAAAATAGACTTTATATTCCTCCCGTACAAAACGCCAATTTCATTTTTAAGGACCTATTACTCAATAAATTATAAAATGTCTCATTAGGAGACGAATTTATACAGGATATACAATTACGTCTACTCAATAAAGAAATTAGTGTTGGTCATTTCCTGAATATATGGCAGAATTTATAAATTACTAGTTATTATTTAAAACAAGGAATGTTTAATCTGGTATAAATGCAATACGTAATATGATTTTTGTTTAAGTTTGGTTGGTTGGTTTTTAAAAATTAATTAATAATATGTTATTGAATGAATAAATTTTGTGTTGAACTGTATGTACTTGGGGTGGAGAGGTGGAACAATCAAAAAGTGAATTCCGATTATCCACACCGTCTAAGGTGGATAAACGAACACGCGTTTCCGAGTATCCACCCTAGGGCGGATTTCTTGGGGTGCATAACTGGAAAAACCCATTTCTTATCCTTACGAGAATACTAATATAAGGGCTGGCCTATCAGGGAAGAATATTTCAGGTCTTTACTTATAAAATTGCCCTTTTTATGTAATAACATAACGTGATATTTTTTCTATATTTTTAATTCCATTAATTAAAGTAATCATATTCTTTAAAGGCATTTTGTACTGCCTCTCGGGTATAAAATTTTTTTCCCGACAAAAAGTCATCCAAATTCTGGAAAAAGTAGAAGCCTGTAGGCACAAGGTCTGGTGCGTACGGTGGATGACGGAAAGCTTCACACCCCAGCTCTTGTAACTTGGAGACCGTCTGTTGTTTATTCATAATCCAACAAACTTACTGAGCACTTGCGATTGTTAAATTAAATCCATTTGTCATCACAAGTAAGAATACGGTTCAAAATTCCTTTGTATAATGCCTGTTGAGCAGTTTAAGGCACGTCTCGACGCGTACTTCGCGCTAGCGATCACTGAAAAGAAACAAAAATTATTTTAATATGAAATCGCCAATACTGCTGAATGAAAATTTAATAGGTAAAGACCTATTATAAATTTCTGTAAATTCACTTCACTTCTTAGTGGACCTTAAATATGTTCATTTAATTTTGCGGTATTCATTCCATCATCTCATATAAATAATGCACACTCTTCCTACGTTAAATGTAGTGATCACGGGTAAGTGAAGAAAGAAATTTTAAAAATGAGTGATGAAAGTGTGCATTATTAAGTAGGGATGAAGTATGGATAATTTTATTAATATTATCTTGATTCTTTAATGCCGGCAGCTATCAACAGGCGCTTATTATACTCGCAGTGTCAGTAGTGCTTAGTGCGACACAAAGGGTACACTTTCTCGCCGTTATGTATTCGATGTAATGCTTTGTGATATGTTATAAAATTGCACACTGACTTAGCTTAGATACAGTGTCAAAGGTTTGGGAACAATCACAATACTTAAAAAAAAAACAATATGAGTTATTGAAAGTTTACGTATTTTTAGCAATAAAAATAAGAAATGAGATAAGAAATTTGTTTTTGGTTAGGTCTTTAACTCAGGCCTGCCAATACGTAATAGCTTGGCAGTTGGATCATCAGACTACGCCGCTGCTAAAGGAAACTCTCAAAAGTGTTTTGCAATTGTCTTTTGGGAAGCCTGTGGTGTTCAAGACGCAAACATATTTTACATCATATAGGTATTATACAAACATATATTTTGTAAGAATCGTAGTAGCTTAGAGGCCGCCGATGTTCTATTTATATTTACATATATTAAAATACATGCAATACTAGTTTAATTTCCGGTGCTAGCTAAACTTTTATTTAGCATATGCTCGGTGGAAAAAGAATACTGTAAATGTGAAGGCTATTCGCATAAAAAAATGGTATCTTTTACGCAAATGTAGGTACTGAAGAAAAATCTACGAGCACTCATTCACCCTTACAAACATTTCCAAAACAAAAATCGCCAACTTTCTCTAACGTTTTAATGATTAAAAGATATTTTTCAATTATGTATGAATCCACGACGATTTATTGCTTTTTATTCGATGCGCTTTTGCAATTTTTCATAATGTCATAAAGCTTCGCAACAAATGGCATGTAGAAAAATGTTTTACCGATTCAGTATTATTGCAAGATCGAAACGTGGCGTGAAATGGCCAGTTAGTGAGTAATATCATGTTATTTGGAGGCGACGAGGGCGATGGCGGTCGTGACGTTACATTGCCGGCGCGCGGGCCTCGGTCACGAGTCGCTCTGCTGACCCTACCGAGTCAGCTTTCCTTCTCAACATTTAACAATACATAACAATCCTATGTCAATACACTACTGAATGAAAAGTAAGTATATTTACAAGTTTGTACCACTTGCATTCCGACATATATCGGTCGCAACAAACTATATGTTTAGGCGAATAACGAGGTCTTAATATCCGATGCTCAATAAGCATTATAAATTTATTGAAACACTAACTTTAAACTGCGTTGGTCCAACAGGTCAAATTAATGTCGTTTGCATATCATAACAATTTTATTGCCATTTTATTAAAGTTAGTTATACTTTAATACTTGCGACAAGCTGCCCAATCGGCGACCGACAAGCATGTAAATTGTGAGGAGCTTACGTTATTTTAGCATCATTACTACACCATACTATACGTACTAAAATAGTACTAACTACTGTTTTTGTAATAAGTAGTCCCTAAGTAAGTAATACCTACTCAATTATACAGTTTGCGTGGGAAATATTTTGTTGTGTACTTTGCATATGTTTTCTTTACTGTAAAGTTATTATATAGTTAGTATATAATATATTAGAAGTGACAGTAGCCTATTGGCAGGGCGTGGACCGCGAACTAGAAAAAGTCGTGGGTTCGAATCCGCCATTCGACTACTGGCGTGAACCACTCGTTAGACCACACGAGTGATAAAGGGGAATATTAGTAATGTTATAGCATTTTTAATATTCTTAAAAAGAAATATTTATAATAACTTTTATCTAATCTTTCATATTGCTTGTATATCAACAAATAATCTTAAACGGATTTAACGATTTACGTATAATATGCATAAAAATGAAAGTTTGTTTAAAGTATCGTAAATCGATGTTAGGAAAATGCTTGTACAGATGATTGACTGTGTGCAATCGGTAAATAACAAGGCGCACGGTATTCTTGTTGCCATTATCTGTCAGTTGTTTTGTGATAAATAGACACACCTTTGTTACATTTTATTTGTCAATTATTGACGTTGAAGTGTATAGGAGTATCATTAATCCTAAGTTTGACGTCTTAAACTGACTGTTATTGTGATGCATAATTGCAGTTGCCTATTGGACTGCCATGTAATATAAAAAAATTGTGTGTCTGTTTGTTCCGGCTAATCTCCAAAATGGCTGGACCAATTCGGAAGGTACTTTCACTGGCGGATAGCTGATGTTATAAGGAGTAAATTGGGCTACTTTGAGTTTAGAAAAAGAATTAGGTTTCCGTGCAAAAAAGTTGAAACACATGAAATCCAATCGTAATCAATCGGACAAAGTGCGAGGAACAGGTAGTTTTAAAATAAACAGAACTAAATAACGCATTATGTATATTAAATAAATTGATATGTTTCAGACACAATGGTCTCTGATGTCATAGCTGTTATACTCATCAGGGCCGATCGTGCCGTAATATGTATTAAACAAATGGACTATAATTTTTTTTATTTTTTTTATAGGATAGAGTGAAACACGAGCACACAGTCCACCTGATGGTGAGTGCTTGCTCTGGCCCATAGACACCTAATGTATCCTCGATTACGAATCAAAATGCAGATGCGTTGTCACCCGTGAGGATTGAGATGGAATGCCTTATTTCCAGTAAAAAGGGTCTCCGGTTCACACCATACACTCACCATACGAAACACAGCAGCATTAAGCTACTATTTTACGCTGGTATTCTGTGAGAGTGTGGTCCTTCCCCGGTCGAGTCGAACCATTCGTACTACAACTATACTACTAATACCTATAGCTGCAGCATGGCTCTACCACGTATAAATTATATAGTCAAATTATTTGAGATAAACAAGGAATTTAATTTTCCATCTGTCTTGATTTGTTATACGAACAGAATGGAGTTAATTTATTTTTGTGTATATGCAGTGTCACGCAAGTAATCTTCCAGGGGGTATTCAAAGTACAAATACCAGCGAGCTTCTCGGATCACTTTTAGTAAAAAAACTGTTTCACTAAATTATTACATATCTGTCCGCCCATTTTAATATGTCACAACATCATATCTTCCAGAGTTTTCTACATTTATACACAAGCATGAAAGTATATTCTTACGATAAATTTAATTTTAGTAAAAGAAGAAAGTAAAAATTTTATTTTTATGTACATTTAGTAAAATAAAAAGGATTTTTTTTTGGTTGGGCCTTCTATACTGAGAGCATTTTTTTAAAACATAAAAATCTTAAAATTTATTTTGACATTTCATCTTAGTTTTCAAAATATAAAGTTACGAAGTAACTAACAAAGCCATCACCTAAAATTTATCTTGAAATTTTTTGTCTCCTATAATATTAAACGTAAATAAAAAATGTTGCAACTTGTACAGCAGAATTGTACTTTACAGGTGCCCAAAATGCATAAAATCCAGGTCAATTCCGATTTTTAATAGATAGCTTTGTTACTTATAACATATTATGTAAGATTCTAGAATTTTTGACTTTATCTTTCTTAGAATAGTAAATAATATAAAAATGTGTGTATATTCCAAAAAATTGATTTCTTGCATAGTGGTTATTATAAACCGTTATTTACGAAAAAGCAAAACATTTAATATAGATAAATCTAAATATTGCTTAAAGATATAAGATTATTATTAGCTTGAGCCATTAGCTATAAATTATCACGAAGCCCATGTTTAGATGTTGCAGTTTACGAAGATATGTTGCCCTCATGATAACCACGGATTATTTAAGAATTACACACTTAATACATGAGCACTAAACGTTTGCATATAATTTACGTTTACTGTATATAATTTTATTAAATTAAATACAATTGGAACAGTATGTAGACGAGATATTTTTTCTATTGTCATTCTTTATTTTATAGATAGCCTTTTATTTAGTATATTAACCCCTTGCATCTCCTTTATATTGCGCACACGGAGGAGTGTCAAATTTAGAGATAGGTAGAAGTTATGTAGGTATAATTTGTATTACTTATACATTAATTTGAATTAATTAAAACATACATTGTTTTCGTTCATACTACCAATGTCAAATACATAATTGTCGCTTTGACAAATTATCAGAAAAATTATATCGTCCGTTGACTTCAAACTGCTAATATCTCACGGTAAGTACAAGCTTAATATGTATGTTATTACCGTGTAGTGACATAGTAAGAATATCCACCACCCTATATTATTGCGTAGGTGTCGTAAAAACCGACATAGGGAAACCAATCAAGAGCTGGGCAGCAGCATCTTCAAAATAACAACTAAAAATGAAAAACTGCGGTTGCCAACTTACTTGCCAAGCGTGGCAATTATGGCAAATATACGTAAAAATAAATAAATATGAGAAAATCTACGGGGGAGGTCTATGTTCCTTAGTGGATTTTATAGTAGGCTGTAGCGGTAACTCTAAGGCCAATGTCAAACATTTAATAGCCTGTGGTCAAACAGTCACACAGAATGGAGATTGCCGGAAAAGAACTTTAAAATGTTTCCAACAAATAATTACAGGCAGATTGACGGAGTATTCTGTGAATTTTGTGTGATATTAAATGTTCCTTTTCAATAGTGTGCAGTGTGTGTGTGTGTGTGTGTCATGGCAAAAAAGTGTTTATTTTATATTTTGTATAATTAATAGTTGTATTTTATATATTAATGTACAGTTTATTTTTATTTATTTATTTACACTTTATTGTACTAAAGGTACAAACGGCGGACTTAATGCCATATAGCATTTTCTACCAGCCAACCGGAAAGTTAGTGGGAGATGTATGTACTGCAGTGGGCCAGGATGAAACCTAAAATTGATAAATTTCACATACACATACACCCTCACCCCCCTCCACACCACACACACTACTTATAGCTCAAACTTAATTAAATATATATAAGGATCTAATAGATTAAACGTCATAGATTATTTATATATTTTTGTGTCAGATGAACCCAAATAATGTTCCTTTACCTTTGTTTCAAAAATCCATTTGTTGGGATTCTTATTGCTAGGAGAAGCGCATTCCAGAGTCTTACAGCTGTAACATCGAAAGAGTTTGAGAGGAAACCTGTACGGTGAGAGGGAGTATGGAGCACGAGATTGTTACGAGAGCGAAGATTGCAATCATGGGAAGAACCCAGGTATTGAAACTTACATTTCAAATACTCTGGGGCCAATGGATCGTTAAAAATAGTGAACAGAGTGCTAAGAATTCTAAGGCTCCTGCGTTGTGGGATATTTAACCATTTAAGTTGAGAGTGACAGAAAGAGATGTGGTCATACTTTCGAAGACCGTAAATGAAACGGATACAGTTGTTGAGAAGCCGATCCAATTTATTGACTAAGTATTTGTCTGCAGTTGAAAGTAACACAACTTATCAAATATAAAAAATTAAAAGTTTAACGAATTAAGAACCACTATGCCACATGAGTAGATCTTATCTAGTCATGTGACTAGCTATCACTAGTATTAATTTAATGAGCTTAAAATCAAGAACATTCAATATATTATATTTGATACATAGAACATATAGGTAGATATAATATACATTTTTTTTAAATTCAAATCAAGGTTGCCTTGTTTTCGGATATTCAGGTAGCTAGGTTGCTACTTTGCTACTTTTCGGAATAAAAATCTAAGCGGGATAACTTGATTATCTTATAGTGAATTATGTTACAGCAACATTGAAGTCAGAAATACTTAATTTTGAGAAAATCGGTTGAGATTGGGTCAGAGCAGAGTGATTCGTATGAAATGAGTGGTGGCACAGTTACGAATAAGTAACTCTGCGAATTTAAAAGCGTTACGAGCTTACAAGGGGCGTGTACTATTTGGGAGCTCAGTATTGCATTTTTGCAAACGAAGCTGGCGCGCGTTGTTACGCAAGGATGCTCGTGAAACTGGTTCGACCGGCTTTGGATCTGGGCCAGAGCCATCTCTCCGCTAAGATATTACCGCTAATAGATACTGAGCCTCCAACCGCTAGCCGCTGACTGCACCGCCACTTTTGCTGTCCGCCGTTCGTTGCGCTCGATTTGCTTTTAAATTGATTATTGTAGAAGCGGCCTGTGTCATGTTTCCACTTACAAGGCGTGTATTTTGCTATATTGCTTCAACAGTATCTGTATTTTGCATAATTTTATGTTAATTGTTTTATACTTATATTTTATGAGTACTACTTGTCCATTGTAAAACATAATCATCCAATAAGTTAATAACTTTTAAATGAAATTGTAGAAACTGAAATAATGTGTATTTAATCTGATAATTTAGAGATCAGGAGACCATTTTTTACTGGAAACAAGGCATTCCATCTTAGTTTTCAGGGGTGACAACGCATTTGACTTTTGATTATTATTAATCGGGGATAAATGTAGATGTCTATAAGCCACAGCATCCACTTACCATTAGGTGGACTGTGTGCTCGTTTGTAACCCTTATTCTATTTAAAAAAAAACGATTATTATGGATTACATCGGATTTTAACACTTGTTGAGTTGAATAATGACGGTTGAACACAATCAACATCTTTTAGTATTTGGGACTCCATGAAATGTCTTCGAGTGTGTTATGTACAGGTCAAAATAAAACTTTTTACGTGGTAGAGCCACGCTGCACCTATATTTTGGTTGTAGCACTAATGGGTCGGCTTGACAGGGGTAGGACTTCGCCCTCATAGAATACCAGCGCAAAATAGCAGCTTGATGCTACTGTGTTTCGTATAATGAGTATAGAGAACCGAATACCCTTTTCACAGCAAACGAGACTTCCATCTTAGCCCTCGCGGGTGTCAACGCATCTGCTTTTTGATTTGTAATCGAAGATAGATGAAGATGTATATGGGCCACAGCATCCACTTACCATCAGGTGGGCTGTGCTCGTTTGATACCTTTATCCTATGCAAAAAGACATTTGGCACTGCGATCTTCCATCCGCCTGACCTTCTAAAGTGAATATACCTACATAAGAACATGTCCTGAGTGACTGACTCATATACTGCACAGCCCAAACCTCTAGACGTAGAAATCTGAAATTTGGATAGTAGCTGTTTTTTATGACTAAGAAATAAGAAAGGATTTTGGGAAACCAAACTCCTAAGAGGGTGAAAAGTAAATAAAATAAATTAAATCGGATTAAGCGATTTTTCAATTCCATTCCAATTTTCCATTCCGGGTTGATAAACTGTAATTTTATAATAATAATAGATACGCGATGTATAATATATATATATATATATATATATATATATATATATATATATATAATACAATTATAAAAAAAATATTGCTCGAAAAAATACTTTTTTATGTTTACACTAAATAGTTAATTTAAATAAATTGAGGCTTTTTCCGATTAAAATAAATTATATTTATCATTGCAAATTCTATAATTGTAATTCATATGGGAAATTTAAAATAATTGTACGGATTAGGCACTCAATTAGTTAATAGTACTTAGTAGAGGATATTTTTAAACACAACTGTGCCTTCGGCTTCGACTTCGGATTCGACCGAATGTTAAAGTAGCTTCGGCATCAGTCAAAAACGGATATTCGGTTGAGCAGCATCAAATTTGGACTAGATCCAAACCTAAAACCTTGAACAGATGAGTAATATGATCACTGAGTTATTATTTTATAATGTGCAGTATTAATAAAACCGTGCGTGCAGTGGAGGTGTAAGAGCATCTCCTACGCCATATCATCCATGAGTATCGCAAGAGACGACAGAGTAAAACTGAAACAGAAAAAGGACAGTAGCATCTTACTGATAACAACTTGAAATTGTAAAAACTACGTTTGCCAACCCGCCTGCCAAGCGTGGCAACTATGGCAAAATTCTCCATATGAAGTAATCTACGGCAGAGGCTTAAGTTTGCCTTCGTAGGTACTCCGCTCCATTTCGCAAAATGAAACAATTCAATCACGGGCAGTGCAGCCGACGCACGCGCAACCGATCACCGCACACCGCTTCAATCAATTGGACCCAAGATCATTTCACGATTTCAATATATTTTAATGAAATGTCAGCACTTAGTGAAACATCCATTGTGCAAGCCGAACAGCACACGCTGTTCCTCTTGTTATTACTATTCAACTTTAGGAATACAATGGAACTTATTATGTTATTTAATTCTAAATTCTCATAACAGTTATAAAAATTTCATTTCTTATTTGAAATATTTGATTTTGATTAAGTAGTTATCAAATAAGTAATAATAATATACATAGTAGAGCTACGCTGCACCTATATTATGATTGTAGCATGATGAATGGGTCGGCTCGACCCGCTACGCTCTCACAGAATACCAGCGTAAAATAGCAGCCCAATGGTGCTGCGTTTTATATGGTGAGTGTAGAGAACCGGAGGTCCGTTATACTGGAAACTAGACTTTCCATCTAAGTCTTCAGGGGTGACAACCCATCTGCATTTTGATCCTTAATTAAGGTTAAATGTTGATATCTATAGGCCACTGCATCCACTTACCCTCCACTACCTTAGTCCATTTCGCGAGGCTGCTTCCCGTTACCAGTATCGGTATTTACAGCTAGCCGGGTCATTTACACTCCCATTTCTCTCATGGCTTCTTTATTAAACAATTTCAATTAAATTATACTTTACTACATTTTATGGGTTGACATCAATATTTTAAGCACATTTTGTAGTGAAGATGTTATTAAAAGAGTAAAACTAAATTAAATTTCTGAAAAATATGCTTCCGCTCTCTTAAAGAAACTTTTCTTATAGACAAACGAGCACACAGTCCACCTGATGGTAAATGGATGCTGTAGATAAGTTCTCGATTAAAAAGCAAAATGCAGAGGCGTTGTCACACCTGAGGACTAAGATGGTATGCCCCGTTTCCAGTGAAAAGGGTCTCCAGTTCTCTACAACCACCATACAAAACACAGCAGCCTTAAGCTGCTAATAAGTTTTTGCTTAGAGTGTCAGAGTACAATTCTTATAAAACTGTGAACTTAAAGCACACATTATTATGTGCACATTTGCATTAGTACGGGTACCTTTTCTGCCTTAAGCTTCGTCTGGGTAGAAGCACTCTCTTATTTATTAGTTATCACTAATGGATGTTTGAGGGACAAAAAGCTTTTATTAACTTCAGTTTGTGTGGTTAATCTTCGAGGGTGACAACTTATCTCAGGCTTTGGCTTTCTTTATTTTGAAATTGGTTGACGATGTCCCTGGACTACAGTAAACATATATCTCTAGGTAGCTTATGACTATAAATATTATTAAAAAAAATGGTTAATTAGTTACAGGAGTCGATCTGATAAAACATGCAGAAAGGTTCGAACGATACAGGGGGCTCAGGTCCATGTTTAGTGACAATCAAACACGGACCTGAGGCCCCTATATCATTGGATTCTTTAAAAACTGGGAATCTTCTGGCGTATGCCACTCACATATGGGGCGAAGCCCTCGAGAACAGTGGAGAGGTACTTGCTGTTTCCCTTGATGTCTCAAAGGCTTTTGACAGGTTTTCGCACGCTAGCCTTTCGGGCAAGCTTTCAGGGTACGGCTTATCCTCTGGCCTGATTGACTGGGTGAACGACTTTCTGAGTGAGCAATCTCTCCGAGTTGTCATCGACAGGTGCTAGTCCAGTCCTATCGAATGCCGGAGATTCTCAGGGGTCCGTTCTCTCCGCAACTGTCTTCCTGCTGCATACCAATGATCTGCTTATGTCCGGTATCTATGGGTGTGCAGACGACAGCACAGTTGTGGACAGGTACCAACCAATTTTTATGGCAAGTCGGGATCAAATCCAGTCCGAAAGAGAAGATATGGTTAACCACGCTTAAGCGTACGAATCTCTCAATGCGGGCAATCTCCGAATGGGGCGATGCCAATCTAGTGAGATTCAACGCTACAAAACAAAAGCGTGTCTTTCCACTGCTAAAAGGAACCAGCACCCTGGCTCCTACTTTCCGGAATGTATCCTTGGAGAATACTAACTGCCTTCAGTTATTAGGGGTTGAATTTTCTTAGAACCCCAACTATGGGCGGGTTATTGAGTCCAGAGCCAAAGCAACCGCAAGGAAACTAGGTGTCCTTGCAAGGGTGTGGCGTGACGGTACTTCACGTTGGGGCAGCTTCTTACCTTATACAAAGTCAGGTCGTGCATGGAATACTGCTGTCACAAATGGGCTAGTGCTGCAAAATGCCACCTCATTGGAATTAGTGGAGAGGTCTGCTAAGAGGCTCATTAGTAACTTTGATTCGGTTGAAATCAATATAGTCAGCCTCGAGCACAGGTGCAGAGTGCCAGCTTCTCAGTACTCTATAGAATGCATTTCGGTGAGTGTGCACAGGAATTAAATGCTTTAATGCCTACTTCTCCTTTCCACTATCAGACAACTAGACGTTTGTCGGGTATTCAACCTTTGGTGTATATTCCACGCATTAGAACCAAACGTTTTGCTTCGTCTTTTATAACGCGTGCAGTAAAGGAGTGAAATAAGTTGCCGGCGTCTATCTTTCTCAATCTTCAAGGCAAGAGGGAATAGGATTTTGTTACGCTAAGACAGTGCGATTTACCATCTAAGGATGCATCCCCACTTACCACAAGGTGGGATTGTAGTTCAGCACTGGCTTATAATAAGAAAAAAAGAAAAAAGTCTAATGCAGAGGCATTTGTTCGGCAGTGATGTACTGCCATCGTCATTTATGTCACGAGAATATTTGATTTTATTCTCAATTAACTCTTTTATTGACCTTATCAGCCTTGACTTGTTGCACCAAATTTTATTGAATATTGAATGATAGCTGACGTAGCACCAAAAATTGTTTATTTCATCTTTATTATGTAATCATAGTAGAATAATTACAATATCTGCATTAAGCATTAAATTGATGTGTTTCTATAATAACAAGTTGCGGGGACCTTGGCGCTAAATCTTAAAACATAAGCGACGTTACCTACATACTTGTACGTGGATATCTCTTCACCCGATAAATCTAATTTATTGGGAGCTCGTGCAATCATGCGCGTGTAACCAGTAAACACAGAGTTTATCTCAGTAAATAACTAGACAGCGGGGAGATTCATTAGGCGTCGATCCGTGTCGGGCCGCGCTGTAATCGAAGCAATTGTTCTCCGAGGGAAATTCAATTATTAGCTTGTGGAAGTCGCGAAATATAAGCAATTGAGCAACCCGCTGCATCGTAAGGAGTTAGAAATAATAGTTTGCGATTTATCTCTTTAATCTTGAGTATAATTAAATACTTAATAATTGAAGCGCACTAGTACGTATCCTAATAAATTGTTAACAGCGTTTCTTGAAGTTAACTCGCGGTTCTCTACAGAGTGCTCGTGATCGGCGTTTTTGTAATTCCGATTCAGTCGGTGTACCTGGTGTAGTTCGGTCTCACGCTTCCAAATAGCTGCGGCATTCAGCTTATGTTTTGTAAATTTCCTTAATTTAATGTACCTTTAAGTAACTACATTATCTACTGTATCATTACCAAGATTAGTTTGTGTATTATTTCAGTTAAATTGCGGCCTACGTTTATTATTTTAAATTTATAATAGTTAGTTATGTATTTATTAATAATAAGTTGAAATTATTAATGATTCAATGATATCGTAAAACATAGCATATATTTAATGAATTTACAGTTGCTATTCTAGAAAATTTACATACAATATGACTAATTTACATTGAGAATCGATTAGGGCATAGATTTCTTAAGTTGGAAGTTCAAAGAGAGGGATATAACGTATTCCTGAACTTTGTTCTAAATATAACTAGTTAGTAATTCCAGCCTTATCCTATAAATATTTTATATTGTTATTGTACAAATTATCAAAAGTTATTACGTTTATGAGAAACGATGGTTTGTTATTCAATAGTTATCGCCACAGAAATCCTATGACTCTAGTTCCGCATATACATATGTGGCATAAACAAGATCTCTACAAGGCTTAAGCACAATGTAAAGTGGCGGGAATATGGCAAACGTGATTCTAACTGTGAATTTATGTCAGCCCTATAAATTTTCAATTGTCTGTTGTCATTAAATATTCAGAGTAATAAATCAATGCGTTATCGCAGCTCGTTGTCGTAACGGTTACATCGCGGAGGCTCCCTGGAAATAATTTAAAGATATCGATAGGGGAGTCGGGATTACGAACAACAACAAAACGGGAACGATCTCATCGCACTGTGGTTCTACTTTATGTATTGTTGCACACTGCTGTGTAAGTGCAGATAGTAAAAACTGTTACTCGATTGTATTTTAAAAAAATCAAAAATATAATAAGAATCAAATATATTAATTAATAAAATGAAACTGCAAAATTTGCTAAGGCGTCGAATGCATTAATTTACAATTTGTAATAGGCGCATTACTTTTAATATATAAAAGTAGTAAAGTAGTAGTATAAAAGTAAAGTTACAGCTTCTATACGTTCCACTGCTGGGCACAGGCCTCCTCTCATTTCTGGAAGGGTTTTAGGGCAAGGAATTTGTCCGCCGCGTTGCCCCAATGCGTGTTGGCGAACTTCACATGTCTTCGAAATATTTTTTTCTTATTCCTCAGACATGCAGGTTTCCTCACGATGTTTTCCTTCACCGCAGAGCACGTGATAAATCAGCACTTAAAATTGCAATTAACAATTTCATTGGTGCCGGCGGGGATCGAACCCGGGTTACCCGCATTCTGTTATATTGACAGCGAGCGTTAACCATCTGAGCTACCACGGTTCTCGACTTTTAATATATGCATATAGCTTTTTGTATCTGATAATACTAGAGTGATACTCGAGCTAACAGTTCACATATTCGGTTATCGTTTACAACACGTCGTGCGCTATTGGTCAGGGATACGTGGAACATTGATTTCTGTGTACAAGCCGTGAGATGGCACAAAAGATTTGGATGCCACTTTAGCACAGATAATAATTACGATGTGCGAATATTGCGGTTCTTTAGATTATGCTTTGACAAATCACGACTTTGCAATTCGAATGCAGCAGATTTAATGTATGGGCGGCACTTTGCATTCTATCCGCGACCCGACGGGCCACCTCTTTCCTAATGCACGCTTATTTGAGCTTTTTAACCTTACCTCCGTAGTCGATTTTGTATATTCAGCAACGAACTTTAAACTGTTTCTTATTGTCTTTGATCTTGATTAATTGTAACGACTGTTTAATGGCCTATTCTCTTTTATGATGTCCTTTAGAAAAGATATTATTTTAATTTTATTTTCTTAAATGTTAATTACATATACTATCATCATGTTCTTTCCAAGTTATCACTCAAATAACTTTCACCCCCATCGGTTGTCGGCTCTTCGAGCTATACGGGCCACTAAAGCTTATTGGTAAGTTGGGCTATGTGGTTCTACTGCTATGCTAGGCTCAGAGTTTCTCTGTGGGATTTAATTACTAATGAAGATATCCTCATTAATTAATGTCCTCCATACCGAATTTTGATTACAACGGCCACTCTCAACGGAGATCAGCTACCTGAAAAGGATAGGATTATAGTGCCAAGTGTATGCGCAAGTAAAAGTGCACACTCTATTTTTTCACTCTCATAGTCTGATGGGATAGTAATCCGACACGACCGGAGAAAGATCAGGCGCAGGACCAAAAACTTTACGTGATTTCCGTGGTACGAGAGTTAAACACCGTCAACTTCATGGATTCGTCTGCTACTTAGAATTTATTGATAGAAAACCTAATAACTAATAGTGGCGCGACCCGATTCGATCCCAGTACCTTATGATCAGCGACCGCGTTTACGACCACTAGACTAATGAGATAGTCGTTATATAGTCTATCATGCAGAAAAACTCAGACAATTACCGTCTATTGATTCATGAGCAATCTCAAGACAGAAGAAAAAAGAACTATCTTTCCGAGTGAACATTTTGGGAAAGATCACGAGCAAATCACAGGCATACTCAATGGGATTGAAATCAACGGACTGAGTAGGCCACACTAAAAATGCTTTATTGTTCTCGCTTAATACAATAACCACCAGTCTTGTGCTTGCAGGTGCTTGAACATGAAATCGTTAGGGATGACAAACCTAACTGAACATCTATTCCGCTTTGGTAAGGACGAAATTCCTGAATATTTTGGAGTTAACTCTGACGACCAGAAATACGCCAAACAGGAACTCTTCTTGAATTGGGATGCAATCCGAAGCGAGACTTATCGAAAAACTACTCGTATTGCCTACTCGGTGTAGGAGGGCGTGACAAAACGCACACAATCAGAAAAATGCGGCAAAGCAGCATTTATTTATCATATAATTATTTTACACAAGAATAAGACTACTAATTTATCTTAAGTTTTCTTAAATATCTATGTACAAAAATTAATTGCTGTCTACTAGTGTAAAAGTTATGATAAAAGATTACGTTACCATGTTTAAATTATACGTTTTTATTATACGCTTTCAATTAGAAACTACGCAACACATGCTGAAGTATATTACCATCCCTAAGGAAATACTTAGGGTATTTCCTTAAGGAGAAAATAGGGGAAAATATAAAATCTTTTATAAAATTATAAACTATTTTAATGCGGTTTTCAATGAATCAATAAATTATTTCTTTACACTAACACACTTGAAAAGAAATACTAAATAAAGTAAATAGGGAAGGTACTATAGGCGGTCTAATTACCCTGGAAGCTATTTCTTCCAGACAATATTATTAAGGGAGATGTACATAACAAATACAATTAAATTAATACTGAGGTAAAAAAATAAAAACACAATATGGTGGCATTTGACGAAAGTACGGTAGATATATGTAAGAAAAGGCGAGAAGTTTTTAGGCAAAAAGGGATTGAGCACGGTGAATATGTAGAAACAAGAAGTTCCTCAAGCGCACAGATGTAACCGTAAATTATTTATTATAGAAGAAGGATGAATGTTTTCACTTTTCGAATGGCCTTAATTTAATCCGCAATCATTACCACTCTGAAATCTGAGAAAGTTTCCATGCAATAGCTTTAGTACTCCGTTTAATATGAACTCATAATAAGCGTAGGTCATGACTATTTATTTATTTATTTATTTTATAGGATAGGGTGACAAACGGGCACACAGTCCACCTGATGGTAAGCGGTTGCTGCGGCCCATAGACATCTACATCTATCCTCGATTACAAATCAAAATGCAGACGCGTTGTCACCCGTGAGGACTAAGATGGAATGCCTCTTTTCCAGTAAAAAGGGTCTCCGGTTCTCTACACTCACCATACGAAATACAGCAGCATTAAGCTACTATTTCACGCTGGTATTCTGTGAGAGCGTGGTCCTTCCCCGGCCGAGCCGACCCATTCGTGCTACAACTATACTACTAATATAACTGCAGCATGGCTCTATCACGTTAAAATAAAAAATGACTGTTTGGATTTTACAACGCCGGTAACACCGTAACACCGCGGGGAAAAAAGCTAGTAAGTTTGTAATATAATTGGTATGTTTCTTATTTTTTCTTGAGTAGTTTATCAGTATTATCTTCAAATACGCTATTCCCGTCATGTATTTTTACTTGAAGCTGGGATTGAAGTACTTATTAATATTAATCTGGGTCTATCTCATATTAATGTTTTTTTTTTAATTGCAAGAAACTCTATTAAATATGAATAAATATGATTAAAACTACTTTTACGGATTTTATCGCGTTTATTTTTATTTTTAATTCCCGACGGTCACGGGAGACTGAGATGACTGACGTCCCGATGTTATTGTTAAACCCGGAGTACCTTCAGCTTTTTTAATTATTGTTTATGGTCCGTACTATGCAAAATGAACTGACTATGTCTTGAGGTCTTGCAGTGGTATGCTTGGGTTTAGTTTTAATTTTATTGATTATAGGATCCCAAGCAGGTGGTAGTACCCAGCCTCCTTCTCTATTGAAATTAGGATGTTTTTTAATTTCAATAGCCTCACGTATCATCCTTGGTAGGAATCGGTGTTCTTTCGCGAGGATTTGTGGTCGCCTACCGGTACGAGTCTGTCAACCGAGAACCTTTCATCCCCATCGGTTGTTGGTTCTTCGAGCTATATGGTCGGCTCATTGCCACTTCAGCTTACTAATCCGTAAATATAATGTTAAGAAAATAATTCATGACGTGAGTCATGGCAATTTAAAATTGTGTTCATTTTAAACGCACAACTTGTTATGAATCAGACTAAGATATAGCCTGAGCAACTGAGATCTTAATAGGGGCATTGTGGACGGGTTTGACCGACCCAATAATTACTCATTATCTTTGTAGTGGTAAACCAAAACCTTATAATTACGTAGTGAACCTTAACCCAATTACGTAATTACCAAATAGGAATATACAGTTTTATTGTCAGAATCAATAAATGTGCAAAAGTAAATTTACCCAAATGGAAATGATTATTTAAAAATTAACGCTCATTCTTTTGTTCATTCGATTAAAACTGTTGTCTCCTACATTGTTTTGTTTCCGAAGAAAAATCATACAAGAATTTTATTTTGTTGTTATTATGCACAGTTAAGTATCCATGAATTATTCATTTTCTTTAACTTACTGTACGGATCATCCTTTACTTTAATTGTTCGTAATTGTGTACCAGTATTTTAAGTAGCAAATTTAATTTATTCATTGAAATAATACTAGTTTTTACGGATTTTATCGCGTATATTTAACTTTTTAAATACCCGACGTTTCGATAGCTTTACAGCACCCATGTTCGGGGGGGGGGGGGGACTGAGATGTTCAACGTCCATATGTCATAGTTAACCGCGGTTACCATAGATTAAAATTTAACTTTTGTTCCGATTTACACAGTATGAGCTTATGGTATCTTGAAGTCTTGCAGTTGCATGCTTGGGTTGGGATTTAATTTTATTTATTATGGGATCCCAAGCAGACGGCAGCACCCAGCCACCTTCTCTATAGAAATTAGGATGTTTTTTGATTTCAATAGCCTCGCGAATCATCCTTGGAAGGAATCGGTATTCTTTAGCGAGGATTTGTGGTCTATCAAATCTGATGTAGTGACTGGGGCGATCTTGTACGTGTTCACAGATTGCAGACTTCCCGGAGCGTCGATTCTTCACATCAGGTATATGTTCTTTAACGCGGGTTTTGATTGATCTTTTAGTTTGTCCTATGTAGGAGAGACCACATTCACAATCAAGCTTGTACACTCCTGCATCTTGCAGAGGGACGTTACACTTGACTGGTGGTAAAAACTGACCAATCTTCTTCGGCGGCTTGAAGTATGTTTTGATGGAAGCGCGCTTCAAGATGTAGCCAATCTTGTCAGTGACTCCTCTAACATATGACAGTACAGCAGGTACACGCTCGACTGTGGCCGGCTTCACTCGTTCACTGTGACGCAGGCGCGGGACGCGAAGCTTGTTGTCATGCAAAACTTGCTTGACATGGTGGAGCTCGGCAGCCAGGTGCCTACTGTCACAGATCCCTCGTGCTCTCTGAAACAAAGATTTACCCACGTTAGCTAACTGTGATGGATGGTGGTGAGAATCACCGTTTAAATATCTATCCGTATGGGTCTTTTTTCTATACACAGTATGGCTCAAGGTGTTATCAGGATTCCGAATTACTAACACATCTAGAAAAGCTAAAGAATTGTTTACCTCTAACTCCATTGTGAATTGAATTTTAGAATTTATAGAGTTAAGATGGTCTAAAAATGCAGTTACTTTATGTAAAAGGTAGAATTGTGAAAGTGTCGTCTACGTACCGCCTGTAGAATCTTGGATTTATAGGAGAAGTAAGCAGGGCTTTCTCCTCAAAGTCTTCCATGAATATGTCGGCGACAATGGGAGATACAGGTGAGCCCATCGCCACACCATCTACTTGCTTGTAGAACTTCTCCTTCCACAATAGGTATTTAAAATAGGTATTTAAAAAGTTAAATATACGCGATAAAATCCGTAAAAACTAGTATTATTTCAATGTGTAGTGTTTGCATAAATATAAGAAATCATTACTTTTATTCAATTTAGGGTAGATATGTGCTTGTTTTACAAACAATAGGTAAGCTACATAATGAGTGTGCAATGGATTTAAAGTATCTTATTCTGTTATATGAATAAATATTTTTGACTAGCAAATTGCCCGAGTCCAATTGAGTTTTCAAACCATCCAGGTATCCACTCAAATACACACACAAAAAGTTTCATCAAAATTGGTTGAGCCATTTTCGAGTTTTTGTGAGGCTAACAGACACCAATTGATTTATATATAAAGAGATATCGTATAAGAGAATGCATCAACCAATTTCATTTCATGATTGTCGTATGCTAACTAAATAAACGAACTTACTTAAAGATCAAGATCGGTATCGTAGAGCAGTTTTAAAATGGGGATGGCAAGCTAAATCGATTAATCGCAAAAATTAGGTCATATCAGAATCAAGATATTTTGACTCAACAAAATCAATTATTTTAAACATTTTCCAAAAATCGATCAATCCCACTTAAAAATCGAGATTCGAATTTTTCCTGTTTCCATAAGAATACAACCATACACATCTTTACTATTAGTTGGGCGCACCCAAACACACACAAATCGTTTTTTACCTACACCTATTTTCGTACCCTATTTTCATATTATATCTCATAAAGTAAGGAAATATTCATTTTGAGGAAAGATTTTGAGTTATTCCATTATTTGTTTTTTTTTTTGATTGATTAGACTTGGATTCGAATCGATTAAGAATTGATGAATGGAAGGATCGCCATTCCTACGCCAAAGGTACTATTGGTACTGCGGACAGCAACCCGCCTTTTATAAAGAGTAATGCCTATTCATACCCACCTAGGGGGGGGGGGGGTCGAGAACGGGTAATGTCGGACTTGCACCGACCGGCGCAAAATCCCATGGTGTTAAACCCCCACATTCGCCGCATAAGCGAAAGCGTTTGAAGAAAAAACGCTTTCGTACACATCCGCGGCCTCACTATCCCCGGCCTCCCAATAGCAGCCCCTCCTTTAAAGATGACTTCTCCTCTCCCTTCTCTTTCTCAGGTAAAGTACATCAGAACACGAGGCGTTCTTCCGCGGCTCTCTGCTCCATCTGCGCAACGGGCCCTCTGAGCTCGATACCCGGAGACCATGGGGCTAGAAAAGTCCAGCATACGGAAGTAATTAGCTTTCCTGACCCCAGCCGCGGGTATGGTCTATGGCTAAGCCAAGCAAAATTCGGCTATGGAGGGTACTCTCCCCCGCGGCCACACCACCACCGCACCAAAAGTGCGGCTCCACCTGTCGCGGAGCATAGGGCAATTGGCACATCGTCATACCAACACTCCTCTTTCCCGCGACTCTACCCCAGCTGTGACAGGAAGGGGGAGAGGACACTCCTCTCGCCACGGTCCACCAACGCGTATCCGGAGTGGGCTAGACAAGCCTACTCGGAGCGGCCACCTCAGGTTGGCCCTACACCTCGGACAAGCCAAGTTGGGTCCTCTTTGTTCATTGTGGGTGAGCCACGATAATGGACGGGTTCCTGTTCGTTGAGGGGACGTCACGGGGCCACCTGGCAATCGTGATTTTTCGGATTGATGAAGGAGAAAAAATATTTCTGGAATGACGTTCTTCGTTTGAGTGTTATTTGATTGTAACACCTTTTTATATATATTTTATTTTACAGTGTAAGGGTGACAAACTAGCACACTGTCCACCTGATGGTAAGTATATACTGCAGACTATAGACATCTACATCTGTCTTCGATTAAAAATCAAAATGCAGTTTCTTTGTTACCCCTGAGGACTAAGATTTAATATTTCTATTCCAGTAAAAAGGTTCTCCGGTTCCCTACACTCACCATACGAAACACAACAACACTGAGCTGGTATTCTGTGAGAGAGTGGTACTTCCCCGGTCGGGTCGTGCTACAATCATGACATAGGTGCAGCGGTGCTCTTCCGCGCGCAAAAGATATAAAATATTTTACAAATATGTAAAAAAGTCTTTTGATAGATGGGATATTTATAGATTTGCACTACCTACGTGGTAGAGCCACGCTGTAGCTATGTCATGATTGTATGTGTATATGTAGCACGACTCGACCGGGGAAGTACCACTCTCTCACAGAATCTCTCACAGATATGGTTGTATCACGAATGAGTTGGCTCGATCGGGGTAAGACCACGCTCTCACAGAATACCAGCGTAAAATAGCTGCTTAGTGATGCTGTGTTTCGTATGGTGAGTGTAGAGAACCGGAGACCCTTTCTACTGGAAACGAACGATTCCATCTCAGTTTTCAGAGGTGACAACGTTTTTATATTTTGAGGATAAATGTAGATGTCTACGGGCCACAGCATCCAATTACCATGAGATGTGTGACTGTGTGCTCGTATGTCATCCTTTTCTATAAAATAAAAATAAATAAACCGACCACTAACTTGCTATGAAAACTAACAAAACATGCATGTTTGACAAATAAAGTAGATAAATGTATCTGAACAGTGTTTGTTCTATCAACCAGCCCTGAAGCTATGGCTCATTACTTGCTTCGAGGAAACTGGTCTACGCCTAATAGACTAAAAACTGTAAAAACTGTTGCATAGATTTGTAGCATGTATCTAAACCTGTGTGATTGTATAAAACTCTTTCATGGTTGTAACAGTGACACATTGTGACACATTAGTGACAATTATTATATATGTAGGAATGGAACGTAAGTTAATGGAGTGGAAACGGAACGTAAGTGTGTGAGAAGGAGGACGTGAGGTGAGAGAGAGAGGGGGAGGAAGGTGGCCTTTTTTTTGGAACGAGGAAGGGAAGCGTGCGTGACTTAAACTAAAAAAGGTGTTAAAAGTGAAATTAAAACAATATATTGATTATTCTCGATTTTGTTAAGAGTTCTTCCAAAATCCCACATATATTTTTTTATATTAGTACTTTTCACATATCATTGATAAGTTGATGACATTGTTTCACGTACAATAACCGAAAAAATATTACAAAACTAGTGAACCGCCCTGGTTTCGCACGGGTGATTTATTGATCTCGACTACAGCACCACCTACCGAATCCAATTGTAAATCTAAACCATCCAATGATGCTCTCAAACACACATAAAATGTATTAATATCAGTCGAAAATTTTTGACGTGGTAGAGCCATACCACAGTTATATTAGTAGTATAGTTGTAGCAGGAATGGGTCGGGTCGACCGGGGAAGGACCACGCTCTCACAGAATACCAGCGTCAAATAGTAGCTTAATGCTGCTGTGTTTCGTATGGTGAGTGTAGAGAACCGGAGACCCTTTTTACTGGAAACCAGGCATTCCATCTTAGTCCTCACTGGTGACAACGCATCTGCATTTTGACTCGTAATCGAGGATAGATGTAGATGTCTATGGGCCACAGCAACCACTTAACATCAGGTGGACTGTGTGCTCGTTTGTCACCCTATCCTATTAAAAAAACCATTTTCATTTTAGCGAGACTAAAGGATATCAATTGATTTTTATATATATAGAGAGATGATTGACAGAGAATTACCTACCTTATTATTATACATTTATTATATCTCTGATAAATTGCAATTTATCAAACATTCTAGTTGACATGAAATAAATTTCTTATCGAATGTAATCTCCACCAAAGATTTACTGTGCGAACGTATTTAAGCTGCGGCTAGCATATACAGTCGTTTCTTTGACAGTGAAATAATTTACTACTACGATATTAATGTTTTCAGTAAGGACTGAATAATTAAGTAGAATATTATTTGTTAATCTTACGTAGGCATCAATAATATTGTATATTTCAATAAGTTAAATGAACAATTATTATAGCTCATAGAGAGACCTGTCCCTAGTAAACGTCTGTGTCTGTGTTTGCTGGTTCACTACATAAAAGCTACAGCTTAAACTAATAGTTTTCTAGAAACAGGCCCTTGTTCTGATTTAATCGTATACGTTTTGAAACAGATAGGGGATGTGATACGCTATCTTTAACCGTGTTCATGTTAGCACCAACCTACAGCACTTTAAAATACTGCTTTGGCAATAGTTATAATAACTGTATTGCTTGTTAATAAGATTTTTTCTTTTTTTGTAACGTTACCTGCACACCAGGATTTTCTCCTGCATTGTGGGGACAAGTTTACATACATAAATGTCACAAGAACACGCATCCAGACCCGGAACAATTATTTGTTGAGTATGTAATTAGGCTATATATTTTTGTTTGTTCCGTGCGGGGTTCGAACCTGCGGTCCTTAGCACTGCAACTCATTGCTAAGCCTCTGCGCCACTGAGCTGTCGTTATAAACAAATATTAATAAGATAAAAACTCTAATATTAATAAAATGAGAACACTAATATTAGCTATTTGACGTAAAAAATAAAATTTCCTAACGAAATGGTTTTTTGATTTCGTACTAAAATTAAAACTGAAAAATGGGATTACTTCGATATCTGACCGTTTGTCTGTCCATCACAGGCATTTTTAGCAACGCATGCTATGCATTTATATATATGTATATATATATATATATATATATATATATATATATATATATATATATATATATAATGCATTTTAGTTACAATTGTAGGTTAAAATGGAAGATATAAAATATTAAAAACATATTAATCCAAAAAATACTTTAAAATGGCGAAAGATCTGCATGTATTTACTTTTTTTTAACTTAGCCAATAGGTACTTACAAAAATAAAGAATTAGAGATAAAAAGCAAACAAAGAACGTTATTATATGAAAATAGGTAAAGTTTTTAGCCAGTTTTATAACAAGTCGAGATAGTTCGCGCTCACTGTAAATTTCATAGTAGCGATCAACCCGAGTTCATTCGCAGAAATTGTCAATAACACTTTTGAGTACTAATTTACCAGTGCTAGGTGGCAAAAAATACGTAAGGAAATCTAGATGTGTCTTATAAATAAAATATTCTGAGGTATTGTCAAAAACACAATCTTCTCAGAAACGTGGAGTATCACATAAAAAAGTAAAGTTAATATTCTGTAATTGAATAGTATTTTTGAGGTGACTATTTTACTTGAATGGGATGGCTACCGACACTATATCCATTGAATAGATTAATACCTATGCCCTGTCGAATCAAGTTACGGCCAAATCGACTTGATCGTTGATATTTTCTGCAAATTTTTTTAATCTTCATGTATACTAGGATTTCATTGCATAATGGAGATGTTTTACATGCGTAATGTGCACCTAAAAACATATAGATCCGGAACAATGAGTTTAAGGCCTTACAAAGACTTGTATGCAAGATTAGAAACCGCGGATGCGCTGAGACCAAACGCTTCACCATTGAACTGAATTATTTAATATCTGTGATAATATCAATAAATTTACCTCTACAGATACTTATATATTAGTAACTTATATCTTGTTATATTAATTTACATCTGATATATGATTATACGTTCCGTTTTTATTAAACCTCAACTTCAGTTTAGCAATAGCAAAATACATGAGAGATTAAGAGATTATTAACATTGGTCATTTACCTGGTAGTCTGTATCGAATACGTTGGTTAATTGGTTGACTTGACCCCGAAAATGCCAAAGGGTAAAAGTTAAAAATTTCGAAATTTACTCAACAAGATTTATTGTCCGGTCACAACAACAACAATCAACCCAAAGGCATATTTACATTACTCATTTTGCTCATAAATATAAATAGTAAAATTGTCTTTTTGTAAACGCTGTGTCAAATTAAACTAATATTGTTTTTTTAGAGTGAAATATGACGAGGAGTTACAAAAAAGCTATTAAAACATAACTTTATCGTTTATGTAATAAAATCGTAAGTCCTTTGTATGTTTTTATCTCAACTTTAAAGGTAAGGCACAACGTTAGCTCTGCACGACATGACTCGCGGGGTCGACGTAATTAAAATTTTAACATCTTGACGGCAAACAGTCTGTCGAAAATAATTTACATCGTAATCGTGAACAATCTACGTCCGTTCTTTAGTGTATGGTATTAGTTTATGGCGCGAGGGTTAAAAGGTTTTAGTACTGATCGGTTTTGCAAGTGATTCTATTATGGACTTGAGTGTAGAATGCTGCGGGCGTTTCTGTGTAGGGAATAGCGGAGGGTTACGTAACGCATTGGTATGGAAGGTGGTTGTTGAAGGGGTAGGAGGGCGGTGGGGCGGGGCGGTCGGTGAAAGGGCTAGGCGGGGCGGCGTGCGCGGCGCCGCCCACCACGCATTTCACCACCGCAGCCGTCGGGGCTCCGCAACGATCCTCGTGCAGTCCTCGTACTTCCCTCGACAGGCTCCTCTTGGTGTTCTATTGTGTGCCAACGTCTTCGAACAATGCTATATTGCGAAAATTTTGATAACATCCATATTAGGCTGATTGTTACAGCGTGTTGTTGCACGAAATAGAGTACGTTCGACTAAAGATTTGGCATAATGTGACCACTATTTTGTCCCGATTTTGTTATTACTTTACAACGAGTATTTTATCGTTTATGAAGTACAATAGATAAAGTTTTTAAGTTCATATACATCAACAATTATAATGATTAATATTCTTTAACCGATATTTATATACGCGTGGTCAAGTATAACGTGTACAGGGTTCATAAATAAATAGTTTAATGCGTTGCAGCTGTTACTATTCGAAGACATTCTTTCGCTAAAGGAATCTATAAAAGAAATTATTAACGTTTCTATATCGCGTGTTAACTCGATGTAGTACCCATGTTAATTCATACTGATGCTATAGTCGTTAGTTAAACGCGATTTTTCAGCTCGAGGAGGTAATTGTGCTGAAAAGCTTCAATTTGAAACGTGTTTGTGCCGCATTTGGGTCTAAATAAGACGTCGCTGCTCGGTGCGGTAAAGAGGTTGAATTGCTCTTATTGAAGCCTGCGGGCTTGCATTATCTGGTCGCCGACGGCGGCAGCGCGCGCCTTTTTTCTTGTCTCAAGTCTGAACCAGCTCGTCGACGATTTACAAAACTTGACCTAAATCACATGTCAAGATCTGGAAGTTTAAAAGTGGACATATTATTAATTTTAATATTACAACACTTCAAAATTATAGCTCTGCTTAACAAAATTATAGCATTATCGATCCACTCAATGTATTTGTTTCAGCAATACGGTTCACTATAAAATGTATAAAACAGTATCATTGCCATAATTAACAACTGCTTTATTCACTTATATTTTCGATAAAAGTGGAGTCGTTTTGGAATATTTATTGCTAAAATAAAAATAGGATCTAGGAACTCTTTATTATGTTGACAGGAATATTATTGCTAAAAAACATGTAGATCTTCTGCAACTTCAGATTAATATCTATCCGTATTATGAATAAGTAAAGGACATGCCTTTTGATTTGGTATATTATAATTTGAATCTCGACGGATATACCTAATCGTATAAGGCGTGTCATAGCACGATTTGTTCGCCATTCATTTTGTCGTCTTACTACACCAGTAAACTCTCGGCAATACACTCTAGGAACAATCATAGACTTTAAAACAATAACTTTGCTAATAATTTATTCCTGACAAATTTATATATTTTATAATGAATACTGAGATGGTGCATGGCGTAATATGGTGCATTCTTTGAGTGGTCTATGGCAGTAGGTAGATAGAATGTTCAAGATATGCTGTGCCCATATTTTCGCGGCGATGTCACAGATCCCGAAAGGTCGCTGAACCAAAACCCCCATTGTATTGTGTTGCGTCAACGAATCGTCTGCCTCGAGGTACGATGAATTGAATTTGTACCGTAGGTACTATTGTAGCAACAATTGCGTGACTAATTTATTTTATATTATATCCATAATGATATGCCGCACAACTATTATTTTCACAACAACGGATCAGGTGATAGTAACAATTTAATGTAGATTAAATTGCATTGTTCTTTTATATTATTAATAGCTATTTACTATTTGTTGTGATTTACTTAGCCATTTTTTTAAAACTTTCACGTGATGGATGTTAGATTGTTTGTAAATGCTTATTATAATAGAAAAACTAACGATTTACGAAATATTATGCAGAAAGTACATATTTGCTGTAAACATTCTTTGTCAATATTTTACACAAAGCAATTAAGCACAAAGCAAAGCCCAAACGAAAATGTTGTATCTACCCAAATTTCGCGCATTGGCGGTAGGTGGTTGCTTTACATAATGATGCTTGATATTAACTATGTTCTTGCCAAATTACGTTTTCTGCTTAGCAAATTTGGCCAAATCTTTCAATATTTTTCTTTATTAACTGGCTTTACGGCTCTGGGTTCTAGCCCTTCTGAGCCTATCATTTCTTTCGGAATCTTCATTTTGATATTCTTTTTCTACACAATATGCGTCACATTGCGAAGCCCTTGGGGATTTTGACGACAGCTCAACCTAGCGGACAGTTGATGACGACCGCCACTCAAGTTCATAAGGCGCCCAAGCGATTAAAATAACTTGAGGTTTATATCGACATCAAAGCACTTGTTTCGACGTTATCTTATAGTTCACACGCACGGGGTACACTTAATTCACAAAATCGCATCACTTTTACGAATAAAAATCTGCTTCAAACCATTATTCAAGCGACAAAACAGGAGAATCAATCCGTCTACGGCCAAGTTCCCTCCAAAAAAAAATCTTTCGATAAATGCATATCTAGTATAGTGTAAGAATCTCTACTATCCCATATCGTCCCGTGGGTGTCGTAAGAGGCGGCAGAGAGGAGATGGGCACCAGCGTCTTCCTAATAACGACAAAAAAAACCGCGGCTGCCAAAGACTCTAATAGACTTAATAGACTGTAACGGTAACGGTAGTAAGTCAAGCACAAGTCGTAAAATTAAACGTTTTGTACAACCGACTTCAGAATAAATTAACATCAATGTAGCCGAAGTCAATTAAATACGCATTATTAAGAATAATTCAAAAGTTAAGGGTTAAGTTAAGAGTTAAATTTTAATCAAATTTATATGGGACCACATGAGAAGCACCAGTTTTCAAATAAAATTATTCATCAAAATCGGTCGACCTAGAAAAAAGCTCTGAGGACACATAAAAATACAGTCCAATTGGTTGAAAAATGAAGGTTTCGTTCATCAGGACCAAGGAAGAGCTCACTGCGTTGTCAGTATGTAATTTGGCGAACGACACATCACCTCAAAAGCATTTTATTTACTCTTTCCTCTAACCTTTATCATATTACCGTTTGCATGTGGTAAATCTTAACTAATGATTTAAGCGATGGCGACGGGATTGCAAATCAGATTGTACGCTTGATAATAAATTTAAGGCGTTCGTCTAGAACTTGATGCCCATTGCTGTATACTGGTGCAGTTAATTGTTAAAGTTACAGCCTATATATGTCTGACTGCTGGGCATCTTCTCTCATTTCTGAGAGCGCTGCTTAATGTGTGCTGGCAAACTTCACAAACGTCTTCGAATTTTTTTTTATTATTTCTCAGACATGCAGGTTTCCTCAAAATGTTTTCCTTCACCGCTGGCAACAACAGGATACATTGATGCCGGCGAAGATCAAACCCGGGTTGCTCGCGTACTGTAAAATATGCAGCGAGCACTTAGCCCCTGACCTACCACAGTGTATGTATATAACATTTAAAATAATGATAATAATTGACATAATTTTACAGTAACATAATAATTTACATACAACCGTAGTAATTTACATAAAACTTGTTTCGAAAATATAAAATATTTTTAATTTTGTTTATTTACAATTTAAAACATTTTATAATTTTATTTTAAATTTAAAAGCAACTAGGCAATAATGCATGAACAGAAATTACCCAGTAGAAACTAACGTGTAATAGCGCAAGAATTTAACCATTATGTAAAATTGTAAATAGGTAGTATGGTATTGAATTAAACAAGACCGGACTGGTACAAGCCGTTAGTGCTAGAACTATGAAACAAAAACAATAACACCTGTCTGTAAAGGACATTAATTTTACTTATCTTTATGTATTTAATACAGGCAATGTCTAGCCTTTTGTGCATGGCAGCAACAGTGCTATAAATTAAGAAGATAAAACCACTTTCAACGAAGTAAAAAAATGAAACGAGAAGTTGGCGTTTTAAAATTATTTTCAACTACTAGCGATCTTGACAACATTGCCACCAATATTATATATACATAGCTATTAAATATGATAAACAATAAATGAGAGGGTATAGTAACTAACAAACGAGAAGGTATACTTTCTTGTTAGGTCGCTAATTCATTATAGATTCTTAAAGTTATTTAATTAGTATGGTAAAAGAGAAAAAATTAAAAGGTATTTAATACTGTAAGAATTTTGTAGTTTGTACAAGGTTTATATGTCACAAGCTTCAGTAATTCTAATGCCGCAGCCTAAATCTGAAAGTGTTTCTCGTTATTTTAAGACAGGGTTATCAAGCCTTGGACAAAGGCGTTTATCTTGAAGAGTCTTCCTAAATAGATATAATGTTTTGGAGTGCGACGCACCAGTGGGCACGAATTGACAATAAGAGCAAAGTTCAATGGCGATTGGGACTCGAGAGGAATGCGCAGGCGCGGAGCCGCGGGGTGAGCATTTACGAAGGTGCCGCGCTACAGACTCCAGCGAAACTACAACATCACGATTATCTGCTATTTATAATGCCCTGTTAGATATAGTTGCAGTCCCAATAAGAAAATGTGAGCCTCTTAATATAATTTTATATCAACCTTCGCTAAAAATCTATGAGTCTACGTAAACAAATATAGAATATATTCAATTGTTGTCATCAGAAAATAATGGAAACAAAAGAGTAAAGTTTGTGATTTTACTAACCGTATTATATTGTGAATAAACTATCGCAAATAAAGGCTTATTACGTCTTTTGCTAAGTTTAAAAAGACAGCTAAGAGGTTGTTATTCTATATTTGTGTATGTTTATCATACAGTAAATCTATTACATGAAGAGAGCCATTAGAGCAATATATAATTTAAAACCAAAAGAGTCACTGAGACAAAAATTTAAGGAAATTAATATATTAACTCTGGCCTCTCAATACATTTATGAAAATGTAATGTACGTACACAAGAATAAACGTAGTTTTGCAAAAATGAGTGATATTCGTTCTTTAAATACTAGGAACAGACACAAGCTAGTAGTACCAGTTACTCGACTCCACCGATTTAGTAATTCATTCTTGGGGCGATGTATACGCTTTTACAACAAAATCCCAGAAAATATACAAAATTTGTCATACACGAAGTTCAAAAATGTTATTAAACTAAGTTTGTATAAAAAGGGTTATTATAATATTAAGGAATTTATGGATGATAATAACCCCTGGGAAGGGTGATCGCTACCAAGCTATTTCTAATTTGTCTTGTGTTGCTAATTGTAAACATGATTGTAAGCTATTATTGGAAAAAAAATAGTCCCGCTGGGTTTCTTGCTGTTTCTTCCCAGGACAGAGGTTTTTTTTTGCGAACCAGTGGTAAATGAAAAAAGTGACTTTCAATAAGTATTGTTATAATCTACATTGAATAAAAAAGTTTCTGTTTCTGTTTCTGATTTTATATTTATCTAACGTATCCTCCTTCTTTACGATCCGTTTTATTAAAAGAAAAGTGCATGTAAATACTATTTTTTGCTTATAGAATAAGAGTTACAAACGAGCACACAGTCCACCTGATGGTAAGTGGATGCTGTGCCCCATAGACATCTACATTTATCCTCCGAGCCGACCCATTCGTGCTACAACCATAATATAGATGCGGCGGGGCTCTACCACGTATAATTATACGGTATACAATTCAACAAATTACAACGACATAAAATGAAACAATTTTATGTCGTCGTAGATTTTGAACCAACCAAACTTAAAAGATTCAAGATTCAAGCAAGGACTTTAGAAACTATTATGTGGATGTTATTTCATTCTTTGTAGTTTTTGGAGTCGGTTTTACTTTTTATTAAACGTTTAATTTTTAACCCTTTTAAATTTCCAAAGGTATATTAAAAGTTCAAGGTAACTACAACTATATATAACTACAAGGTGGTGTAAAAAGTTACATTAAATATTTATTCCTTTTTTCACCCTTAGCAATGGTTTTTCTATAAAATAATATATGCCTGAACATACATAGAAAACATTTATATACAATGCAGATGATTTGGGAACTCCTTTTTTGAAGTCGGTTAGAAACAGCTGGTGGAAAAATAAAACGTTTCAAGAAACCGGTTATCCATAAATTTCTTAAACCCGGTTTGTCGCTTACATAAAATGAAACTAGCATTATATATTGAAACTATAATGTATTTTTTTGTCTTCTTCTTTAATATCAATTATTTGTATATACTGTTGAATTTAATATAAGTGTTTTATTTTTATATAAGTTTAATAAAAATACTAGCAATACCTCCTATTGCCTTAGATGGTGTATCCCTATGGTCTATGTACAGGAGACATAAGCAACAGAACAAACGTAGGATGGATAAAATGTCAACGGGTCTCAAGAAAGTTGGGAAAAGCTGTTTGTCTGTGGAGTATTATATTTTGATTTCATTAGAATTCCGCTAACGCCCACGTACGCAAGCAGCTCGAGTTCAATCCCTGCCGGCAACATTATATTTCATTTTGTTGCAATTTGTTGCATTTTTAATGCTAATTTGCTTCATGTTTGGCGGCGGGCGAGACATTCACAAGAAAAGCCAAAAAAATCTGTGTGCCTGAGGAGTATTTTATTTATTTTGATCAAATTAGAATTCCGCTAACACCAACTTGTGCAGCGAGGCAAGCCAATCCCTACATAATATAAAACTAAGTCACTTCCCGTCGTCTGTACGCTTAGATCATTTAAACTACGCAAAGGGTTTTGATGCGGTTTTCATCAATATACAGAATGATTGAATACATGCATATGTTGTCGAGATTCAAAAATCTCCCGTGCGAAACCGGGGCGTATGGCAAGTTGTTTCATATCGTGAGACGTTTATAGACTTCATAACTTAACTTCATTTATAGGCTGTAACTTTTTTATACTTATTACACTGTAAATGCAGCTTTTGAGACAAAATCAACACACTCGCGATCGTAATACTGCTCCTTATCACCAGTCCTTCAAAATTGGGTCATTTATTTTCGAACGGCGCTACTCGTTTGTTGCTAGAAAAGCATAAGCATACCTCCCTTTTATTCTTTTCTTTTCGTCTTTATCAAATTCTGAAGGAATTTTGTTTAAAATTGGATAGTACCACAGAGAGGTCAAAATATTGACCATGTACGTAAGTCTATAAGTGTCAATCGAAATGCTTGTCGACCACGGCAAACTCTCTTCACTATGGAGGAAGTGGGTTGTGGACAGAAGAGATGAATCAGAAGTATGATTTCAAAATTAAACTTTTAATAAAAATTAAAAACGATCTTCAAAAATTAAGTGAATAAAATAATTTCCACATAACAGCTTCAGAAGTCGGTGCTTAGACATAGTGTATCGAAGAAATATCACGCCATCAAAAGCTACTTTCTTTGATTTAATATTTTCATATAATTACTTTATTTTTTATGATAATTAATAAAATAAGGCGTCACTTTGCAAAAATCCATTACACTTAAGATAGATATTAATAGTTACTTTCCAACCATCCCCACAATAACTCTTCAAACTATGCGCGGATGGTTGCAAAGTAGTTGCAAACTATTAATATCGTTAGTTTATTTTTTTAGTTTTTGAAGTCGATTATTACTTTGTATTAAAAAAATTACCTCTTGGGTAGACTTAACAATATCACAAACTCAAGGTAACAACTAGAACGTCTAAATAGGTGAAATAAAAACTAACATCCCTAGTTTTTGAAATAAAATCTATAATCCCTTATTTTTTAACTTAAAGGGTAGAGTTTTCTTCCAAATATAATTAGGACCACCCTTGGAGTTAAACCTATTGACGTCAAATATAAATCATTAAAATCGTTTCAGCTGCTTCCGACAAATCGGTGAACATACATAAAATATATATCCGACGAATATAAAACCTTCTTCTCTTTTTGAAGTCGGTTAAAAGTTTATAATATTGTTTTTCGAAGTTGAATTCTTTTATGTAAGTATTAAATAGAGATTATGTTTGTGTGCTAAGTTGGACCATTGAATGAGACCGTTATATAACCGGATATTTCTTATAAGAGAAATGAATACAGACATAACAATAACCCGAAATCAAAATCAACAACGCTTGTACTGCAAACCGGGGAAAGTATTGACGGAATGCCGCAAACTGTTCACGCATGACCCACGGGTCAGTCGCACACTTACTGACACATGTCAATTAAGAGGCTTGCTTGCTGCCACTGCGCGAGGATTGAGTGCTTCAACATGTTTGTGGAAACCCTTCAGCACGATTGATTCATTACCTTGATCGTTTAGGGTTCTGAGATAACTTGCCCAGCAAGCTTCGAGCAAACCCATCTTACATAGTTATTTTGTAATTAATATATACTCCTGAATAAGTTAAATCAAAACTCAAAAAATAAGTGGCTACAGTCACACGTATTCGAACCAGCAATTACCGCTTTGTAATACAAATACGATTGTTTCTAAAGAGGCGATGTAAAATGATATATGGCTGCTTCGTTATGTTCAAAGTGTGTCTGTAGTTGGCAATTTACCGGCTTGGAGATCGATCAACTCCTATTATTGGAAGAGGTCGGACGTGTACAAACATCAAATTCAAATCGTTAATCCGGCTTTCGTCGACGCGAGGTGAGAACCGATACTAAAGGCTCACCTCACGTATCCTCGTAAACATAACGACGTAATCTCAATAATATTCATAAAAATAGCTGTAAAAATTCGAATATGAAATATTTTAACTGTTATTTTATTTTAGCCTCACATGAAAATTACACAACATAATTTGAAAATATAATAGTCTGTCAAATCACACTGAAGAAGCCTTATTCGACCCGTTTTCATTACACTTTCAAAAATTATTAAGAAAGCTTTCGCCCAGCAGCGGGAATATTTACTGGTTGTTACTTTACCGTGCAGTATTCTGAAATATTACATTAAAATATCATAGTTGAATGAAAAGAGGTAAAAATCTTTTTGGATTTAGGAATCATCATCATCATTACAGCCTTTCACAAGTCCACTGCTGAACATAGGCCTCCCCCAAGTAATGCCACAAAGGATTTAGGAATTGTATAGCATAAATGATATTGGGATTGGTGGTGACGGGATTAGTGCACGCAATTGAGGGAGGGCGGGAGGTGCTCTTCAAACTAGGGAAGACACATCATTTTATTTTATTTAGCAGATGGTAGCAAAATAGCTATTAATATCATTTATTATAATGGATTTCCGCAAAGTAACGCCTGATTCTATCAATTACAATCGTCTAGCAATCAAAATCTGATATCAGCTTCATACAGTCTGAGGAATTTTTGATTCTAACAAGTTGAATAAATTGATTGAACTACTTTTACGGATTTTATCGCGTTTAATTTTACTTTTAATTAGTTTTTATTTTTAATTCCCGACGTTTCGGGTGCTTGCCAGCACCCATGGTCACGGGGAACTGAGTTGACTGACGTCCCGATGTCATTGTTAAACCCGGAGTACCTATGAGTAACAATGAAATCGGGACGTTAGTCAACTCAGTCCCCCGTAACCATGGGTGCTGACAAGCACCCGAAACGTCGGGAATTAAAAATTAAAACTAATTAAAAGTAAAATTAAACGCGATAAAATCCGTAAAAGTAGTTTTAATCAATGTGTAGTGTTCGCGTAAATATAAGAAATCATTAAGTTGAACAAAATTACATAGCATAAGTATTTGCTGTAAGCAAGCATCACCATCGTTTTGGGTCGTCGGATTTTGAAATAGTTGCTGGTAGCTGGTAGTTACTTGGTAGGCGGGGTGGTAACGGAATTTTTAATATTTTGAATTATTACCAGAAAGATGCTGCTGCCCATCTCCCGTCTCAGTTTCCCTTTGTGAGGCGACACCCATAAGATGATATGGGGAAATAGTTGTTCTAACACCGCCCCTACACGGTTAGAATGACTATAGAAGCTTTTTTATAGAATAAGAGTTACAAACGAGCACAGTCTACCTGATGGTAAGTGGATACTGTGGCCCATAGACGTTTACATTCATCCTCGATTACGAATCAAAATGCAGATGCATTGTCGCCCATAAGGACTTCACTCACCATACGAAACACAGCAGTATTAAGCTGCTATTTGACGCTGGTATTCTGTGAGAGCGTGGTCCTTCCCCGGTCGGGCCGACCCATTCGTGCTGCAACTGTACGACTAATATAGCTGCAGCATGGCTCTACCACGTATAAACAAGCTAAAATATAATTAAAATTTTCGGCGCCATTTGTCAATGTTTTTCCCTTTGAGGGCTAGATAGATTTTCTTATGTAGCCAACTCGCAGTGAATTCATCCTGTCCTTGTTTTACACATACCATTGAATATGTTGTATTCTAATTGTTTTTCTTACAAAGCGTCTTCATCACAACTTCTTTTGTAAATTTGTTTATAAACGCATTTCAGAAACGGTATTTATACCAAATTCTAGTCATTGCCACTAAGAGCTGATACGTAAAATTGCAAAAGAATGGATATAACGTTATATTAAACAAGACTAAACTGGTATAAACCGTTAGGGCTTGCTACTATACTACTATTTAAACAAAAACAATAACACCTGTCTGGTGTGTAAATGGCATTATTTAACTTACTTTTTGCGGTAAGTGTAGGTAAGGGGAATATATCTCCAAAGGTCAAATTCTATTGCACGCGGTGCATTCTGCTAATTGGTGGACGAGGATCCGGTGACGGAATATCCATTCGAAAAGGCTGAAACTGGTGATAAGGGGCAGTAATAGAATAAGAATCGGCCTTGCGTTCACCAACCTTGTGTGAGTTTATCTTCTAAAGTCTAAGGAATGTATCCACCAGCAAGCTATGACTTAAAAGGATGTTGGTGTAAAGCGTTTTGCCTAAATATCAAAACCGTTTAGATATAGATAGATAACACTTTATGTACTTAAAAACATTTTTAACAGCGTTTATGATTAAAACTCAACTAAACTCACTTTAGACCCGTGATCAATTATAAGTTCTACTCTGTAAAGTAAGTTTTCGCTTAGAATATATTATAAATTCCTAACACTGTAAAAATTTTCAGAATTGATTTATTTCTTTTTTTTTTAAATTAAATTTTCTTGACCATGGTATACTTTAATCAAGTGTATTTTTTGTTCCATGCATTATAGATTTACCCGATATGGAACCCACCACTAATTTGGAAAAAAAGGTTCACGAGTAGCAGCAGCCTTAAATCGATCAGTATGCAGTGTGTGTGGTCGTGCTTTGTGGCTTTCCTTCGGCGAGGCCTATGTTCAGCAGTAGACTTGTGAAGGGCTGTAATGATGATGATAAATTTACCCAAAAAAAAATTACCCAAAGAATAAAGTACAACCTACTTTAACTTTCGCATTTTGAGTGCAATAGGTGAGAAATGCATACGTCCATATGAAAAAGTAAAGTAAAAGCAAATAATTTCTAAGTGGGTTATGCGATTAATCCACCAAGCTGCATTATTACGTGTTGGCGGACTTCAAATGTCTTGGAAATATTTTATTAACTAAACATATTAATTTCCTTGCGCCAACGTTATACCGATGAGCATCCTAACTATTCCTATCCTAACAATTTCATTGCTGTCAGCAGGGATCGAACCCAGGTTTTCTTTTTTATAGAACTGAAGTAACCAATAATCTACAGTCCACCTGACGGTAAGTGGCTGACATTCCAACTTCAACTAACTTCAAAGAAAGAAGGTCAGATGCGGTGTTACGTCTGATAGAATAAGATGGAATGCCTCATACTTTGTAATTTAATACTGGCTCTCTATAACCTTCGGATTAGAACACGGTTATTTAACGGTTGAAGGCTACTTAGATGGATTCCCATGCAAAAATGGAGTACCACTTAGAGAATTCATTCGATAAAATCCCTACATCATATGAATATAATATGGTTATTTGATACAGTTTGATTTATATTAAATGCTTTTAAAATAAAGTTATCGTATTATACATAAAAGTAAATTGCCTTTTATTTCAGACATTTCAAAATGTGATCTAATTTTGACAACATAAAAATGTTCGAAAAAATCTAGGCACATTTCGAAATTATTAAGGCGTTAATAAATTTGCATATATATGGTCCTGTTTAAGTATTCAAGCGTATGTAATAACTTTATTTAGCATTAGCAAGGCCGGAATATATCAAATTATTTGCAACCATCTACTAAACGTCATTACTATAATTTATTTTAAGATTATTAAGTTATTAGGTAGGGTATCATTATACGTATTGCTTCAAAGGTTATGCATATTTAATTCTCTCATTTAAAAACACACTATATATCATCAAAAATGCATTTAATTGAATGGTTAATAATAGGCTACTATTCAGTATTAGACCTGGTTATCGGGTAGTTGAAAAACGGCCTCTTATATGTTAGAAGGGTCAGTAGTTATGGATATATTTATATTTCCCAGATGTTCATTTTTCAGGTCTATATGTATAGAAAATATTAATTCTCGAGATGCAGATATTTCCACCAAATGGCCTTTATCGACAAGTGTGGTGTTCAAATCCTCACAAGATGTAAGAGTCAATAAAGAAATTAGTTTTCGTTTGCTACCACTATCATACATGCGATTACTTGTAATTATTATCAATCGATAATGCCACCCATCCAGGACTTGAGGTCATTTCGTTTGAAATGCCAAAACAAATTAAAATTGATGGCATAAATACCTTTCACCACATTTGTCTCTGACGACTAATGGATACTTAAGCATTAGATTTACTCAGGACCAATTATATAACTTATTTTAATGTAGTAGATCCATTCAACAACATCTAAGTGAATAAAGTAGCACGACAAGACATTTTAGAAAATAATATGCAATTCGCGAAGATACCGTTATAAAAATACCGAAAAATCTGTTTTTATAATATTTTATATGTCGATGCAACGGTTAAGGACTTTTATAAAATTGTTTTCGAAAAGTCTCAGAATCTTTTAATTATAGCGAGACCTACATATATCATACATAATAACTTAGTTGTAAGAACCTGTTAACAAAGTATGAACACAGTCAGTACTATACAAAAGTCTACTACATGATTTTTTTTTATAAAAGGCATCTATGTGTGTTGCTTTGTATGTGTTGCTTGAACAAGAAACGTGATTTGTAAAATTGCATATCTAAAAAAGTGTTAAACTGTTGAAATTCACACGATAAGCAGTTACAAATGAGCGTCGACGGTGTTGAAAGCACGGACCGCGCTTTCGCTAAACGATGGCTTGCAAGCAAGAAACCGCCCCAGCACGCTCGCTTATAGCGCGTGATTGCGGCCAATTATTTTCTGTTTATCTCTAATTACGCATGCGCTGCCAGCGTCGGCAGTTTATCGGCAATCTGCCCTTCGGCCTAAGATTCGATCACTGTCGCTAATCAGCTCTCAATCCTCTTTACACGAAGCATCGCAACACCACTTGCGGTTACAACTAATGCGGTAGGACCGCCGGCATTAGTTTGCATTTATCACTTTGCAATGCGACAACAACTCAATGTCCGCGATTAAATAAGTTTTTAACCTCAATAATATGTTCTAATGTTTCTAAGCTTATCGCGTCATTGACAATTTTCTTGATGATAAATCGTTTAACTGTGCATTTAAAAGCAACTATAATTCCAAGGCCATTTGTCTTACAGCAAATGGAACGTACTATTTTTTTTCGATAATATAATCTTAAACAATGTAAGGATAAATTAAGCAAAATATTTTACTAAATTTAAAAATAAACTATAGCCGAACTTCAATCGTTTTTGTTTAAGAAGTATGCATTATTTCTATTTATTTTAAAATAATATTCAGTTCAAAAGCTTTTAAATTATTATGTCGATAAGTTATTACTTATTCTATGGTTTTGTCAAAATAATGATTGATTTCGATTATATGAATTAGTACGCGTAGATAAACTTTACGCTGTAGGTTAAATTTGGCTGAAGAAGTATCAATAACTATTGAAAGCATTTTTTTAATTTCAATATTAAAAAGTCGCACCGATTTTGCTTCCGATATTTTGTTCTAAAGCATTCGTTTTATTGAGGGATTATCCACTGAAACGCTTGGTTGTTTTTCGCAATTTTTAATGCCGCTATCTATATTTAAATGATTGCCATAAAATAATGTAGAAGTCTGTAGAGTATATCTATAATCTGGAATCGTAAAAAGATCCTTCGAAATTAAGTTTTACTTTTTATGATTTACATAACTTTGCTTCGTATATCATAAGATCGTTACAGCTAAACACTAACAGTTCAGATCAACCGTTTTACCCTACTGACCATGTGAAGAATTATGTTTGTCTGATGTGAGTACGTACATATATTTGTATGTATATGTGTTATTATGTATGAATGTTCATTCCTTTGTAATTTTCTTTAGCCTAAATAGCCATCAAGGGTTGTAGAGCGTAGGTGTCGTTATATTTTGCCTTATTTCCAGCGACCGTATACTACATTTTATTATAATAGTACCAATACAACCCTTCGAAAACACGATAACTAGATTTCATTTCGTTCTCACAAACTTTACTTTGTAATTAATAATAAATCACTACAGCCGGGTTCTGAGGCAATGAATAAAAATAAACTTTTAATCCCAGTGCTTGATGCTTGATCTACCTCTGAACTAGCAGGCATTAGAAGAAACATGTGTCTGTACTCACTACGCTTGCCAAATCCGTGATGGGCATGAAGCTTTTCTTTATAGGATAGGGATATAATAAACGATTATACACCACCTGATGGTATGTCCCTTCAGTCATCTATCCTTGAATATGAATGTAGATGTATAGTATGATGCGTTGTCAGTCAAATGACTAAGATAGAATGTTTTACCACCACGAGTAAACAAAACAAAACAGTAAAAGGGGCTTACTGTTCTAAATACTCAGTGTTTGAAACACAGCAGCATTATAATACGCAAGTATTCTGTGAGAGGGCGGTCCTTCCCTGATCGATACCCTTGCACTGATAACGCTGTTCAACAACACTAGTTTCTAGAATTTATGTTCGGCATACATTGACAGATTGGTTCACCATCAGTCAGTTACCGCAACCTCGTCCCTAAGCAGGCAATTGCAATGCCATTAGGCAGCCATCATAAATATTATTCTCTCGTCGTGTTATTATAAAATATTGTCATAAATATTGTAATAAGATTAATGTTTTCCATTTCTGCGTAGTCGTGTGTCGTAACGTCGACCGGGGACATAACAGGATGACTTGCGTTGAGTTCGTGCGTGCCTTCGCGGGAGCACTCGGACAGTATTAATTTATCGGTAAGTCGTGCAAACAGAATGACGTACTGGTTTTTCGGTTAGCACTTATGGAGGTGAAATTAGGGTGCATTAACGCAACAAGGCCAGCGCAGTCGCCGCCGTATCGGAACACAAATGAATTGAATCAGGGTTGTTCTTTTTATTTATTTTTGGAGGCGTATTTCCTTGTAAATTTAACAGAAATAATCAGTCATAATATACCAATATCCATGTGAGAAATGAACGTGTGCACAGTCTTCTGACGTTATCAAAGCTATATAAAATGAGTTTTGTAATTTATTTCACTGTTTCCAATTAAAATAAATGAGTAGAATACATCCACCGTAAAGTAGAGCGTGTTAAAGCGCACTTACACGTTTATATTTTAAAAACAGGCAGAAGTAATAAAGTAATTTAACAAACTAAACTAACAACTTTTTCACATACCATGAAAATCATAAATAATTCATTGTAAAACTTTTTATGACCTAACTTATAATTAAAGTCATAAAACTTGAATAGAATCGTCTATTTTAGTACCATTTAGTTTAAGACATAAACATAGACCATCTCATTCCACATAATGAGGTAGACGATGTCCTTGTTACAGATGCTGTGGCCCAAAGACATCTACATTATCCTCCATTAAGAATCAAAATGCAGATGAGCTGTCAACTCTAAGGACTAAAGTGGAAAGGTAAGATGATTGGTTTTTGGGTTTGGCTATCTTGTTACGTGATTAAGTGGGAGAGTCACGCTACAGCTAATTTATAATTGTAGTACGAATTGGTCGGCTCGACCGGGGTAGGATGTTGGGGAAGGAATGCTGCAATGTTTCGTGTGGTGAGTGTAGAGAACCGGATACGCTTTTTTCCGGAAACGAGGCATTCTATCTTAGTTCGTAGGGGTGACAACTCATTGGCATTTTGATCTTTGATCGAGGATAAATGAAGATTTCTATGGGCCACAGCGTCCACTTACCATCAGGTGGACTGCAAGATTCTTTATCACCCTTATTCTATATAAAAAAGAAATAAACAGCTCTTATTTTGGTTTATTTTCACCAAATTTGTGTCAACCCTAAGTCCAACGGCACACAGTGTGCGGTTTGATTGATACGCTTTATAGATGTCGATGCAGGTTGTGGTCGCCTTTTTCCGCGAAAGGCAATTATCATATTGAATGAGTATTATTATATATTCTCTACCAGTGAATAATAATTTGACCCTTTTTGGTAGGATTTCTTCACATTAACATTCACGTGCTAAATGATGTATATTAACAGCGTTACCGATGATTAAGTTAAAAAATTATTCATTTATTTCGAAAACCAACAGCGTATACAGAAAATATTTAACATTAATGTAAAAAACCAAAAGTATGGCCAATAACAGGTTTGCCTTATATTGCTTGAACAATTCAAAAGACAAATCATAAGCAGTTTAGTGTAACGAGGGTGGTCACAAGCTTATATGATATGTTGAGTAGTTATGTAAGTAATCAAAACTTCAGACTACTTTTGTTCTTATGTTAACGTCAATTTTGGACTAAATCGAGTTTAAGTTGTAAAACTGTGTTACGTAAGAATTTTCATTAAATTTGAATTTTGTTAGGCCAGTAACCTTTAACAAAAATACAAATGGATTTTACATTTGTATTAAAAAGTCATCTCTACGAATTTACACACAGACGGTCGGTCGTGAGAATAAATCTTAGCCGGCGACCATGCGACATAATCCTTGAATGAACACTTCGAGGTGACTAACGCCAGGCTTATGAAAGTCTATTTAACCAGATGAGGGCACTGATCTGAATTCCAATCTGACGGGTGATCTGAACGGATATGTGTCATTCAGAGATGAATTCTGGTGAATATGACACTGAGGCATTGTTGTATATTGTTCTGTCAAAATAATCCTGCCGTTGTAAATTTAAATTTTTTCAAAAAACTGCTCACTGAACTAAACTGACTGATGTGAGGGAAGCTGTTTACTTTTTGAAGGAAAATATCGTCTTTACAACACGAAATATTAAAACCATTGATGTTGCTATCCAACTATTCGGTAAGTATTCAGGTAATTTTTACTTTAAAAAATTAGAATTTCTTCAATCTTAATATATATAAATTACGTGTCACGTTGTTTGTCCGCGATGGACTACCAAACTACTTAATCGATTTTAATCAAATTTGCACACCGTGTGCAGTTTAGTCCAACTTGAGAGATAGGATAGTTTTTTTGCCCATGAGTGACCCACTTTTTTTGCGAGGACATGCCAAAGCGTTGTCGAAAAGGGCAGAACAACGTCTGCCTGGAAAGCTAGTTTGACTTTTATAGTATTTTCTTTATTTATGTTTGCAACTCAATATCTCCCAGGCTTATAAATTGATTTTGCTGATATTTATTTACACATTTCATGATATATTTTGTTAAATTACTGATGATATTCTGCTTGAGGGTCCGCTTGGGTAAGTTGCCTGCCTGCCGCCAAGCTGTTTATGTTTCGGTCTGAAGGGTATGGGAATATTAATATGATTACAGGAACTCCATCTCATTTCTCAGGACAGAGAAGTAGCCTTTTTTGTTTGAAGTTGGTTGTAGGTGTCTATGGGGTGTAGCTGCCAAAGTCACTTACCATCAGATAAACGGTAAGCTTGTTTTGTTTATCATTTTAATGTTATATAAAAACAAACAAAAAGAGTCAACTTGAAAAGAATGTCGTCACTCTTGTTTATTAAGTCAAATTTTATTTTACTAAGTCTTCTAAGACTACATTGCAAGTCGGTGAGGTTAACATTTAGAGAATACGTTGCTGCTACTCCCTTTAAACCTAGCTATCAAATTTGTGACAGAGAGCAATATCACGAGCTGGTTTAAGCTGTTCCCTCATCCACTGGTACCTATAATAATAAATGAAATTTAAGTGTCTGTTTGTAATGTCAAAATACTTTTTACTGAATGCATATTAATGTACACCACTTATTATAACTAAAAAAAAACAATTTTTTAACAAATTTTCAAAATTTCGTGTCAGTATTTTTGTTTCCGCTCGTCTCCGAAATGGCTTGACAAATTTTGACGAAACTTTCACTGGCAGATAGCTGATATTATGAGAAATAAATTAGGATACTTTTATTTTAGAACAAGCATTAGGGTTCCGCGTAAAAAAATTAAAACCCATTAAATCCAATCTTTATAAATTCCACGCGGACGAAGTCGCGTATATAAATAAGAATAAGGGTAAATTTGTAGAGCTATGTACACTGATTCAACTCGGCTGGGCAGCGTTCGGAAAATTACGACAGATCTTCTCGTCAGGTATACCTCAAAACCTGAAAACTAAGTTGTACAACCAGTGCGTGTTGCCAGTGATGACCTACGGAACCGAGACGTGGTCCTTCACTGCTGGCCGTATGAGGACGCTCAAGGTCGCTCAGCGAGCTGTGGAGAGGGCTATGCTCAGAGTTTTTTGCGTGATAGAAATGAGGATATCCGCAGTAGAACCAGAGTGAGCGTCATAGCCCAACGGATTAGTAAGTTGAAGTGGCAATGGGCCGGCCATATAGCTCCAAGAACCGACAACCGTTGGATAAAAAAGGTTCTCGAGTGGCAGCCTCGTACCGGTAGGCGAAGTGTGGGGCGAACCCCCACTAGATGGAGTTACGACGTGGTAAGACATACAGGAAGTCGGTGGATGCAGGTGGCTCAGGACCGTGCTATGTGCATGCTATGGCATACCTTGGTGGAGGCCTATGTTTAACAGTGGACTTGTGAAGGGCTGTAATGATGACGATGATGATGATGATGATGATGTACACTAGCTCGGTTTTCTCGCTTGTTTTTGGATATTCACTTTATTTTTATACAATACACACCCAAAATAATTTAATTGATAGAATCAGACGTTACTTGGCGGAAATACATTATAACAAAGATATTAATAGTTACTTTGAAACCATCCGCTCAATTAAATGATATGTCTTACCTAGTTTGAATAGCACCTCAAACTAGGTAAGAAAAATAATTTAATTGAACGGATGGTTGCGAAGTGACTATTAATATCTTTGTTTTCCCAAAATAATTATTCATTAGCATGTAAACAAGTTAAAATATTATTAAATAATGCTTAAAGTAAGATTAAGTCAATAACCTGATGTGTGTTGTCTTCGAACAACAGTCGTTATGGCCGACAAGTTACTCGTAAGTCTAGAGACGAGATTAGTGAAATCAATTACTCAGTTCTCACGGGTCGCTACTGACATGTACCGCTGCCACTGCTGTTCACTTCTTTAACATTAGAACTTGCCAGTCGCATTCGACCAATATATAAGAACCGAAAATAATATTCAACTTTCATTTAATTTTCTATGGGATCATTTTGTTGTACGTCTGTTAAATTCTCGTATCAATGTAATTTCTTTGACTAATCTCATCGAAGTACTGGTTTTTAGATTTTAATTAATACTACACTTATTAAAAAGTACGTTGACTTGCAGATGTAGTAAAATATAATTGGAAAAAGAAAAATATTATAAAACATTTTAAATGTCAAGCGACGAAGATTATATTATAACAGTTAATCGTGTTAATTTTTAATTAGCCGTTAGACTGCGTCAAGAAAGAGTTAAAAAATAATTTCCTATCTAATAAACGGTCAACCCTTGTGCTACCAAAGGATAGCTTACTGGCCTTTTGGTTACATATTAATTAAGTTATGCTTGAAAAATTTCTCAGCTAATAAAAGGTACGTACACCTGTATGATTTTATTTCAATTAATAGTATTGAAATTAAAATTGTTATAATTATATACACAAGTCGTTTAAATATCATCTTGATAGATTTTTATTCGATGTTTATTATTGAATTGTAATTAATTATGAGTATTACAAGCGTGTGCAATGTTGGGCATCGACGCACATTCTTTTAGCAGTTCCGCTATGCGTCAAGCTTATGTTCCCACGATGTGCAGATAAGATTGCAGATGAGTGATGTGTAGGACAATAATGTAATAGATCAGTTAAAGCTAAGAGTGATATAGCTGCTTCGAATAATAGGTCATTTGTTGAGATAAATGTCTGATTTAAAATGTACTATTATGCAGAAATAGTGCTTACCTTTTCGAATTATAGATGTCATAAAAATATTTATTAAATACCATTTCTAGGTCACCGATGAGTTTCACTGCGTTTTAATTCTTGACCTGGTGTTTCAGTAAACTTTTATTTGTATTCACTGTTTTACAGCGTAGAAATAAAATATATAATAAAAATATAACCACAGCTTCGTCAATCAAGTCCGGGTTTTTAATGTGAATATTTTGGTACACGTGTATAATATGAGTCATTTTAGACGAAAAACTTGTTAATAACTTGACTACAGGGTTACTTATCGGATTCTATCATAGCCATTAGTCTCGAAAAAAAATATATCCTACGAATATGACCACACTCAAGTCCTTCGGAAGTTTCTTGATCACTAACAGAATCGTATTTGGCAACAATTATTATAGATGTAAAAAGATAAAAGATACTTACTTCTTTTTGAACATCTTTAGTGGAACGCAACGAAAAAAAAGATTAAAAGCTAGTTTCTTTGTGTTTGTTGGGCTTTAAATAGGAAATTAATAATGAAATTAATATTGTTAAATAAATAAAGATAGCTTTAAATTAAACTTAATTAAATAAAAAAATGTATTTTGAAGCAAGCGTTTATAGGCTTTGCGAGTACAATCATCCGGATCCTTATTCAGATCAGTTCCATATTGCCATTGAAGTAACATGCGTATGCCAAATTTCAATTCAATCGGATGTTATCGGAATACATACAAAGAAAGCAAGTTAATATAAATCTTGTCATCGAAATGGTCAAGATGCAATTTTTAAATGCAAACTTAACCTCGTGAACGGCGTTGAAAAAGAACATCGTAAGGAAACATGCATGTTTAAAAGTAAAATACATATTTCAAGTAATGGGGCAGGGGTGCGAAGAATCTCCGGGAGAAAAACCGGCGACGAGGTTCGCGACCCGTCACGTTCTGTCTCCCGGAGGGGCGAAAAGTGGATTGCGGAAACCCGTCTGGCTACGCTGAATGTATGTGGAGGAATGAATGATAAGATGGATGAAGTATGCGAAATGATGAATGACGGAGGAATAGATGTGTTATGTGTAAATGTCGGTTTCATCCTTTCAGAAAGAATGGGTCAATGTGTGAAAGAGTATGAATGTGTAAGCCCGAGGCTGCTATGGATACGAATTAAAGTGGGCTTAAAGAAGCTGTTCCTGCTAGGGGTGTACGCCCCAGACATATCTAAACCCACTTACATCCGAGAGCAGTTTTGGGATATGGTAAGGATGGTGTTGACAAAATGTAAGGAACATGAAAATATTGTTATGTTAGGAGACTTTAATGGAAGGGTTGGGGTGAAGAGGTCTGGTTATGAAAGGATATTGGGAACGTTTGGTGATGAAAGTATAAATGAGAATGGTGAAGACCTCCTCACCGTATGTGTGGAAAAGAATCTTTTTGTGACGAATACTTTTTTCGTCATAAGAAGATTCACATGTATACATGGGAAAAAGGTGATGATAGAAGCATGATAGATTTCGTAATTGTGGATGAAAGAATGAGGAGCGCAGTCGTAGATATTAGGGTTTACCGGGGGTCCAACGTAGGAACGGATCATTACTTGGTCTTATGTCGAATTAATGGTCTTTTCAAGCGTTGGCGGCATCGGACATCTGTGTCTACCACTGCGTTACAGCGTATAAGAATAGAAAAGTTACAAGATGAAGATGTGAAAGAGAAGTATAAATGTAGACTGAGAGAAAATATTAGATGTAGGAATGAGTTATGTATGAATGATTTAGACTTGAATACTGTGTGGGATAATATTAAGAAAGGTTTGGTGGATGCAGCCACCGAAGTATGTGGTGTAAATAAGAGAACAAATAAAAGAAAAAGTAATACGTTGTGGTGGCATGATGAGGTACGGGTGGAAGTTGAATCAAAGAAGAAAGCATGGTTAGATTTACTAGCATCCAAAGCTGGTACTTCTGGTGGTGTGAATGACGAGATTGAAAGAAAAAAGGCAGAATTTGGACGTCTAAATAAGAGAGTAAAAGAAGTAGTTGAACGGAAAAAGAAAGAAAGAATGGATAATAATGATAGAAGGATATCTGATAATTTCCAGGTTAATATAAAAATGTTCTGGAAACTCGTAAGAACTGCCAGGGGAAATACAAAACAGCCTATAATTAATGCTATAAGAGACGAGAATGAATGTATTCTGAATGATGAAGTATCGAATTTAAACAGATGGAAGGAATACTTTGAAAGCGTGTTTATGAGTGAAGAGTCGTCTGAATTAAATGAACTAAAAATTCCGAAAGAAGTGGAAAGGGGCATGGAGATAAGTGTGGATGAAATAATGAAAGCTATGAAAAGCATGAAAGCAGGTAAGGCAGCCGAATATGATAGAGTATTACTCGAGATGCTAAGGGCTGGAGACGGAATGGTGGCAGGCCGGCTGTACACCTTGTTTAATTTATGTTGGTAATTAAAACGGGTACCGGATGACTGATGTAAAGCAGTTATAGTACCAATATATAAAAGAAAAGGGTCACAGCAGGACTGCAAAAACTACCGTGGTATCAGTTTGCTTAGTATTGTGGGTAAACTTTATGCTAAGGTGTTAATTGAAAGAGTTACGAAAGAAACTGATGGAAAAATTTGGTATGTGCAAGCGGGTTTTAGAAAGGAAATGGGGTGTACAGATCACGTCTTTTCCATGCGCATGATTGCGGAGAAGTTTTTGGCCAAAAACCAGAAAGTTTTTTGTGCGTTCATGGACTTGGAAAAGGCTTATGACAGAGTGGACAGGAATGTGTTATGGCAAACACTGAACTCATATGGGTTGAGCGCTGGTTTGATACAAGCATTAAGGTCTCTTTATAGGGACTCTAGTGCTTGTGCAGGATCAATGGGGTCTAATCGGACTGGTTTGGCATCCAAAAGAATGTGGGTTAAGAATGGGCGAGTTAACTGTCAAATGCCTTTTGTATGCCGATGATCAAGTCATATTTGCGTCATTGGCGGCTGAGTTGCAAATGATGGTTACATTAATGAACTGGGAATTAAAAGAAAGGGGAATGAAAGTGAACGCAAGTAAGACGAAAGTGATGGTTTTTGAAAGAGAAGAAAGCAAAACGGTATGTGAAATAAGAATAGAAGGAGAGTTGATTGAGCAAGTGGATGAGTTTGTGTATTTGGGATTTGTATTTAGCAAGGATGGTAGATAAGGATGTAGAACGACGAGTAAATGCAGGGAATAGAGTGAATGGGGCAATACACTCTATTATGAAGAACCAGAATGTGTCAAAATAGGCACGTATGGTAATTCATAATGCTGTGTTAGTCCCTACTTTAATGTATGGAAGTGAAAGCTGGTAGTAAATGCTGTAGAAATGCGGTCTTTAAGGAATATGCTAGGGTTGAATCTGAATGACAGAATGACAGAGATAAATGTGGTATGGAAGATGATGTTGTGACCAGGATTAAGAAAGGAATGCTTCGGTGGTTTCGTCATGTAGAAAGAATGAATGAGGAAAGAGTGACAAAGCAAATTTATATGGCAGATGTGAACGGGAATGAGTCGGGAAGGGACGCCCTAGAAAAAAGTTTATCGTCCAAATTAGCGATATTTTGAAAATGGGCCACGTTAGAAGTACCCTTAACCGACGAGCATGTTTGCGTAGATATATGGATGTAAAGGAGGCGACAGAGGTAAGTCAGGATCGTGCCAAATGGAAGTCCGTAGTCTCTGCCTACCCCTCTGGGTGACAGGCGTGAGTGTTTATGTATGTATTTCAAGGTCATTTGAAATCCGAAAAAATATCTCCAGTGAAGTAGTGCGGCAATTGCTCCATAACCTTCATCAATGAGAGGAAGCCTGTGCCCCGCAGTGAGACGTAAATGGCCTGCATCTTTATTATATTGTATTTGTATGTAAAAGGAATATTTTTTTCGTACCACTGCACTGTATTTTAATCTTTCAAAACTACTTAAATATCCGTGCAATGCACATCCGCTTTAAACAAAAATTATAGAGTGCGTGAATACTTTTATTAAATCACAAGCAACGAAGGTTTTGCAGGAGGAACACTAAGTCGAGTGAGCTTTGGAAATCTTAAGGCGTAGTAGTAAAATCCACTGGCTTGCTTTGTAGCGCTCCTAGATTCAATTCATATTAAAATGATGTATGAGTATTAAATTAATAAAATTTTAATATCAAATTATATTAGAGTATGTTACTACGGTATAAAATGATTCTAAGATTATTCTACAATCCTACAGAAAATAAAATTTACGACTGAGTAAACCTTAAACCTAACTAATAACCGCCCATAAAACATACAACAACTACAACTTGGATACCTTCAATCCTATCCATAAAAAAATGTTATTACATAAGTCTTTGAGCTTATCAAAATTTTGATTCGAACAAATAACTATGATGAATAACCAAAATGACCATGTTGTGGCTGCAAAAGAATATCCAGTACCTCATATCGCACGTGTCGTCGCAGATGGCAGAGGAAAGAAACCAGAAGATTGCAGCAGCGTTTTTGAGCAGTCTATGGAGGAGGCCTCTGTACAGCAGTGGACTTTTGATAGGCTGTAGCCGTAAAACTAACAGTAATAAAAATTAATTACCAAAACGAAGTAACGCAAATATTAAATCTCTACGTTCCAGCGATATAACAACAGTAGTACTCCAACAAAGTAACACAGGGCAAAAGAGTCTATGATCTGATAATTAACCTGTGGAGCTTACAATATGAAATAATTCACACTGTAACAATATTTATCACAGGGTAATTGCTAGATGATATCATGTTCAATATTATTATTACAATTTTATATGAAGTCACTGTACAGAGTTACTCGCTGTAAATTTCACAGTACGCGAGTAACCCTGTTTCGATCCCCGCCGGCACCAATGAAATTATTAATTGTAATTTTAAATGCTGATTTACCACGCACTCGGCGGTGAACGAAAACATCGTGAAGAACCTGCATGTCTAAGAAATAAGAAAATAAATGTTTCAAAGATATGTGAATTTCGCCAACACACACTGGGACAGCGCGGCGGACATTTCCTTATCCTAAAACCCTCTCAGAAGTGAGCTGAGCCCTGTGTCCAGAAGTGAGTCGTTTTTAGGCTGAACTTTTAATTATATATGCCAAACATAGGTGTAATGAACAAGTGGTCGTATTGATAGTTAAATAAATGAAATATGCATATAGGAAGCACATGAGATGGAATTTGTGGCATAACAAGCCAACTAGGGTTTACATATTATATCGATATTAAGTACCAACTTAACACGTTTAAAAGTAAACTAAAATGATATCAGAACCATCAGAGCAAATTCAATTTGATTTCATAGTATCATATCGTAAGAATAACAACTTTAAATTATTCTGAAAGGTCACCAATCGACTCAATATTAAGCGTATCCTAGGCTTGCGCTAGTTGATTGGATTGTGTTTATGCATGTGTTTGTTGTAGGTAATAACGAACCTGTTAGAATAGCTAATATATTTGCAGGCCATCATTAAATAATGTCTTTGTTGAGTTATCGCAGCCAATGTTTGTTATGACAAAAGTTATGACATTAATTTATTTATTATAGCCTATCAAAAATCCACTTCCGAACATAGGCCTACTCTGGAGATTGTTTACTCTGTGTAGACTCCCGATTATACTAGCTTATCTGGAGTTTTGGCGGGAACTTAGCCGTAGACGGATTGTCGCTCCTGTTTTGTCGCTTGAATAATGGTTTGAAGTGGATTTTGATTCGTAAAAGTGATGCGATTTTGTGAATTAAGTGTCCGCGCGTGTGTACTTACTTAGAGAAAACGACGAAACAAGTGCTTTGATGTCGATATAAACCTCAAGTAATTTTGATCGTTTGGGCGCCTTATAAACTTGAGTGGCTGTCGTCATCAACTGTCCGCTAGGTTAAGCCGTCGTCAAAATCTCCCAAGGGCTTCGCATTGTGACGCATCAGCATATTGTGAAGAAAAAGAATATTAAATGAAGATTCCGAAAGCAATGATAGCCCAAGAAGGGCTGGAACCCAGAGCCGTAAAGCCATTAAAAATCTATTATTTATCTTATCTATGGTGTACACTGTTTCATAAATTTGCCACGCTTTGCAGGCGTGTTGTTGATCGCAGTTTTTATTATATAGATTTTTATCAGAAGAAGCTGCTGCTCATTTTCTGTTTCTGTTGCAGCTGGTAAATATCATTAAAAATACGACTGAGGGAATATCCCACGACTCAACATCTAGCATCTACAGCATTTCGGACCACACCTGCCTCAATTACTCGCTACGTTCTTCTTTTCATGTCTGTAACATTTAACGGCTTCACAAATTTGTGATTGCTATAATTGTGTAATAAGACTGGTAACGTAGAAGATAAGTGTAAATATCGATCTATATGTTTGGCAACAATTATGGTAATTAACACCCTGTTAGAAATATAGTTCAAACGATATTTTAAGTTATTCAATTTAGTATTAGGTCTGAATTGTCTACTGAAAATGCTATTCTAGCCCTATAGTATATTGAAAATTGCTATACACATGCATATGTACGCTTTGTAAGATCTATTTAGAGCTTTGGATCCTGTAGTCTATGATTTATTATGTTATAAATTACGCCAGAAAGAGGTTGCAGAAAAGATTTTGAGGCACGGTATGTAGGTGTACGTGGTAGAGCCATGCTGCAGTTATATTAGTAGCATAGTTGTAGCACGAATGGATCGGCTCGACCGGGGAAGGACCACGCTCTCGCAGAATACCAGCGTGAAATAGTGGCTTAATGCTGCTGTGTTTCGTATGGTGAGTGTAGTAGAACCGGAGACCCTTTTTACTGAAAATGAGGCATTCCATCTTAGTCCTCACGGGTGACAACGCATCTGCATTTTGATTCGTGATCGAGGATAGGTGTAGATGTCTATAGGCCACAGCAGCCACTTACTACCAGGTGTATGGTGGTGTGTGCTCGTTTGTCACCCTGTACCATATTTAAAAAAAAATATTTTGAGGATTTCTTGGTACTGGCGCAACAATTAGCGTACTACAGTAATTTGGACCGGTAAGTTTTCTAAAACCTTCAGGTGGCATTGTGGAATCAGACAGGAGGAGATTACGTCACACAGACTATTCAACCGGTACCTAAATGACCTAATCTTTAAACTAAGCAGCAAAGGTGTTGGATGTCTTATCGGCAACATAAGTTTCAATAACTGATGAGGCCAAAGGCCAACGCTACCACAGAACTCTACGTTACGTACCTATATACTCTATGAGAAATATACGTTAAATTATGGTTTCCGTTACTACGTTACTCAACGTTAATAAAAGCGATTTTATGGTATTAAAGGCCGTAGGTAGTAATTGCCCAGAGACTATGACATTCCTGCTTAAAATAATTACTAAGCATTATTTGAGCAATAAATTAAACAATTTATTACTTGCAGTGTAAAAAATAAAAGCACAATACAACTATTGCGGCAATTTACTGATGAAATAAATAATTATACAGATAATAAAATGTAAATTTTAATTATATTGATTTTAGTAAAGCGTGCGATGGATTAAATTTTAACACATTATACAATAAGCTACCACGCTGCGGACCATTCTTAGAACTTCTAAAAAGTTTTCATCATAATCGTTATACCACTGTCAAAATATATAACTGGACGGGTGATATGTTTGCTAATAATCGGGGTACAGATCAAAAGGTTTGCCAGAGCGGAAAACCAAAATATCTGGACACATTTTGAAAATATCGTGAACACGCGGTTGGTATCGGGAGAAATATATATTTAGAAAAACGTTAATTTTTAGCCACATAAGTACTTTAAACAAAACTGATTTACGTAAGTACACTTAATTTTTAGGTTTCCTCCACATGCATTAGGCATTGGACAATACCAACTTTAGATCTTTTAGTAGTTAGTATTCAGAAAAGATTCAAAATTCAAACAATTTACTTAAAAGTTCAGTCTAATTACTAACTTTGCGTTTATTAAATAAAAGGCCATACGTGGATTTCCTGACAAGCTTTTAGTCTGAAGATTTTAAGTTTTGTCGGGAGTCTGGAGATCAGCTGAAACGTCTGGAGAATTCAGACGAATCCCGACCATCTGGCAACTCTAGGCACAGCAAAAGGTTTAATACTGGGCCCGACTGAGTACTTGCTATTTGTAAACGACATGGTTAATTCAATAACTAAGGACTCCATACATCAATTTGCAGATGACACCTGTATCGTTATAGTCGATCGTAGTACGGATGCAGCACAAACTGTAATGCAGGCAAGTCATGACATGCTATGTAAGTGGGTACATGATGTCGGCCTGGTGGTTAACGCTGAAAAACTTGTTCACATACACTCATCTCACAAAAAAGTTCACACCACACCGACTATCACTTCCCAAAGCCACGAATTTTATAACATTGTACTTGTTAATCCATTGAAAATGTCAAAAATCATATGTACTCTTATATTGTCTGATTATTGACGAAATATTCTGCTGGAGAGCGCATGAGGTTCACGTGTGTATAAAACTTCGGTCGGTGTTGAGTAAGCTTTGTGTTTTAAAATTTATGTTTTTATTTATTAATAGTTTTAAAATTTAAGCTACCATATAAAATCCTTAGATTATTTTATATAGTTCTAGCAGATTTTGTTATAAATTATGAACTTAGCTGATATGGAAGAACTTATGCAGCGTAGGTAAATATAGGAAATTTAAAAACTACGATGCAAAATGCTACGATTGATACTAGCTAAGCACATTAAAAATAGGTATATAAGTAATGACCAGGGTCTTTTTAAATATTGCAAAGTCATAAATGTCTTCGATAAAGTTAAATTTAATTTATTGACTGAAGTAAATAAATCAAAATACCTAGTTCTTAAAAATTTTCAAGTTTTCAGAAAGTCCTTTTACCTTTTGAAAACATTTCTATGGAGCAAAGAAGTTGTCCCACCTTATGCCTATTTTTATTGATAACTTCCCACTAAAATTACAAAAAACATACAGTAAATCAAAACAGTATAAAAGTAAACTTAAATCATATAATTTATTACCCTAAACTTCGCCGCTCTATAAAGCCAAAACTAGGAAAAGAACAGAGACAAAACACAAAATCGTATACTATAACTAATATATTAAGAAAAAAAATAGCAAACAAGCTTTGGCAATAATTAGGAACTCTTTGAAAAACCTAGTTAAAAACTAACTACACTACACCATACTAAAATCGACTAAAATATTTACCATAATGTGTCAAAATGTTAAAATGGCTTCGATAAAGCATCGCGCTTTTGCCCCCTTTAATACTTGATTGAACGATGAAGAGCTATCGTATCACAAAGCTATCTATGCAAGCAAAGCTGTAATTTTTGAGTTACAAGAAAGTGACTATATTAACCACACGACCATATTACCCTCACGAACTATAGTACTACATAGTAGAATGTTAACTTACTATTAATACATAGCTTTGTTAAGACGACTCTCTAGCGCAAATAAACCTCCAGAGGTTTGCATGCTAGTATTGTACTGTACAATTTAACATAAATATGCTTAATTAATTTAAAAAAAATGCCTGCTTTTGAATTGAATGGCCCTGAATTAAAACGCGTAAATTGATTTCAGTACCTAGGGCACTTTGTTACCATAAGGACAATGATGAGTAGCAGTTCGTTGTAATACTGGCACGCAGGTTCGTGTACAACAACGTCGAACAAGTAAAGATAAAATAATTTAAAGCCTACTCTCAAGTTTTTTACAAGGGCAGCTTGGTCAAATTATTTACAACGGGCTGTCGACGCCTTACATGTTCAGTTCAACAATGAATTCAGCATCTTGTTAGGGCTTCTTCAATTATGCTGTGCATCAGGCATGCTTGCAAAGAAACACAAGAACACGCTCTTATATAAGAAATAAATAAAAGGACAACAGCCTCGTTGTTCGGCAGGGTGCGCTCTAGGTCCATCATGAAAGGTATCACCAAAAGAAGTTTGTTTTTAAGAATTAAGTATAGGTACTGAAATAAATTATGAGCTTCTGATTTACTAAAAATAGTATCTTTTATTTTATCATTCGAAAATTACAATATTATTATATTTAAAAAAAACATTTCGTACAACCACTTTCAACTAAGTGTGCCGTCGCGGTTGTGCACGCTCGGGTCTGTATCTCGTTGGTAATAACATCTTGAATGGTCAACTGTCCCTTCCAATGTACATCAAAATGGAGAATATCTTCGGTTAAAGTTAGCTTGTAATAAAGACTATATAATATTTGAGAAGCATAATTCCACCATACACTATTTACTTGTGACTTGATTTACGCAGCGCACAACGTGAAAGCTCTCAGTGGTACGATTTTTTCGAACCTTGTTGACAACCACATATACATATATTTAAACCTTTTTCATTAATCATACTGTCCGTTGTAAAGTAAAGTAAAGTAGCCTATATACGTCTCACTGCTGGGCACAGGCCTCCCCTCATTTCTGAGAGGGTTTTAGGGCAAGGAAGTGTCCACCGCGGCGCCCAATGCGTGTTGGCGAACTTCACATGTCTTCGAAAATTTCTTTTCTTATTCCTCGTACATACAGGTTTCCTCACGATGTTTTCTTACACCACCGAGCACGTGGTTAATCAGTACTTAAAGTTGCAAATAACAATTTCATTGGTGCCGGCGGGGATGGTACCTGGGTTACTCGCGTTCTGTTATATTTACAGCGAGCGTTAACCATCTGAACTACCACGGCTCTGGCCATTGATAATGACCGAATAAAGATCCCTGTAAAGTAAGTAAAGATTCAAAAGACTCGCATTTGATTACATTCTTCTACTAAATGCGCACTTAAGGTTTTTCAAATTAGTACTAGAATGCTTTGTTATCTTGTATTTTCGGTTTGATATAATGACACAATCAATATTAAACATAATAGTAGGCTGCAGACTTTCCTCAGCTGTAATATTTATATTAAAAATATCTTGACATGATATGCTATGTCATAAATAAAGCGCGATAAAATCTGTAAAGCATGTTTTATTCCATGTGTCATTGGAACAAAATTAAGGAAATATTTTTATGTTTATGTTTTATTTTTATATTATATTTTTATTTTTATGTTTATGACGCTGAAAGTTATTTTTCAATCTTCCTGTAGCTTAGTTCCAATCTAGAAAATAATTACCACTTGTTGAGTTGAGTTGTGAGAGGCGACTGTGATGACTATAATAAAATGAGAATTATAATGGTGATAAGTATTTGAAAGCAAGCTGTATAAAAACAGTTATAATTCACATCACTCAAGAAAGTTTTCTAATACTATTTAAAACACATGCATGAAGAGGTACTTCATTAACAGTATCAATTTTCCGCCATTAATCAAAATATGAACAAGTTGATAAATTTATTTCTTCCCAACTTAATACATGAAATTACAAACTATACCCATTTGTCTATAATATTGGAGATAAATGTTGCAATTAATTCTTACACACGAAATCAATATCTATCATCTTTAGTGTATGAGTACACCAGCTAGCACGACATGATATTGCCAATGTAGGACAAAGGTTTCCTCAGATTGAGGTCGATTAATATATTACGGTTAGTATAGTTCTGCGTTCATTTAAATATCCAACATTTAAAAGAGGGTATTGAAGTAAAGTGGACTTCATTATTCTCATTCCGTTGTGAATATATATATATATATATATATATATATATATATATATATATATATATATATATATATATATATATATATATATATATATAATTGACGACTCCGCGGCGCAGTGGTTTAGCAATGAGAGGCTGCGCCGGGGGCCGCGGGTTCGAATCCCGCACGGAACAAGTACATGTAATGTACGTGTAATTTATATGGCCTATAAATAATGTTTGTAAACCGCCCCCGCGAAACAGGAGAAAATCCTAGTGTAGGGGTAATGTTTAAAAAAAAGAAAATAAAGAATATATATGTATTATATATATATATATATATTCTCCTATATACACACATACAATATACAAAGATGGTGTGCAAAAAGCTAAAATTTATAAATATGGATAATATGTGACAAATAAAATAAAACACTGATTGTTTACGGTCATACGTCAATTGTCAAGCACATGATAGTCTATAATCACACAGAGTAGAGATTGTTGTCAAAGAATTTTAAAATGTTGTCATCAAAATAATTACTGACAGATCTACCGAGATGCGTAAAGCCTCATGTGGTAGATCTGTGAATGTTGTGTGAATTATAATATTCCTTTTTCAATATTTTCAATATTAGGGTAAAAAAGCGTTTATTTTGTTTATTACAAATTTAAAATTTTTATGAATTTTAGTACTGGACGACCTATTTTTTATGATTTATGTAAGAACCTTGACTAATGAAGACTCTATTAGGCACGTATTATCCGACAAAACGCAGGACGTTGGTGGGAATCAGGCGTATGGGGATCACGATATCTCGTATGACAAACATCATCAATGTAGTCGAAGTCGATTAAATACCCATTATTAAGGATAACTCAAAAACTACTGTTCAGATCTTGGCCAACCACACAAGAAGCACTAGATTTCAATTAAAAAAAGAATCATCAAAATAGGTTCGCCTAGAAAAAAGTTCTGAGGTAACACAAATAAAAAACAAACTGTCGAATTGAGCACCCCCTCCTCTTTGAAGTCGGTTATATATATACGATAAGAAATTAATTTAAACACAGCGTCGTGGTATCAGGAATGGAATCCATATGGAATCGTTCGGGTTGCTGTGTTGCCTCGTTTCTTTGACACATTTACCTAGCCTATCTCTGATTTTATCGCATACAATGCATTACAAACATTACCCCTATCGGGCGTACTAAAGCATGGAAAAATTCTTACAAGTGAAGCTTATTAGCTAATACTCTTAGAAAGACCTCTGTCACTGCAGAGGACTCAAAGAAGATATTGCTGTGATGTGAATAATGATAACGTAAATTAAGCACTTCTAATATATATAGAATTAAATATTTATTATTTCAATATTTATTATTTAGTATCTTGTGTATTATAACTCATTAATCACTATTAATCATTAAGTGAAATCATTAACTACGCTTTTGGATGAGGCGCATATCGCGCGCATACTTTATCCAACATTGTACTTAATTAATGTGAGTTTTCAACATTATAAACCGATCTTGAACGTAGAGATTGCGTACATGCGCTAACACTTCCACCTTACAACGTCATTTATTTTAAGTTGATACGTGTATTTATTTATCCAGTGAACCCAGAGATTGCAGTGTACTTACTTTACCTATAATTAAATTCCTTCAATATTGCCAGTATGTATTTTATTTTATGTTTGTAATAAATATATATTATATATAATATGTAAATTGAAAATGATTAACAGGTTCCCTGTCCGCGATATAGACACAATAGTTAAACAATAGAAATGTTCATATGTGATTCATGGGACAGGGAAAAGGTAAAAATACAAAAATTTGAAATCGGAATTTCTGATACCTTCTTTCTTAATAATTTGCTAAAAAGTTCATGTATAAAAAGGAAGTAGATCTAAGATAAACGATTAAAGTTGAGTCATCATATTACAATACGTTCACTATAATTAACGTTGCGAGAAAATTGACGAGGAACTTTTCAATATTAGTTGCGTAATTAACAGCATGGAAGTAAAACAACATAGTAGATGTCTTTGTAAAAATATAATACATATAGTACATAAAATAAAAGGGTTAAATATTTAAGAGACAATAGAGCTTACCACTACATGGTACCAAACCGGGTTTCATGACCGTATTTCAAAATAAAATCTTTTTATATATTTTTTTATCGACTGTGTGTTAATTCTTAAATTAAATAATGTATTTTTAAATTAAACAACTTTATTTTTTTAGCAATACACAATAAACATCAAAAATAAATAAAAATTTACAACGAATTCACACGATAATAAAAATAAAAATTGTTTCGCTAACGTCGATCTTTCTTCAGTAAGAGGTGGCTATTGCTTTGATAACACATAGGATCCTTTTTCATGGTATGTATCAAGGGTAAGTTTTACCATTCCTCCAATAAAGCCACTTTCAGCTGTTGCATGTTCTTCGTAGGTTCGATCTCGCCGATTTAGCTCGTCCCATAAATGATTTATGGGATTAAGGTATGGTATACTTCATGCTGGCCAGTCCAGAACTTGTATCCTCACTTCTAGCAAGTAATTTCTAACGCACATCGCAGTGTGGGGGCGCGCATTATCGTGCATTAATTTAAATTCTTGACAGATAAAGCCTGAGTATGGCACTACATGCTCTTTAAGAATGTCAGTGATGTACGAATCAGCAGACGCAGTTCCTCTATCTACGATAACTGTGTAGGGGTTTCTAAGCTTATAACAAAACTGAACCACCTCCAAAGCTTACCGTTTCAGATATGGCACATTGTGCATATAGTTCTCCCGGTCTACGATATACTGCTTTGCGACCATCATCACTATGTAGACACATACGTGACTCATTAGAAAAGAGTACTTGTCCACATCGTGGAACAGTCCAGTCACGGTGTTCACGAATTTAAACTTGCCGCCTTATGAGCTGTGGTAAGTTTAGGACCTGTTGCTGGTCTGTACGATTTTAAGCCATGTTCTTTAAGGCGTCTTTTTACCATCCTATCACACAGTGACACCTCTAACATCTCTAAGCAGGTGCTACAATTCTAGTCCAGAAATATGACGATTTCTGAGGCTTGCTAACACTACAAATCGATCATCCCATTTCGACGTATTTCTTCTTCGACCTGTTGCAGGTCTTCTTATGTAGCCACTGATCTCCAGCTGCCATTTTGTAGATATATTGAACCGTTGATCGATTTAATTCACATAGTTCCATTCCAGTTTCATTCCAACATGTAACAAGGTTACGATTCTAACAACTTCTGCTTCGCGTAGATTCATATTTATCAGTGAAAACTAAGTGGGAGGCTCAGAACTTAAATCAGTAATAAGAATTTACTGATAGTTTTAAATAGCGACCTAGCGACAGGACATTAAACATAAAAGAATAAAAATGTGGGTACCTAAAAAAACTGATTAATGACATTTCACACACTTACACTTGATAATTTTTTTTCAATATACCATCTAATAAGATTGCAAATGAACGTTCCTAACGTATTATTTATTTTAATTTTCAAACATACCGTAGTTAATGAATAAATCATAAAAATAGGAGTGGCCTAATTTTATTGTCCACCTGTATTCACCTATCGGGCGATCTATGAGGGAGGCATATGTTAAATGGTGGTATCATCAACATCATTACGGCAGGCCTATTAAAAGATAGGCCGTAATGATGTTGATGATGATTAGCTTACATTTTTTATAGAATAAAGGTGACAAGCGAGTACACATTCTACCTGATGGTAAGAGGATGCTGTGCCACATTAAAGGAATAAAATAAATTCAAAACCTATGAATATGATAGATACACGATTTTTCTTCCTTTGTACGTAATTATATACACGCTACGCCTTTTTTGCGGGACGTGTTATCATCAGGGAGGTTGTTCAACTATCTCGTGACCTATCATTACTTTGTTGCTATAATTCCGTGTGAGAAAATTTTGACATATCCTAATAATAAAAACTTGCTCTTCCTCATCGAGTAGAGAAGCCAAAACCTGTACTATACGACTGAGGGCAAGTTGACAGTATCAGAGACAGGAACAGTTGTTTAAAAACCTCAAAATTATTATTTTTGAAAATGTGATATTATTCTTATTTCACTAAATTAAACAAATGTATTGACCACTAATTCATAAACTTTTCTGATAATGAGCAAAGTGCACAATAGGGGCTTTACGTAACGTGGTGTATAAAGACGTAGGTCAAAAAACTATACTGTCCGTCTGTAAGATACATGATCGTAAGCGCGTGTGGGTGCAACGCACACTTAACCCCGTTGGGATGATGATGCAAATTTAGGCGAGAAATCGTCTCGTATCGCACGCTTTCATAACAATCCGGTGATTGATTACATAAATTTGAATACTGAAGCCGTTAAAAGCAAATTAAATTCATCCGCGGCATCGAATAAAGGGCGTCGCAAGCGTCTTATAAATTACCGAAATGATGATTAAAGATTGTTGCGTACTGTTGCAGACTGACCGGGCCGTATTGTGGAGTTGTTCGACGTTCTTGTCCTTCATCATTACTATAAAAGGATGGTACTATCTAAATACTTTTTTAAATATCGTGGCTGTCATGTTGACAAAAAAATAAGGCAAAGCAAAGCTCATACGAAAACGTACCCAAATTTTGCGCACTGACGATGTGAACTATCTACTACTACTAACTAAGTTTGCGCGTTTACCGCTAAAAAAACCCCTTTGACGTATCTCCTCAGTTTCAAAGCACTCCACTGGCTGCCTCAGCTAGCATCGGAATCCTCGGCGTCGACATATCGAATAGTGTGCACTTTATGGGGCCACTTGGAGGGGAAGGCCAAATTGGCCTCTAAAAAGTTTGGCGTGCTCAGCAGAGCGAGACAGAATTTCATGCCGACACATCGCTTGCAACTTTATAACGCGCAAGTTCGGCCTAACATGAAATACTGTTCTCATCTCTGGGCCGAGGCACCCCAGCACAGAGCAGTTCAAGTCGTCGACGACCGAGTTCTTTCTGATCGGCTCGATTCACTGGCACTGCGTAGAGATGTTGCATTCCTTTGCATTTATCAACGCACAACGCAACCTATCACAATCTACCGCGGGTAGTGCTCTGAGGAATTGTTTGCATTAATCCCAGCCGCCAAATTTCATGAACGCACATTGCATTAAAATTCAAGATACCATCCTCACTATCTATATGCTTGGTGATCCACCACTATGCGTTTTACTAGGAGTTTTCTTCCTCGCACAATTTCTCTGTGAATTTTTTTTACCACCTGCGATTTTTCCGGACTGATACGACTTAGGGACCTTCAAGAAAAGAGCTTACTCCTTTTCAGAAGGCCGGAAACGCATCTGCAATTGCCCTGGTGTTGCGATTGTACACGGGTGGCGGTAGGCAATTACCATCAGGTGCGCCGCACTAGTGTAGGGCGACCTCCCACTAGATGGAGCGACGACCTGGTAAGACATGCAGGAAGTCGATGGACGCAAGTGGCTCAGGATCGTGCTTTGTGGTATTACTTGGGGGAGGCCTATGTTCAGCAGTGGACTTGTGAAGGGCTGTAATGATGATGAGCCGCATGCTCGTTAGCCCCGTCTTCAATAAAAAAAGAGTTGATAGCTTTATCTAATGATGCTTGATATTGACTGTGTGCTTGCCAAATTACCTTTTCAGCCTAGTGAATTTGGCCAAATCTTTCGATAAATTCATACCAGGTATCGTGTAGTTATCAATTCGTTTGACAAGTGTGGCAATTATGGTGACACGCTTGGCAGGCGAATTGGTAACTGTGACGTCCCCTAGACCCCTGAGTGAACCCTATTAGATAATCTATGGGGAGATCTATGTACAACAGTGCACGTCGATTGGCTGGTAGGAATACGTTCTGCTAGGTCATTCTTGAAAAGTTTATGTTCAAAGTGGACTTTAAAAGCAGTTAATAACGCTGATTAACAATATTTGTTACCCCGATAAGTTTAACGATTTTAGTTTGTAGAATTTGAGAAGCTAGCAGAAGATAAGCAACGTCTGGTCCTGCGAGAAACTTTGCTTGCGAAGGTTGTTCAGCCGTGGTGGACGGTCTACGAATAGTGGTTTTTACGTCTTTGTACTGAAAAGTACAAGAGTTTACTACGTTTCATTACTTGACAAATTGAAGGCAGAAATTGCGGAAAATCAGTCACATTTGCAGAAAAAATATATTCTGTTTCACCATGATAAACCGCCGTACCACACCTCAGCGGTTGCCATGGCAAAAATCCACAATTACGGTTTGAACTGCTTGACCATCCGCCATACTCAACAGATCTAGCCCCAAGCAACTTCTTTTTATTCCTCCGTCTTAAAATTGCGCCCAGAGGACAGAGATTTTCGCCAAATGAGAAGATAATCACCTTCGTGAACAATTATTTTGCAGAAAAACCGCCAAATACTATTTGGACGGGTTAGAAAGATGGGAGCATCGCTGCGAGAAATGTATGTAGAGTTACAAGGAGACTGTGTAGAAAATTTAAAATAAGTTATAAGAAAATATTTATTGTGTATTTTTTAGTTCGGAAACTTTTCCGACCACCCACGTATTCGGTAGTGTAGGAAGACATAGAAAGAAAATTTAAAAATAGAATATTTTAAGGACAAGTGGAGTCCTTCAACACGCATTGGAGCAACGAGAACCACCTCGCTGATCAATAAGTCTCTCTCCAAGAATGGAGAGGGTATAAATAGACGTAATAAAATCATCTCAATAGAAATAAAATGTGTTTTCACAGAATAAAAAAGTCGCAAGCCAGTTATGCGTGATAAGTTGCAACAATAGCCCTCAATTTTCGTTTGATTATAGTAATTACTTTTATATAAAACCACCGAAATTAGTTTAATGCTCATTAAACACGTGCAGCGAAGTGGAGCATGAGTCAGTTTAGGAAGGGACTCCCCTTAAAAGCAATTATCGCCATTGATTCTGCGGTCAGGTTTACCATGAAAACGTAGCAGGTGCGTGGTCAAAATTTGTGTATTCCCATAATTTTTATTAATTTGGTTTAACAAAGCATTACAAACAAAAGAATTTCGTTATTTTTGGAGCCTATTTATGAATTTGTTGCAAAATACTTGGTTTTTAGATATTTTTGTTGGTTTATGTAAATTTTACATTTGAGTACAATGCTTATGTTATCTGTATACTCGCACATCGAAGATCCCTCAAGAGTACTAGTCTACTGGTAGTTACATTGACTTTGCAATTTTTGTATCTACAAAAAAAATATTACCGCTTTATTTAAAAACGTTTAAAACTTTACTGATTTTTATTATGCGATGTATGTTATAAATAGAAGAAATCATTCATCAAGCGAGAAGTTGAAAAAATAAACTTAACAATTATATACGACTAGCAATTCGCCTCGGCTTTGCACGGGCCTTTTCTGCATCTCTACAACAGCGCCACCACTGGGTCTAATTGAGTTTTACTACATCAAATATACACAAAATTCGTCAAAATCGAACCATTTTAGAGTTTTTGTGAGACTGATGGACAGTAATTGATTTTCACATATAGAGATACTATTATTTAGTTTTCATTGTGTAATATAATCACAAAAGGAGTTTAGTAGGGTAGTTATTACTTTACGAAAATATAGTTAGAAGGAGAGACAACCAGGTAAGAGACGTAGGAAGATGATGAATACAGTGGCACAGAACCGTGCTTTGTGGCTTTACTTGGGAGTGAGCTATATTCAGCAGTGGACACGAAATATATATGTTGATGTATATATATTAATATAACCGTTTATATATACTGCGTCCACCCAGGTGGTGAGTAAGGGAAAAAATATTAAGTGGAGAAATGAGAAAGGCTGTCGAAGAAAAAATAATAAACACTTATAGGAAACTCATTTATTAAAAACTAGTGATTTTGACAATAACTTCACCTACTGGGTCCAATTAAGGATCTTTACCATCCATTTAACTCAAACACATACAAAAAGCTTCATCAGAATCCGTCGAGCCAGTGTCGAGATTTAGCGAGAAGTGCTGCTGTGTTTCCTATGGTGAGTGTCGTGTGGTAATGGTGAGAACCGGAGATACTTTTTTATTGGAAACGAGGCATTCCAACTTAGTCCTAAGGGGTGACAATGCATCTGCATTTTGATTCTTGATCGAGGATAAATGTAGATGTTTATGGGTCACTTACCATCGCATACGCATCCACTTATCATCAAATGGACTGTGTGCTCGTTTGTTACCCTTATTCTATAAAAAAAAGGTAGCGTGACGGAATATTCCCAGTCCTTAAAAATGAGAGGCAGCTTGTATCCAACAGTGATTATATAAATATATTCTATAAAAAACAGCAATTGACTTTTGTTCATCAAAACCAAGTCATTCTGTGAAAGTTTATGATATTTTAGAATAAAATCAGAATGATTAATATATACAAATATATATATATACAAAATGTTATAAAACTTAAGCAATAAAAGTAATCTTATTGAGAAGTACCGACTAATCATATTAAGTTCCCGTTAGTAATTTGTTTGTTATAGGATTTCGAACATCGTAATATTATAATGTTATTACGCATCGTAATAAGTAATAGAAGTGTTTTACGAGACTTAAGATTGGCTGGCTCATTAGCATTGACACGAATAGCGTTGTACTAAGATACCTTCTAAGTCTTATTCAGATGATGAGCTTTGGAAGTAACTCCGGGCTTAATATTAGACATCTACAGTTAATATCTTTGACTACATACAATGTTGTCTTATAAATATATTTCAACATACTCTTTCTTCATTTATTAATATATATATATATATATATATATATATATATATATATATATATATATATATTCATCTGTTTTTGAATGTTCCGGTACAACCTTTCACAAACAATTGACGGAACCTTTTAACTCGTGATTGAAGTGAATTGTGAATAACTCGAAAACCGACCGAATCCCGAATGATCTGAATAAATTTGTTTTTAGTGTAGGGTGTACTGGAGCGCGAAATAATCCATTTAAATGATCGATACGAATGTACCGGTACGCGTGACGAAATGTACTAGAGTGATTCGGTCATAAGAAATGAATGATTAGCACATGTCCAATTACAGCCTATCAAAGTCTACCGCTAACGCCATAGATAGCCTCAAAATGCTTGCTATAGTTGCCACGCTTGACAGGCGGGTAAGCAACCGCAGTTTTTTTATTTTGTAGTTGTTATAGGAAAGTCGCTGCTGCCTACGACTAAAACGGTGTACTGAATATTCTTACACCAATACAAATACGGTCATGTTCGAAAAAACCCTTTTGTTTCGTGGGCATAAAATAAAGTCAAGAAGTGTGAGAACACATAACAATTTGTGAACTTATTTTGAACTAGTAGACTAGGTAGATCACATATAAACTACAGCATGATCACATGTGAACTACAAAAAAAAAGAAAAAAAGACAATCATCTAAGAAAATGCAGTCATTTTAGTTACTATATTTATATATATATATATATATATATATATATATATATATATATATATATATATATATATATATATATATATATATATATATATATATTTAATTAAATGGAAAAGTTAATAATACATTCGACTTTGTAGTTTCAGAATAACTTGCCGCTTGCTAGCGAGTGAATTACTTATGTAAATTATGCAAAAGTGATAAAAAATATCTTCCTTTTAATGAACAGATAAATTTTAACTGGTTTCCGCTGTCATACAAGGAACTATTTTAATGGCGTTTTTGTCATCAGTCCATATGTACCTCGCATAATAATTTAGTTTTTGATTTATCTTTATTTATACAATTCTTGTGTACGTGTGTTTGTCACTGAACTCCTAAAAGGCTGGATCGATATAGATGAAATGGATTGTGTTTTTCAATGTGATGGGAATCCTGGATAGTTTAAATTCACATTTGGACCCGGTAGGTGGCGCTGTTATCAAGATGCAGAAATCACCCATGCAAACCCGAGGCGGATCAATAGTTAAATATAAATACTGAACTACATATACATATTTAGGTCTTAATTTTTAATAAATAATTTTACAGCTACCTACAGGCTTCTGATTTCTGAGGGTTCTATCCAGGAATTAGTCTATGTAGGTTTCCTCACGATGTATTTCTTCACCACTGAGCACGATTTTATTATCACTTTTTATATTTTTACTGCTTTAAGAAATATATATACAAGTACACTATATACTATAATACATATACAAGTACACTAGCACTATTTCCAAAAATTAATTAAGTATATTAGTTTTATAAAAATCTAATAACTATTACATCTTACATCTATCAAGGGGAATTTAATTTGTGATAATTATAGTATCATTTCATGGAGATGTCTGAAGCCATAGAGTTGTACAGAATGCTGTGAACTTCGTTTTACGACAGCAAAGTACGTGGGTTGCGGAATCGTAAACCCAACTAACTACTTGGTGAGATATTCCTATTTGTAAGTCGGTTTGTAAAACGAGATGTTTCTGTACTCGTACACGGTACTTTCTTGCATCTTACGATTAAGTGTCTATAGCTATAGTTAGAAACGATATACTGTTATTTACATATTTACTTATAATTGAATACTGAAAACTGTTTGAGGAAGTGATGCAAAATTTTATGATAATTTTACAAATAATCTTAAATCGAGTAAGAAAAATTAATCAATGCAGATCACAACTGTACAATCTTCTATCTACTTCTTCTTTATCAGCCCTCGACGGTACACAGCTGGGCAAGGGCTTCTTCCGTTTTAGGGAATATTTGCCATAATCAATAGGCTTGGCGATCGTGATCACAGCAAATCTCCCACTTTGATGCGCGTCGTCGCTTGAAAACACCTAGACATTCTACGTGTAGTGTGATCAGGATGTTTAATAACCTCCATCGGATGTCGTAAAGTTTTTCCGGCAATTTCCATAGTGGTCTTTTAAATCACCCACGAGATGAATTGACTGATGGAAGAGCTTACGCCACCACAACATTGAAAATAAGTGTTACATATTTAATCATTAATCATTACTTACTAACATGCTCTACTTGATAAGCATACTTCGTATTGTTTATTTTTTGTACTTTTCACAGATAAATTTGTGCAACATGCACAAGCTTATTTCGTTTTTTCATTGTATTTTGAATATAAATCATTTCCCCATACATTTGTCAAGATAAATATTCAGTATAATATAGTTAATTATTAATAACCCTATTTTAAGGTGTAAAATTAAAAGTATAATTTAATATAAAACTTTTTATAAATTATTAAAAATAACAAAAATTCATCAACATTATATCGCATATAAGCCATATATTTATTAAATAGTATAAGTCCTATGTAAGTGTTTTTGAACAATTAGTATTAGAGTACCTATAATTCAAACAACGAAACTAAAAAAGAAAAAAATCTGGATTGTGCAAAATTGATGTTCGAGATGCAACGTCTACGCGTCGGACAAGTTCGACAAAAATAAGTTCTGCCGATTCGTTCTTGTAATATCGGAGTAATTTATTTAATGTTAGAAATAGACCTCGCTCGGCGCTACAAAGAATATTGGCTTTCACAACGGAACCTGGCAAATTTATGTGCAGCGAGATTTAGCCAACACTACGCTCACGAGAAGCGAACCGCCTTATAATCGGCTGAGTGTTTAAGCTACGAACTATGCATTTAAATTTCACAATAATATCTTTTTATACACGAGTACACTATAAAACTACACACATATATAGTTTTCAGCGTCTAATTATGATAAATACTCTTTAATTATCGACACTTATCTAACTGAGCAACAACTCTGTAAACAATCGCCGTTAAAATCGTCAGGTGAAGGAGCTTAGAATTACCTTGCCTTGCCTTAGAACCAGTAATTTTGCAGCCTACAAGTACGCTTCCCTAGAACAGCTTTAAGCCAATCCCGTTACTGGGAATTATGAGTGGTAGTCGCTGTTATACACCTGCCCTTGAAACTGTTCTTATTATTGCGCTTATTATATTCAGAAATGTGCGTGAATAAAATTATAAGTTTAAGTAATTTAAGATAGTTTATCAATGTATTACATATACTCGCACCTAGCATGAATCAAGCTGCAAGCACCTTTGACTCACCACAGGTTAAACTTAGCGTTTTTTTTGGTTATTGTTTTTGTGAATAGTTCGAGCAATTGCTGGAGAACTTGAAATTTGGAAAAAATTAGTCGAAAGTAATTTGTGGAGCTTTGTAATTAGCAATTATTTTTACCGTTTTGAATCTTTAAGAAGATATTAGTTTGTAAGCCTTCCTTAAATAATTACCTAATGAATTTATTAAGTACACCCATAAATTAATTAATTATACAGACCGGGTACTTATGAGAATAATTATAAATAATTTGTTGACTTTTGCTTTTTAATCATACTTAGATGGATTTTATAGACGTCGTAACTGAGAGGTACTATAAAATTAAAGACGAGTGTCTGACTCGTTTTAAACATTATTAGTAGTGTGCGAGCTTATACCACGGTCTACGTATGCGAGACACCGAGACACAAGTGCAAGAAAGATTCAAATTGCAATGTGCTCGACGCTATAATAAAACATGCGGTGGAATCATTGAAATATTTCATTCATTCATTACAGCCAGACATGTGTCAATCATGAATGATTCGTTCGTTTTAACTGGTACACTTAAAAATATGGATGGCTTATTCATCTTTTTTTGAATGTTCCGGTACAACCATTCACAAACAATTGACGGAACCTTTTAACTCGTGATTGGAGTGAATTGTGAATAACTCGAAAACCGACCAAATCCCGAATGATCTGAATGAATTGTTTTTAGTGTAGGGTGTACTAGAGCGCGAAATAATCCATTTGAATGATCGATCCGAATATACCGGTACGCGTGACGAAATGTACTAGAGTGATTCGGTCATAAGAAATGAATGATTGGCACATATCCAATTACAGCCTATCAAAGTCTACCGCTAACCCCATAGATAGCCTCAAAATGTTTGCTATAGTTGCCACGCTTGACAGGCGGGTAAGCAACCGCAGTTTATTTTGTAGTTGTTATAGGAAAGTCGCTGCTGCCTACGACTAAAACGGTGTACTGAATATTTTACACCATTACAATACGGTCATGTCAACCCTTTTGTTTCGTGGGCATAAAGTAAAGGCCAGAAGTGTGAGAACACATAACAATTTGTGAACTTATTTTTAAGTAGTAGACTAGGTAGATTACATATAAACTACAGCATAATCACATGTGAACTACAAAAAAAAAGAACAAAAAAAGACAATCATCTAAGAAAATGCAGTTATTTTAGTTACTAAAATTGAGCTTGAGATCGTGTTATCTTTATATATAAAAAATCAATTGCTGTCCATTAATCTTGGTAAACTCTAAAACGGCTTGTACGATTTTGATGAAATTGTTTGTGTGCGTTTGACAATTGGTAGGTGGCGCTGTTATCGAGATCCAGAAATCACCCGTGTGAAAGTGAGTGGATAACTATTTTTTTTTTTCATTCTTTTTATAGAATAAATATGGTTAAAAATAGTTATGTTTTTAGATGAATTTGCGTAATAGACCATTTTTAAAGCTACCACAAAAATTGTTAATCGCTTTTAAAGTAAATTATTAATGCAGTCTTTCATAACGGAAGCAGAAATAAGTATTTTAATGGAAGACGAAACAGAAGCAGACGCGGAAGAGGATATTCATGTACTATCAAAATTACAACTTTTTAAGAGTGTATTTAGCAAACTTAAAACATCCAAAATTTGGGTGGGCTTACAACATCCCATCCATCCATCCATTACAGCCCATAAAAGTCCATTGCTTAATATGGCTTCCCCCCTATGTATTTCCTGATATAGTTTAGGATGTTGCCACGGTTGCTACGCATGACAGGCGGGTTGGTAACCGCAGTGTTGTTTTTTAACAGGATAGAGTAACAAACGAGCACACAGTCTACATGATGGTAAGTCGCAGTTAGAGCACACAGTCCACCATCAGGTGGACTGTGTGCTCGTTCGTCATACTTATTCTATAAAAAAAACCTAATATAGCACAACATATTAGGTGTTCTGTAGCTCAGAAGTGTTATTTTTTCTTTTTTAAAAAAACGTTACCCCTGCACTAGGATTTTCTCCCGTATCGTGGGGGCAGTTTACAAACATAAATTGCACAAGGACAAACATCCAGAACCGAAATAACTATTTGTAGGCCATACAGATACTTATTCCGTGTGGGATTCGAACCCCAGACCCCCAGCGCAGCCACTCATTGCTAAGCCACTGCGCCACGAAGTTGTCTTTTATTATCTACTAAAGCGTGTTTGAATATAAGAGTTCCAATAAACTTATGTACTAATTAGGAGATGGGCAGCAGCGTCTTACCGACTCAAAATAAAATCTACGAATGTCAACCCGCTTGCCAAGGGTAACAACTATTCCGCCCATAAGGCAATGTATGGGGAGGCCTGATAAACTCATGTTATAAAATTGCGGAGTCACGCATGAGCAGAGGTAAAAAAGCATGTTGTGCATGATTTTTAAGCTGTTTTGGATGTATAAGTAGAGGTCTTTGACATTACCAATTTGTAAATCGATCAAATTCGATATAGACTTATTATTAAATATCAATATAGCTACTGGTTGATCAACTGGTTGCTTCATATCGTTATGATGCTGTCGACTAGTAGATATAACAACGATGGACCAGACGTTACATTTATTACGTGTCACTTCGGTAATTGACATCGTCCATGTTGCTTAAGCGCGAGGTGAGCGTCCTTCGAGCAATGTACTAGTCGCGCCCTCTTGTGGGTGCATTCGAACTAGAACATCGCGTGCCGCGTAACGGATCCGCAGCTGATCCCTTGCCTTAGTCCTTTAATTACAATCGATGATGCATTCCGCAAGCTATTCAGTATATTAAAGTATAAAAATGTCAGTTTTTCTTTTTATGAACACATGGCTTTCATAATAAGTGTTGTTTTTTCAATTGTATTTAATTTCACTTACAGTTAAGTAACATCAAATACTTAGCGGTGATGAAGTTAAAGCGGTTATTTTAGAAGGTATAAATAAACGAATATTTTACTCGTAAAATCTTTATGTCGTTGCTCATCAAGGGCTGCCACACACCACCACTGGGGATATTAGTCGTGCTTGGGGATAGGGCTTGCATCTGAGCAGTATTTAATTGTTATTAGGAAAGCGCTGAGCTGGGTCTTCTGGTTTTTTTCCCACTGACGCCTCTTACGGCACACATGGGACGATATTTTCAGCAAGTAGTCGATGGATGAAAGTGAATCATCCATACGTGGACCGTGCTTCCGTGGAGGTGGGGGGGGGGGGTATATTCCGATCGCAACTAAAACTGGTACCAAGGCGGCCCCTGTCACGCTACCCGTGAATTTTTGCAGCATAAGGAGACTTCATTCCAATCTTAACGCTGTGCACTACCATCTGGATACGGCAAAACCGGCCTAGCTCTTTTTAACTGAGACACCGGTGCCCTTTCCGGCTAACCCTACCGATTCCTACCGATGGGTACAAATTATAGCACTCCTTTGTGCCCCGGGCTAGAGTTTGTGCTATTTTGTATTTACTAAAATATACCTTTTTTCATCTAGAAAAGTGTATTTTTAATTCCATGGAAATTTATTTCTTATTACAACTAGTTTTTTTTTATGATTATTTTAGTATGTAGTTATTTTTTATTGGGATTGGCATTTCTTGAGAAAAATCTATGTTTAGCTGATGGTTTGTAATGACAACGATGATGATGAGTAAATGTTAATGAAGTTTTCTGCAGGAAGTCGATGGATGAAAGTGGATCATCCACACGTGGACCGTGCTTTGTGGCTTTTCTTGGGGAAAACCTATGTTTAGCTGATGGTTTGTAATGACAACGATGATGATGAGTAAATGTTAATGAAGTTTTCTGCAGGAAGTCGATGGATGAAAGTGGATCATCCATACGTGGACCGTGCTTTGTGGCATTTCTTGGGGGAAAACCTATGTTTAGCTGATGATTTGTAATGACAACGATGATGATGAGTAAATGTTAATGAAGTTTTCTGCAGGAAGTCGATGGATGAAAGTGGATCATCCATACGTGGACCGTGCTTTGTGGCATTTCTTGGGGGAAAACCTATGTTTAGCTGATGATTTGTAATGACAACGATGATGATGAGTAAATGTTAATGAAGTTTTCTGCAGGAAGTCGATGGATGAAAGTGGATCATCCATACGTGGACCGTGCTTTGTGGCATTTCTTGGGGGAAAACCTATGTTTAGCTGATGATTTGTAATGACAACGATGATGATGAGTAAATGTTATTGAAGTTTTCTGCAGGAAGTCGATGGATGAAAGTGGATCATCCATACGTGGACCGTGCTTTGTGGCATTTCTTGGGGGAAAACCTATGTTTAGCTGATGATTTGTAATGACAACGATGATGATGAGTAAATGTTAATGAAGTTTTCTGCAGGTAGTCGATGGATGGAAGTGGATCATACATACGTGGACAGTGCTTTGTGGCATCTCTTGGGGAAAACCTATGTTTAGCTGATGGTTTGTAACGACAACGATGATGATAAGTAAATGTTAATGAAGTTTTCTGCAGGAAGTCGATGGATGAAAATGGATCATCCATACGTGGACCGTGCTTTGTGGCATTTCTTGGGGAAAACCTATGTTTAGCTGATGGTTTGTAACGACAACGATGATGATGAGTAAATGTTAATGAAGTTTTCTGCAGGAAGTCGATGGATGAAAGTGGATCATCCACACGTGGACCGTGCTTTGTGGCATTTCTTGGGGAAAACCTATATTTAGCTGATGATTTGTAATGACAACGATGATGATGAGTAAATGTTAATGAAGTTTTCTGCAGGTAGTCGATGGATGGAAGTGGATCATACATACGTGGACAGTGCTTTGTGGCATCTCTTGGGGAAAACCTATGTTTAGCTGATGGTTTGTAACGACAACGATGATGATGAGTAAATGTTAATGAAGTTTTCTGCAGGAAGTCGATGGATGAAAGTGGATCATCTATACGTGGACCGTGCTTTGTGGCATTTCTTGGGGGAAAAACCTATGTTTAGCTGATGATTTGTAATGACAACGATGATGATGAGTAAATGTTAATGAAGTTTTCTGCAGGAAGTCGATGGATGAAAGTGGACCATCCACACGTGGACCGTGCTTTGTGGCATCTCTTGGGGAAAACCTATGTTTAGCTGATGGTTTGTAACGACAACGATGATGATGAGTAAATGTTAATGAAGTTTTCTGCGGGAAGTCGATGGATGAAAGTGGATCATCCATACGTGGACCGTGCTTTGTGGCATTTCTTGGGGGAAAACCTATGTTTAGCTGATGATTTGTAATGACAACGATGATGATGAGCAAATGTTAATGAAGTTTTCTGCAGGAAGTCGATGGATGAAAGTGGATCATCCACACGTGGACCGTGCTTTGTGGCGTTTCTTGGGGAAAACCTATGTTTAGCTGATGGTTTGTAATGACAACGATGATGATGAGTAAATGTTATTGAAGTTTTCTGCAGGAAGTCGATGGATGAAAGTGGATCATCCGTACGTGGACCGTGCTTTGTGGCATTTCTTGGGGAAAACCTATCTTTAGCCGATGGTTTGTAATGACAACGATGATGATGAGTAAATGTTAATGAAGTTTTCTGCAGGAAGTCGATGGATGAAAGTGGATCATCCACACGTGGACAGTGCTTTGTGGCATTTCTTGGGGAAAACCTATATTTAGCTGATGATTTGTAATGACAACGATGATGATGAGTAAATGTTAATGAAGTTTTCTGCAGGTAGTCGATGGATGGAAGTGGATCATACATACGTGGACAGTGCTTTGTGGCATCTCTTGGGGAAAACCTATGTTTAGCTGATGGTTTGTAACGACAACGATGATGATGAGTAAATGTTAATGAAGTTTTCTGCAGGAAGTCGATGGATGAAAGTGGATCATCTATACGTGGACCGTGCTTTGTGGCATTTCTTGGGGGAAAAACCTATGTTTAGCTGATAATTTGTAATGACAACGATGATGATGAGTAAATGTTAATGAAGTTTTCTGCAGGAAGTCGATGGATGAAAGTGGACCATCCACACGTGGACCGTGCTTTGTGGCATCTCTTGGGGAAAACCTATGTTTAGCTGATGGTTTGTAACGACAACGATGATGATGAGTAAATGTTAATGAAGTTTTCTGCGGGAAGTCGATGGATGAAAGTGGATCATCCATACGTGGACCGTGCTTTGTGGCATTTCTTGGGGGAAAACCTATGTTTAGCTGATGATTTGTAATGACAACGATGATGATGAGCAAATGTTAATGAAGTTTTCTGCAGGAAGTCGATGGATGAAAGTGGATCATCCACACGTGGACCGTGCTTTGTGGCGTTTCTTGGGGAAAACCTATGTTTAGCTGATGGTTTGTAATGACAACGATGATGATGAGTAAATGTTAATGAAGTTTTCTGCAGGAAGTCGATGGATGAAAGTGGATCATCTATACGTGGACCGTGCTTTGTGGCATTTCTTGGGGGAAAAACCTATGTTTAGCTGATGATTTGTAATGACAACGATGATGATGAGTAAATGTTAATGAAGTTTTCTGCAGGAAGTCGATGGATGAAAGTGGACCATCCACACGTGGACCGTGCTTTGTGGCATCTCTTGGGGAAAACCTATGTTTAGCTGATGGTTTGTAACGACAACGATGATGATGAGTAAATGTTAATGAAGTTTTCTGCGGGAAGTCGATGGATGAAAGTGGATCATCCATACGTGGACCGTGCTTTGTGGCATTTCTTGGGGGAAAACCTATGTTTAGCTGATGATTTGTAATGACAACGATGATGATGAGCAAATGTTAATGAAGTTTTCTGCAGGAAGTCGATGGATGAAAGTGGATCATCCACACGTGGACCGTGCTTTGTGGCGTTTCTTGGGGAAAACCTATGTTTAGCTGATGGTTTGTAATGACAACGATGATGATGAGTAAATGTTATTGAAGTTTTCTGCAGGAAGTCGATGGATGAAAGTGGATCATCCGTACGTGGACCGTGCTTTGTGGCATTTCTTGGGGAAAACCTATCTTTAGCCGATGGTTTGTAATGACAACGATGATGATGAGTAAATGTTAATGAAGTTTTCTGCAGGTAGTCGATGGGTGAAAGTGGATCATACATACGTGGACCGTGCTTTGTGGCATCTCTTGGGGAAAACCTATGTTTAGCTGATGGTTTGTAACGACAACGATGATGATGAGTAAATGTTAATGAAGTTTTCTGCAGGTAGTCGATGGGTGAAAGTGGATCATACATACGTGTACAGTGCTTTGTGGCATCTCTTGGGGAAAACCTATCTTTAGCTGATGGTTTTTAATGACAACGATAATAATGAGAAAATGTTAGATAGGTATATCTTCACACCAGAGGCTAGCTGAATAGAGTTATTAATATCGCTCAGACAATTACACATTCACCGCATAGTTAACATCTGAAGAAACTTCTGTCAATAATAGTTATCCACGTCTAGTCGTTGCTACTCGTAAGTTGTGAAAACAGGACTGGGTAATTTTTCGTAGCTAACCAACAAGGATTCCAATCAAGGTTCTTGCTTTATCTATATAGAAGCAGCATTGGGTTGTAATTTTAGTTTTTAGTAAAGCGACTATAGTAAAGACCAAAAAGACTACACGGCCCTCGATAAATGGCTGTATATCACAATGGTAAATAGCACTAATACGAGACAGTACATCAAATTGAATACGTCTGGCGAGCGTGGCGATTACAACTAATGTGGCGATATTGCGCAATGGAGTGTAGCGAGTTGACTGGTAGCTAGGTATTTTTGGATGACAACATATATACATTTTGATTAATCAAGGACAAAAGGAAGTGGATGGGCCACAGCATCCATTTACATTCAGTAGACTGTGGGCTCGTTTGTCAACCGTATTTATTTCATAAAAAAGAAGACTATGACCTTCACTTTCACCTTGACCTTGACCTTACTTATACTTCACTTTAATCTACCTGAATATATTAATTACTGCGTACGCGTCTAAAAATATACCAGAATAGTTTTTACAAAAAAACAAACACTAAAAGAAAATCCACATAATAATTTCTGACGTCTGTGCTAACACAGTGTATCGAAGAGCTAAAGCCCGAATTCGGAAGTTGTTATGTATCACAAGTTCAAGCTAACATCTAGTATGGAAAGTTGTCTAAATAGTTACATTAATATCTTTAGCCCCTATTTTTTATAGGAGTGAGTGAAGAGTGACAAACAAGCACACAGTCCACCTGATGGCAAGTGGTTGCTGTGGTGTGGCCCATAGACATCTACATCTATCCTCGATTGCAAATCAAAATGCAGATGCGTTGTCACCCGTAAGAACTAAGATGGAATGCCTCGTTTCCAGTAAAAAGGGTCTCCAGTTCTCTACACTCACCATACGAAACACAGCAGCATTGAGCTACTATTTCACGCTGGTATTCTGTGAGAGCGTGGTCCTTCCCCGGTCGAGCCGATCCATTCGTGCTACAACTATACCACTAATATAACTGCAGCATGGCGTAAGAAGTAAGTAAGTAAGCGCAAGTTAGTGTGTTTTACTACCCTTGAGGATGTATTTTTTTCTTCCACATATATGAGACCACTTTTAAAGTATTAACCCATTGAATAAAAAAAATCATTTGAATAAGTTTAGCCGTTTCCGAGAAATCGGCGAACATAAAAAACATATTCGTCGTATATAGAATTACATAGTCTATTTACAAATGCACTGCTCATTACGCGGCTGAACGATAATCGGGTAATGAGTTGTATAGCTGAAGGTGAAGCGGTAGTACAGTCGTGTGGTCGCATTTCGCGAAGGCGGGCGGGTGCGCTGCTAACGTCGATGCACTGTCTAATTAAGCGCGGCCCCAACTAATTTGACGCGTGAGCGCCTTACCGCCGCCTAATGAATGGTATCGCACGCGTTCATCTCGACCACGTCGCCCTGCCTGACTAAGCTCGCTTAGCTCTACATACAAAGCTTGGGATGCGACCGCCGATAAAAGAAGTAATTTCCGTTAAAAGCGACACTAATGCAATACAAAATAATACCATTACGTATCAATAGTATTAACGTACTAGGAAACGAATACAGGTAGTGGATGCGCGATGAGATTGTCCGATCCATTCTCTGACTCCAGAAAAGCGAGGCTAATGCTTATTCAGAGTGCTTGCATCAGTCGACTAGCGTTGATTATAGTCATCGTTACGAACACAGTGATGCAGTTATGCCGCTTTGATATATTCATATACGCAAAATGTTGCTCGCTGTGATGTTCGTAGTTGCATTATTACGTATGATTTTCCTTATCGATACAATACAATACGTATAATATTACCGCATAATTCGATTAATGTTTTTTTCTTTGTGTGCACTATTTGAGTGTAATGACGATAAACTTGATTTAGACTATTTATGTAAATATAACATACATATATCCTTATAAAATATATTTGTAAGTAAACTTCAATTAAATTGCGTATTCCTCAAAACTTTGAAACAAGAGTGTACTACCAGGACGTGGTCCTTAACTACTGATCATATGAGGAAGCTCGAGGTCGTGCTATATAGAGGGCTATGGACTTACTTTGCACGATAGTAGTAAAAATGATATTCGCAATAGAATGAGAATAAACGACATAGCTCAATAGAGTAGTAACTAGCAATGGGCCGACCATATAGCTCGACAAATCGACAACCGATCTGGAAGATAGGTTCTAGACTGTCAGCCTCGTAATGGCAAGCAGAGTGAAGAAACCGCCCCTCACTACACGGAGTGACATCCTAGTAAGACATACAGAAAGTCGATGAATGCAGATGATTGAGGTCCGTGGCTGGGGAAGGCCTATATAGAAAGAATATTCGTATGCAATTTTAAAGACATAAGATGTAATCGCAAGCGACGTTAAATGTACCCCTGTTTTAATCTTTGACTTCGAAAGGAAACGAGCAAGTACCACATCATTAGGTAAAGAACTTCGTCGGCAAAGACGGTTTCAAAGCAAACACATACGTGCTTTTCTTTATAGAATAAGGGTGACAAACGAGCACACAGTCCACCTGATGGGAAGTGGTTGTTGTGGCCCATAGACATCTACATCTACCATCGATTACGAATCAAAACGCTGTCATGCTGGCATGCGTTGTCACTTCTAAAGCGGGCTACATACGATATGATATCGGTGGCGATCTAGAGTGGAGTAGTGGGGATGCCTCCTAGATTGCCTCTAAATCGTGTCGTATGTAGGGCCATCCTAAGTCGTGGCCGATATCGCCTCCTTAATCGGCTGGCAGGAGCAAAAATGCAGCCGATCCTTAGATCGGGGCCCCGCCCCCTCCGTACTGCGTGTGTGTAGGCGCATCGGCCCGATTTCTTTTGGCAGTCGCTGTCGGCAGCCCTCGCGGAAGGACGTTAACGAAATAGTGATACTGAATGACCTTTTTTACATAACAAAATTTTTACATTTTAAACATGTGAACGGAGTAGTATGGCACTGATATTTTACAAAAAACAAAAAAAAAATTGATTAAATAAATTAATTAAAATCTATCGAAATTCAAATCATATCCACCCTAACCTGTGACCTTGCGAAGTCTAGAATGCCTACTAAACTAATTGTTTTATTGTCGTTCATAAAGTAGGGTGTATGAAGTAAGTAAGGAGAGGATGAAGCCTCTCCTCAACAACTAACTGCTATTCCAACGCTATCAACACAAGACCGCACTCAGATCTCTTACGTGCCTTCATCCTCTCATCAACAACTAACTCCTACTCCTTCACCATCTCCACATCAACAAACAAGCTATATAGAAGGGAGTGTGTCCGAAATTAAAGGTTTCTTTATGTTTAAAAAAACATATAAGCTATTTTATTTTTTGATAGTTTTAATCCATAAATAAAGATTACATTAAAAAATATTATTATACAAAAGTATTTTATTTCTTTGTTTTTTGTGTGTAGTACATAACCCGATTTTGACCAAAGCAGAAATGAACAAAGAGAAGAAATAACTAAATAGCATAGGTAGGAGAAATTGATGTTTTTATATAAGTTGCGAAATCATAAATATAGAAAAATTCTAGAAGGTTGTAAAAACTGTCTTCATCCATCCGGAGAAAATTAATCATGTCTGGATTACAGACCATTTAGTACGTTTATGTGGCTTAATTTTTTCCTCTTTTGGAGCCATTTTTCACCCAGCAACTCCTCGTTTTCTATTTTCGAATAAATTTACCGAGAGGGCTAATTCCAAACCAATACGTTGGTGTTTTAAGAGAGTCGGAGGCATTTTGAAGAACTGTACCGCATATGCGTTCCGCTCGAAGTCCAAACGCGTACTGCTAGGCAGGCCCGTGTGTAGGGTCTGCCCCGATAAAAACCCCGATTTCTTTCCACCCTAGATCGCCACCGATATCGTCTCGTATGTAGCCCGCTTAAGGACTAAGATGGAATGCCTCGTTTCAGTAACTTAGTGTCTCCAGATCTGTACACTCACCATACGAAACACAGCAGCATTAAGCTGTTATTTTACGCTGGTATTCTGTGAGAGCGTGGTCCTTCCTCTGTCGAGCCGATCCATTCGTGCTACAACTATAATTCCTTAACGTTCTACTTGTACTCTTATCTTACAATTTGTCACAACATCGAATACCCACGTAGTTAGGTACTTAAGTCAAAGTCCACGATTAAACCCCAGAGTGGTATTTTAATATTAGTTCAATTTTTTTTAATTTTAGATTTTTTTACAGTTTAGCAACTATAAAAAGTAAACACATAAAATATTATTTCTTGTATTGGGAAGTACCTACAGCTTAGCCTCAAATAAATAACATATTAAAAAACAATCAATTGTGTTAACTCCGAGACTCAAAACACATATCCTCTTAAAAAGCTTTGAGCCTTTATTTCTGGACTTAATGGATTGATAACCGAAATAATTAGCATGTTTTATGGTTGTTTTACGCAACGATTAAATTAATAATGATTATTGCATCGTGTTCGTGCCTTGTAAGTTTGAAATGACGTGTGTATAGTAAATAGCACTATAGTGTTGCTATTTGTGTTTAACTTAAATAGTTTCATTATTTCTATATTTAATTTACCAAAAGTGAATATATTTTGTAAGTTTGAAAGTAACTTTACTTAGTGGACGTGAAAGTTTTTTAGGGTTTAAAAATTAGTTCCATCAAAACATTTCATCCTAAGAAAAATCAGATAGTTATAGTTTTAAAAATTATATCATAAAAAAGTAAAAGCCAACTACAAAGTAATAATTAAAATGTAGTAAAAACGAACTGAAGAAATACGCTAAAGATAAAACTATTTTATTTTATCCCGGTGATCCTGATCAGGGTACTGAAAGAATGACTCTTTTTTATTCAATATAGATTATTGCATAATACGTATGATGATACGTACGATAAAGTTTGATTTTTTCGACCGTTGATGGATCAACAAATATTGGTCAAATCGCTGACGAATATATTAAAAACCTGGTAGTGCAGATCCACCGACGTTACACGTGCATCAAGGATGGATCGAAGTATGTCAGTTTGTGCGACTGTGTTACTTATTAAAAGTGATTTTTTTATTTATTTACTACTGGTTTGAAGAAAAACCTCTGTCCTGGGAACAACCAACAAGAAACTCAGCGGGACTTTTAAAGCTACTAGTACGTGAGGTTAATAGGGTCATCCGGTTAATATGGTCATCCGGTTAATATGATCATCTGGTTTAATAAGAAAGTGACCATATTAGGTCACTTTCCTATTAAATCAAAAACTACAGCTTTGTTTGCATAGATGGCTTTGTGATACGATAATTCGTCATCGGTCAATTAAATAATAAAGGGTCAGTAGGGCGAAGCTTTATCGACACCATTTTGGCAGTTGATATTATAGTAAATATTTTAATCGATTTTAGTATGGTGTAGTGTAGTTAGTTTTTTAAGTAGATTTTTAGAAGTGTTCCTAATTATTTCCAAATCTCGTTTGCCTTTTTCTCTTAATATATTGGCTATAGTATTCGACTTTTTGTTTTTGTCTCTGTCCTTTTCCTAGTTTTGGTTTTATAAGGCGGCAAAACTTAAGGTAATATTAAAATAAAATATTACCCTCACGTACCTTAGAATAAGTTGTTAAATTATTGTATTTTCATTAGACCTTGACACGAGTAGGTATTCCTACGTACTTTTAAATCATCTATAAGTTGATGAAAATTTGCATTAAAAGATTCCGTTACATAGATACATAGATAGATAGAGATACACACGAACTAATAAAAGCGTGTTGAAAACTAAAAATAATAAAATAAATTCCGCTTAAGACGACTCGGTAGTTCGGAGCGCTTTCGAAGTTCGAAGTAGTTGCTAAGACATAGTTATAGAATGAATAGAAAACTCCAATTTCTGATATAAGTGTTTAGAATTTTTATAGCTAACGTTTAATATGCCCATTTTTTTAAAGTTTAAAAAATCCATGCGTTAATTAACTAAAGTGCTTATAAGTATACTTCCTACACCAAACACTTACATGACACATTTAAGGAATTAACATAATTTCAGACACGTCAAGAATGCTTGTGGCCAGAATCGGTTTCATTTTGAAAGAGAATTGTAATAATTTTACTTAATTACATCATTTATTTTGCGACGAGGCCATTCAGTCACAGCTCTGCGCGTCCACTTTTTATCGCGTCTTGTGCTAGTATTTCAGTTTATGGCCACGCCGATGAATTTAAGTGAAAATTTAAAAGCTTTTTCTTGTTACCCATAGTGCAGAAACTTTAATTTTCGGTAAATTCATACACTTCATTTGATACACGAATTATTACTAAAAGAAAATAAAAAATTACGATAAATTTGGTAATAACTTCAATTTAAAATTTAAACATAGAAATTAGACATTGCATGATATAAACATGTAAAACTTTGTACACAGAAAATAAAGTCGAATTATTTGTTTTAATAGGTACAAGTAGTCGTAAATTGGAAGATTTAAACATATTACAAGGAACTGTTGCCCAACCTTGCCAGCTATAATTGTCATCAGAAGTGATTTTTGTATTCAAAGTATTACAATATAATAAAATCTTATTTTTATGATTATATCGTAGTTTGTAAGGCAGATCAATAACTTTGTATATTTGTTTTTAATGCAATATAGAATTACTAAAAATTTGAAAATTTTGCGTATCAATCGTTATTTAATAATAATGAAATACATAATATAGTTACTTAATGGAGATACAATTTAAAAGTATTTAATTAATTAGTACTCAAATAAAGCTCGCCTTATTTTTTTCATCTGCTAATATTTCCATGTAGTAATGTAATCGACTTTATTATCACTTTAAAACACATTTGATCTTTTAAAAACAGTTTTTTTTTTAAAAATAATCGAAAATTATTTTTTTAAATTTAAACACAGCTTTAGATTTTGAATCCGAACGGTGTTTTACCCAGATTCTAACTAACCGCAGTTTCCCAATAATTTCCATCTTTGAATCAAATCGACCTTTGTATTATTACGCGGGAGTATCCTAGATTGGGTCATTAAAATTTTTAGACGTGGTAACATAAATTTTCGTTTTCATTTTTCGATATGGTAACATAAATTTGCAATTTAATTTAAAGCATTTCTTGTACAAATATGCAATAAATGTGACATAGATATCGCACCAAGCAATGTTTTTAGCAGCAAAAGATAAATTGAGTTTACAATACAACGCAATAACAAACGTATCTCGAATCCGATTTTAATCCGGTTTTCAACAAATTATGTTGATTTCAATACATTGAGTATCGGGTTTCAGCCAGAGATACGAAATTTAAGCGGCTCCTTGTAAATTACCATCATTTACTGCAAACTGATATTAAAAATCTTATCTGATGTAAGATTACGTATGAAGGCTACCAAGGAGGGACTCCTTACACTAGACACCATTTTTAAAGAAATTAATAAGTATATTAATTTTGGCCTCTTAATGTATTTATCAAAATGTACTAATCGGTCCATACGATACAAAAGTTTGCATCTTATATTATTCCACATTCATAACACAAGAAGATTGAAGAGTCATGTATTACGGTTAGGCATTTTGTGAGCAATTAGGAGTACTTATTCATTTTTAAAAAAGTTCTTTCGTTTTTAGGCAATAACAATTTTGTATTTTTAATTATTAATAACTAATAAAATAATTGACAAATATTATGAGCAATTGCAGATTTGAAATGAACAATTAGTGAGCAATTTTGTGCACTTATTCAATATTCTGATCGGTTATGGAAAAAAAATTTTGTACTTTTAATTATTAATTTTTAATTAAATAATTAATTAATAGTGTGATCAAATACGGTTTTGAATTAAGCATTTCTTAAGCAATAAATGATATTTATTCGTTTTTAGAAAAGTTCATTGGTTTTAAGTATAATAGGGGAAAATATTTTGTATTTTTAATTATTAACTAATAAAATAATTGACAAATATTATGAGCAATTGCAGATTTGAAATGAACAATTAGTGAGCAATTTTGTGCACTTATTCAATATTCTGATCGGTTATGGAAAAAAAAATTTGTACTTTTAATTATTAATTTTTAATTAAATAATTAATTAATAGTGTGATCAAATACGGTTTTGAATTAAGCATTTCTTGAGCAATTAATGATATTTATTCGTTTTTAGAAAAGTTCATTGGTTTTAAGTATAATAGGGAAAAATATTTTGTATTTTTAATTATTAATAACTAATTAAATAATTCATTAATAGTGTGAGCAAATGCGGATTTGAATTGAGCAATTAGTGAGCAATTTAGTGCACTTATTCATTTATCTGAGCGGTTATACTTCCAAGCCAACTTCTTTGTGGTTGACGTAAAAGGTGAAAGAAGTAAATTGAAACAGGAGATGAGCAGGTGCATCTTTCTAATTGCGCCTTAAATTTTTTTAAATACTGCTGACACTTTTTCCAATCATCTATGGCAAATATCCAGGCAATCTACGAGGGCGACTTATGTCGAAATGATAATGTTGATGGTATTTAATATTTTTAGCTGGTATCCTCACCAGACAAGGAAAGTCAGATCTTGATAAGTTTAATCATCACCACTTAAGATGGTTGCTACGATTTCAGCCAAGACAAGATTAAATCAAAAGTGATCTATCGAACGTATTATTAATTTATTTTTCATGCCGATAGCCATCAGCGTAATCCGGAGTCAGTCAATGACGACTCCCACGTAACAGAATATAACTGCCTATTTCGTCCAATCTCAGATAAGGCGTTCAATAGAAATTAACTGTAAATTTATGAATGGGAATGAGAGGGACCATTGCCTCGATTTAAACTTATTAAGAGCATCTAAGAAGTCTTTTATGGCCAATCAACTGGTTGTTTAATCTGATTTACTTTATACATTTTTTAAAAATAAATTACATGAATATAAATTATCGTTTATAATAAAACATAATTAGAATTTTAAAAAAATACAGCTACTACCCTTCGTAAAATGGTGCAAGGTGCAAGCATTTTAAGTAGTAAAGTCACCCAAACTTTTGTACTTACAAAAACGTGAAAATGGGAAAAAAATGGTAAGTGACGATTGGATTTGGGAAATGATGAAATTTAAAACAGTAATTATTTTTTCTAAATGCCACCAATTCGTACATTAAATCTATCAGTAATACTTGAACAGTTTGTAAAATGTTGCAAAATCGTCTAAATCAATATTAGACACATATAAAAATCTCGTATTATACTTAAATAACTATGGCGGCATATTCTGGTACTGACCGGAAGCAATTAACTATACATGGTGTATTATACTCAATATTGCTGCACTCACGCACTCTAACCTTCATAAATACGATGGAACAACACTTTCGTTATGTTTACAATAAAACTTCCTTTACAAAAATAAAAAAGCTTCATAATGACCAAGATAAAGGACAGTTACCATCATTTAAAATGTTTATAATACGTATATACTTTTAAACGCTAATTTAGGGATAGTACTATGACAATGTAGTTACTTCACGCTGAGACAGCTGCTTACTACATAAAGCAAGTCCGGTCTTGCCTGGTGTATTGTTGTCTTCTGCTGCAAAATGCCACTTTATAGCTTTGGATTTAATAGAATATAAATGTGGTTAAACTAATCTCACCAGTCTCTTAATAGCCAGCCTCTTGGTCTTAGGATACATTTTGGAAAGCGTGTGCAAGAATTGAATGATGTATGTGAATGTACAACCAGACTCTCGGCCAGTTTCCAGTCATTTGATGTCGATGTCGAGAGTATTCCAAACAAATTGTTAGTTCGAAACATACAAGAAAATGGGCAGTAGCGTCATTTAATTACACCTAAAAAATAAAAATACTGCGGTTGCCAACACACCTAACTAACCAAGCGTAGCAACTGTGGCCAATATCCCCTATGGGGTAATCTATAGGGGAGGCCTATCTTAATATATATAAATTACGTGTCACGTTGTTTTTCCGCGATGGACTTCTAAACTACTTAACCGATTTTAATCAAATTTGCACACCGTGCGCAGTATGGTCCAACTTGAGAGATAGGATAGTTTTTTTTTGCCTATGAGTGACCCACAATTTTTTTTGCGAATTTAAGGATTTTTAATAGGACATGACAAAGGGTCGTCGAAAAGGGCAGAACAACGTTTGCTAGCAATCTAGTGTACGCATATGTGGTGAACTTTGATAGGCTGTAACAATAAGTCCGACTACTACCGATAGGTCAATCGATGAATTCAACTCGATTGGGCCGCGTTCGGTACTCGACGAGCTATGGAGAAGACCGTTGAATACTATATTATAGTATTCTATGGAGAAGACTATGCTCGGAGTTTCTCTGGTTAAAACACTTCGTACTAAAGATTTCCGCATTAGAACCAGAGTAACTGACATAGACCAACGGAAGTAAGCTGAAGTGGTAATGAGCCGGCCGTATAGCTTGAGGAGTCGACAACCGACGGGGAAGATAAAAAGAAGTTTCTCGAGTGGCAGTCTCATAATGTTAAGCAAAGTGTAGGTCGGTTTAAATAGATTGACGACCTACGATCCGTTGATTTCCTGCATCCTGCAGTCCTGAGGTTGATGGATGCTTAGAACCATGTTTTGTGACATTCTTTGGAGAGGCCTTATTTTGAGACTTTATTTTGACATCTGTAATGATATTATGACGACGACTATGCAAAAGAAAAAATATTCCTTGTGATCTTCGATAGATGGCTGTATACGATATGACATTCGTATGTGACAGATGTAAATACCTCATCCAGCAATGAGGAGCGGCATCAAAGATGCCAGATATCTGGTACTACAATTGGCATCAGTTGACCAAGCTTAGTGATTGTCCAGCGAAAGCTAATACGAGTCTGTAAAGTAAAAAGTAAAAGTACAGATTCCTGTTAATATTCATATTTAGGAATGCAGCAGTCATTCAGTTGCCAGAGCTAACACTATTAGTATTTCAGAAACAATTAATTGTATCCTTTTCAGCCTATAGAAGTCCACTGCTGCATAAGAGCCCTACCTAGAATGGGCCCACTGACATACATACGTTATAAGATTAGCTCATACTCACCATGCTGTGCAGATTGGTGCGTAGATCCGATTGATGCCAAACACTGATAAAGTTGCTCTCTATTACGAAATAGTTGAAATAGTGTTCCACATTTTCGGATCAGCCGTTTGCTTGAGCCACATTCGTCCATCAGCAGTACGCACCGTATACAGACGAAGTTGGAATTTCAAACTGTATACATAGTTCTATTCTCCGAGACTGTTTGGTTGGGACTGTTAAGCATTTATTACAGATTTAAAATTTTATTTTTATTTTACAAATATTGAAAATAATGTAAATCATAATATTAGACTCCAAACTTAAGTGATTATAATAAATCTCGTGTCATAAGTATAAAAGATTGACTTTCAAACGAACCGAAAAAAAATCGATAGTTTTTGTACTTTAATGGGGTATCTGGTGTCAATTCCTTTACAAAATAACATCAACGCCACATACTACTTGCCAGAAATGTCACGTAAAGTTAAGAAAAGTTTCAACATTCAACATGGAGCTTTGTGAGCTATGGTATCACCATGATGCATTCTACGCTCAAAACAAGGCATTTAAAGACTGCTGTAAGGTCCTTACAGTCCTGATTTGGCATCTTTTTACTTCCTCTACTTCCCAAAATAAAAAATCTACTGAAGGTGAGCCAACGATGCACAAGCAGCATTCGAGCAAGCAAGCCATAATAGAGATGTCAGAGGACTGCAATAAGTTAGTGCTTCATGAATTTTTGTTCAAATGCTGGTGAATAGTTCTTTTAAAGTATTTATTATTATAAACTTTAATTGCTGAACTTTTTTCATTTTTTAGTATCGCAAAACTTTCAGATTGTTCCATGTAATTAAATTAAATAAAAATAAAATGTATAGTTTATTTAAAGAAGTTAAAGATCTCGAAATATTTCATTCCTCAGACCTTTCAGCAGGTTTCTTCACAGTGTTTTTCCTTCACTGCCCAGCACATAGTATCACATTTATATTCGCAATAACATTGATTGCGGCCAGCAGGGATCACCTATTTTAATTATAATTATGTGTATTTATAAAAGTTAAAGTCAAAGCTACAGCCTATATACGTCCCACTGCTGGGCACAGGCCTCCTCTCATTTCTGAGAGAGTTTTAGAGCAAGGAAGTGTCCGCCGCGCTGCCCCAATGCGTGTTGACGAAATACACATGTAGCTTCGAAATATTTTTTTCTTAATCCTCACGATGTTTTTCGTCACCGCGGAGCACGTCGTAAAAAGCCGTCGTAGCTCAGATGGTTAGCGTCCGCTCTAAGTTTCACAGTACGCGAGCAACCCGGGTTCGATCCCCGTCTGCGCCAATGAATTTATTAATTGCAATTTTAAGTGTTGATTTACCATGTTTAGTTATAATTAAAATAAACACGCTTTATTAATTAACATTTTCCTCTATTGTGTTTTACTTATGAAAACCTTCAATTAAAGTTATTTTTAAATCTACTTCGGGATGAAATTTGTTACTTATAATAAATTAATGTTAAAATTAATTCATACTTCTTCAGATACTCTTAATAAGATCCTTCCGTATTACTCCTATATTATTATACATATACATAGTACATGTTCACACGTTTTTACCGTATAGTGGTGGTGTATGAGTGTCAACTGCCCCATATCGTACCGTGGGTGTCGTAAGAGGCGACAGATAGAAACGAGCAGCGCCTCCCTAATAATGACTAAAATAAAAAACTAAAATAAAAAACTAAAATAAAAAACTAAAATAAAAAACTGCGGCAGCCAACCCGCTTGCCAAGCGTGGCAACTATGGCAAATATGCCCCATATGAGGCAATCTATAGGCGGGGCTTATATTCAGCAGTGGACTATATTTAGCAGGCTGTAATGTCAACGGTACACGTTTTAAGAGCTTTTATCTGTCTAATCCATATCCTTTAATTTTAGTTTATACTTTGTACTTAGATACTAAGCACTTTAGTTCGATCGAATATAGTTTAAACAATGAATATCCACTGTATGCCAATAGGATATAGTAAATCAATAACGGATGCAAAGTCTACTAGTTACCGAGTAATAGAAATCACGGTAATAAAGCAGTGAGCAAGGTCGGGTCACTCGCCAGTAGACGCGAGTGGATCCGCAATCACCTTCGAATCCTTGACCCATCCAGAAGAGGCTACTCAAATAGAATGCATTGCGGTCCTGTCGCCGTACTTAGATAAATAGGTATTTAAAATGCCGTTCTCCGTGGGAACCGTGACAGGCGCCCGAACTGAGATAACCCTGTGCCAGCGCCGCGCGCGCTCGCAGCACCGACTCGTAGAAACCACGTCGCGAATCAAACAATGAACTTTGTAATCGAAAACCATTTGGTTGCTCAATTTCGTAACTACTTCTATCTGTCTTTTTTATCTATGCTTTTATTTTCAATAAATCTAACACTCAACTTGAAATTAAACTCTAATAAGGATACTTTAAAGATGCTTTTGATTGTAAAATTCGCGAATAGTTGAAATTTAAGCTCTATTGTCAAGATCTCAAGATCGATGATTCAGTACAGAAAGTAACGGCGCATGAACACAGAGGTAAGGCTGCACGCTGCGAGATGTCATCTCGATCCCCTGCTGTGACCCGCGAACAATATTGTCTCCCATTCCGCTTCGTGAATTTTAAAATCAATTCATATTCACTACTAAGAACCTACGAGGTTACGGAATGATTACAAAGTAAGCTTTTTGAAGTTTACATTCGAATATATCAATAAAGTACAATATTGTTAATTTTCTAACTCTAGTTTTTTTTTACTAAGGTTGACGGGGAGAAAATCATTTAGTTTTAAGCCCGGCTTTTGTTTCAAATATTATGTAATATTCAATGATGAATAAATAATTTAAAAAAAAACAAACATTGTACGATCGTTAAATCTTTTCATATGTATAGGTAATAATGTTTTAAATACTCAGTCTTGAATTAATATTAAATAATACTTTTATTTTCTCATGTAGTTTAATATATAAGGCACTGAAAATAACAATTGTTATTATCTGTAACTTTTATTATATTCGTCCAGTTAAGAAAATAAAAAAAACATATAAAAAATTGAATACAACTCACATGCCGAAATTAAACGTATACAATAATATAAAATCTTTTTAGTGAAATTTTTATTTTATTTGGCATACAAAACAATAGTATAATATTTCATTGCAGTAATATAGTTATAAATTTACTTTATTCCTGACCTAAACCTATTTAAAATACTTTATTTGAGAATGTTCCATTTTATGACAACACGGTTCAACAAAAATAACCATATATTTGAATTTTTGAGCTTTTTGCGAAAGGAAACTTAGCTTTCTTCAAAAGCAGAAATCTTGTTGATTCATGTCTTCAAAAAGTCAAATCTTTATAATGTTTAAGATTTATCTGCCTTGATCAAGAATAAATTAATGTAGCAGTGCGTATTTATGTGCAGGGCGTTATAGAATAGGAAAAGGGGCGATGTGAGAGATGCATCATAAAGATATAACACGATCACAACGATACTCAAAAGTTTTAATGCGATCGCTCGATTATTATCAACACTTTTACGATCTTGCAAATGGCTGTTTGGAAGCAATATCTGTATTTAATTGTATAAACGTATTAATCACCCGTTTATAATAGAAATTACATAGTTTTCTCCTGTTATAATAGCTTAAAACTGCATTATATGCAATAAACGTTTAAGTGCTGAAAGAAAATGCAATTGTTTGAGATAGTTTTGCTGTGAACACTACCGTTAAACTATGAGTAAGAAACACATCAAAATACGCCCGCTCACCTGTACCCGGTCTCACGATCGCTTGTCTTTATTTATAGATAGTTATCTCAAAATCGAGAGGCGCCTCATATTTTGTATAACGTTTGTACGTTATGACCAGCTATAACCCTTAAACTATAATGTATTGAATATTATATGCGAATTCAAGCATGTCTTTTTGTTCATATACAATTCATACACATGCACCTATGGTAGTAATCAACGCTTAATTATTAAACGGCATACGAAAATCACATAAATCTTTTGTCGCCCAATTGGATCAACTTCCTGTATAAACCAGTCAGCCGAGAAGCTGTGCCCGCCGCGGCACTTCCAAATCGGTATACTGATATTCTTTTTCTTCGCGAATAAAAATAGAGCATAAACAGGTTGCCGTTTTTTGTACTTGACGACCTTGTGGCGAGCATATTACGAATGTGATACACAGTTACTAATAAACGGGGAGTATGATGTATCGTCGCTATTAAAGATAGCTTTAGAGATTGAAGAAATAAACAAACGATAATTAATTTTCACGTAATCGTAAAGCTTCCTAGATTTGAAGAGCTGAATAACACAATAGTTCAATACTTCAGTATTAGGCATAACAAAGATTTACTTTTACTTTTATTCGGAAACCAGTTACATTAGCATGAATGATCTTAACAGCATCAGTCATGCGATATGGGTGTTTTAATTTACTTATTTTTCCATTAACTATTGTGCATTGGAATACAAACAACATAAAGATCGGTCTTTTTATTTTTGGCGGACGCAATAACCTTGTTTATGTAGTAGATACGTACTTACTTGTATTTAATGATTTCGATACAACGGTATCGGTAAATACATACTAAAGCGAGGTAAAAATTTTTGTTTGTTACATCATAAAATAATATTTTGTACTTATGACATGGATTTCAAATGATTTTATCTTTATAATTAATGACTATTAGACACACCATATTTATCAATAAACAAAATGATATCATAAATAAAGATGTATGTAAATTAAAAAACATTGAGTGGAAGTTAATGCGTAAGAAACGTTTTTAAATTGTATTTACTTATACGTTGAACTATTTTTTTGCAGATTTTTATGTAATGATAGTTCCTTGTTAACATTATATACGTAATGTACACTATATTATAATTTATCACTTAAATTAATCACGTGTCCTGAATTTGAATCTTATCCGGAGCAAACACATGTACATAAAAAATATTTTTCTTCGGATCTGAACATGATAAGGGTTATTTAGTAAAATTAAATGCGGTATAATAGATAAAGATTGAAGTGGGCAATTAAGCGATTCTGTGCTTACAACTTTCTCGCCCTATTTGAACATACTCGTAGTTTAACAATAATGATTGTCCGTAATAAGCAGCTTATTTCAAGTATGGCCGTTCCGTACACGAATACCGTGTAAAAGAATGTGTTGGGCGTAAACATAGATCTAATAAGTGGTGGATGTGATATGCGTCTAATCAATTTATAATATATCTATATATTAATACGCGAAAAGAAAACTTTGTACCCCTATTTAAGCATATCGCGCGCAAGTAGTAGTGTGAGATCTGGCACAGATAAAATTTATACGGAGCAGAAATGCAGTATGCCACAATGTATTTATAATACATATGTGTTACAAATACAAACATTAAATTAAATAAATCATATATTGCTTACTTACCATTCATACCGCCAAAGTCAAACACTATTGTCACAAATTACGTCGTTTATTGACATATGTGGTATTTTTATACTCTTTGGTTGAAAATTATACTGCCGCTTAATATTCTGTGGTCAAAAATTCGCACAGAGTAGAGATTGTTTTGAAATGGATTTTAAAACATTGTGAACAAATAATTACTAACAGATGGAATGAATGAACTGAAATATTTTTTTTATTTGAAAGTTCCAGTGATTAGGAAAATCGGTCTTGGTCTTGCATCATAAATACACTAACAAGACCAAGAGAAATATCCCATTCTAATTAATTATTACATCATTGTTGTTGAAATGTAATATATTTATTTGTAACTGTAGTATTTGTATATATATATATATATATATATATATATATATATATATATATATATATATATATATATATATATATATATATTACTATTTAGAATAAAATGTGACATTCATAAAATCAACACTAGATATAAACATAAATTAGTGGTTCCTCCCATAACACTGAAGAAAGAAAGTAACTCCTTTGCAAGACAATGTGTGCGCTTCTTCAATAAGATACCTAAAGAAAAAGGTAACTTAACTTTAAATATTTTTAAAAAAGTCACTCAAAAGACAAGTATTTCATTTTGTCACAGTCAATGACTACCTTCTAGACAAAGATGCTTGGTCTTAATGTCTTTCAGTTTAGCACATATACACAATCTCATTCACAAGTCGGAAAATTTAATAAGTTATACCGAACATAAATTCACCTAAGACGTATTTTGTCGTAGTTGTTTTCATGGGCGGCGGTAGTCACTTAACATCAGGTGAACCGCATGCTCGTTTGCGCCTTCTACAAAAAAAGCTATTTTCTTTGTATGACTATAGTGTAAGCACTAAGTAACAATTATTATTATTATGATATGTTGACGTTAATAAGTGCTTTGTTTAAAGTCAGTGAAGATATTTGATTTGATCTTTGGGAAATGCTCGGAAGATCTGGATATACAATAGGTATTGGATAATATATTCGTCTCGGGTTTTCTATGAATTGCCAAATGACGAGACCTAAGACGGTTAGCAAGGTACTACGTTCGCTTTTCGAGACATAGCGAATGCGGCAAAGCTATATAATGTGATCTAGCAAAAGACTGCTTAAGGACTGACGAAAAGAAATATGAAGAAAATTTAAAATATTTGCCACGTAATGTTACGTTCCATTTAACGTAGACCGATGGTATCAAATTATGAAATTTAAACCATTAAAAAGATATTTCTTCTCCATGTTACCATTATGTGTTTTGTGCTTCTTCTTAAGGTAACTGAATCAAAAATTGTTTACATAAATATATACGAGTAGGTCTAAAATAACTAACATATTCGTCGGTATTTATATTTATTGATATAGAAAATTAATACGCCATTTAGTACGATATTAATTCCAGTTTTTTATGATTACGTTTTAGAAGCATTGTAATGTCATTTATTTTATTATTTATTAAAGTATTGGGACGCACATAAATATAATGTGTTAACAAACATTTTTTTTAAATAATAACGATTTTTTCGGAAATTCGTAATATTTGAAAGTCTTCAGAAAGAGAGTAGCTGTAAATATCAAAATACATAAAAACCACAAAAATAATAAAACATAAGATCGCAATACAGATCATTTCACGTCTGTTAACTCACCCCTCTCAGGACCTGTTTGGAAGAAACCAATCTGTAAACGTTTATCTACTTCATGATATTGAAAATAATTGTCTGATTTGTCTCCAGCATTCAATAAATTATAACACAAGTTCACTTTATTAAGTACACGAGTTAAGCATGAAACATAAATAAAGCATATCAAAAGACCAATTAAATTATATACTATACCAAGTGTATACATTGTATGCATTTTGGATATGTAGAGAAGTTTAAACATCTTGTACACAAAATTTCAAATGATCAAAAGTTTTTGTAATTTTGTATTTGCAAGTCGGTTACATGGATGTTAATGTTTTTAGATTGTAAGGCATTTGTTCTCATAGAATATCAATAGAGTCCGGTTCTACTGTTTTTAAAAGAACTGTGTGCGTGTACGTTAGCCATTTTTATATTTCGAATATGTCACTAAAAATGACGACATCACCTCCAAATTGATTCCATTCAAAGGTTGACTGCATATTGAATACTTAATTAAGTTTTCAATAAAATCGATTATGATTTTTTTAAACAAAGGAATAGAATTCTAAATTATTCTACAAATAGGAAGTTGATAGTGAAGGCGGGCTGAATCACATCATTTTTGTATTACGAGTACTTTTTCGCTAAATGCATATTATTTAAAAATATTTTTATAAAAAATTAGTTATTATTTAAAATGAATTTAATGACTGCAACAAATTTACCTTCCAGTAATGTAGTAACTCTCTGTGCTTAACACGCGCTTAACGCATCGCACAATGGAGGCTTCGAGCCTGTTGTCTGCTGTGTCTTTACTTTCCGCTAGAAAGTCACTTATCAATTCAATTGTCTATGCCGCGCCCGCACGTCTTACACGCAGATGCCACACATCTATCAAATTGTAAGAATAATTTTATTAAATTAAATTGTATTGTGTACTTATTGACCTCAATACTTAAAAATTTACGTTGTGGAATCACGTTGCAGTATATTATAAGAATGGAATGGTTCGGCTAGACTGGGGTACTTCCACAAAATACCAGCGTAAAACAGAAGAATAGGGTTGGTTTAAGATGGTAAGAGAAAGAGACCCTTTCTACTAACGGTAACGAGCCATTCTATCTTAGTCCTCAGGGGTGACAATTCTTTTTTTTTTCACATATTCTCTGACAGCATCATAGTTTATCGGTTCGAATCCAAGTTGAATTTTAAATTATTGAAAAGCAACCATTTATTTTCGAGTCTCGAAGCTTCCAATCATTGTATGCTAGAATATTTAAAATTTAAAAAAAAATTACCTCTCACAATCATATTGAACTAAGCGCATAGTGATGTACCTGTGATTAAGTTAAATATTCTGCACGTGTTTAGTAGGTGCAAGTACTTTAAATTGTTCTAAACGTCAAAAAGAAAATACTGAAATTCGAATTTTTTAATTTTTGAATTTGAATTTGCTATATCTAACTAAGTCTAGGATATCTAGTAGTCACAAACGCGGCTGCTGATTATGAAGTCCATGTTTCAAATCTCTTGGACACTGAGAGTGACGGAAAAGAAAGCGCACCTGTTTTTGTGCATACTCTCCAGCTCTATAATGCTGTTCTGTACGTATGACTAGTCTCCGTTAGAACGGCTGCCGTGATTTAAATTTGATTGGAGGTGACGACATTGAGCAAATTTTAATTTTCTATTATATTTTTTTATAAGACAGGTAGACAAACGCGCACACAGTCCACTTGGTGGTAAGTGGTTGCTGTAGTCCATAGACATTGCCGTATATCCTAGATTACGAATCAAAAAGCAGATGCGTTGTCACCCCTGAGGAATAAGATGGAATGCCTAGTTTCCAGGAAAAATGGTCTCCGGTTCTCTACACTCACCATACAAAACACAACAGCGCTAAGCTACTATTTCACGCGGTTATTCGGTGAGTGCGTGGTCCTTACTCGGTCGAGTGGACCCATTCGTGCTACAACTATACCACTAATATAGATGAAGCATGGCTCTACCACGTATAAATAAATTCTAATTATTAGCTGACTAAAAGTATTGAAAATGTAATATTAATCTTAAATGCATGTATACATATAATTACCGTATACAAAATATTCCTATATATTACAAATATGTTAAAAACATATATAACAAATTGCTCTTCAATTAGTTTTCATTAGCTCTCTTTATAAAATTGAAGTGGCAAACGTATGCACAGTTCATCTGCAGCCTATACACACCAGCAGCAAATTCAATTCAAACAAAGATGGTAACAGATGCGTGGTCACTTTTGAGCACCAATGGAATGGGTTTGCTTAGCAGGAAAAGCGCTAGAAAGCGCTTGTAAGCAAAATGGCGAAACTATACAATTTCGCCATTTTGCTTACAACTAACTTTCGAAGACCATGTGAGCAAATTGCTCGAAGAGGGGAGGGTCAAGAGTACTCGGATACCTAGACGTGCATGTATGAAGAAGTTAATGAACCTGAAAGAAGCGAAAGAGGTATGTAAGGATCGTGACACTTGGCGATCTGTTCTCTCTGGCTACCCCGTTAGGGATTGTGCGTGACGATAAGTAAGTAAGTAAGTAAGTATACAGTTTTCGGACAGGACACGTTTGCTAACGTCAGTAGCGCTGACACAATCCGCAATTTTTCCTGTTTGTTTTGAAGTAGAGTTTATAAGTTGTTTTGTGCAATTAGTTTCAAGTAATATATTGACATGAATTAACATATTATACATGTTGTGAATACTTTACAAACATATATTTAAATTAGGTTAAATTCAGAATGTGTCAAAAAAGGCACGTATGGCAATGCACAATGCTGTATAAGTCCCTACTTTAATGTTTGTAGTAAACGTTGGGTATTACAAAAGAAACAAAACAAAAACTAGAGTAGAATAAATGCTGTAAAAATACGGTAATTAAGAAGTGTGTTAGGGCTGAATCTCAATGACAGTGTGATAAGGGAAGAGTAATATTTGCAAGATGATGTTGTTACCAGGATTAAGAAAGGAAAGATTCAGTGATTTGTTTATGTAGAAATAATGAACAATAAAGGAGTGACAAAGCAAATTTATGCTGCAGGAGTGAACGGCAGAGTTGGGAAGGGACGCCTTAGGGCCTTAGGCGATAATTTATCTACCAAATTGGCGATATAATGTAAATGGGCCAGATTAAAAGTACCCTTAACCAACAAGCATGTATGCGTAGGTATATTGATGTGGAGGAGGCGAGAGAGGATGGAGGAGGCGAGAGAGGTGAGTCAGAATCGTGCCAAATGAAAGTTCGAAGTTTTTTCCTACTCCTCTTCGTGACAGGCGTGAGTGTTTATGTGTCTATGCTCGTTCAAATCCTGGTAGGTACTTAGTGAGCGCGTTGATGTCTTTTCTATGTCGAGTTAATCTTTCTAGCACGTTATCCCTTGATAATAGAATTTCGCCATATACAGGCGATGTAAGTATCTAATATAAGAATATCTAATCGCAATATTATCTTGTGAGCATCGTAAGAGGTGTAATAAAGAAACAGATGTAATAATGATGTGATGCAGTTATCTAGCGTCAGAATCTTCTTATCACAATTCAATATTTATAATAAAACGCTATGGATTAGCGTTTTACATAAGGAAAATATCCTCCCAATGAAGTAATCTATGAAATAAAACATAGCCATGTCTAACAGTAGACTTTTGATAGGCTGTAATGATGATGAACGATGAATGGAATATAATAAAATGCAATAATATTAAATTGTACATTTAGCTGATATATGATCGAAAATTTCGAACAATTAATTCGTAACGTCTGACCGAAGTTACTTCGCGCCCATTCGAATTAATGAGCGTATTTATAAAAGGCTATGCAGCACACCCAAGTAGATATCGGGACCTGTCCACAGGTAGTCCGTTGTGTTAAGTGACCGGTCTTTGTCCGGATCGTCCTAGACGGCCGCCGCGTGCTGCATTCATACATAGTAAATAATTACGGTGATCATCGGCAGGTGGAGGCGCACGCGCACGGCTACGAATGCATAGAAATAGAAAGCCACATTGCAGTAATTGTTTAGTACAGTTATCCTTAATGGGCCGTTTTGCGAAAGCTGTTAAGAAGTAAATAAGCTTTGTCCTGCGGCCTGTGCCGGCTGTGCATGTGCCTCCCCCTTCTTGCCCCTTACCTTCCCCAATGAGTGCGCACTGTCAACTATTCAAACAGGAATTTTTATACTTACAATTCTTTCTTTCAAATACTATTTCATATTAAATACTTTTTACTAGTCAGTGAATTGCGCGTAGAAGACACGAAGAAACGAGTCAAATAATTGCATCAAGTTGACAATCAAATAAAGACAAAACTTTGTTTAAGCTTCGTAATAGTTATTTTAAGTAATTCTTAAAGTTACGTTATTGACACCATTTTATATACATAAAAAAGTTTAATACTCCAAATTTCATTCTCAGTAATTCAAGAAAAATGCATTAACTAAAAATTTAGAGTGGGCAGAATGGAAAATTTTAGAAATACTTTCATAGTTAATTTTTATAAAAATTAAGAGAAGGCTATTATACAAGACTATTTTATGTGATTTCCGGCTACAGGTGTGATACTTATCGTAACGTAAAATTAACATTTACAACAACAACAACAACAATGGCCTTTTCATTTTTACAAATTATTAATTAATAAACTTGGAGGTAAAAAAGAATTATTCAAATGGTAGCACCTGCTACCAATAAAGGAAATAGTTATGGATTCAGAAATCTCACACCTATGGTTTTCAAGCTTGTGCTTTTGACGTCAAAACAATAAACAAAACAATTCAGCCTATATTGAGAAGATATTGAGAAGCTCTACAATATTTGTCTTAAGTTACTAATATATAAAATTAAAAGACAATGATAGAAATGTAGAAATTTGCATGAAAACAATAGTAACTGACGCCTTCGTTGTCGATATATTATCTGCTACGTAACGTGGCCAGATATAACGTAAACAAATGGACCGAAAGATCAATAAAATGGACTGTACCGCGAAACATTAGGACGAAAAATCACACATGTCTCGGATGAGTAGATGGAATAATTGCGACTGTGGGCCAAAGATGTCTGGCCATAGCTATGAAAAGAGAAAGGTTTAACCCATACAAACTACTTAGCAATTACATAAATACTATTTTGGATGCAATAATTTGTAATGTTATCTATATATTTATAATTATGTATTTAATATGATCATTGTTTTTTTTATGTTTTATCAATTTTTAATAAAGCCTTTCAAAACCAGGGGGCTTCCCCCACAGACTGCTGCGCTTCTCACTGACTCTCTCTCTCTCTCTCCTCCATGTTCGCTATGTTTGACAGGCGGGTTAGCAACGGCAATTATGTGTTATTTTGAGTTTTTAACAAAAAGGTGCTCTTTATTGTAGTCATTTATTATGTAGCCATGAGGAGACTGCCGGATTACCTGAATTAATTCTTAATAAAAATTAGCTTAACGAGGCACTCAACCGAACACATCATACATAGAAATTTTAGAAAATTCGGAGAAAACTATTTAGTTTGCTTGACACTCCAAACAAACCAAACATAATAACCTAATTTCTTTCTTTCAAGTGTTAGATATTAGAAAATTGCACTGAATAAGTATTTGTGTCACCTACAACAAAAAATTTCAATTTGCTAATAAAACGCCTACACGGCGTATGAGCAATAGTTTTTTTTAAGTAAGATACCTAATTTAAAGAATATTTAAATAAATTCTCGATAAAAAACATAATTATTTAAAAATATCAGGCCAGACTTACTACGTTTTTATTTCATATAAAATATTATCTGGCGCACACATTCAAATATATTGAAACGTGTTTTTACTTCACATTAACCTTCGAAACAATATAATACTTGATATTCAAGTTATTAGCTCCGTTCACATGCAGGCTGCAAAAGATATGAATTTAACTCGCCGCGCCATTATTTTTTTTATTAGTTATGTTGATGATTTTCTTCTGGCGGGTTCTGACATCTACAAAATAGAGCTAGATGTTGTGAACCGTCATTTCAAACATTACCTAAGCGCTAATAGTACAAATACGAAGCACGTAATTACCGAATAATCGATTCGATCGAGCCAGTTTGAGATTAGAAAAAGGGGATAACATATATAGGTAAAATCTAGAAAACTAATAATTAATATTTTTGTGCAACTATTTATTGTAATTATTTATATATTTAAGCTATATTGGCTTAACATCTAGTACAAAAAGGCGGTATAACGCCATACGGCATTCTCTCCCCGTCAACTTCCAGATCAAATAGAAAAATATATGAAGTGCAAAGTACCAAACACTTTGCCGACTAAACTGAACCCACGATCTGATTCGGGAATCTGTAAACCGAATCATTTGATTTACAAAACATTTTTATATAAAAAAATCATAAACGTTTAATATAATTCCTTTCATTTTGTTACAATTTAAAAAAAAACATAGTATAAAAGTTACATCGAAATTTAAAACGCATATTTTCAGAAAAATATCAGTAATAACATATAAATGACTTGCCATGCAAATGACATAAAACTGTTACTGCATATTACGTATGCATATACTTATTTATACGTGATAGAGCCAAGCTATAGCTATAGAACCAGGCTCACACGGAATACTAGCGTAAAATAGCATTAAGTGTTGCTGTATTTTGTATGGTGAGTGTAGAGAACCGAACCTATTTTTACTGGAATGTCTCGTCATTCCATCTTACACCGCAGGGGTGATAACGTATCTGTATTTTTATTAAATGTCTAGATATCTAGTCTATGAGTCACTGCATCTACTTACCATCAGGTGGACTGTGTGCTCATGTGAAATTTAAAAAAAAATCGTGTGAATTGAAGAATAATTTTAATGCCAAATTCATGTTATTAATAGAAAGTACCGATATTTAAAGTATTTTTTTTAGAATGAAAATATATGATTAAATCCAAATTCGTAAACAGGGAGACGACTATGTCAATATCGTTGCAAATTTTGTGTTTATCGTTAGTAAATACAAAGTTTCTGTTAAACGTTTTTCAGTATGTTTCTCTGGATAATTCTTATTAAATTAATAAATTTAATTATTTTAATAATGATTACGTACATAAATAATCAATAAAAACTTTAAGCACACAACGTACAGACAATTACTGTTGAGCCAACTTTGTAACACTCACGATTTAAACATTGTGTGACGCGCACGACAGTAGCCAAGAGCAGTCTTCGAGGAACGAAGGCAGAGCGGCTCGCGGCGAGGGTCATGGGGTTAAGCGATACTTTATTTTGAATAATTTATATGTCTTTACGCGATAGACGGCGTGCCCTCCAGCTTGTACTGTTTATGGTAATGCGATATATCTCGCATTGCAAATTCGTTGAATGTGTCGCCACCACAGGAACTGCACGATAAGTCTGCAATGTATTTCTTCCTAGAAACAAGCTCGTTCTGGGACCAATTTGAAGCTATATATGGTTAACCTTTATCGTGGCCTCATTCAATTGCATCCGCCCCAAAGATGTGTGACATTGCTCTGTAAACATCATAAATAACAATAAATTATCCACAACCACGGTGTTCATTAAAAGTGCCCGCAATCGTAACGAGAACAATCGGTAAATAAGGACGGAAAATAATAATTAAAATGTAAAAAGTTCAAGCCATCCGGAGCAGGTCGTTCGAGGTGGAGCGCTCGTGATAGTTATTTAAAATTCACTTTTAAGAAATTGTCATTAATCAAAATTAATGGAGTTATTATCGCACTCGAACTTTCAAAAAATATTTATTGCAGACATAAATCAGTCTTTAGGGCCGTAACGAAGCAGTGCGGTGAGCTTTCTAGGACGAGGCAGGGATACGTTGCAATTACGATCGCTCGCCGCGCCCCGCGGCGCTCCTTTGAACACATTGAAAACAATAGACAAATTCGCTAAAGTAGGACACAATTGCGAAAATCAAGTTGATTATGGATCTCTGAGTATTTAGCTTTCTATTTTCATAGAATGGGGGTTACTAAATATATTCTCACGTTCATTGGTTATTTTTACCTACATAATTAATGCGTTACAGTATATTAAAAGAGCCGTGGTAGCTCAGTGGCTAGGCGCCCGCTGTAAATTTAATAGTACGCGAGAAAACCGGGTTCAATCCCCGCAGACACCAATAAAATTGTTAATTATAAATTGCTCGGTGCGCAAAAGTTGGCGGTGAAGGAAAACATAGTAAGGTAACTTGCATGCCTCAGAAATAAGAAAAAGAAAATTATACCGAAGACATGTGAAGTTCGCCAACACGCTTTGGGGCAGCGCAGCGTGGCGGACATTACCTTGCCCTAAAACTCTCTCAAAAATGAGAGGAGGCCTGTACCCGGCAGTGGGACGTATATAGGCTGTAACCTTATATTAAAAGTAAATTAAAGTAAAATAACATCCCACATACACCCCACAGAGGGGCAAACGCTTTCTTATATTTCCCATACGTCCTTGTGAATTTCAAAATGTTTAAATTATCCAGAGATGCATCTTTCCACATTACCAATAAGTAGTACTTAGTATGTATTTTTTTAACTATTCAAGTTAGCGCTTAACTACACTTCCACCTGATTGTAAGTGGTAATATAGCCTAAGATTGTGAAGCGCGCTGGCTTAACAAAATCCTATTCACTCTTGCTTTGAAGACACCCACATTGCAATCGAATGGGTATGACAGATGCTTGCAACTTATTCCACTCCTTTATTTTATTTTATTTCTTATTTTATTGGATAGGGTGACAAAACGAGCGCATAATCTACCTGATCGTTAGTGGTTGCTGTGGCCCATAGACATCCACATCTATCCTCGATTACGAATCAAAATGCAGATGCGTAACCCCGCGAGCGAGTCACCCGTGAGGACCAAGATAGAATGCCTCGTTTCCAGTAAAAAGACTCTATGGTTCTCTACACCTACCATACGAAACACAGCAGCATTAAGCTACTATTATACGCTGGTATTCTGTGAGAGTGTGGTCCTTTCCCGGTCGAGCCGACCTATTCCTGCTACAACTGTACTACTAATGTAACTGCAGCATGGCTCTACCGCGCAAAAAATTGCTATACGCATGTCAAACGACGTAGCAAACCGTTCAGACAGCGAAAGGGTGGAGACGGATCGGAGAAGGTGGCGCGCATACTTTTCGAAATTCATCCTGTAGAAAACCGAAAGGCTGACTGACTAGTTTGCGCCTAAATTCGAGGCTGGCAAGATTGGTTTTTACCAAATTTGGGTCACCAACCCTTAGCACGCATTTCCAATGAGTTCAAAGCTGCTAGGCGACATTTTGCAGCAGCAGCCTATATATTGTAGCAACACACCACGCATTAACGCACTTGCGCTTTCTATAAAGTAAGCAGCTGTCCCGGCGTGAAGTACCGCCGCACCCTTACAAGGACTTCTAGCTTCCATGCAGCTGCTTTCGCCTTGGATTCAATGAACCACCCAAAGTTCAGGTTTGATGATATATCAACCCCCAATCACTGAAGGCGGTTGGTGTATTTCATTGATGCATTTTGGAAAGAAGGAGCCAAAGTGAGCTGGCTTTTTGCCATGATTATTATTAACAATTTCATTAGCGCCAGTGGGGATCTAACTCAATTTGCTGTCATACTGTGTAGTCTTAAAGCTAGGCACTTTAAGTTATCCTGTCTTCTGGTATAGATTGTATGAAACATAATGGCAATGTGATGTGATGTCATCAGATTACCCACTACCCTAACTCATATCATGGGTGTCGTAAGAGACGTCAAGATAAACAATAGAGGAATCCTACGGTTTTTTTAAACTTGTTAAGGCCTCGTCCCTATCATCAGTACAACATAACATAGGATCAACGTATTCAAACCGATGTCAAGTGCAGCATAGATAATTCACATAATATGAGCGCATATTAAACAACCGATACAACATGAAAACGATACTTGATAGAATCAGGCGTTACTTTGCGGAAATCCATTGTGTCTTACCTGGAATTGCGGTGTTGGAAGTAGCGGTGCCGGGAGTAGTGGTGACGGAGTTAGTGCATGCAATTGAAGGAGGGCGGGAGGTCAATCCAGGTAAGACACATCATTGTGTTTAGTTAGCGGAAGGTTGCAAATTAATTAATATTTTTATGAAAACGATTAACACTATAATATATAAACGATTTAACCTACTTCAAAAAAGGAGAGGTTCTCAATTCTGATGTTTATATTTTTTATGTATGTTCGGGCATAAATCTGTCATATATAAACGGATTTGCAAAATTCTTTTTTGTTCGAAATAGTTTTATACCGAAATGGTCCTATTTAAATTTATTAGTTTCGGAGACAGACAACGAAACTCTTCAATAAATGCCAGCAAATCGACCGTGATTGCTGCTACTGCATTTTTTATAGGATTAAGGTGACAAATGAGCACACCATCCACCTGATGTTAAGTGGTGGCTGTGGCCTATAGATATTTACATCTAACCCCGATTACGAATCAAAATGCAGATGCGTTGTCACGTTTCAATTAAAAAGGATCTCCGGTTCTTTACACTTACCATGCGAAACATATTAGCGTTAAGCTGCTATTTTACGCTGGTATTCTGTGAGAGCGTGGTCCTTCTCCGGTCGAGCCGACCCATTCGTGCTACTACTATACCAGTAATATAACTGCAACATGGCTGTACCACGTAAAGATATTAAACAATACTTATCTATACATTGTCTACTCAACCACACAACATAACATCACACCTGTATCCTCTAAAATGGTTACGCAGATTGTGTTTTGTCAATGAAGTCAGTTGTACAAAATTTTAATTTTGTCACGTGTATTGTAGTACTACGCCACATTAGTGTCGTGTTATGATTTATTCTACGAATCTGGCATAATATTCCTTTGCTATAATAAGTAACTACCCGTAAAATTTCTCTATATTTATAGATACATCCAAATTCCATTATTCATAATCGCAAGTATAAGTAGAAAATCATAGCTTGATATTAACTTGACAACGATATGATATACAAATGAAAAACTGTCGCGCCGAATAACATCGACTTATTTTGAAATGTACGCGGTATCTACTGATATCAGTAAGAACTTTATAGGGCAATATTTCTTCTATCTTTTTTCATTGGGTATATGAGCGATACAACTAAAATATTTTCATGTTCAGAAAAATATTACATTAATACTGTTTTTGTTATCAAAAACTAAGCTTATTCGTTATGTTGATATCTTCTTTGTTTTTATTTATTTCAAAGTTCCTCTTAAACGACTGCGGAATAGACACATTTCAAGCTCAAGCTTGCCTATTCGTTATGCATACCGGAAAGATTTACTCGTACTCGGTAACTCGGTACTTGGCAAATGCGGCAAATATACCCAGGTATTGGTGATGCTGTCCTTCATAGTCTATGAGATGTGAGTTAGCTAATTAGGATGGATAAACCACCATTTGTCGATTACAGGAGCATCGCGGTAGAGCCAAGCTGCAGCTATATTATGGTTGCGAATGGACCGGCTCGACCGGGGAAGGACCACGCTCTCACAGATTACCAGCGTGAAATAGCAGTTTTGTGCTGTTATGTTTCGTACGGTGAATGTGGAGAACCGAAGACTCTTTTTTACTTTATACGAGGCATTCCATCTAAGTCCTCAGGTGACAACGCATCTGCATTTTGATTTTTAATCTAGGATAAATGTAGATGTTTATAGATCGCAGCATCCACTTACCATCTGGTGGACTGTGTGCTCGTTTGTCACCCTTATTAAATTTAAAAAATGTGGTTCGTTTTTGCTTAATAATTAATTAAGGAGGATAATAACATTATGATTTACTTTATTTCTATTACATATGCCCTAATAGGATGTCTTCTAGTCAAGAAAAAGGATTTTTCGTTGATGCAGAATATTTTAACGTCTAACTGACTGACTGAAATGGTTTTATTAGAGTTTACTTATAAAGATTATTGTAACACTTGATGAGGTCGTGGGGTAGTGGCTAAGCATTTGTCTGTATTGCTGAGAGTCTAGGTTTTGTGTCTCACACGTAACAATTAAATTTTGAAGTGGGAGTAACGTATTTTAGAGTAAAAAATACCCTTTAAAAATTATACAAAATGGCGGATAGATGTGTAAATCAGAAAAATTAGAATTATTCAGTATGCAGTATTCTATCAAATAAAAGAAATCATTACGTTATCGTTGAGTGTATATTTTCTGGTGTATAAGTTGATCTATTGAAATACCCTAATTCCTCTCTAATTTAGCCCTTTCCTTTGAAGTTTTTGTCGGCTCACCAAATTTCACTCACTAAAAATGAGTTTTTGCCACGCTGAACGGACGTGTTAAAACACTCTACATATACGGACGTAACAATGGAAGCGAAATAAATCTATTATAAATCATAAAATCTATTATATACAGAAAATTGAAAAAAAAACTCCTCTTTTTGCAAAAGTTAACACTTAAGTTTTTATAGAACGTCTCCCTTAACAAAGAAGCACTCACCTGATGGTAACTGGATGCTGTGGCCCATAGACACTTACATCTATCTATCCTCGAACAAAAATCAAATGTCTGCTTCATACGTAATTGTAAGACTCAGATGTAATTCCAGTAAAAAGGTTCGTTGGTTCTCTACATTTACCATTACAATTACAGCAGCATTACCGATGTTTTGCGCTGGGATTCTGTGAAAGCAGGTCCTTCCCCGTTTGATCCCTGCCATTCATGCTGCTGTCTTGATATAGCTAAAGCGTGGCTGTACCACAAAGACATACTTTTGTACAAAAACAGTTACGTTTAGACAAATAAGATCTTCTCTTATCTCACAAATTATCGTGATTATTTACAAAACTCTTCGTTTATATCAATCAGTTAATTTAAAAAAAAACTGGGTACTGTTTCCTAGTGGTCAGAATAATAATATAAAGGTATTTTTTAGATCAATGACCAATAGCAGACCGTAATCAACTTTGAAAGTAAGTTTTTTTATAAAAAGCTTTAATCAACTTTGAAAGTAAGTTTTTTTAAAAAATATGACATGATTTTTAATAGACAATGACGTTGATGTACGACAGCGACTCGGTGCGGCCTCCGAGCGCACCGTGGGAACAATATTTCGGACGTTAGCAGTTTTGTAACCATCTTCGAATTAGTAATTAACATCAAGTGAATTATAATATTCCGTATACATCGTTGTGATAAAATACTTAACCTTATTTATCTAATCTTTATTGTTAACACCTTAATAAATAAAGTAACAAATGGCAGACTACCTACCGGCATTTTCTGCCAATCAACCCGTGAAGTGATTAAATTTTGTGACAAGTGTAATTATATATATCCATACATACATACTATGATATATACAAAATCTATACCTATAGTGTATACTAATATATAAAAACAGAACTTTATTATATTATACATCTCATTTAAATACATAGATATAATATATACGTTACATTTCTTATGTGTCTTATGTAATAATCAAATACATATATTAAAATTTCATTATAACATGAATCATCATATTTCACCAACATTTCGTACCACATAAAATATAAAATATATGCATTTTTTGCAAAACACCGACGTCCATTTCTTTTGAACCCAGCAATGAATTGAATTCGAAACGAAGTATGTACTTACGTTACATATCTCTTGAGAGATATTAAGAAATTGACATCTGACATTGGCAACTTCGGATTGATATAATTGGCAATATGTTGGCGAAGTAGCGCAAGGGGCAAGTGGCGGATATATTTACGTCTTAAACTTCAAGTGACCTGCACCGCCTTGGTAATTTAACGAAAGCTACGCAGGTCGAGACACTTTCTACTGGGCCTCACGCGTAAAGGCACCAACATTTTTATTATTGATTACACGCATAATTCATCTGACATTTTTGTACCATCCAGATATTCTATAACGGCAAACGCAATACTTGGATAATCACTCTTTATTATTACGAAATGTTTTTGCTATAAATTTTACTTAAAAAATCGTTTATACACAAATTTTTAGGATACAAATTATGCTTCGTACATAGATTTAAAATTGTAATGCAATTTAAGTCATCTGTTTGAAAATACTATACGAATGAAATTTTTATTTCTTGAGCTTAATATAATTTGCATATCTGTAATACGTCAGTGTCGGCGTAACTTATACATATTAATAAGTTTTATTTATTAGCATTATTATAAATATTGAAAGTTTTGAATGACTTTGAATGAATCCTCAAAGTAGCTATTGTATTTTCGCTGAACAGTAATCGGGTTTCAGGACCAGAATCTCCGCATGAGGTTTAATAGGAAAAGAAACTTTAAATAATTTATTTATACCAGAGTATTCGGCTGCAAGTTATACAATATTTATTTTCGTTACAGATTTTATGTTGAGAAACATTTTGTGACAATATGTAATTTACTATATGACGCTATATTTAATTTCTTTTATTTTTACATCAAAGTTTAACAGACCATAAAGATCAAATTTTGTTTTCGCTGAGTTCGCCACATTCAAATTATAGTCCGTTAAATGTATACGTTATAAAATATAAACATGCATGAAACTAACTGGAATGACAAGTGTAAATTAAATAAATAATAAAATAATTAAATAATTAAATCTAATTCAGCACTCGCTTTGGAAACCAAGTTCACTTAAAAACCACTTTTGTTTCGCTGAGTTAAAATGTACAATTTGCTGTTGGTTTTCGCCAAACAGATTTCATCAGTTCGATTTTGATCACGAAAACTGAGTTAACATGAAATTTCATCACAATCATAGACAATAAATCGAGTGTTTCATATTTACAACATTTTGGTAACATAAAACAGAGATTTGCTGCTACCAAAATTTATATTATGATGATATAAACAAAACGTAGTTATCAAAACTGTCATGTAGGTTTTTACGTTTCTGTTTCTTTTAGTTTTCTTTCAAGATATTAATCTATTGTTTTCATCCTATTTTGTTGTTATTTTTAAGTGTGTTTGTTACCTAGATAGTTCTTTGTTGTCTAATAATAAGTTTACATTCATCTTGGAACTATGAACAAATGCTAGTGCCGACGCAAAATTTTATTGCTACTAGACAAAGATTACATTCGAATAAGATAATACTGCGCAAGCAGCTAATCATTTGACAATTGCGAAGTGCTGTAAGTTTGTTTTTGACAGCTCACTAAACGCGTTTGAAGGAGCTAGATTCGAATTTTGGGCGTTATGCATTTATCGAAGGCATTCGGTTGTTGTTGGTGAAAGGTGAATCAAAATGCAGGTGCATTGTCCCTGCGGACTAAGGTGGAATGCCTGGTTTCCAGTAAAAAGAGTCTCCGGTTCTCCACACTCACCATACAAAGCACAGCAGCATAAAGCTGCTATTTTATGCTAGTGGGAGCGTGGTCGTTCCCCGCTCTAGTTGACCCAATCGTGGTGCAGCCATAATATTGCTGCGTGGGCCAAACACGTATAAAATAAACTTTTTTTAAACCAGTTTTCCATTATTTTGAACACTTACGATATCGACTCGTATCATATTCGCCACGCGTGACAGAACATAGAAAGAAGCACACAGCACCATTACCATCATTTTTAGAGCTTGGGCGACCTTTATATTTTTACAAATTAAATATTTTTGATAATTAAAGAAAAATTTTTAGATTAAAAATGCTGACTATTTTGATTATATTATTTTAGCTTTTTTCTAAAAATTTGTAGGAATGGTTGAAACAAAATGAACGGAACACAGGCATGCTGTTGCATTTAGACTTGGAAAAGATCATTTTCTTAAGAATGTGTGACTGTAGTAGCAGCTTTATGTGTCTGCATTTCGTATAGTAATCACATAACTAACCAACATGAGTTAATGTTATATTTCAATAGGCAGATATTTACCATCAGTACCAACAACAAGTAAATTTGTACTGTCGGTTTTTTTTAATATGCACCGCTATCATCATTACGGTCTGTAAAATCATCAAAAACAAAAAAATCTATTAGATTCCACTGCTGAACCTAGGCCTCCCCCATTAATTTTCTCATAGGGGAGGGGGGGCATTAGCCATAGGTGCTACGCTTGGCAGGCGGGTTCACAACCGTTTATGATCTTTACCATTACGGCCATTATATAAAATAATATGTTTCCAATAACATACATTTTGCATACAAATTTTCTTGACAAATAAACAACAGTTAACTAGACAGGAATAAATCATCGCAGCTGTTCGAAGTCTAGTTGGAGATAAGCGCGCCGTTGAAACAAGCGTACTATTGTCGGTGTCATTTAGCAAACACGCAGACAAGATACGTGAAACAACACTGCAGCGGTCACTTTATGTCCTGATGAACACCTGCCACCTGCTGAGCCTCCTCTTTAACGTTTTACTGTAATCATCCAAGTTATTATTTCCACGATACATTCCACCTCAACAATAAATATAATATAAATAGTATACATAATATGTCATGTATACGTGATAGGGCCATGCTAAAACCATATTGTGGTTGTATCAGGAATGGGTCGACCGACCGGAAGCACCATGCTCTCACAGAACACCAGCGTAAAATAGCAGCATAGTGCTACTGTGTTTCGTATGGTGAGTATAGAGGACCGCATACCCTGTTTACTTACTTCCATCTTAATCCTCAGGAGTGACAGCGCACCGGCATTTCGATTCTTAATCGAGGATAGATGTAGATGTCTATGGGCCACAGCATCCACTTACCACCATGTGAACTGTGTGCTCGTTTGTCCCTTTTATTCTATATTTAAAAAACGACCTAAATTTTCAAATCATCTAAGTGTTCTAATAAATTATATTCCCGATTCTCGAGCAGATAAGGCGTCAATGGATCGTGCAATTATCTTCGAATAAGCGATAACGTTTAAATTGCAAGAAATTCAATTTCTTTGAGACAATGTAGGTCAATCAGATATAAAACGGCCATTGAAAAACGAAACCGTAGCAATAATCGCGGCACACAGAAAGGTCTTGACTCTCGCATCGTCTTGCGACAGCTCTACGGCCACTGCATTGTATTAATATTGTACTTGCAAGGATCGTGCGTTTGTAAGGGAATGATCAATAAATTTATGCCGCCAATAAAGATATCCATCAAAATTACAGGTTTTCGATGATTTAACAAAATATGACTGAATCGCCTGTGTAGCGTGCAGGGTGGCCGCATGGCCCTTCCGTGAATTGTAATGTTATGGCCCTTAACTTTAATTTAAGCTTGTCCGTCGACGCTGGAACAATCTCATTGATTATCATCTCAACTGAAATGTTGGAATCACTTAATTAAATATTCGAACCTCTTAATTTGCAAACATCATTTATGACGTCATTAATCATATGCAACATACTCATACGAACATTTCGAGAAGCCAGTTAACACGATCAGGTTAATGACTTCCATTGATTCGAAAGTTAAAAAAAAAACAAATAAGACGAAGGCCATGTTCAAAAACACTACAAACCTATACAATATGTTCGCACTACAATGTTCTTTCCTCAGATATGTTCAGTGATCGAACATAACATACACATAGTAAGTAATATTACTACCCAAGGTATAATTTGTTAACGTTGATAAAATGACAACTTCCTGATGTGTGGTACTTGGCGTAATTGCAAAATAATAATATTTTTAAGCATAAAATTCGTTCAAAATTGTAAACAGCTCGAATCGAATAATTTATACTAAATTTACGGCTACGTCGATATTGTTCCTCATTTCGTGTAGTAACCATTCTTTTTGTCCTCGTGTCCTAAATTACTACGTGTTCTTCCTACCGATACAGTAAATTAAAGTCCACTGCTAAATATAGGCCTCCCCAGAGATTGCCTCATAGGGGGGATATTTGCCATAGTTGCCACTCTTGGCAAGCGGGTTGGCAGCCGCAGTTTTTGTCTATTATTAGTCGCTATTAAGATGACTGTTGTACATCTCCTACTTTGCTTCCCTCCGTCACCTCTTACGACACGCATACGATGATATGAGTTAGTGTTTTCGCCGCCTCTACACAGTAGTTAACGTCTTCTCCTTAATTTATATTACCTATAATCTCATATTTTTGTTCGTTGTCATACACCCCAACGTATATATTTGCTACGAAGCGAATTTGTATTTGTAGGAGGGTAGTAGGGAAAATAGCATATTACATGTACAACAATTAATAAAATGTAACTATTGTTGTACGATATTGCAATTTTTTTAAAATCATTACAGCCTATCAAAAGTTGTTAAATAGAAGCCTCTACCATAGATTGCATTATAGGGAAGATATTACCATAGATTTGACAAGCTTGGTTAGGGTTTTTTTGTTGTTTTCAGTTGTTACCAGGAAGATACTGCAGGAGATGGGCTCTTGTTTCTGTTTCCCCCCCTCCACTTCTTACGACACTCAAGGGATGTCATGGAGAAGTGGATAATCTTGGGCCGCAACGACACAGCAACTCTAAATAACAAAACATTAATGATAAAATTTGCTTCATTGTGTTCTTTTGTCTTATATCGTAATATTTATATATTAATTTAATCATATACAAAATTTATTTCATTATAGCTCAGTACATTTAATATAACTTATATAGGTACATATAAATAAAATTGAACTGTCTGTATATTATATCGAAATACCTGCCTTTCAATAAGTTCAGGAGGTTATTTGCACTCACTAATACATTAATAACCATTTTTAGAATTTTTCTGTCTGTCTGCATGACTAGGTTAGTCTTCGAAATAGCTGAACCGCTTACGATGAAGTTTAACAAACAAATAGAGCGCAACGCCAGGAGAGATATAGAGACAGTTTATTTTAACCGTTTACAACATTTTTTTTGTGAAAACGGAAAGTTGATAAAATTAATGCTCGTTGATGGATTACCTTAAAATTTAAATATGTTAATAAAATATATTAATAGATACAACCCAGGCGGAGCAAGTTTCTAGTTTTAAAATGAAATAATAGATGCAACATAAATTTATAAGCGTAACCCTTTAAGCGGCCACCCTTGCGTTAAGTTCACTCCCGATAAAAAGCTGACATGGCCCTCATTAACGCCTTGCGTAAGCTCGAAAGCGGCCCTTGGGGCACTCGTTGCCAGAGACAAGCAACGCAAATTACTTTGGCACCGTTTGACGGCGGGAAATTTCATTACCACGAGCACATATCATTATTATCTCGCTGGCAATCTACATATTTTACTTGGTAATAAATGCGCGAGTGATTTCACTCTCGGACACTGGTTTTCGAAAATGACCCGACTTTATAAATTTGCAACGGCCCAGCTCTCACGAAGGGCGCGTTACAGTTTTAAGTGAATTTCTTTTTGACCTCTTGCATCAAGGTGTTGTAGGTAATTACCTGTAATGCACATGACATATAATTTAACGTAAACAACATAAATTGACATTTACCTTAGTAGGTACACATCTATAAGTGGAGTGACTCGCGATAAACACTTGATTGATACGTTTATTTTAATTAAACACTATTTATATGGTCTCAGAGCCTTTATAATTATGTAGATTTTTATCATCTTATCATATTAATAAATACATCCTATCAATATATACAAATAAACTTTCTTGTCTATTTGGTGAAATAACTTCTTATTAATTTTTATTAACATTAATGCAGACTGAAACAACGTTGCTGCCGAATTACTTCATAACCTCCTCAGAAATGAGAGTAAGCCTGCCCCCTGCAGTAGCAGATTTTCAGTATTTATAAATTTTATCCTTATTTTTTAAACTTAATTCAGACCTTCAACCCTTACTATAAACGTATAGCAGAAGTGTGATTTGTTGCAGTATTGTTCATCACGACAAGAGAACAAACTATCGTGTAAAATTGCAGACCGTTTTCCTTAAGAGCCGCATCTACATGCAGTATTCGGAAGCATTACGAATCGTCTTGCACGCATACTTGAATACTTCCTTTTGTTGTATTTAGTATGAGTGTAGCACATTGTAGCTACCAGTATTAGTGCTGAAAAATTGCGCTCTCAAAGTAGTTGACTCAAAATGGGCATGTTTAGATAAAACTAGTTGTCTGATCAGTTAACTCCAACTTTATTAAATGATCAATCGACGAATTCTAGTTTACTTAACAGTATTCGAAAATCGTGACACACAATCTCAGGAAATTTCCTTAAATTTTTAACACAAAAGTGTACATATACAGTGCACTTCGAAGACATTACTCTATGTGTAAGCTCGATTCGCTCAGTGAGCTATGGAATGGGCTATGCTCTGACACATATTTTTTTTAGCTCTTTAGGTTCATAATAAAGATATCCGTAACCAACCAGATTAACATATACAGCTAAATAAAGTGGCAATTAGGCAGCCATATAGCTGGTAGAACAAATAGCCAACCGATCGGGACGAAAAGTTTTAGAGGCTAAAACCTAAACTCGGTAAGATTTGGAGGGAGATGTTAGATGCAGGTGGCTCAAGACTATCCTTTTGAGTACCTTAGTCCATCAGGGTACTTATAATAGATAACAGGGTGATCGAATGAATACGATGATGATAACGATCTTGATAGAAATAGTAAGTAATAAGTGGTTATTTTAAGTTATTACTGAAATATCATTAAAATTATAAAAGTGTCCTGCGTGAAGCGACCGAGTTAAAGGGCAAATGGCAGCAATTTAATCAAAAGTGAAAATTTAATTTCACATGGCACACTGTAATTATTTCACGTTTTTCGAAACGATACCAAGTTTTTTCTTATTTCAGTTTTGAACACACGCACTGAGTTCGGACGAATACACGAATTTTAACGATTTATAATTTGTTTCAATTAACTATATTTTTATGTTTGAAAATTTTGAACTTTAACTTAAATATTATGTTTAGTTAAATTATTATATTAAATGCAAATATTTATTTTTATTATAATTTGTTTCAATCAACTATATTTTTATGTTTTTTGAAAATTTTGAACTTTAACTTAAATATTATTTTTAGTTAAATTATTATATTAGACGCAAATGTTACCCCTTATATACATTTATGTATATACGTGGTAGAGCCATGCTGCAGTTATATTAGAAGTATAGTTGTAGCACGAATGGGTCGGCTCGACCGGGAAAGGACCACGCTCTCACAGAATACCATCGTAAAATAGTAGCTTAATGCTACTGTGTTTCGTATGGGGAGTGTAGAGAAGCGGAGACTCTTTTGACTGGAAACGAGGCATTCCATCTTAGTCCTCACGGGTGACAACGCATCAGCATTTTGATTCATAATCGAGGATAGATGTAGATGTCTATGGGCCACAGCAACCACTTACCATCAGGTGAACTGTGTGCTCGTTTGTCACCCTATTAATAAGTACAATAAGTTTGTATATTATCTTTGAGATGCGTATAGCTGCAATTTTAATTTATTTTTATGTTCTGATAACATTAAGAGCTCTGTTTACAAAGGAATTAAGTAACGTTCGTACTGAACGTTAAATTGGCTATAAACTCAACTTCGAATAACGTTCTTTAATGGAGATAAGTACATAACTAACATATTGTCACGCCATATAAATAAAAGCTTTAAAACGAAAACAGAACAATGTTGCAACATGTATATTATTACACGCGGTTACAGCCCACTTCAGAAATATCAGATTGGGAGTAGTACGGCTGTCATCGAGCTCTTGCCGCGCGAATAAGTTCGAAGTGCCCTCAGTAATTATTCCACGTCGCCGAAAAACTGAGGCACAGATACGATAAGACCCAAGTGTAACGTGATAATAAAAACACCGACAGAGAAAACAGATCGAGCGCAATGCGACGTCAATACTGACGTTGCCATGTTGAGGGCGCGGAGAAACGACGGCTCAAGTCATTGTGGAAACCAGTATCGTAAATCGATTAAGTATTATCTCCCGTTCTCGCAATTGCGTGACAAACATTAATTACTAGTAGGTGTCGATTTGAAAATCGAAGTACGGAAGTCGCGCACAATTTTCACCAATAACAGTTATTAAGCCATTACTTTAAGTACAATATTGTCTTAACGTTTAACTTTAATTTCATCCCATTAAAGATGTTAAATAAAAAAACGACTTAGCATTGCAATAAGGTAAGAAAAAAAAGCAAGACAAAATAGCACAACTAAAAATTGTGGCTTTTAAATATCCAAAAAATAGACAGTTATATTTATATATACTATATATAGTTATAGTTATAGTAGCACAAATAGTTTTTGGATAGTTGAAAGCCACAATTTATACACGTGCTCAAGCGTTTTGTACTCGTTGAATTAGATTTTTAGTTCGTGACAAAAGCCATGTTCCAATCACCATATCAGCATAATTAAACTTAAATAGGACGAAAGAACCACAAACTTTCATAAATTTTATCTCAATATATTCCTAATACCCATTTTTTTTATTTCTTTTTTAATTTAGGGACTTACCTACGTTATTTTTACATGTGAGTCTCATTGTACCATATAACTAAACAACACAATACAATTTTTTAAATTACTTATACAAAATACTTACTTAATGTTTTATAAATAATTTCCTAATATTACTAAAGCGGACTTTAGGATGACAAAAACCGTTTCAACTTACATTACAGATCAAACCCTCAAACCTTAGTCTTTCATCAAATAAAACACCTAATTTACGATATTCATGCACCCTTTCGATGTGTTCGCCTCTTACACCGATGTAAAGGGCATTACTGTTTAAATCTTTGTAATTTTATCTGATTTTATTTTATGGAAGAGGAGGCAGACGAGCATACAGCTTATCTGATTGTAAGTGATCACGACGGGCCATGAACATCTGCAACACTAGGAAAATTGCAAGCTGGCCTTTAAGAAAGAAGTAGACTCTTTTCTTGAAACCGTATCGGTTCGGATAAACCGCTGGCGACAGTCGATTCCACAGTGTGGTCGTGCGAGGCAGAAAATTCTGCGTATATCACTCGGTAGTAGACCGTTTACCATTAAAGTAATGAGAATCGTATTAAGAGTTTTACCTGTGAATTGTGGTACCCAGAAATATATGTTTGGTATGTTCGGATTTAACACCAAATTATTATTTTTAGACCACGGATATATGCACTCTAAGTCATCGATTACTTTGTCGATGGGAAAATGACCATTATCAGTGGGGATATATATATATATATATATATATATATATATATATATATATATATATATATATATATATATCCTTTAACTACCGACCTATACGTCTCACAGACGTAATAAATTTTCATTTTAAAATATTTCTAAAATCACGCCACCGTTAGCGCCGCCCTTCCCGCTACCTTCCTCCCTCCGCGTCACAAGCCATCAGTCAACGCTGCGCCGGCGGCGATTGCACACATCTCCGTATTGAAGCGATCGACGTCTCACAGACGTAAGCACGGTGTTTATGTACTAAATTTCGTACGTCTCTTGGTCGTCACCTCGGTATTCATGTGTGGTAGCTTATAGTGTCTGATTGACGTCACATCGGCTTTAAAATTATACTTTTAATCGCAGAATGCCTAAAAGGAGAAACGTCACGTCTAGTGAGCAGAAAATACCTGCAAAAGATGACGGTTCAGTTCCCGAGAGGCCTCTGAAACTTCGAAAACAGAATAGGCCTTTAGAAGATAAAGAGATATGTGAAAATCTTACAAACGAGAGTGACGACAACTGTAGTAATTTTGACGACGATGTAGGTGATCCTGATTTTATTTTAGAGAGCGATCACAACACGGAATCTGAACAATCCGATGAGGATGATGTTGACGTCACGTATCCCCATGTTGAGGAAGTTTACCACGGATAAATCAACCATAATCACGACAATGAAGAACAGGAAAGAGAAGTACGAGCTCATGGAAGCCAGGACATTACAGAACAGATCGGAAAAGAGACAATAGTCGGAGAGAAACAGCATGGCGCAGCAGAGACTAGAATTGAAGAGATCGGAGAGGAGCAGTATAGCGAAGTAGAGACGCGAAATGACCAGGGTAGTGAAGATCTTAGAATAGACCAGGAGCCAAATGAAGAATCAACAGGAGAGCTGCCGCGCTATTTTTACGGGAAGAATAGGTACAAATGGGCATCGGCGGAACCATCCCGAACAAGTCGAGTACGCGTGCACAATATTGTCAATGCACCATCTCAAGTAAGTCCGTTTGAATTTGAATCTTTCACGGAATTATGGAAACTGATGTTTAGTGATCACATGATTGAAATGATAGTAACTTATACAAACAAGAAATTAGATAGCTATAGGGCTAAGTATAAAGACAGTAGCAGATCTGAACTAGGCTCAACGAATGAGACAGAAATAAAGGCTTTAATTGGGCTATTGTTTTATACATCAGTATTCCAATCAAATCACGAAAATTCAGACTTTATTTTTGCAACAGATGGCACAGGACGGGATATTTTTCGCTGCGTTATGTCCAAAAACAGATTTCTGGTCTTGTTAAACTGTTTGCGTTTTGATAATACTCAAACAAGATCTGAACGATTAAAAGACGATAAACTTGCCGCTATTTCAGAGTTATTTCATGAGTTCATCAGTAATTGTCAGAAAAATTACACTTTGGGTCCTTACATTTGTATAGATGAAATGCTTGTAGCTTTTAGAGGGCGCTGCAAATTTAGAATATATATGCCAAACAAGCCAAATAAATATGGATTAAAAGTTCTCCTGCTGGTTGACGCTCAAAGTTTTTATATATACAATGCTTATGTATATTATGGCACAGGATCTGATGGCCATGGTCTAAGTGATGCAGAGAAACGCTTTTCAATTCCCACACAATCTGTTCTACATCTTTGTAAAGGGATCGATGGCTGTAACCGAAATATAACAGCAGATAACTGGTTTACCTCGATAGAACTACTGCAAGCACTGAAAGATCGTGGATTTACTTACTTGCGCACTATGAAGAAAAACAAGAGGGAGATCCCACCAGAATTTCAGCCTCACAAAGATAGAGTGGTTGGTTCTTCGTTATAGGGATTCACCAAAGACAATACTATTCTGTCTTACGTGCCTAAGCCTAAAAAAGCTGTATTACTGGTGTCGTCTATGCACCATATCAAAGAGACTGATTCTGCAACTAATAAGCCTATTATGATAATTGACTATAACAAGACGAAAGGAGGGGTGGATGAGGTGGATAAGAAATGCTCGAATTACTCGTGCTCTCGAAGAACTCGACGTTGGCCTATGACTTTGTTTTACAGGTTGATAGATATGAGCGGTGTTAATACGTATGTATTGTACAACAAGTGCACAAACAAGGGCGACATAAGTCGTGGCCGATTTTTACTCCTGCTGGCTCGTGAATTAGTACTCCCGGAAATGAAATTACGCGTCTACAATGAGAGGATCCCACGGGAATTGCGGCTAAGTATCGAGTGAGTTATTGGACCCGCCGATATGCCCGAGCCTCCACCACCAAAAACTTACCAGGATCCAGATTCAGGTGTTAGAAAAACATGTGCAATCTGTCCCAGTCGGTTGAAAAGGCGAACGAAGTACTGTTGCTGCAAATGCAAGAAACCAATGTGCCTTACTTGCTGCCTACAAATATGCATTGACTGCAAATGTACGTAGTGAATGTACCAAATATTCGAGGGCTGTCATTTTTTTTATTTTTTAACTAATAAGTAAGATTTATGTTTTATTTTGATAATAGTTTATAGAAGATAACATATTTTAAGTTAATTTGTTGTTAATTACTTAATTTTAGAGAAAAAGAAGACTGAAGTAAGTCCTTAAAATTTATTGCCAAATAATTGAGATCTCTCGAATAAATGTTGATTTTACCAGAAAATAGCGTGAATTTTTTTTTTATTCTGTAGTTTGTCACCTCAAACAACAATTTTTTAAATGTATAAAATAGAAAAATGTAGCATGAAAATACACATTTTATTCAAGTATTTATTTAAGATTGACACTATATAACTGCAACATATAACAGTATCGGTCCCAGAATCGGGCCTTAAGGAACATCTCTTTCTACCGGTATTGCAGTTTGAGACCAAATTAGTTCAACTTCATTTTATAATACAACATATTGAGTTTAGTTGTAGTGATAACCCTTCGTAAAGTCTGTGAACTAAAACCGTAATAGGACATTTTTGACAAGAATAAAGGAAGGTTTATTCAAATGCATCAAAAACTCTAAAAAAGGAAAAAATACTATTATAGTGCCTTTACCAGCTTGCGCAATTAAAATATCGCCGAAATAGAAGGAGTCTTATTTTCTTGCGTATCATATGTAAGTTTTCATATACTCAAAAGTGTATTTTTCCTTCGAATTCTTTCTAAACCTAACAACTCGTCAATTAATACGTACAACGTACGTTACGTACGTACGAGAAAATGTTACAAAAATTACAACTGACCGACCTGATCTGACCAAAATGACCAAGCAACCGATGACGCCCATGACAAATCAATAGACATTAACGAGCTGATAAAGAAAAATAAACCCAACACATTAGTTAAATATAAATGTAATTATAATTAATAGTACCCGGTTGACCGAGCTTTGCTCGGTATTTTTCGCTCGATTTTTTTAATTCGTGTGTTTTGGAAATTATATTTAGATACAAATTACATACTGATGAATTATAAATAATATTTTTTGATCTTAGCGACATAACAGAAAAAACTGAACTGGTTATTTGAATATAAAATCATGAGTGCAATTATTTTTATTTAAATTTTCGTGTTTTTAAAAAATACTAAAAAAAGGGCTCGAAAAAAATATATTTTCTCAAAAAAGAAAGAAACTTGAAAAAAAAAATAAAAAAGTCGGTCGGTTGGTCTGGGCTCGAACCGGGGTTTTACGATTTTGTGACCGCCCATTATACCAATAAGCTATTTATAATCATTACCAAACTGTCAAAATTTACCTTCTTATTCTAACTATATTGTAGCAGTTTTTAATTGCCTAAAAACACGGACAAAAAGACATTTTCTAAAAATAAATCTTAGCTAGATCGATTTATTATCCCCGAAACTCCCTGGACACTAAATTTTATGAAAATCGTTGGAGCCGTTTCCGAGATCCCGATTATATATATATATACATATATACAAGAATTGCTCGTTTAATAGTATAGGATAAGTATGCCCGTGTCACCGACGTTGTTTTTGACACTTCATACTATTTGTGTCTGTTTATGTAGATTTACAACTTTGCAAACATAAAAAACAGTGATTTTTTTTGTTTTCACATAAATACTATTTCATTGTAATTAACAGTCATACATTAACAGAGCGCTGGCTTGATACAGGCATTGGAGTCCCTTAATAGGGACTCTAGTGCTTGTGTTAGGATCAACGGGGTCTACTCGGACTGGTTTGACATCCATAAAGGTGTCAGACAGGGCTGTGTGGCTTCCCCGTGGCTGTTCAGCCTATTTATGGACAGCTGTTTGCAAAATTTGAAAGTTGAAGAATGCGGATTAAGAATGGGTGAGTTAACCGTCAAATGCCTTTTGTACGCCGATGATCAAGTTATCTTTGCGTCGTCGGCGGCCGAGTTGCAAATGATAGTTACATTAATGAACAGGTCATTAAAAGAAAGGGGTATGAAAGTGAACGCAAGTAAGACGAAGGTTATGGTTTTTGAAAGAGAAGAAAGTAAAACGATTTGTGAAATAAGAATAGAAGGGGAGTTGATCGAGCAAGTAGATGAGTTTGTATATTTGGGCTGCGTATTTAGCAGGGATGGGAGATATGATAAGGATATAGAACGACGAGTGAATGCGGGAAATAGAGTAAATGGGGCCCTGCACTCTATTGTGAAGAGTCAAAATGTGTCGAAAAAGGCACGTATGGCAATTCACAATGCTGTGTTGGTCCCCACTTTAACGTATGATAGTGAAAGTTCGGTGTGTCAGAAGAAGCACGAGAGTAAAATGAACGCAGTAGAAATGCGGTCGTTAAGAAGTATGTTAGGGCTAAATCTGAATGACAGGGTAAGGAATTGTGTAATAAGAGAAGAGTGTGGTTTGCAAGATAATGTTGTGACCAGGATTAAGAAAGGAATGCTTCGGTGGTTTGGTCATGTGGAAAGAATGGATGAGGAAAGAGTGACAAAGAAAATTTATGTCACAGAAGTTAATGGCAGAGTCGGAAAGGGACGTCCTAGGCGAAAATTTATCGACCAAATTGGCGATTTATTGAAAACGGGCCAAATTAGGAGTACCCTTAACCGACGAGCATGTATGCGTAAGTGTATGGATGTGAAAGAGGCGAGAGGGGTGTGTCAGGATCGTGCCAAATGGATGTCTGTAGTCTCTGCCTACCCCTCTGGGTGACAGGCGTGAGTGTTTATGTATGTAACAGTCATTATAAAGGCACGTGTAAAGACAGCATAAGTTATTCGTCACTCCATCTCATCACATGGGTAACTTAAAGAAAAGCAAGAAAATGTTGCGACAGGAAGCAGCTCTAAAATGCGAGATATCAGTACGGAGATCACTCGTCCACCAGTCAAGCGTGGTGATTGCGTAAAAGCCTATCACGAGAGAGGCCCTCGTTCAACTGTTGGTTGTTGATAGGCAGATCAGGAAGAATAAGACGTCCCTACTGGAGTAATTTCCATGTTGGGAAAATTTGCGCGCAAAACAGCAGAATTATGCCGCTACTTTACGCTGGTATTTTTGCTGGCTTCACCGATTGAGATCTATTTTCCTGCATACAGCTGCAGCGTCTCTCTACCATGTATAAAATATTTTGAAAAGGTGTGTGTGTGTGTGTGTGTGTGTGTGTATGTGTGTGTGTGAGTATGTGTGTGTGTGTGTGTGTTCGTTTGTGTGAGTGTGTGTGTGTGTGTGTGTGTGTGTGTGTGTTCGTTTGTGTGAGTGTGTGTGTGAGTGAGTGAGCGCATGAATAAAATTACACGTATGTGTGCATTTGTGTTTAAATATGCATGGCCGGAAACGGGAATTTTAATAACAAATTTTAACAAAACGAACGGAACAATTATATGGACACATTATAGTTTTCCACATAAATATCGCTAAAGTTATATACAATCGTTATGAAGGTCAATACTACTAATACCAACATAATCACAATAATATTCGATGGAATAGGAATAGTAGCTAACAATATCATAAATTACAACTGCATAAATTACAATTTGATGTATCGTGTTTTCAAAAAATATTAACTCACTTGCTACGGTCACAAGGAAAAATATATTTCTTTTTAACTTTTCGATGAATTACGGGCTTCCCGTAAAGTATTTTATAATTATTTTTAAGAAAATATAAACTTCCTTACTCCGTTACCTTCTACTGTTGACCATATTTGCATTTCTTTATTCTGTTATCGTGTGATCCTTACGCATACCAGTTCATACCGAACCAGAATTTTTTGAACAAATTAAATCGTGTTTCTGGTACAAAACAACGCCTTATTAAGAAAGTAAAAACATTACAAGCTTTATAAATATGTGTTTAACTGTTTTTTGTTATTTGTTTATAATTTTCCTGGATACATAATTTATTATGTCACAAAATAAGCCCCTTCTTAATTGAAAGGGGTTTTACGTATCTTGCATAATAATATTCTACGTGAGATTTTAGAGCTCAAGCATTGATCGCACGCCTATAGTGACATAGTAATACCCTAAATTATATTAGTGGATCTTATTATCATTTTATTAAAGCTGTTATTTATAAATATTTATATAGAATTATAGACATTTTTATGTCTATAATTCTTCAGTACGTGTGTTTATCACTTAACTCCTCCCAAGCTTTTGTGTGTGTTCGTACGATATACTCGTAAAATACAATCAAAACTTAATTTGGTGTTTTGTATCAAATAACGCAAAAAATGTTGATTTGCAGCTTTTGAGTCGACATTATTATTTTTTTTTAGATATGCAACCAAACGAACAAACTCATTTATATGTATATGAGTTTGTTACATATAATGTATAATGAGTTTAATATGAGTGTAATATGAGTTTGTTCGTCGTTCAGAAAATAGTGCAGATTTTATAAAGTGTGTAGATATGTTGCTATTTGGATAATCAAAGAAAATTAAATTATTTATTTATCTATTTATTGTTAAATATAAGTTTTAACAGTGGTAGAGCCACGCGGCAGCTTTGCTGTTGTACGTATGAACCGGATCAAACCGGGGTGGTACCACGACCTCACAGAATACCAGCGTGAAGTGGAAGCACAGCTTCCGCGTTTCGTCTGGTGAGTGCAGGCCCAATCCCCCCCCCTTTAACATGGTAGCGGAATTAAGTAAAGATCTACCCCAGGAGGGTACCGGCACCCACGGAGAGTAGAGAGAGAGTAGAAGAGAATCCCTCGCTGAGCATCCACGACCACGTTACTCCACTCTTGAGCGTGGGTGCTCAGGCTGCCCGCGAATTCTGGGGGGGGGGGCGGCAAAATTCCGCTCAAGACTACAACTGCTCGGGGCAAACGGAGCAACAAGACCAAGGCGACCCCTGCCACGTTGCAATCCGTAAATTTCTGCAATATCAGGGGACTTCACTCTAACTTAAACGCCGTCCACTACCATTTCGAGACGGCGAGGCCAGCTCTGCAGGCGCAGGTGTCCTCTCCGGCTGATGCTTCGTATCTCTCCTACCCGGGGTACAAAATGGAACACTCCTTTGTGCCTCGGGCTGGAGTTTGCGTACGTCTTGAAGGTACGGACCTTTCCATCCTTTGGCTATGCGTAGACAACGACGACCATCCCCACGTCTACGGGTACCTCTATAGGTCCCATAGCGGTAATACCGAAACAGACCGACTCTTCGACCACGTCCAAATGGCTACAGATTATTTTCTACAGCAGATACCCTCCGCAGAGATCGTGATCCTCGGCGATTTTAACGCCCATCACGCCAATTGCCTTAGAGATCTGTTCATGATTTTGCCTTGGCATATAGTCTGAGACAACTGGTTACTTCGCCTACGCGGATTCCAGATGTGGATCTTACACCTTCCCTTTGGACCTACTGCTGACCCCTCATCCGGACGGATATCAGATTTCCGTCAACGCCCCTTTAGGCTCCTCAGACCATTTTCTTGTCCGGAGTGTGATGTCAATGACGCTGAAATCACGGTTGCATTCTGCAGGCTGCCACCATGCTTGGCACTATAGGTCAGCCGCTTGGGATAGGATGCGATCTTTCGTTTATCCTAACCCTTGGGGGCGGGTTTGCTTCTCGCCGGACGATCCCAACGCTGTTGCTGATTCTGTCATGCGTTGTCATCCTTGAGGACTAAGATGGAATTCCTCGATTCCAGTAAAACGGGTCTCCGGTTCACTACACTTACCATACGAAACACTGCAACATTAAGCTGATATTTTATGATGGTATTCTGTGAGAGCGTGGTCCTTCCCCGGTCGAGTCGATCCATTCATGCTACAACCATAATATAGCTGCAGCGTGGCTCTATCACGTTAAAACTATCGATGTTGCATCTCTTTGCGTATTTTATCGCATCTATTACGGAGAGTACTCTGAGGAATTGTTCGGATTAATCCCAGCCGCCAAATTTCACGAACGCATTACACGACGAACCTCCCGATATCATCCACACCATCTGAATACTTGGCGGTCCAGCGCTGTACGTTTCACTAGTTTTCTTCCGCGTACGAACTCTCTGTGGAATAATTCACCACCGGCGATTTTTCCGGACCAATACGACCTGGGGACCTTCAAGAAAAGAGCTTACTCCTTTCTAAAGGGCCGGACACGCACTGGCAATTCCCCTATTGTTCCCTATAGTGTTGCGGTCGGTCATGTGCTGCAGTAGTCACTTAACATCAGGTGAACCGTATGCTCGTTTGCCTCCTCTTCCATAAAAAAGTACGGTACTTACGTTCAACCAGCACGCAGATGTGCAAAAATTGAAAATTGATTATATAATTCAAAGTAAGTAAAAATATATGTCACAAAAAATATAATAATGAAAATAATAATACCCATAATAAAATACAATTAAATTAAATTAAATCAAGTAGTAAATGAATGTCGCCAATTAAAATATTCCTTATAACCATAAAAACATATATCCAAGAGCCAGGCATTCAATCTTTTTTTAAATATAGGCCCACTAAGTATTTTGAGTTCTTCTGGAAGCAAGTTATATATTAAAAGTTTTAACTTATATACGTCCCACTACTGGGTACAGACATCCTCTCATTTCTGAAGGGGTTTTAGGGCAAGGAAGTGTCCGCCGCTTTGCCCCAATGCGTGTTGGCGAACTTCACATGTCTTCGAAATATTTTTTTCTTATTTCTCAGACATGCAGGTTTCCTCGCAATGTTTTCCTTCACCGCCAAGCAGGTGGTAAATCAGCACTTAAAATGCAATTAACAATTTCATTGATGCGGGCGGGGGTCGAACCCGGGTTGCTCGCGTACTGTGGAATTTGAAGCGAGCGCTAACCATCTCAGCTACCACGGCTCTTACTCTAGTCATATTATAAACATTTCTTTTATATATATCCTTGTGACATGGAGATTAATGTATGAGGTTTGTGTATTTTTGTCTTAATTGTCTCAATATGACTTCTCTGCGTGTTTTGTATAAGTTGGGAAAGGACTCGTTATCACACGACGAGCGGGTAAAACTTGGACGTGCCAATGTCAACATTCAGTACATCTCTACTGATTAAAACACTTGCAGAACGCTTGACAAACGGTTTGCCCACACCGAAACATTTCCAGTTCCTGAACACCATGGTCTTGCGTTCAAGATAGGTTGGTACATTGTTAAGTATTCGTGTTTCACTTTTCCATTTAAATAGTAATAGTCAAATAAGTTAACCAATAAAAACTCACAAAGTTCACATGATTTAAGTTGATTCGTTCCTTATATTCAATTGTGTCTTCTTTTCTCGTCCATATCATCACCATCATATTGTATAACCAGTGCATATTACTGTTATCGTTACAGCCTATTAAATTCCACTTTTAAATATAAGCCTTCCCCATATTTGCCATAACTGTCACGCTTGGCAAGCGATTTGGCAACCAAAGTTCGTCGTTATTAAATAGACGCTACTGCCCATCTACTGACTTGTTTCCCTTTTTCACCTCTTACGGCACTCTATGAGGTATTGGATATTCTTACACCGCCACTATAATAAATGCACAACGAATCATCGATTTGAAAATCTTGGGCGAAATAATCAGCAGTCTTAAAAGTAAAGTAAAGGTTACACTCTCACGACTGACGGTTTTGGAGCATTTTGTCCGACGCTGAGGCAGCTCCGTACGTTTTCACAGACTTTACACAGGTTTCCTTGTGATTATTTCCTTTATTAACCACGTCGTAAATCAACAATTAAAACTGCAATTAACAAACTTATTGATGCCGATGAGGATCGAACCTAGACTGCTTGCGTACTGTGAAATTTACAGGGGGCGCTTAGTCCCTGAACAACCATGGCTCTCACAGTCTCAAAACAACTACAATTATCTAAATTACGTAATTAATAATTCAACTTATAAACCAACATCTAAAAGGATTAATTTTATTACAACGTGAACCTAATAAGTTTTATATATTTATTATTGGGCTTACTTAGTCACTGGGAATCTGGCATTTAGTTTGCGGCAGTATCTGACTTGATCGGTCAAGCAGTAACATCTAGATTGACTGAGCCGTTTTATTGGTCTAATCCTAATTCAATAACACTTTTTGTATGTCTGCAAACGTTGCCTAAACTTAAAATATTCCCAGACGGAATTACTTTCACCAGCTAATTGTTTATAGTAGCGAACGTCAACCACATAGATAATTTAATGTCAACGTGTCTGCGTTTCATCTAAGATTGTTAATTATTTAGATACAAACTTTTATTGCACGACTTTGAGCTGAGGCAACTGCATTAAGCTGTCATACCTTCGATTATCTTACACTTTATATTCATCATGAGACCATTTTAGCACTTAAAAATCGCTATGAATTTCGAAATGTATTATATCTTTGCATAATTTTTACACGACGACGATGCTGTTGATCACCAACTATTACTAAATCTTAATGTTTGCTATAATGGAAATATTTTAAAAGGGTATGAAATTGATGTTTTTAGTAAATAAGTATAATGCAAAATTTTTGATAAGACCTTTTTAATTTTATTAAAATTTAAATATTACCGTTATACCTACATGTATGTTTTGATTCCGTTAAAAACCAAAAATCGCTATGTTTTCAAAATTGCTTAGTACGTATTAAATAAAGGGATACTAAAGTTTTCTGTAGGTTATCCCAATTATATTTCAGACTGTGATCATATATTTTGAAATCTATAAAAATTTGATCTTCCAGTCCAACTGTTCTTTTCGTAAACGAACTGCAGATTTTAGATACGTGCGACCATTTTAAGCAAAGTAGACAATAAATGCGATTTGGCCCATTAGGATTATAATAAAATTTTTAAGAGTATAAGAAATTAAATATTGTAAGGTTTTACCCGACCCGTGACCCTCAGGAAAAGAATTATCTTATATAAATCCTTGTTTATCTCATTTAATGTATTGTAGTTTTGTATCGTGGTTTAGATAATATATAAAATATGCCTGTATATCCCGGTTTTATTGATCTTGCTTTGAAAAACCAAAACATTAATTCTTCAAGTTCTTATATTCACCTTCTTCTTCTATCGTTGTTTAATTCATTGTTTAGGATGGTCGTAGATGAACCGACAGAGTTAAAATAGTAGCCAAGTTTTAAACTTAAGTTCAAATATATAAATAATGATATACCGTCATTGCAGTTTTTTTTTGAAAATACGAGTAAACTCTGTCTTCTACTTTTATTTTAAAATATCCCAAATTGAATGTGATTTATGGACAACAACATTTTTGCCTACCGATCGACCCTTATTAATGGGTGCAGCACAGTAAAATCAGTTAAAATAATGCATTACCACGCATTTAGAATTTAAAAGATAAAAAGACAGAATGTTTTAATTTTTTTAATAAATACTTATTTACCATTAGCCTATAATACTTATTCTGAACCTTCTCTGGAAATTTGGCCGGTTATTGCAAAATAACCCTAATAACTGAGTGACTGACTCATCCATCAACGCATGACCCAAAGCACTAGACGTAGAAATTTGGACAAGTTACAGTTCAAAGGAGATGAATTCTTTTAACATGCTAGAATGCCCAAAAAAAATTATACTTACATCTATCTTTTTTCAAAAATAACTTTAGATTTAGGAAGCATTGAGGCATTAAATTTTCCGGCATGGGTAATATATTAGCGTTACGCTTTCCTGGAAAGGATAGCTGAACTTGTATTATAAGAACGTGTGTGAGAAGCTCTTATACGGCTTAGGTCGACTTTCATATCCCTAATATATTATACTATATATACATATACAATATAATGTGTACAATATAATGTTAAATAATATATATACATATATATATATATACATATATATGTATATATATTATTTAACATGCATCAATGAATAAAACTACCATTTACGGATATTATCGCGTTTAATTACTTTAATTTATTTTTATTATTATCCCTACGTTTCGGGTGCTTTACAGTACCCATGGTCACGGGGGGGACTGAGATGTTTGACGTCCCAATGTCATAGTTAGTCCGGCTACCTTCAGTTTTTTTAATATTAATTTTGATCCGATTTACGCAAAACGAGCTTATAGTACCATGAAGTCTTGCAGTGGTATGCTGGGGTTTGGGTTTAATTTTGTTAATTATAGGATCCCAAGCAGATGGTAAATAAATAAATAAATAAATAAATTTATTCACAAGAAATATGGTACAAAGATGTTCTTATAAAAATAATAATGATTCACATATTTCACCAATTTTGGTATATGAAAACTTATTTACTAATTACTTATGGTTAGAATAATATTCTATACAATCAATATATTATGCAAAAATTTAAGTAAAAATAAACATGCGTCATTTTACAATCTTAATATTAATCGTTTAAAACACAGTCAGATAAGAAACAGCATTTTACAGTCAATAGCAACGTTCTTTTATTTTTAGCAGTTCATTTACCGAATAAAACTGTTTTTCTAAAAGCCACTTTAATAAATTACGTCTAAATCGATTATAATCTAATTGCCTTATTTCATTTGGGATTTTATTAAACACTTGAATAGCCATCACATAGCAATTTTTTGAGTACAGGCTAGTTTTTAATGAAGGTAAAATAATTTTATCTGGGTATCTGGTACTATATGTTACTGCATCTTTAAATCTAGTAAAAAACTGAGGATACTTTTTTACGAATATTGAAAGTTCAAAAATGTACATGGATGGTAGCGTAAGAACACCCAATTCTTTGAACAGTGGTTTGCAAGAAACTAGTGGCCCGACACCAGAAATTGCTCGTATACACCGATAGCACCCAACCATCTTCTCTATTGAAATTTGGATGTTTTTTAATTTCAATAGCCTCGCGTATCATCCTTGGTAGGAATCGGTGTTCTTTTGCGAGAATTTGTGGTTTATCAAATCTAATGTAATGGTGGGGACGATCTTAAACATGTTCGCAGACTGCAGACTTCCCGGAGCGTTGGTGCTTCACATCAGCTATATGTTCCTTCACGCGGGTTTTTATAGATCTCTTTGTTTGACCTATGTAAGAGAGACCACATTCACAATCTAGCTTGTACACACCTGCATCTTGTAGAGGAATATTACATTTGATGGATGGTAAAAATTGACTAATCTTCTTCAGCGGCTTGTAGTATGTCTTAATGGACGCTCGCTTCAAGATGTAGCCAATCTTGTCCGTGACTCCTCTGACATATGGTAGTAGAGCAGGCGCGCGCTCGACTGTGGCCGGCTTCACTCGTTCACTGTGACGTAGGCGCGGGACCCGAAGCTTGTTGTCTTGCAATACTTGCTTGACGTGCTGAAGCTCCGCGGCCAGATCTTTTCTGTCACAGATCCCTCGTGCTCTCTGAAACAAAGATTTACCCACGGTAGCTAACTGTGAAGGATGATGGTGAGATTCACCATTTAGATATCGGTTGGTATGGGTCTTTTTCCTATACACAGTGTGACCAATAGTGTTATCAGGATTTCGGATGACTAAAACATCTAGGAAGGCTAAAGAATTATTTGCCTCTAACTCCATTGTGAATTGTATTTTAGAGTTTATGGAGTTAAGGTGGTCTAAAAATGCAGTTACTTTGTCAGATGGTAAAATTGTGAAAGTGTCGTCTACGTACCGCTTGTAGAACCTTGGATTTACAGGAGCAGTAAGAAGGGCTTTCTCCTCAAAGTCCTCCATGAATATGTCGGCGACTATGGGAGACACAGGTGAGCCCATCGCCACACCATCTACTTGCTTGTAGAACTCCTCCTTCCACAATAGATAGCCAGAAAGCCCTTAATACACTGGACAAACCGACAATGAAAGTATTAGCGAAGGGAATGAACTTCGCATTAACTCCGCGAAAAATCCCGTGTGAAGAAATTATCTGCAGTGTTGAGGATTGTCTGTTTAAGAATAATATCGGTAAGGAAGATTTGGAGGCCATACGTCAAGATATTTCGTCCTTGTTACGTCGTAGTTCAGTGCCGAAACCAAACCTTCCCAAAGACGAATTTACAGCGCTAAATAACTTACGGAACAGACCAGAACTCACGATTCTCCGCGCGGATAAAGAAATGCTACGGTAGTAATGGACGCGTCGGAATATAATTTTAAAATACAACAACTTTTATCGGACGAAAGTACATATAAAATGGTCAAAACAGACCCTACAACTAACACGCTTAAAACAACCAGCGATTTAATAAAGAAATACTCCGAAAAATTAAATCTCGACGTGAATTCGCTAATACCATCATGTGCCAAACCACCGAGGTTGTATGGGTTACCGAAGATACACAAACCAAACGCTCCACTACGTCCCATAGTGAGCCAGATCGATTCACCAACTTATAAGCTGTCACAATACTTAGCAAAAATACTATCAACACTGAGAGGACATACCAGAGCACATACAAAGGATTCGTACCAATTTGTGAGTGAGATAAAAGACCTACATCTCGCTAACAATGAAACTATGGTCAGTTTTGATGTTCAGTCACTATTTACATGCCTACCTATTGTGGACTGCATCTCAATTGTAACTAGGAAGCTAGAAGAAAATAACATACCTCAAGAATATGCAATACTACTTGAACATTGCCTCACATCTGGCTATCTATTGTGGAAGGAGGAGTTCTACAAGCAAGTAGATGGTGTGGCGATGGGCTCACCTGTGTCTCCCATAGTCACCGACATATTCATGGAGGACTTTGAGGAGAAAGCCCTTCTTACTGCTCCTGTAAATCCAAGGTTCTACAAGCGGTACGTAGACGACACTTTCACAATTTTACCATCTGACAAAGTAACTGCATTTTTAGACCACCTTAACTCCATAAACTCTAAAATACAATTCACAATGGAGTTAGAGGCAAATAATTATTTAGCCTTCCTAGATGTTTTAGTCATCTGAAATCCTGATAACACTATTGGTCACAGTGTGTATAGGAAAAAGACCCATACCAACCGATATCTAAATGGTGAATCTCACCATCATCCTTCACAGTTAGCTACCGTGGGTAAATCTTTGTTTCAGAGAGCACGAGGGATCTGTGACAGAAAAGATCTGGCCGCGGAGCTTCAGCACGTCAAGCAAGTATTGCAAGACAACAAGCTTCGGGTCCCGCGCCTACGTCACAGTGAACGAGTGAAGCCGGCCACAGTCGAGCGCGCGCCTGCTCTACTACCATATGTCAGAGGAGTCACGGACAAGATTGGCTACATCTTGAAGCGAGCGTCCATTAAGACATACTACAAGCCGCTGAAGAAGATTAGTCAATTTTTACCATCCATCAAATGTAATATTCCTCTACAAGATGCAGGTGTGTACAAGTCAGATTGTGAATGTGGTCTCTCTTACATAGGTCAAACAAAGAGATCTATAAAAACCCGCGTGAAGGAACATATAGCTGATGTGAAGCACCAATGCTCTGGGAAGTCTGCAGTCTGCGAACATGTTCAAGATCGTCCCCACCATTACATTAGATTTGATAAACCACAAATTCTCGCAAAAGAACACCGATTCCTACCAAGGATGATACGCGAGGCTATTGAAATTAAAAAAACATCCAAATTTCAATAGAGAAGATGGTTGGGTGCTACCATCTGCTTGGGATCCTATAATTAACAAAATTAAACCCAAACCCAAGCATACCCCTGCAAGACTTCATGATACTATAAGCTTGTTTTGCGTAAATCGGATCAAAAATTAATATTAAAAAAAACTGAAGGTAGCCGGACTAACTATAACATTGGGACGTCAAACATCTCAGTCCCCCCCCGTGACCATGGGTACTGTAAAGCACCCGAAACGTCGGGATAATAATAAAAATAAATTAAAATAATTAAACGCGATAAAATCCGTAAATAGTAGTTTTATTCAATGTGTAGTGTTCGCTTAAATTTAATAAATCATTAACATGCATCAAGTTGCACGTCATTTGTTATCATTTTCTTCCACGTCCTCGTCCTTGTCGAGATTTTTGTGTAACTGTTGTGTCGAGTGGCTATTGTGTATTTGAAATATGACTATGTTAGATGAGTCCGGTGTTTGATAACCGTATTGACCGCGAACATTTCATTACTTATGTATGTTGATCTTGGTAGTTAATTGAATATTGTTTATTCGACGTATCTACGATGTAAGAAACTGTTGAGCTTGGTGAATATATCAATTTCTTTAAATTTTTGCCTGAGCGACCCTTTACGTTTTAAATCAAAGATAGCTCTAAAAACCCCCTCCTGAAAAACAAATATAATTTTAACATCAGTCGCGTGACCCCATAGCAAAATACCATACGACATTACGCTATGGAAATAGCTAAGTAAACTAGTTTAGCTGTTTCAACACTGGTAAGACTTATCTTTTTAGAGCATATGCTGCGGAACTAAGTCTGCATATAAGTTTTGATATACGGAGGCCCTACTAAGGAGTAACATGTTTGACATTCGGAGCTATGAATTTTATCCATTTAGTTTTATCGCCATTTAAATTCAAATTATTAACATTAAACCAATTTACTAATTTACATATAGCATTATTTACTTCGTCATAATTTAGTAACAGTCGTTTTTACTTGAAAATAAATGAAGTGTCATCAGCAAATAGCACTATATAGCAAATAGCACTATATAGTTGATGACTGTAGGATGTACTGTTTGTGTTGATATGATCTTGTTGGTTATATGAACGAATACAGTATCTCCGAAAACTTTGTTGCGTATAGTTACATGTGGATAGCAGCTTGTTTTTGAAGAATGCTGATGTTAACATTATTACCTAATCTATCAATGTAATTCTTATGCTTTTAGTGACTAGTGGCTATATAATTACAGTAGCAGTTGTTTACTATGGGAATAACAGTCGTTTGCATACACCACAAACGACTGACATCAGTTTTCCGCAATTTATATGTAGCCTGATGGTACATTTGTATATATTAACATAGTTTTATAAACGTATAAAATCGGGCCTATAAGATATCATGGTATTATCAATTTGAACGGGCATCCCCAATTTAGTTTTATCCAAGCCATTTTTTAGTTTGTGGCCGGAAGGTTTCTTTCCACCAATGATTTGAAACTTGTACTTTGTTATTTTCAGTGATACACCAATAGACAAACTGAAGATGTTTATTATGTCACTTTACGTATACATACAACGTCGCTACGTCGATTGTCAGCCGCAGTTATTTATTATTTTGAGTTGTTATATCAGGAAGATACTATTACCCATCATTTGTTACGCTCTATCGCCGCTTACGACACCTAGATGTTCTTTTGCCGCCACTACATGGTGTGTTTCTTTTATTATTGAATAATTATCTCCGTGTGTACCACGTTGCATTATTGCTTTAATGAGATGATCACATTCTGTTTTAAACACCGCTCATATTTAACTCTTATTATTCGACGTCTTCCTCATTGTGGTTTGGGTAAGCATAGCCTCTCTATCTCTACTTTTTTTACTGATGTGCCTTCTTTTGTTGCTAGTAATTTCCTTGTTTTATATCTATGTTCATTAGATAACTATTTTTATCATTTTATAATATTACATGAATAAAGTAAAACTGAAACTGCGTACGTATTGTTACCTTTTATTAGATATCGTGTCACTCAAATCGTATCACTCAAAAATATCTTAACACTATCTAACAATATCTTCAAATTACTTTTATTGTCAGCAAAAACTTACAGTTCAACTATTTTAGTAAGTTATTGATCCAGAAACTATCTTTGAGTTTTTCTCCTTCAATTGATATTTAATCTATCAATGGCGATAAATCCGTAAAATTTGATTAATTCAATGTGCAGTATGTGCTTAAATATACTATTATAATAACAGAATAGTATAAGTGTTCATTTTAATTTTTTTTAAATTAATTAAATAAAAAATTAAAGAAAATTTTGACAAACATAAGCTCAGTGTCATGAAATAAAAGTTATAAATAATTATGCCCGGTGGATCTTGGACTAAATACGTCAAAACTGCTGACAGTGTCTCGGTCAATCAAAGAAGTTTTACACACGTGTTTCAATTTCATTTCATATAATAGTGGCAAATAAACTTATGGTCTACCTGATTATAAAACTTCAACCAAAAAAAAAAATTACAAAGTAGTTTTTACTCCCAAGAACTAAGATAAAATTTCTGACAACTTTAAATTAGACTGAATCTATTTGTATTGAAATATGAGTACAGCAGTGGATGCACTGCTACTTGGCGCTAGAAATAAATAAGAGGTAGAATTTTAAGCACGAACAGTCTTACCGCCGAGTATACGTTTATTTTAATACTTCACCCCCGGACTTTTTTACTGCAATAGCAGATATTTCTGCGAAAAATGAACCTAGATCCGATAGTCTTTAGTATTTCATCGTCTCAAAATTATCTTACAGTGTATTTGTTTACCGTTTCTTGAATGTTAATAAGCTTACGTCAATAAAACCTTATTTCAGATACAGAGGTGGAAAGAGGAAAAAAAGTAGTAAAATCATATTCCTATTTATCTTACGAAAATATTATAAAAAGAACAATATTATCATCATAACATAATAAAAAATGAGCTTTTGATATCCTGGGCAAGCAAGCTGAAGTAGCCGACTTGAATTCATACGGTCTAAATCCACCGGCCATCATAATGCATCTGAGCTACAACAAAGTGAAGGGCACTCGGAATTCTCGGATCATTTTAACTTGTCTTTTTCAATGTCAGTGTTTAAAATAATTGCATCACAATTTTTAAATGCGAAGCTTATGCTTTTAAGAAGTTTTAAAACGTCTTGTAATAAGATTATTTCCTGGAAATCGAGCGTCAGTTCAGTTTATTATTGGTTCTTATATATTATTTATAGTTTCTCGTATATTTGATTTTATTTCCTAGCTTATATTTTACTAAACGAGGCAACTAACACTTCCCTTACAAGCTTTAATTAATAGCGTTTTTGGTAAATCTATAAATTGATTATTATTGACAAGTTTATGCCAAATCCGCAATGCAAGGTCGCATATAAAATTTTCTTAACATATCGTCAGTTCTATGCAACTTGACTCTTTGAGGGTAAATACTCACGTTTATATATTGAGTTGTAATTATTAACAAATATATAAATATTTAAGTAAACGGTTTAGTGTAATTCCATTATAACAATCTGTAATTACCGGTGCGGTGTACCGAGGGCTAGATCCAAACAACAAATTACGAAATTTGCAGCTTCGTTCAAAATTACAAGTTACTCATTCCGTGTACACTGTCGGTTATGTTATAACAGTTTCTCATTATTATTGATCAAACAATATTTACAATTACACTTTTTTTTAGTTATACCTAAAGCAATTCAATTTTTTAATGAACTCAAAAGTAATATATTAGATTATATGGATTCAGGCATGGTATAAATCACATAAGCCCTCTAAGATATATAAGTATACATTATTCAATAAACCCTTTGCAACTCATCATGTTACGTTTCACACATGACCTTCTTGTTTGCTTTACGGGATATTTTAACACTTTATGTTTCATTAAACAAATAATCCGTACATGTAGTAGCGTATACCATCAATTTTGTCTTCTGTAAATTTTAATGATTATCAATGATCGGTACACTATATTGACCATGCCACCTTTTGAAGACTAATGAACGTAAGGCCTCAAATTACAATGCGAACAACGAACGTGGGCTAAACTCTATTGTGCTCCGATACGTACTTAAATTCGACGACATTGAATGCTTCTTAGAATTAGAAACGATTTGGATAGAAGAGAATGGAATTGATTTCAAATTGCAATCATTTCATACTGACAGGAGATTACGAAATGTGTTCTTATTTTCTGAGCTTTTCTGAGTTCTTATACAATTTGTTTACGGTAATCATAACTACCATTTTAATACGAGTTATGATATATAGATATTCGAGAAAGTGTGATGCTAATTGATTAGTAAATTAAAAAAAATCGTAAATTTGTAAATTCTAGATAAATTCATAAATTTTGATTGCACATTTAAAGTTTGTACGAGCCTGAGAAACTGATATTTGTAAATTAGTAACATTTATTTTTTCTATAGATCACTGTATTTATTTAACTTAAGTTTTGCAAAACTTAGTGTTTGTAAAACACGTTTATAAAATCAACCGATTTTAATACCATATTGGACTCATTACCCAAAAAAAGTACGCGCATTGACTGCTGTTTTATAAAGTACACTGCTTTAAAATTAGTACTCCTTTATTGTTACTTTCACTCCTTGTACTTTGTTTGAAATCACTTTTAACATAAACAAATATACATCAACGATAAAAAAAACAAGGACAACCTTGCAGCTTTAAAAAATATTTACCAGACTTGTTTTCGATGACAACATAATAGGCAAGTATCGTAAAACAATATTGTTCGTGCATAATAATACGTATAACGGCCACTACAGAGATTCGCAGATATATACATAGTTAATTTGAAGCGTCATTTTGCGGTGAACGGCTTCGGCACCAAATATTTCGGCTGAGAACCGCCCGCGGCTCGCGTGGCATGTTCACTACTCGCTAGGAAAAAAACATAAAGATTCACTCCACGGCTTCACGTTGACCTGCCACACAAATAGCACGTTTCTAATCACATGAATTGGAAAAAAAAACGTTTGTTGAAATTGATTCATCATGCGAAAAAACTATAGAGAAATAATAGCGTTTGCTTGTCTTAGACCATAAACCAAAAACTTCTGTCTATCAGAAAGGTTGTTACTGTATGTGTGTAAAAATATTTAATAAAATTCCAAAGCAGTTCAAACACGGCTCTATGATTCTCATGACCAAAAAGTTACGTGAATGGCTAATAATAAAATGTTATTATAGTGTTAAAGAATTTCAAATTATAATAATATGCATGTTGACATGTGATAGACGTAATTGCTGTGTATCACTGCGTACCACTGTTTTATCAGACCTTTATTTTTAATTGAGTGTATTTAAATTTTAATTATGATATTGATATAGTAAATTATGACATTTTGAATTATATAACTTACATTTTTTAACTTGACATTTTAGAATCGACTACCGCTATATTATTTGGTAATTTAAAAAAAACAGTTGCATGCCGTATCTCATGGCTAAATAGGTCTTTAAGCAACTTATTTTTATTGTAAAAAACCTATCACTTACCCTATTTATGGCAATTAAATAAATTTGAATTTGAATTTGTAAAGCAACTCTACCTTGACCTGACCTAATTTACGTTTTGCTATACTTGCGTGGACTGTTTACTCTACTACTATTTTTCTTTTTAACACCTTCACTTACATAAAAAACGTCATAAGTCTAGACATCTCTGCACCAGCAATTAGTATTTTGTTGTGTTTGTTGCGCGTCTGCCTTGTATTTTTAGTACATTTCATCACTATAATCATGTCAATTATAGTCAAAACGCAAAAATATATCAAAACACAACAAAACGCACTTGCAGATTTAGATTTTGTGATACTTAATGCGGTAAATTTAACAAAATCTACCACGGATACATGCGAGCGTTTTTTACGTATGTGGCGCAAGAGAACACACTGTCTATTTCGTCAAATGCAAATTATCCCTAAAAGACGTCTATGTTTAACACTAGACTTTAGGAGATAACGAAGAGTACAGAACAATGTCTGCTAAAAGTTCTGTAATAAGGAAAGTTTCGGAAGAAACATTTCACTTTAGCTAAGGACATAATATAATCAACTTACTTGTCTCGGGCCATATTTTCTTTAAATCTCAAATAAATTAATGGCATCTCTTAAGATGCTTGCGACCTTTGAACTATTTAACAACTATTCTGTATTGTGGATATTAATTTAAAAAAGAATATGTGTATTAAAGGATAACCATTAAAAAATTGGTTTACCCTGCAGATCATCCCTGGAACTTCCCGCTATTTTCGATCTCAAAACGCTCAACAAATATTTATATGAACTAATAGTTAACTCACTACATTATATTAGTAGTATAGTTGTAGCACGAATGGGTCGGCTTGACTGGGGAAGGACCACGCTCTCATAGAATACCGGCGTATAGAAGTAGCTTAACGCTGCTGTTTTTTTTTTTTTAAATTTTATTATTGAGTTTTCTCAACCCTTTATTCAAGTTCATTGAAATTGGTCAAGCAATTCAAGAGTTATGAGAGGTTTACACCTTTATATATACCAACACATATACATACTAGTACATACGGACATAGTGACATCCTCGTAGGAATAGTCATAATAGCTTCCTAGGACCTCAAAATGTCGAGATCCAATGAAACCTCGAGTTTCGAAAACTGGAGTGAAACCAATAACTTCCCGTTTTTGGAAAATATTGATTTTTATAGCAGGAAGTTACAAAATGCAAGCGCTTGTATATTCAGATCGAAAGCAAACAAAGGTGGGAAATTCTGATGTTGCGAATTCGGCTAATAATCCATTTGCTTGATAAACCCAACCTGGACTCATTCAGAAAGGACCTATCTTCTTGAGTCATTTTTAAAATTGATTATAATAAGGCCAAATAACAACCTCTATACATCCTAGGGCTGAGTGGTGGCGTAGTTAAATTTATATTTCAACAAACAAACAACATATACCACTTTTGGAATTAATGCAAAAAGAAGTGATTTCGTGACTAAGCTGAATATTTATTGAACCTATCTAGGGAATACTGCCTTAGTAATTTAAAGGGATTTTGAGACTGTAATTTCCTTGTAAAGTGTCATAGGTCAAATAACGACATGCATAATTAGCTTATAACATTTGCCATTTTACTAAATAACATAACCATAGTCATCAGTAACAACTAATTGATGTCTTGCATAAGAGTATTTATATAATGTTTATGACTATGTTTATTTTTGTTTAATATCGTAAATTTTATATAGTATATTAATAGTAAATTCATTTACAACATCAATATATATATATATATATATATATATATATATATATATATATATATATGTATATATATATAAAACAATTCCCGATTTACTTACTCACTCACTTATTCACTATAACCACTCACTGACTCATCAACGCACATCGAACGCACAACGAACATCGGCAAGAATATGCCCTAGGTATTTAAATTGATAAACTCGCTTTAGTTCCGAGCCCGCAGGGGTAGTTTCGGGACACTTGCCGCGGTTACCTTAAAGATGATGTATTCACTTTTATTAATGTTGTATACCAGACCATGCGAGGCAGCGTAAGTCTCGCAGACCTTCACCATTTCTACGATCGCGTTCGCAGTGGGACACAGCAACACCATGTCATCCGCATAGCCGATGCTATTGATACCACGTTAAGTTTAGGATAGTTTCAAATAAAATTAGAAGCCTTATTAACACGTATTTTCAAAAACTGCAATAAGGGTCATTATTTATAATATATTTGAACTGAATTTAAAAATCTCTCTGAAAAATAACCCTGTATGTGTATGAGTACGTATATGTTCTTACAATAGGTTGATTAGAGTTTTAGTTTAGTTTTATGTTCGCCACACACGGTCAGTTCAACTGATCATTCCAACTAATCAGTTCAAACTAAAACTGTTGATATTTTTTAAAATATTGGATTTTCGATAAAAGTTTATAAATGTCCGCTTAGAATGTACGCATCGCTCTATCTATTCTTAGTTGGTCTGAGCTAAAGAAAGGAACATTTGCAAGTAGAATATTCCTACTAAATTGGAACTTTCTCCGTATAAATTTTGATAATGAATGAAGTAATACAAAACATCTCAACAACAACGACGAGAACAAAACCTAAAGATACAATTTCAGATATTTTTACAGATACCACCTATGACTGCAATAATTTGCAATGCGACATGTTATTAATCATTAATTTTGAATTAATTTCCTGCATTATTAATAAATATTTGTGTGCATATTTTTAAAGAGGAAATAAACAACGATTCTAAATTTTATTTGAAGAACCATATTGTTCTCTAATCACAGTATATTTTAGACTCGATCATCAATCTTCATTTTCTTTAGTAAGCGGCTGTCTTGCTATTTATTATACTTGTAGGTAAGTGAAAGTTATTATTGCGTGTTCTGTTATTATTTGGTAAGTAAATGTTATTTTCACATTGCGTCCCTTTAAATTATAATTATTAAGTACCTATATATAAGTATAACGATATAAAATAGAGTATTCACTAAGCAGCTAGTTAGTAAAAACATTTCTTAGTGATATTACTCAATTTTATCGTAGGAAGCGACTATGATATAAGCTTTCATGGCCTTCGATACATGGCGGTAAATGCCTGATCTCTTAAATGCCTGATGTAAAATACCTGACCAAAACCTGGCAAAAGTGCGTTTTTCAGACTATTATCTCATTAGTTATGAGAAATAAGCTACATCTAAAAGCACACTATTAATGTTCGATATCCTATCATCACATTCCACGTTCTAATTTGTTTTTATGTGTTATGAATACATTTAAAATCTACTTTTAAAAAATGACTAAAATTATTGATTACATGCATCTGTTGCTAAAGGAAATGCTCTAATCATTTGAGAATTACACTAATGGATAGATGATTTAAAAACCCTATATTCTACACGTTTTATTTAATTTCTTAAGTTCGCTTATCTCTTTTAATTGAAATAATTCCAAATATTCGGGCGTATTTTTCCGTGATACATTGCAGCGAGAGCGCGTGGATTGTATGGGACCGAACGCTCAAGGTCTCTCGCTAGGGGAACCGTCTTAAGTTGCGACAAACTTTATCCTGTGATCGACAATCCACCCGCGTTAATATTCTTACCACATTTGGAATTTATAAATGAAATAAATGTTTAGTCAATAACTTAATTTTAATAAGTTACAACATCTACTGATGATGAAGTGGGCTGTGTGCTCGTTTGTCATCCCCACCTGCATCCTTTTTTGAATAAAATTAGATTCACGCCAATTAAATAAAATATTAAAAAATGCATTTTCCTGACAATTCTATTTTATCATAATTTATAGATACACTGCCAGATGTAAGCATTTTAAACAATGTGCCAACTAGCATACATAACTTGAAAGATTGACCCCCCACGCACACGGATTGTTGACAGCACTAGTAAGACTATATTTGCCGACCATCAGTGTCTTTCTTATAGTGCAAATGTGGTTAAAATTTAAACGAGAATTTGATACAATGCCCTTCTGTTCAAATAAAGAAAACAATACATTATTAAATTGTCTTAATCCCGTTATCTCATCTCGCCGTATAGATGTCATAAAAATCCACTTAAGAAAACACCAAAAAAGATTATTTTCTAACCTACAGAGAGCGAACGGCTTAAAATCGTATTGGCGTTATGAGGCCGAGCTTTGCTTACAACTTCGGGTTCGAATTCCGTATGGACGAATCGAATCAGATCGAATACAAGTGCTTGTATGAAAACAAACTTGAAAATTTGAAATTTGAAGAATGCGGATTAAGGATGGGTGAGTTAACCGTCAAATGTCTTTTGTACGCTAATTATCAAGTTGTTTTTGCGTCGTCGTGGGCCGAGTTGCAAATTTTGGTCACATTAATGAACAGGTCATTAAAAGAAAGGGGTATGAAAGTGAACGAAAGTGAGACCAAAGGGATTCTTAATCCCATTGCTTCGCTTCAGAAACCCTCGAATTAAGTAAAAATAAATTGCGCATTCTGGCATGAGCCCTAACTGGACACTGTTGTCTTAAAATACATGTCCATCCTAGGACTAAGCAACTCAAGGATGTGTTGGTTCTGCTCCATAACGGAAGAAATGCCTGTGCACATCCTAACTGATTGCGGACCCTAAATGCACAATCGTAACACTCATCTGTGAAACTTTGTACTCCGCTCAGAAGAAGTGAAAATTGCTCACGGCTAAGCAACTCCTTCTATTCATTGAAGACATAGGGCTAGCAGTGAACTATAGCCATAGCAGCGATCACAGTAGATCTTTTAGGTCGCAGTGATACTGATCTCTTTCCCTAGACCTGCATAGCTGGTCGCAGATAATAAAAAAAGACCAAAGTTATGGTTTTTGAAAGAGAAGAAAGTAAAACGATATGTGAATTAAGAATAGACGGGAGTTAGTCGAGCAAGTGAATGAGTTTGTATATTTTGGATGTGTATTCAGCAGGGGTGGGAGATATGATAAGGATATAGAACGACGAGAGAACGCAGGAAATAAAATAAATGGGGCTCTACACTCTATTGTGAAAAGTCAAATGTGTCAAAAAAAACACGTATGGCAGTTCACAATGCTGTGATAGTCCCTACTTTAACGTATGGTAGTGAAAGTTGGGTGTGGCACAAAAAGCATGAGAGTAGAATAAATGCTGTAGAAATGCGGTCGCTAAGGAGTATGTTACGGGCTGAATATGAGTGATAGGGAGAGAAATTGAGAGTATAAAGATGAGTGTGTTTTGCAAGATGATGCTGTGACCAGGATTAAGAAAGGAATGCTTCGGTGGTTTGGTCACGTATAAAGAATGAATGAGGAAAGTGACGAAGCAAATTTTTGTTACAGAAGTGAGTGGAAGAGTTGGAAAGGGACGTCCTTTGCGAAAGTTTATCGACAATATTGGCGATATATTGAATATTAATTAATTAATGGGCCAAATTAGGAGTACCCTTAACCGACGAGCATTTATGCGTAGGTATATGAATGTGGAGGAAGCGAGAGAGGTGTGTCAGGATCGTGCCAAAAGTCTGTAGTATCTGCCTACTTCTGCGTCTATTATAAATAATTTCTCCATCCGAACGTTTTTCCGGGTTAATTTACGTATGCGAAACGCCTCCAAAATACAGGGTAAAATCTTAATATAGAGGTAACGTTTAAAAAAGATAATAAAGAAAAATAAATATATAATACTGTCCGCTTCATTTTGTGGGATACATGTTTTATGTAGATTGGTCACTCACCACGTCGAGCAGGATGGTCGCTGAGCATTACATAAGCACACCAATATCCTGATACGCTAGTGAGTACTACTATCAATAAAGATGGGCGTTTAACGATAAGCATATAATGTAACAGCACTTTTTAATGTAAGCACTTTAACAAATAAAATTTAAAAGCAATTAACATTAATTGCTTATGCCTAAATTAAACAAGCTCGCCTGCATTTTGTTGAATTTTCCAAAAATACCATTTAAGAAGATTATTAATAACAATACAGCTATTATAAAACCAACTCCTAATTCGAATTATTATATGCAGACAGTTCTAAGCCTGTGTCAATTATGAAGGAAATTTCGTTGATTTTATAATATAGTAAAGTAAACTTACATACTAACAGCAGAAAACGGTTTGAAATTTTATTAAGCTAACAGCAAATAATGTTTTCCTTAACGTAATTTTATTACAAAGAATAAAAAATCGTAAGCAAATTAGCAGTTATTATAAGTTCTTTAAGAAAAAAAATTAAGCATATAATAATGTAATAGATCATAATAATATAGTGTCTATTTTAAGCCCTTTTCACACTTCTAATTGTCAATAATGTAAAAACGTATATCTGGTGAAAAGATCGGTTACCATTAGTTGGGATAAAATCAAGCACTGGTTTCTGGTGATGTCGATCGTTGTAAATCTTCCTTACTGGTCTGGCGATGATAAATTTACAACATATACGTCTCACTGCTAGAAACAGGCCTTCTCTCATTTCTAAGAGGATCGTGGAGTTGTGTTTTCCTGCACGACCGTGCACGCGGTAGGTCAGAAAAGTTAAAAGTCAAAAAGTAACCGAAGAATTTAATTAGCACCGGCAGGGATCTAAATAATAGAAAACTACTGTTGCAATCCAAATAAGCCGGAACCTATTTCCAAAAGCTATAAATTATCGTATTTATAAAGGAGAAGATATTTGTGATCGAAACTTATTTTCTCTACTACATCAGTGAGGACTTTGCGGTAACATCGCATAATAATTAGCAACAAATCAAGTCATAAGAAGATCGTGATATTGTCAAACCGTCATGAGATGATGAGCTAAGCCATTTGAATTGCCTTAACGTTACTGGGCTAAACTTATGCTAAAGGCTTACTAAGAAATTACGTTCATTGCTCGTTGCCATATGCTATGTCGTCGGTACAGCCCGTGCTCGCACAGTGCCTTTCACCGCGGGTCGCAGGTCAGGGCGCGCTCAGGTGCTCCGCCCAAAGGCGCAGAGCCTCGCGCCTGCCCCCTCTCCCCTCACCCACCCCTCGGCCGTCACTAACGGCCCGCCACCACTACCCCATTCAGCTGTCGTCGCGTGAACAGCTTCGCCGCCGTTGGGAACAACGCTTATGAATTATTCTATTGCCTCGAACCGTTTTGAAACAATTACAAAACAATACCAATTCATATCATAAATTTTACAGAGCCCTTTGTAAGTATTCAACATTACATCGGTCTTACAGTTCAGCACCATGTATTATCTAAAGGGATTGCCGCAACGGTAATTGAACGTAATACTAATCGTCTACCATATTATTTGTATTTCATACACTTAGGATATATGAACAACGTATTATTTCAAACCGACTGTATTTTAAACGTTATTTATTTAATTATATTATGCATAAAGAGAAATAATTAAACATAATGATGAACAGAGGATGGACATAATTATATATTTTATTTATAAATTACAAATGAACGCGATGCATTCTTTGTAGAAGTAGAACGACAAAAGAGCGAAAATGCAAATATGTTTATTGTCACCCCTGAAAAATAAGATGGAGGGCTTCGTCTCGTTACCAGGTTTAAAAGAGTCTCCGATTCTCTTCACTCACTATATAAAACATAGTAGCAATATATTGCTATTATACGCTCATAGTTTGTCCGAGCCCATTCCTTCCCCAATCAAGCCAACCCATTATTGCTGCAGTCACAATACGCTGCATCACAAGTCCACTGCTGACCAATAACCTCTCCCAAGCTGTCCTACGAAGCACGGTTCTTAGCCATTCGCATCCATCGAATGTCTCACCAAGTCGTCCATCTAATGACGAGCCTACACTATGTTTGTCGATATGAAGCTGCCTCTCTTTCCCGTCGGTTCTATGGCCGTCCCATTGTTACTTCAGTTCACTGTGACTGGCTAGCGTAAACGCCACTGCACCGTGTCTACACTACAATATTTCACGGATAAAATAAAAAAAATGCGTGCAATAACAAAGAAGTGATAATTACCTGTTAATAAAGATAATAAGCGAATCAATTTGCGATAAGTTTCGTTTGCTTAGTAGGAAATGTTTCGTTAGGTTAATTCGGCTAAAGCAGCGGAAGCTGCGCATATTGAGCTTTGAGCTTTCGGTGGTTCCCACGGAGCCGTACCTCACGCCCCTCCTCCCCTGCGCCTCTCGCTCTGCTGTTACACAATGAGAGGTGAACGCGGATCTAAGCAATCGCTTAACCTCGCCCACTACACGGCTTTACAAGCGCACCGAACCGATGCGCTGTTGATACTTGAGGAAAGCTTGCAAAAAATAATTCTTAGTTCATTTCTAAACATACCTTTTCATTTCACTTGCAAATTATGACTATTAAGAATCATTTTTTGCAAAAAATATTATTTAATTAGTAATTATTTTCCTTATAGTGACTATAATTATACACAAATTCCTAATTCTATAACTGTCAAAAAATGTTAAAATAACAATCATAGTTCAATCTGACGTGAGTATTTTAGTTGTGTCGCTTTTTAGATTTTTGATATTAATATGAAAAATTAGTTAATAAGTTAAAATTACACTACGGTTGGCGCCGCAGGCATACAAGGCGTAGTGATGGGCACTTTCGATACATCCGGCAGTTGGTGCCGGGGTCATGACCGCTCTTTTTGTGTCCAACACTAGAGTGCACGCGACGTGCGTGATTATATTCGCCGCGCTTAATTATGCTGTCACATCGTCACTTGATGGGTGATAGTGAAAGCGAACTATTGCTCGCTGTAATGATAGAGAAAAATATGTTAGCACTCCTAGTGATGATCCACCCATTTGTATGCAGTTATCATATGACTGTAATTGAATTGATTTTAATCATTAAAGCACAATGCAGTTATATTCAACTATTCAAGTATTTATTTGCTCATTAAGTGTGCAAAAAGGCCTTAATATAAATTTTAATTTAATATTATAGGATAGGTTGACAAACGAGCACACAGTTTACCCGATGTTAAGTGATTGCTGTGGTCCATAGACATCTACATCTATCCTCGATTATGAATCAAAATGCAGATGCGTTGTCACCCGTGAGGACTAAGATGGAATGCCTTGTTTCCAGTATAAAGGGTCTCCGGTTTTCTACACTCACCATACGAAACACAGCAGCATTAAGCTACTATTTTACGCTGGTATTCTGTGAGAGCGAGGTTCTGTGTTACCCGGTCGAGCCAACCCATTCGTGCTACGACTATACTACTAATATGACTGCAGCATGGCTCTACCACGTAAGAAAAATCAATTATTAAATAATACTTAACACTTAATAACTTGTAACCTTTAACTGCCGTTGCAATAAAACATTTGAGAAATATAAATTAAATAATTAATCAAAAAATGATTAACAACTAACATAATTTAACATTCGATATTATACAAGCTTTGAATATCCGGCATATTTAAATATTAATTTTTTCATATTTCCTATATTTTCCCCAAACGGAGACGCTATGAAGACGTGGAAAAGTCAAGAAGAAAATTGATGCTGTGGAGATGTGTTGCTGGAGGAGAATGCTAGAAGTATCATGGACCGAATTTCGCTTCACGTCTTCTTACTCCAAGAATTCGGCATTAAACAACGTCTGCCAGCGTTAGCTGTATTACGCCGTAAAAGCAGCATAAAGTTCTTCGAACACGTTTCCCGTCATGAGAGTGACTCCATCGAGCATTTTGTCTGCACTGTAAAGTGGAAGGCACTAAAAGGCGAGGAATGTCGTGAACGCGATGTACTGACCAAATTAAGTCTCCTGTGGACGAGTGTATCAGGCTGCCGACTAGCAGGGATAAGTGGTTAATACTAGTGAGGTGACTAAAGAACTGCCTCTGAAGTCGTATCTTTGTGATGAGTGTTACGACGAAAAAGTAGAAACAAAATTAAAGTTAAAAAAAGTTAAAGTTACGGCCTTTATACGTCCCACTCCTGGTCACAGGCCTCCGCTTATTTGTGAGAGGGTTTTAGAACAAGGAATTGTCCGCCGCGCTGTGTACGTGCTAATGCGTGTTGGCGAACTTCACATGTCTTCGAAATATTTTTTTTCGTATTTCTCAGACATGCAGGCTTCCTCACGATGTTTTCTTTCACCGCCGAGCACGTGGTAAATCAGCACTTAAAATTGCAATTAACAATTTCATTGGTGCCGGCGGGGATCGAACCCAGTTTGCTCGCGTACTGTGAAATTTACAGTGAGCGCTAACCATCTGAGCCACCACGGCTCAGAATTGGATAAACAAAATTAAATTTTATTAAACTACCTTGTTCTCTCGTTTTGTTATAAATGCCGTTACCGTTACCGTCACTGTTACAGTCTATTAAAGCCCACTGCTGGATATAGGCCACAATTTTTAGTCGTTATTAGGAATACTCTGCCCATCTCTTAGTTTGTTTTCCTCAGACCCCTTTTACGACTAAATACAAAAGAAAACTTTGTTATAAAAGGAAAAAAATATTTGTTTGACGTCGCTATTGAATGTAAAATTAAAAGCGGCCAAGAGCGTGTCGGGCCACGCTCAGTGTAGGGTTCCGTAGTTTCCCGTCCGTAACAATAAGTGTTCCCACTTATGAGTTTAAAGGTGGGTATCCATTACGTTCGCGCTCCAGCAGCGCTCCGCGCTCCTGCAACTGCTCCCGGTAGTGTGTACTGTTGTTTCCATCCAAGTTCAAAATTATTTTCCTAGAAAGTCCTTATAAAGTTCTACTTTTCAGATTTTTTTCATATTTTATAAACTTATGGTTCAAAAGTTAGAGGGGGGAGGGACACATTGTTTTTTACTTTTGGAGCGATTATTTCCGAAATTATTGACATAATCAAAAAATGATTTTAGTAAACCCCTATTCATTTTTAAATACCTTTCCAACAATATATCACATGTTAGGGTTGAAATTAAAAAAAATCACTTCCCACTTTTCATATACGGGGGCCACCCTAATAAAACATTTTTTCCGATTTTTATTTTACCACTTTGTCGGCGTGATTGATACACATATTGGTACCAAATTTCAGATTTCTAGTGCTAACGGTCACAGAAATTAAGCGAGGACGGACAGACGGACAGACAGACATGGCGAAACTATAAGGGTTCCCAGTTAACTACGGAACCCTAAAAACTAATAAATATTAGCTGTATAAACTGTACAAACGTTGACATTTACAGTTGGCTGTATGAGCTTAAAGTCACTTCAACGAGCTGGAAAAAGTTGTACTCGGAGTTTTTCTGCATAATAAAATCCGTAACCCATCCGCAGAAAAGCAATAGTGTCGAATAAGCGAATCAATAGGCTAAAGTAAAAATCTTTAAGAACTCTCAATGGATTGAGAAGAAAGCTTCTCATGTAGAACTTGTCCCAATTAGATGAAATGGCAACCTGATAAAACATGCTCGGAGTCAATGAACGCGGGTGGCTCAAAACCGTGTTTGTGATATTTATACGTGGTAGAGCCACGCTGCAGCTATATTATGGTTGTAGCATGAATGGGTCAGCTCGACCGGGGAAGGAACACGCTCTCACAGAATACCAGCGTAAAATAGCAGCATAATAGCGTTGTGTTTCGTATGGTAAGTGTAGAGATCCGGATACCCTGTTTTTCTGGAAACGAGGCATTCCATCTTAGTCCTCAGGGGTGAGAATGCATTAGCGTTTTAATTCTAATTGAGGATTAATGTTGATGTCTAAGGGCTACAGCATCCACTTACTATCAGGTGAAATATGTGCTCATTTGTTAATCTTATTCCTTAAAAAAATCTACTACCAGATGGTAGGACTTCCCTTCACTCAGGAGTCCATCTTCGTAGCGGATGGGCCACAGTCTTGCCTATTCCTGCCGCTTAATAGCAGTGCGTGCACTGCTGTGTTCTGATCGAACGTCATATAAAGTGCCAGTATAATCGCAGGCTGTGAATCGTACCATCTTAGTTGTCAGTGGTGGTCTTCTTGAAATGAAATTAGTTGCATGTTTACATGGGCTACAGTAACCACTTAGAATAAGGTGGAGTGAAAGTTCGTTCCACACTTGAATTTAATAACAAATATCTATGGAGAAGGCGTATGTTCAGCCAATTTTCAGTGGACTTATGAAAATGTGTATTAATGATAACGATAATGAGTGATATTCATTACTTTGATAGACGTAATTAATTTGATCTTGTTGTTCCAAAATATAAGCTTTATAAAACTAAAGGCATAGGGCCTTTTTTGGGAATTTTTTTAAATATTTATAACAAAATTCCCTGTAATATTACCGAGTTTCCTTTGCAGCAATTTAATACACATGTAAAACCATTATTATGAGATTAGTTTATTACAAAGTAGATGATTAATTAAAATATGAGAAACAATAGAAAGTAGTTAAAAAAAACTCAAACATAATAAGCTTTCTAAGATATTCGACTTATATAGGTATTATATTTTATAAAATTTTTACTTTTTGGCAAAAAACATTCTGATTGTAAGTTTCACATTTCTGGTTCCTGTAATACAGTTATATTAGTTCAGAGGCCAGGGAGTCAATTATTTTATGTATAAAGGCTGTGTTACAAAATAAATAAATTATATAAAAATATATACGTGAAAATATGGCATAAAACTGGAATTGTTACTGTGAGCATTTACTTATAAAATTTGATACTTTAGTCATAGTGAACTTTAGTTATACGCATGTTAATTTTAATCTAAGTCTTAACAACAATAACTTACGTTATTCTAAAACGTGTTTTTTGATCTAAGTAACAATTTTTTCTTTCCTGTCTTTGTCGTAAGAAAATATAAAAGAACGATGTGACACGACATGAGTAAAACTAGTTTGGCACGAATGCTATAATTGAATTGAATAACCAAATTATTTAGACTATAACCTAAGCTACGAATCGTATATTAATATATTTTTGTATATTAATTAAAGACCCAGTTCCAGAATTACCCGATGTTTTATAATATGATAAAATATACTATGAAATATAATATGATATAATATAATACTAGTAAATCACAGTGAGCAAGTACGGAAATACGGTCTTTGTAGATATCATACGCAATAATGTACAACAGTGCCAGTTGTAACAATTGCGACGGATATATTGTGAATCATACATCATATTGAAGTAATATCCACTTGTTACATTATTAAGACAAAAAGAACGTTAAACGTTTCTGACTGTTCTAAAGTAAACAAATTTGATTGTTGTTGGTCATTTGTTCTCTTTAAAATGGATTTGAATACGTAGGCACATATTAATAAATTTTCCTCTCGTTTACTTAACGCTCGCTTAAATCGTTCTCGTTCACATTGTAAAGACTACTTTCAAGTATTATTATCACAATCCTTCCGCAATCGCGACGCGCGCCTATCTCAACCGCACCCAAACTCTTGTCTAGACAAGGATTTACATCCTTTTTGTTTTATTTGCAACTGCGTGTAAAAATATTGAGTTAAATTATTCCAAGATATTCAAACTCGTTTTGAACTTTTAGTGACGTTTTATTGTCGTGTGTCCTGCAGTTTAAGAGGTATATTATACGCTGTGGGTTTTTATTTCAATATTTATAGAACCAAATCTTTGATGGCGCAGCTTCCTTGAATGTTAAAAAGTGTTTTGTAATGTACAATTTGAAAAAAAATTTTGTCTTTGACTTTAGCTCTCACAATAGCATTAGCTTGAAAACTATCCATACGAGACGGGGAGGGCGAGCACAGAGTTAATACTGAGTTAATACTAATTAATGGCACCAATCTGCTTCCTATCACCAGCTTGTGATATTTGAATTCAGCTTTGAATGCATATTCAGGGGTCTATCCAAATTTGTCTGAAATCTAAACTTTTTAAATTAGATAAAATGATGGGAAGTATGTTCTTCCGATATCAGTCCCATTTATTAGCAAAAAACTCAAACAATAACGGAAAGAGATTTTATACATAATTTGTATGCGAGTTTTATTTTTATGGAAACGACTTATATATTTAAAGTTCCATGCCATAAAAATTGTCGTCTTAAGTCCCTATTAATATGCCCAAGGAATAAAAAAGTATTATAAGCTGTTGAAATCCTATAATCCATCTCTAGATATCTTAAAACAAACCACACCAAAATTCAATATAATAAGCTAGATACTCATATATATGTAATACAATGTTGTAATACAAAACCAGTTTTATAATTATTAAGAAGATATGAAATTTAGATGCATAAAAATTAAGCCAATTTTAAAAGTAGTTCTTGATCGAGAAGTGCAATGCGAGAGCGCATGGTATCTACATTATGCGATTTTGTTCCGGCTCCGGAATATTCCGGTTCTCCTTGAGCGACGCTACTGAATACGACGGGCCCGTCCGCAATCTTTTAGATCATCGCTTATATTATACGAATATAGATTGTAACTTGCTTAAGTAAGCGAGCATAATACAGCAGAAAAAGAATTTGACAGTTGATTTTAATAAATATTTATCCCACATTAATGAAAAGTGCGGTTTTCTTAAATTTTATTAATTTTATTTCTTGTGACGCAATAACTCTATTGGGTTACTATATTAAAGTGACAAATAAGTTAGTCACTTGATTACTTTTTTATCCTATTACGAAGGATCCAAAAATCCGCGAAATGGTGGGGAATGTGTGACAATAAAGACACTTGCTCAGATCTGATAATCATGGGAGACATGGGAGACTGACATCATTAATTTCGAGCATAATGATTAATTTATTATGCTCAATAGTAAGCGAGGAAAAGCACATTATTGTATAATGAGTGAAATGATCTGTTTATGGAAATTAGTTCCTTAGTATTCTGGTGGACATGACGGATCATCAATTGGAAACAACTACGACCTGGGCAAGATCCTGAGCCCACTACACCACACGTCATCAGAAAGTAAAAAAAGAAAAGAACACATTGTTCATATAGGTTCCATCTGACTACCCTCCTGCACATTCACTTTTTTACCATAAGCCACAAAGTGGGTTTTACACCACCCTTATTAAAAGTGAAATCAGTAGAAAAGTTGATAGATACCGTTTTTTGGGATTTTATGAATATTATTTAATAAAATGTATATTTATATTTATATACAATTTTTAGCCGCTATTTTATTTATATATATGTAGTAACAGTGATAAAATATCCACTACCACATATCATTATCGTTCCATGGATATCATTAGATATGACAGTAAGAAATAAACAGGAAATAGGCAGCAGCCTCTTCCTAAAACTTCGGTTGCCAACCCGCCCGCTGAGCGTGGCAACTACGACATATATCCACTTATATCCCCCTTTAATTATAAGGGGGTTACACATGGGAAGACCTATACTCAGCGATGGAATTTGATAGGCTGTAGTAACAACAATGTCCTCCAGACCGAAGCTCGGTCACGGCGGCCAGCCTCAATGCGACGGTGTATGCGATGATGCGGCACATCAGCCGCGCAAAATCGGCATAGAGACTAGCCATCGGCGCAAGACATAATTATCATTTCCAAGTGCACTCTCTATTCCCTTACTCTCATAGTCGGATGGGACGGTAAACCGCCACGAACAAAGAGAGATCACGCGTAGAACCAACTGCTTTACGTGCTTTCAGAGGCCCGGGGGTGAGACACCTATCAACTTCCAACTCACGGCATTGAGTTGGAACCATAGAATACCATAGTATACAATAGAATGGCTGTCAACTTTATTTTATACGAGGATGGGTGTCGCTAAACCCGATTCGCTGTATTGACAGACTGAGTAGATTTACACATTTTAAACTTTTGATTAATGTTCAAGGTCGTCATTAAAATTTAATACATAGTTATTTGTAAATAAATTGCAATTTCGCAATTTTTAAACAATTTACATGCGAAATTTGGAAACGATTGTAACGTCAAAACACATCTCGTGTTGACATTTATACGTGTGAATTGACGTATGAGTGACATTTTAGTGGTTACGCGGGCTCCGCCCACTCCTCTGTTCTATTATGTATGGATTATAGTATTCTATGGTCGGAAATATAAACAATGACACGACCCATGTTAGAAAAAAAAGTTTTCGACTTCTTTTTCTTATATTATTGACCCTGACAATAATTTAATAAAATTTCTATTTCAATATTCGGTTTTCAGTAAACAACTTATACCAAATATCCAAATTCTAGGTCTGTGACTTATTTCGTCTAAGAGAATATCCGTGACATACGGATAAACAGAAAGGAGGGCCTAAATTTTTCACAAAAGTAGTAAGCAACCTGAGATCTCACCAACCATACCATGTAATTCAATAGTTATTTTAAATGCTGATATAACATATGCTTAACGGTGAAAGGGAACATCATGAGGAGATTCATGTCTTATTCATTTCGCATCAGCCTGTAAAATTTACACTGCTAAACATCGGCCTACCCTATTTTAGGGAGATTTGCCGGTATCGTCACTCTAGCTTGACGTATTCCATAATTACCTTCGACGATAACCCATTCCAATTAATTATTTCTTTATTAATTTTTTACGTATATAATCAATATATTCATCTATTGAAATCGATCGCATCCATTTAAATAGACATTTAAGATTATATAAAATAACGTCGATATGAATAAATGTGATGCAATTTTTTATTAAATCTTAATAGATTGCATCACATTTAACATCACATCAAACAAATTAACCCAAAAATTGTCACCATAAACATTATCCTGACTATATTATGTGAAAAATATCAAAGCAGGTAAATCCGTTGTTCCTGCGCCTGATCTTTCTCCGGTCGTGTCGGATTGCCGTCCCATCGGACTATGAGAGTGAGGGAATAGAGAGTGCACCTGCACTTGTGTACTTGAGCACTATAATCCCGTCCTGTAATGCTGCCCTACTTTTTTACTATTTTTTTACTATTACTACAATCCCACCTGATGGTAAGTGGTGATGTAGCCCAAGATGATGAAGCGCACTGATTTAACAGAAGCCAATTCACTCTAGCCTTAAAGACACTCACATTGTAATCGGATGGAAAAACAGACCTAGCTGTACGCATGACGAACGATGTAGCAAAGCGTTTGGTGCAAATGTGTGGTAAGTGAACAACAAAAGGGTGGAGACTAGCCAAACGTCTCTTCTCTTCCATCTCTGCACAGGGAGGACGACTCACTGGCCCATACTGCAAAGGAGAAAGCCGATCTTCTAGGCTCTTTCTTTGCGTCTAACTCGACTCTCGATGACGGGGGGAGTACGCCGCCGACCATCCCGCGGTGTGAGTGCTCCATGCCGGAAGTGCAGTTCACACAGCGCTCGGTTCGCAAAGCACTCCTCTCCCTGGACATCCACAAGTCGAGTGGGCATGACGGAATCCCCCCAATTGTGCTGAGGATGTGTGCTCCAGAGTTGGCACCGGTTTTAACGCGTCTTTTCCGGTACTCCTACTCCCTAGGCGTAGTCCCAAAATCATGGAAGACGGCTTTCGTCCACCCGATCCCTAAAAAAGGCGACCGCTCAGACCCGTCCAACTACCGGCCAATCGCCATCACCTCCTTGTTCTCCAAAACAATGGAGTCCATTGTAAACTGCCAGCTCATGAGGTACCTTGAGGATCACCAGCTGATTAGTGACCGCCAATACGGTTTTCGCCGTGGTCGGTCAGCTGGTGATCTTCTGGTCTACCTCACTCACAGATGGGCGGAGGCAGTAGAGTTCAAGTGGGAAGCATTGGCCGTTAGTTTGGACATTACGAAGGCCTTCGATCGGGTTTGGCACAAAGCGCTTCTTTCGAAGCTCCCTTCCTATGGGCTTCCCGAGAAATTGTGCGATTGGATCACCAGTTTTCTTGCAGATCGGAGCATCAAGGTCGTTGTAGACGGTGCAAGCTCCGATTGCAAGCCTATTAATGCTGGTGTTCCACAGGGCTGCGTGCTATCGCCAACGCTGTTTCTTCTGCATATCAATGATATGTAGCATACCCGTAACATTCATTGCTATGCGGATGACAGCACTGGTGATGCTCTTTACACCGGCCGAGCCAATATTTCTCGAGAAAACGTCTCCGAGTGCCGGGACAAACTTGTGTCTGAAGTCGAGTCTTTGCTGAACAGAGTCTCGGATTGGGGACGACTAAATCTAGTCCAGTTTAACCCCCAGAAGACACAAGTTTGCGCGTTAACCGCTAAAAAGAACCCCTTTGTCGTATCCCCTCAGTTTCAAGGCACTCCCCTTGTTGCCTCAGCCAGTATCGGAATCCTCGGCGTCGACATATCGAGTGACGTGCAGTTTCGTGGTCACTTGGAAGGGAAGGCCAAATTGGCCTCTAAAAAGCTTGGCGTGCTCAGCAGAGCGGGACAGTATTTCATGCCGGCACACCGCCTGCAACTTTACAAGGCGCAGGTTCGGCCGCACATGGAATACTGTTCCCATCTCTGGGCTGGGGCTCCCCAGTACCAGCTCCTTCCACTTGACCGCATCCAGACGAGCGGCTCGAATCGTCGACGACCGAGTGCTTTCCGATCGGCTCGATTCACTGGCGCTGCGAAGAGATGTTGCATCTCTTTGCGTATTTTATCGCATCTATCACGGGGAGTGCTCTGAGGAATTGTTCGGATTAATCCCAGCCGCCAAATTTCGTGAACGCACTACACGGCAAACGTCCCGATACCATCCACACCATCTGGATGCTTGGCGGTCCACCACTGTACGTTTCACAAGGAGTTTTCTTCCACGTACAACCTCTCTGTGGAATAGTTTACCACCGGCGATTTTTCCGGACCGATACGACCTAGGGACCTTCAAGAAAAGAGCGTACTCCTTTCTAAAGGGCCGGCAACGCACCCGCAATTCTCCTGGTGTTGCGGTTGATCGTGGGCGGCGGTAGTCACTTAACATTAGGTGAGCTGCATGCTCGTTTGCCCCCTCTTCTATAAAAAAATAAATAAAAAAAAACGTCTGGTTGTCCGATGGTGGAAGGGAGAGGGAGAAATTAAATGATGTTATTCCTGCGCACACTCTCCGAAATCCATCCTGTAGAAAACCGAAAGGCTGGCTACTTTACGCCTGTGTTTAAGACTGATTTTTACCATATTCGTGTCACTAAAACGCCTCATAGCAAGCCTTTCATATACTGCTAAGTAACTTTGAGTCTTGTACCTTTGATTCTAAAGATACTAGGTAACATTTAGCAGCACCAGTCCATATATGGCAGCAGTACGCCATACACGTCCGGACTTGCACCTTATATAAAGTAAGCAGCTGTCCCAGCATGAAGTACTGCCGCCACTTTGCAAGGACTCCTAGCTTTCTTGCAGCTGCTTTGGACTTGGACTCAATGAACCGCCCGAAGTTCGGGTTTGAGAATATCTCAACCCCCAACAACTGGAGGTGGTCGGTGTATTCCAGTGATACGTCTCGGAACGTAACGTCCTTTTTGCAGTGAAGAGACACGCTTGTTTTTGAAGGCGTTTAATTTCACAAGATTGGCAACGCCCCATGCAGACATTGCCTGTAGAGTGAGATTTACACGATTCACCATAACTTCTCTTTTGGACTGGATTTGATCCCGACTGGCTCGAGGACTTGATCGGTATCTCTTCACAACTGTGCTGTCATCTGTAGATACCGGGCATTAGCAGATCATTAATATGCAACAGGAAAATAGTTGCAGAGAGTTGCTAAGAAAACACCAGCGTTAGTCGCCACAGCTTCGGATGAGTAGCTATCGACGACGACCCGGGGACTGTTCACTCACAGAGTCCTTTACCCCGTCAATTAGACCAGGGGATAAACCGTGCGCTGGAAACTTACTCAAAAGACTAGCATACCAAACTCCGTCAAAGGCCTTCTAGACATCAAAGGCAACAGCTAGTGTTTCCCCACTGTTTTTGAGTGCCTCGCCCTATACGTATGTAGCATGCACTAAAAGGTCCCCAGCTGATCGACTTCAGCGAAACCTGTACTGGTGGTCATTCTATTCTAGGTATCCCATTAAACAGGCGTTCAATATACGCTCTATAATCTTGCAGAATATGGAGGTAATTGAGATTGACCGATAATTGACAGACTGCCTCAACGGAGGCTAGCTATCGGCGCAAGACAGGATTATAATCCTGTCTTGCGTCGATTTGGGCACTATAGTGCCCAATTGTATGCGCAAGCACAGGTGCACTCTCTATTCCCTCACTCTCGTAATCTGATGGGACAGTAAACCGACACGACCGGGAGAGAGATCAGGCGCATGACCAACGGCTTAAGTGCTTTCCGATGCACGACGGTGAGACACCGTCAACTTCCTGACTCCGGGCCGCTACTGAGAATTTCTGGATAGAAAAACTCAACAATTGATTCAGCAGTCACACTACTACAACCACTAGACCGACGAGGCAGTCAGAGGAGGGTCAGATTTTATCTATACCGGTGGTATAAGTGACGAAGATGCTGGAAGCAGATGTCATTTCGTACGTACCCACTGACTCCAGCTTGTGCTCCAGGAAGAATCCAGGATTGTCGAGGTACGCCTCATTCAATGGACATCCAAATTTGGGTCTCTGTCAAGAAAAGTAGGTGCGACTTCTCAGTCTGGATATAGTGATTTTTTTCATAGTGGTAGAGCCACGCGGTGACGTTGCTGTTGCACATATGGGCCGGCTCAAACCGGGGTAGTAACACGACCTCACGGAATACCGACGTGAAGCGGTAGGAGGGTACCAGCACCCCTGAAGAATCCCTCGCTGAGCATCCACGACCAAGTTACTCAACTCCTGAGCGTGGGTGCTCAGGCTGCCCCACGTATTCGGGGGGGGGGTTAATTCCGCTCAAAACAACAACTGGTCGGGGCAAGCTGAGTAACAAGACCAAGGCAACTCCTGCCACGATATCCGTGAATTTCCTGACCGAGACGCAGGTGTCCTCTCCGGCTGATGCTTCGTATCTCCCCTACCCGGGGTAATTTAATTTAATTTTGCCTTGGCATATGGTCTGACACAACTGGTTACTTCGCTTACGCGGATTACAGATGTGGAGGACCATACACCTTCCCTGTTGGACTTTCTGCTGACCTCTCATTCGGACGGATATCAGATTTCCTTCGACGCCCCTTTAGGCTCCTCGGACCATTGTCTTGTCTAGAGAGTGGTGCCACTAATGCTAAAATCTCTAGGCTGCCTCCGTGTTTGGCACTATAGGTCAGCCGAATGAGATAGGATGCGGTCTTTCTTTGCATCCTACCCCTTGGGGCTGGTTTGCTTCTCGCCGGACGATTCCAAGGTTGTTGCTGATTCTGTCGCTGATTCAGGGTATGGAACTTTTTATTCCTTCCTCTGTGGTGCCCATCGGAGGCAAGTCTCAACCATGATTTGGTCGTTCCTGTAAAATAGCATCATGCTATAAGCAAGAGTGCTACCAATCCTGGGCTGACGCATCAACGTCCCGGGATGTAAACACCAGCGCTCTAAAAAAGAAGTATAATTCCGCTTCCAGATCCTTCAAAAGAGTCATTGTCAAGGCAAAGTCAGAGCACATGGGCAGAATTAGCGAGAAACTAGTTTGCCTTCCTTCTGGAACCCGTGCATTCTAATCTCTCGTCAAGGCTGTCCAAGAGATTTCTTTCAGCCATCTCTTCCATGTTTACTCAGGCAAGACGACTCACTCGCTCATGCCGCAAAGGAGAAATCCGATCTGCTAGGCTCTTTCTTTGCGTCCAATTCGACTCGATGACGGAGGGAGTATGCCGCCAACCATCCCGCTGTGTTAATGCTCCATGCCGGATACGGTTTACACAGCGCTCGGTTCGGAAAGCACTCCTCTCTCTGGACATCCACAAGGGCGGGCCTGAAGGTATCCCACAAATGTGCTGAGGACGTGTGCTACAGAATTGGCGCCGGTCTTAACGCGTCTTTTCGCGTCACGTCTGTTCTCCCTAGCCGTAGTCCCAAAATCGTGGAAGATGGCTTTCGTCCACCCAATCCCTAAAAAAGGCGACCACTCAGACCCAAGCCACTACAGGCCCATCTCCATCACCTCCTTGTTCTCCAAAACAATGGAGTCCATTGTAAACTGCCAGCTCATGAGGTACCTTGAGGATCACCAGCTAATTAGTGATCGCCAATACGGTTTTCGTCATGGTCGATCAGCTGGTGATCTTCTGGTCTACCTGACTTATAGATGGGTGACGGCAGTAGAGTTCAAGGGCCTCCCCCTTGGACTCTACTACCGCCGCATTGGCCGTTAGTTTGGACATTGTGAAGGCCTTTGATCGGGTGTGGCACAAAGCGCTTCTTTCGAAGATCCCTTCCTATGGGCTTCCCGAGAATTTGTACAATTGGATCACCAGATTTCTTGCAGATCGGAGCATCAAGGTCATTTTAGACGGTGCTAGCTCCTATTACACGTCTATTGATGCTGCTGTTCCACAAGGCTGCGTGCTATCACCAACGCTGTTTCTTCTGCACATCAATTATATGTTTACAAACCAGCAACATTCATTGCTATGCAGATGACAGCATTGATGACACTCTGTACACCGGCCTTGCCAATATTTCTCGGGTAAAGGTCTCCGAGTACCGGGACAAACATGTGTCTGAAGTCGAGTCTTTCCTGAACAAAGTCTCGGATTGGGGGTGACTAAATCTAGTCCAAATTAACCCTCAGAAGACGCAAGTTTGCGCGTTAACCGCTAAAAAGAACCCCTTTGTCGTATCTCCTCGCCGCCGGATATTCTGTCGAACATTGGTATTTGGTGCATCGTAAGAAGCGAAAAGTAAACTCGGTGCAAACTGTTCGCGACCGTGACCCTTATATTTGGTGGGCAGGTATTGCTACATAATACCCAAATTTATCAAAGTTTGCCAAAATCTATCTTTCAGTACCCTGCAGTAGTGTGTACAGCGAAATACTTTTTTCTGAAGCCGGCCTTGTTTATGAAGACAGACAAAACCGCTTATTACCTTGCAATGCAGATAAATTAGTAATTAATCACCATAATTTGCCCTTAGCTACGAAGTACTATTATTTATTCTGTGCCTTAGCGCAGGAAGAGTACTAACTTTGGAAGTTTTAAACTCAGATGAAGTAAAAGAATTTTTTTACTTCATTACGACTTTGCTTACTTACTTACTTATCGTCACGCACAATCCCTAACGGGGTAGCCAGAGAGAACAGATCGCCAAGTGTCACGATCCTTACATACCTCTTTCGCTTCTTTCAGGTTCATTAACTTCTTCATACATGCACGTCTAGGTATCCGAGTACTCTTGACCCTCCCCTCTTCGAGCAATTTGCTCACATGGTCTTCGAAAGTTAGTCTCGGTCTACCTCGACACCTTTTAATATTTACTTTCGCTCTATATATTTTCTTCACCATTCGGTCTTCACTCATTCGTTCAACGTGCCCGAACCATTGGAGTACGCCCCTATCAATTTTTGTGATAAGGTCATCTTTCAATACTGGCTATGGCAACAAGAGGAGTGCCATGAAACTGAGATACGACGAAGGGGTTCTTAGCGACAAGCGCAAACTTGTGGCTTTTGATGATTGAACTGGACTAGATTTAGTCGCCCCCATTCCGAGATTTTATTCAATAAAGTCTCGCCTTTAGACACAAGTTTGTCCCGGTACTCGGCGACGTTTCCCCGTGAAATATTGGCACGGCCAGTGTATAAAGCATTACCAGTGCTGTCATCCGCATAGCAACTAATGTTACCGGTTTGCAATATATCATTGATATGCAGAATAAACAGTGTTGGTGATAGCACGAAGCCTTGTGGAATACCAGCGTTAATGGGCTTGTAATCGGAGCGTGCACTGTCTACTACGACCTTGATGCTCCGATCTGCAGGAAAACTGGTGATCCAATCGCACAATTTCTCAGGAAGCCCATAGGAAGGAAGCTTCGTATTTTTTATAAATCAACCAAAAACTTACCTAAAAATATAAGTAGCCGTTCAATTGACAACATATCTCAAAATAAAGGTTATGCACCATTTGTGCTGTCCATCCTAGGGATATGCAGCTACCCCAGGGTGAACAGCACAACAGGGGCTCCCACTACGCAAGTATGTAAGGGTTTAGTATCTTCTATCTTCCAAACAAATATTGAAATATTTGTTTGGAAGGTAGAAGACTACTAAAAAGTGTTCCTAATTAGATATATAAACAAGCGGATGTTTTAAATTGCTTTTACTATTAAAAATCGCCGGATGTGTTGACAAATCATTACATGTGTCCCCATTAATATTACGTAAAACTGTCCTGATTCTATTTTGAATTTACAAAGATAAGACATAAACTGTTGCTTACATAACTCGATAGTACCTGGTTGACCGAGCTTTGCTCGGTATTTTTCGCTCGATTTTTTTTAATTCGTGTGTTTTGGAAACTATATTTAGATACAAATTACATACTGATGAAATATAAATAATATTTTTTGATCTTAGTGACATAACAGAAAAAACGGAACTGGTTATTTGAATAAAAAATCATGAGTGCAATTATTTTAATTAAAATTTTCGTGTTTTTAAAAAATACTAAAAAAAAGGGCTCGAAAAAAGTAGATTTTCTCAAAAAAGAAAGGAACATGAAAAAAAAAATTAAAAAAAGTCGGTCGGTCGGTCTGGGCTCGAACCGGGGTTTTAAGATTCCCTGACCGACCATTATACCAATTAAGCTATTTATAATCACTAACAATTCGTCAAAATTTACCTTCTTATCCTAACGATAGGCTGACAAACGAGCACACAGTCCACCTGATGGTAAATGGTTGCTGCGGCCCATAGACATCTACATCTATCTTCCATTACAAATCAAAATGCAGATGCGTTGTCACCCCTGAGGACTGAGATGGAATGCCTCATTTCCAGTAAAAAGGGTCTCCGGTTCTCTACACTCACCATACGAAATACAGCAGCATTAAGCTATTATTTCACGCTGGTATTCTGTGAGAGCGTGGTCCTTCCCCGGTCGAGCCGACCCATTCGTGCTACAACTATAGTACTAATATAACTGCAGCATGGCTCTACCACGTAAATACCATCGAATTGAATGATGATTTTAATCGAATTGAATGATGATTTTAAAATAATATATAATAATATTATCTCAAATCGTGACGGTAAATTTTATATTTTTCTACGCGATCTTCTCGTAATTAGCAATTATGTGATTTGGCGCGTGCGGTATTTTTCTTATAGGATAGGGTGACAAACTAGTATACAGTCCACCTGATGGTAAGTGGTTACTGCGGCCCATAGACATCAACATCTATCCTCGATTACAAATCAAAATGCAGTTGCGTTGTCACCCGTGAGGACTAAGATGGAATACCTCGTTTCCATTAAAAAGGGTCTCCGGTTCTCTACCCTCACCATACGAAACACAGAAGCATTAAGCTACTATTTCACGCTGGTATTCTGTGAGAGCGTGGTCCCTCCCCGGTAGAGCCGATCCATTCGTGCTGCAACTATACTACTAATATAACTGCAGCAGGGCTTCTACCGCGTATTTTATTCTAATCGGGTACACTTTCTTTCGGTCTCTTGTTTTTTACGCGGTAGCAACCTATGATTGGCGACATTACAGAGAGACGACTATTTATTTCCGACATTTTTATTTAGATGAATTTCACTATAAGCTGATCTCGCATTGTATAGGCTTTCCGTAAAATGAGGGGTCAAATTATACTAGAAGATGCTTTATCCTCGTGTTCCCGCGTGACTGCGAGCAGTAGTGTGCAAACGAGTGGCGCGGGGAAGTGGGGGCGAAATTAGAATTTGAGCTGAGGTAGTAAAGGCTCTTTATTTTATATGTATAATTGAATATGACTTCAATAAAAAATACCACCTAAAAGCTATATAGTTTGCAAATGGACCCCTGAATTGAAAAAAATTGTTTTATATCCAAAATATTTTTGAATGACCTATCCAACTACTAACAACCTAACCCCACACGATGGAATAGACGGGTAACAGAATCACCTGAATGGAAGGTACCCGAAATAAAATTCTTATTCTTATTATTTTATTTTACGATAATGTAGGGGTAATCAATATCTATAACTAAGCAAAATTACAGCTTTGTAGCATCTAGGGTCTTTAAGAATAACCGCGGACGGATGGACATGGCGAAATTATAAGAGTTCTTTGTTGATTAACTACGGAACCCTAAAAATTATTTAGTATATGTGTATAACTATTCTTTTTAAGTTTACAGTATTAGGTCGTAATCAAAAAGCTAAATTGGCTTTTAAAATGTATATCTATTGCGTATAGGATTAAGTTCAAGATTGAGTTATAAATAATATAGCATTATTTATTTTGTATACATATGCATATCTAAAATTGCTACCCATTTGTCTTATGAATCTTTATCTAAACCAGACACGTTCTTGTTACGCCTCTTACCCATTACCTGATTAGATTATATAGCTCTTTGTCTCTTCAAAAGCCGCTCAGAATTCTTAATAAAGCTGATTCACAAACACCAAGTTTTTTTAAAGTAAATAGCCTTCAACAAACAGGCGTCTAGACACTTTACGCAGTTAAGAATGATTACTACAGTATGTTATACACACAGGATATCACCATTTAAGTGATATATTTTTTTACTATTTTAACCGATTACCGACCAACGCGTGTTACAAATGGAAATGTTTATGTGCTATGATTTACACTCAGGTAATAAATAAAGGTATTATCTGTGCTTACGTACTTGATGACATAAAAGAAATATGTTAAACTAGTGGTCTGCTTTTGTTTTGCTTGAATAGGATTTATTAATATAGAGTTATTTAGATTTAAAATAATCATTAGTTTATTTTATCGATTTTAAGTTTTTTTTTATATAAATATATATTTTTTTCGGACAAAATATAGCCCAGATTCGTTCTGACATTGCTCTCGATCTAAAGTTTCATCACAATAATGATCTCAATATCCATCAACGGGCCCATCTGCAGCATAAATTTGCATTGTCACTCTTTCCTCATTCTTTCTTTCTACGTGTACAATCCGCATTCCTTTCCTAATCCTGGTCACACCATCGTCTTGCAACTAAAATTTTCTCATACTACACAACTTTTCACCCTAATATTAAAAGTTACACCATACTGGTTACCTATCGCATCCCTAAGTATTAATTTTACTCTCAAATGCTTCTTCTGCCCCATTCTGTAGTGAAAGTTCACTACGATGAATTAACGTAGGCGCTAACATAAACACTAAATACATACATAACCTCCACTCTCTCAACCAACTCCCATTCTATTCTTATTTCACAAATATGATTTTACTTTCTTCTCTTTCAAAAAGCATCGGTTTTGTTTTACGTACGTTCACTTTCATACTCCTTTTTTATAAGAATATATCAATTAACGTAACAATTATTTGCACTTCGATTCTTTGAGTGCCTTTTCGGTCACGGGTTCGAATCCCGATTTTTTTATATAAGACAGGGTGATAAACGAGCACAGTCCACCTGATGGTAAGTGGTTGCTGTGGCCCATAGACATCTACATCTATCCTCGATTACGAAATGCAGATGCATTGTCACCCGTGAGGACTAAGATGGAATGCCTCTTTTCCAGTAAAAAGGGTATCCGGTTCTCTACACACACCATATGAAACACAGCAGCATTACGCTACTATTTAACGCTGGTACTCTGTGAGAGCGTGATCCTTCCCCGGACAAGCCGACCCAATCGTACTACAACTATACTACTACTACAACTGCAGCATGGCTCTACCACGTATAAAACGGGTAAGGTCAATATTGGGGTTTTGCCGGTAGGCAGGATTTTAGCGATGCCCCCCCCCCATCCGTAAAGCACGTAAAGCCGTTGGTACGTAATCTCTCACCGGTCGTGTCGGATTACCGTTCCATCGACAACACTTGGCACTATAATGCTGTCCTGCGCAATGGCTAGTCTCTGCCGAGACGGTTTTGTCCCGTGGGTATTATTATTAGGTATTTGCGATTTGCCCGTCGACGACTAAAAAGGACTTTATCGTCGGCGTAAAAGACCATTTGACGACTAACTCATCTATTCTTAATCAACATTCCTTCGACTTTCAAATTTACTCTAATCATCATAACATTGAAACTATCTTTATTTTACAAAAGAGAGTGACAAGAGCAATTTATAACCTAGGTCCGAAGGAATCATTTATAGAATAATTTAAAGAAAAAACATTACTTTGGCTCCTCAATATATTTATGAAAATATAATGTATGTACCTACACAAAAACAAAAACAGTTTTATCAAAAATAGTGATATATATTCTGTATATACTAGGAACAAGCACAAGTTAGTTATACCAGTTACTCGACTCATAAAAGCCAGTAATTCCTTCATGGGCAATGTAAACGCTCTTACAACAAAGTTCCAGAAAATATGCACCTTATCTATCAAAAGGCTTAAAATATTTATCAAGCAAAAATTGTTTAGTAAGTATTATTATACTACTAAATAGTACATGATTGATAATAACACCTGGGAATGAGGTGATCGCTGCCATGCTGCTTCTAAATGTATCATAACAATTGTGTAAATGTTATATTGTAAATTATGCTTTTTGGAAAAGCCGATTTGGTGGAGGAGCCGTGGTAGCTTAGGTGCTTGTTAATTGCAATTTTAAGTACCGATTTACCACGTTCTCGACGGAAACCTGCATGTCTAAAAAATAGAAATAAAAAGAAAATATTTCAAAGACATGTGAAATCCGCCAACACGCTTTGGGGCAGCGCGGCGGAACACTTAGTTGCCCTAAAACCCTCTCAGAAATGAGGGGAGTCTTGTGCTCAGCAGTGGAACGTATATAGACTGTAATATAATTTTCACTACACATAAAATATACCTTAATATAGTATTAACGAATAAATAATATATTAATCGTTCATTTTACAGTAAATGGCTACTACAGCCCGTGGACATCTGCATCTCAAATATTATACTAACTTATTCTCACAACGGAAAACCAAATACATAGTAGTTTTTATTTTTCAATTCTTTAGGACCGTAGCTCAGAGACCGGAAGCAATAAAATTGTTAGTTGTAATTTGAACGCCCGGCAATGCAGGAAAACATCTTGAGGAAACCTGCATGTCTGAGAAATTTTAAAAAGCTCAAAGACACATGTAGTCTGCCAACACGTATTGAGGCAGCGCTGTAAACACTTTATTAAGAGATTTGTACATATTGAGATCACAACCAGAAAAGTGTTTAGTGTTGAAACATATAAAGAAGAAATGTGTGAAATAATAAGCAATCAAAATAAAACCTATCCATAAAAATGACTTAAACAAAGACAACATTATTCTTCTTTCTCAGCCTGTAAACGATCTACTGCATGGCAAGAGCTTTTCTTATACATTTAGAGGCTGATTAGCGATCGCAATACCAGACGTCATGTATTTGACGCTGTTTACCGTCTTTAATGTGATGTGTGATGTGATTTTTTTATATCTGCTATTATGGGTATATATAGGTAAGATGTTCAGCCCAGGGAGCAGCCAACGCTCCGTGTTGCTTGATTTAATCTTTGGTCCATTTTGTTGGTGATGCGACGACAGCGCTGTCTCATAACCTAACTACTGCAATTCTAGTGTCGAAAGAAACGATTTCGAGAAGGCGACATTGTACGGAGATGGTCTCTTTCTAATAGCAAGAATTTACCTCATTTATTACGTTTTGCAACCCATTGGCGACTATAATATCAGAAACAGTACTCTATTAACTCCCTCACCGGGTTGTTTTCTCTGCGTATATTAAAGTTATAGGGAGTCATATTTTCGCCATGTCCTTCCGTTCGTCCGCGGTTTTACTCAGAGACCCTAGATGCTAGAAAGCTGTCATTTACCATAGATATCAATCACGAATACAAAATCGTGATATAAAATCATGAAAAACATAAGGATTTCTTATATTTAGACGAACACTACACATTAAATAAAACTACTTTTACAGAGGCAGTCTAAGAAATTATTCGCGTCTCACTCCATAGTAAATTGAATTTTAGAGTTTATAGAATTAAGATGTTCTAAAAATGCAGTTAGTTTTCCTAATAGTAAAATTGTGATACTATCGTCTACGTACCGCTTGTAGAACCTTACAGATACAGTAAGGAGGGCTTTCTCCTTAAATTCCTCCATGAATATATCGGCGACAATTGTAGATACAGGTCAGCCCATCGCATCACCATCTACTTGCTTGTAAAACACTTCTTCCACAATAGATCGCTAGATATAAGGTAATGTCAGAGTAATACTGCATATTCTGCTGGCATGTTGTTTTCCTCTAGTATCCTAGTTACAATTGAGATGCAGTCTTCAACAGGTAGGCATGTAAATAGACACTCAACATCAAAACTGACCGTGGTTTCATTGTCAGTAAGACGTAGGTCTTTTATCTCACTGACAAAATGGTATAAATCCTTTGTATATGCTCTTGTGTATCCTCTGAGTGGTAATAGTATTTTTGATAAGTGTTAAGCCAATCTGTAAGTTGGCGAATCGATCTGACTCACTATTGGACGTAATGGCGCGTTCGGTTTATGTATTTTGGTAGCCCATACAACTTCGGTGGTTTGGCACTATAATTAATAAAATTAAAACTGAGCGCAAGCCTAACACAAAATTCAAAATTCTGTGCAGATCGGATCAAAAGTAATATTTAAAAAGCTGAAGGTTTTATTTATAGATATTTTTAGAGGAAACAACTTACGCACAGCTACTATAGATTTACGTTTTCCTTTGCGGAGTAGGCATAGAGGAGCGATCGTCAAGAAACCGATCCTGACATACCACTTTCGCTTATTTTATAGTTAGTAGTTGTTGTAGGCCTAAATTTTCATTCACTGTAGATTCGCGTAGTGTATATATTCTTTGCTGTAGGCAACCCTCGGGATAATTTAGGGCAGTGCTGGTTTACGGGAAGGTTCTTTACAGTCATCTGTATCTTGTAGTTGCTCTGCCGGAAACTCCCTTAATATTCTCGTAGTATCAAGAAAGCCCCTTCTAAGTTCACGTATTGTGACTGTGCTACTACGGAACTACGGAACCCTACCTTGTGCGTGGCCCGACACGCACTTGGCCGGTTTTTTTAATTGTATGCAGTCTTGCTTATACGTCTACTTCTATTTTAATGTGCATTTCGCCCTGACCTTTAATTTATTTAGCACTATGATGTAATGATATATTTTATTGGTTGGTGTTAATAAAATAAAAATAATTAATTATCTTTAAAACGAAACACGTTCCAAAATTTATATAAATTTATAAAGCCATGCAATTATTGACTCTCTAAAACAGCCCGAACTATATGATTTAAATTTCAAAGGCTTGTGTTAGATAATTGTGTACAGCATAATAGTAATTTATGTAAATGTTTACTTAAGATTAATGATACGCAATGCTTGTTGGATGGCTTTGCCTTCCGTATTTAAAATAGCGCAATAAAGCGTCATACCTTCACTAAGTCAGAGGTTATGTGTGGTGATAATGAATAGTTAGTCAAAGTTCAATTTGCAAATAAACTCGATGTAGTCTGGTCATAAATTAAACGTTGCAATAACATAATAGAGTTTGGCTCGGCGTCATAAAGTCTTATAATTGATGGTTTATTGCCAAATCACTGAAGACGGTCCGGTAGGTACACACCCGGCAAAGAGAAGGAAGGTAAAAGTAGGAAAAATCCCTGACAATAGTCAGAATAACGCTTAGAAGAACAGAAAGAAATAACATAATATAATGTATCATGCTATTTAATACTATTTTTAAACCTCACCAATAACTAATCACCTGTTTTTGAAATGAAATGAATAAATTGAAAACATTGAAATCGAATGAAAATATTATTATTTACAAGCAAGATATAAGATATAGCTACTTTACGTAAATTTTTAACAAAACAAGAAACTATTGGGCGTTGCCTTAAGATTATAATATTTATGTTAATAATATACTAGTGGTCGCCCAGTGGTCGAAATTCATAACATTTTTAAGCTTGAGTATTAATCAAGTTGTATTTCACTTTCATCTCTTAGTATTATATGTAAATGATCATTGTATGTATTCATTTAACTGCATATTAATATATTTTATCACAATCACTACTCCGTTCAACTTTTTGCCCACAGACTAGGTATTATGTGTTTGACATTGGCAGTATGATGATTATTCTATAATTATCAAACGGTAATTACTCTATAATCTACTCCACTCATAATCACACACTACCAAACACGGATTAAAAATTACTAAGAATCTGATTTGCCGCCCTATAAAACCAAAACTAGAAGAAGGACAGCCAAACACAAAGCCGTATTCTATAACTAATATATTAAGAAAAATAGCAAACAAGCTTTGGCAATATAAGGAACACTTCGAGAAATCAACTAAAAAAATACTATACTACACCGTACTAAAATCGACTTAAATATTTACTTTAACGTCAACTGTCAAAATGGTGTCGATAAAGCAGCGCCCTTTTGACCATTATTATTTGATTGATGAAGAGCTGTCGTATCACAGCGCCATCTATGCAAGCAAGTTTGTAGTTTTTTGAGTTATTAGAAAGCGACCATATTACCCTCGCGTGCTACAGTTTGTCTTCTCGGTTGCTGGAATTGAATTTAAATAAGTAACGTAATAAATAGTAAACACACGAAACACATTTAGCGTAGAAAATATAATCACTGCGGAAAAATATTTGACCTTCACTTCTTTGCGAAATATAACAGAAATGATGTTAAGACATAAGATCTGATAAACCAGAAATACTCGCAAAAGAACGCCGTTTCATTCAAATGATGATTCCTAATGCTCAATAGAGAAAATGGTTATTACATAACCTCGTGATTTCGGATCATCTTGATTCAATATAAGTCAATCCAAATCCGCCCTGTGAACAAGGATTCTACAAAGTACTCGCAACATGGGAAATCAAAAAAAAGTCAAAAGTCGTAGGTGAGAATCCGACATTCCATTACAGCCGTGAGTGACTTTTACTACAGTTACCAGTTGGTTAAACGGATGTAACTAAGTATTATTTATTCCGTGATATTAGTCATGTTAACAGTTAGTATTATATTTAAAACAATCTTTAACCATAAATATATATCTAGGGTCATTTTTTAAAGAGTAGCCAAATTTTAAACTTCAGTATATATATATATATATATATATATATATATATATATATAGTATATAAATAATGATATACCGTCATTGCAGGTTTTGAAAATACGAGTAAATAATGCTTCTGCTCTTACTTGAAATTATCCCAAATTGAATGTGATTTTTGGGCCTACCAATCAATCCTCACGAATGTGTGCGTGCGCAGTAAAATTGGTTAAAAGAATTTATTGCCACGCATTTTTAATTTAAAAGGTAAAAAGGACAAATGGTTTGTTTTTTTTTAAATTAATTTTTCTTCTTTATTTGCTATATTACTTATTCTGAACCTGTACATGTAAGGGATAACAATTTTATCAGCAGAAAAGTTGAAAATGTACCTCTAAACGATATTTACTTTAAAATACTACAATCAATGGTGTCAATTCTACAAATATCATAAGAATTTTTCACTTTAATGAGTTAATAATAATTGCCTATAATGATCTCACGATAACAAATATGTATAGAACAAATACCGCGGCAGGCTTAATCATATGAGAAATATGTTTGTAACAAAAACAGTATTTACATTGAACTATATTGTTACGTATTACTATAGAGTAATCTAAAGCACTCTGTTGTATGTAACATTACAAATACGCATAGGCGTATCTCAATAATATTAATCATATTTATTGAATTACAAAGTTAATCTGTTGTACTACTGTAAAACTGTTGTATTATTTTTTTTTGTTGTAATACTTTTAGTGCATGTTCAGTGTTCACCTATTTTTCGATAATGACTGAACCGATTTCAATTATTCTTCTTGTATTATATAGTTGATACTATTGGGGTGTTCTTAAAAAAAATTCATCTCTAAGAGTGGTCAAAAATAGGAAACGAAATTTAAATGTAACTATTTAACAGTTTAACTTGAGTTAGTCGTTAATCCATTCATAAATCTAAAAAATAAATAAATAAAAAATTTGGCTTCCGTCAAAAGATAAATCAAAAAACCTACAAAATCAGTAAAAAATAAAATAAATTCCACATAATAGTTTCTTAAGTCGGCGATCGATACATTGATACTTTCTTGCTCCATTTTGATTTTGATATCATATAAATTTGCCAATATTATTCCAAATTCTCGAAGTTTAATGGCGGCATAAGAGAGTCCACTACTTCGCCATATCATCCCGTGGGTGTTGAAAGAGGCGACTAAGATAATAAAACAGGCAATGAGCAGAAGCATCCTTGCAGATGCCAACCAGCACGCCGAGCGTATCACAAAAATATCCTCTATGCGGCAATTGCGAATCTGTATTTATATTATTCTTGCAGATCGGAGCATTAAGGTCGTTGAAGACGGTGCAATCCAATCACAAGCCTATTAATTTTGGCTGCGTGCTATCACCAACGCTTTCTTCTGCATATCAATTATATTTTGCAAACCGGTAACCCGGACAGTAAACCGGGCAGCACTGGCGATGCTCTATACACCACCCGTGCCAATATTTCTCGAGAAAACGTCACCGAGTACCGGAATAAACCTGTGTCTGAAATCGAGCCTTTGCTGAACAAAGTCCGGATTGGGGGCCACTAAATCTAGTCCAGTTTAATTCTCATAAGATACAATAATAAAAAAATACTCATAAGATTTGCGCGTTTACCGCCAAAAAGAACTCCTTTGTCGTATCTCTTCAGTTTCAAAGCACTCCCCTTGTTGCCTCAGCCAAATCGGAATCCTCGGCGTCGATATATCGACTGACAGGCAGTTTCGTGGTCACTTGGAAGAGAAGGCCAAATTGGACTCTAAAAAGCTTGACGTGCTCAGCAGAGCGAGACAGTATTTCATGCCGGCACAACGCCTGCAACTTTACAAGGCGCAGGTTCGGCCTCACATGGAATACTATTCCTTTTCTTTTCCCACTGCCGGCACCTTCCACTTGACCTCATCCAGCGCAGAGCCGCTCGAATCGTGGACGACCGAGTGCTTTCAGATTGGTTCGATTCACCGGCGCTGCGAAGAGATGTTGCATCCCTTTGCATTTTCATTCGCATCTACCACGGGGAGATCGCTAATGAATTGATCGGATTAGTCCCCGCCGCCAAATTTCATGAACGCACATCGCGGCAAAACTCCCGATAGCATCCACACCATCTGGATGCTTGGCAGTCCACCACTGTACGTTTCACTACGAGTTTTCCTCCGCGTACGACTTCTCTGTGGAATAGTTTACCACCGGCGATTTTTTCGGACCGATACCCCTTCAACGGACCTTCAAAAAAAGAGTTTACTCCTTTCTAAAAGGCCGGCAACGCACCTGCAATTCTGCCTTGCAGTCAATGATATTATAAGAAAAAGACTTATAATATCATTGGTTGTAGTTGTTCAAGCGTGACGGTAGTCACTTACCTACGTGAGCCGTAAGCTTGTTTGCCCCCTCTCTTGTAAAAAAAAATATTGTGGAAGATAGGCTCTAATAATAATAAATGACGATGATCCCAAATTCTAAATTTAACACAACCTTTCTAAGTCAGATTACTAAATGCAAAGGTGAGAGTCTGATAGAAAATTGAGTTTAGGTTCCCCGTCAAAAAAATCTTTCCATAGACCCTAAACTAATACTTCACTCTTTACTACTAGAACTTGCTACTTCACTATTTGGGACACTTCTATCGCTTATTTAATTATATGCAAAGTATTTACAATTAATGAGCATTTCGAATCAATAATGATATATTTATTTTTCTAAAAGCTAACATGTAACACCTCAAAAGGGTACATAAAGCGAACTTAAGGCCGTGTGCCACGGCATATATATAAAAGAAATATAATGGTTTATAGACCTAAATTTGATATTGACTTCAAAGACATCATGATACATACACTAATATTACAAACTAAATTAAAATAATTCACAGATCCTATGGTGTTAGTCTTAATTGTAATTGCTGTCGCTTCAGATTCTTTACAGCATCCAGTCACGGTGAGATGTTTGACGTCGTGATTTCAAGGTCAGCCCAAGCTATCCCATAACGAACTTACAGTATCTTAAAGTCCTGCAGTGGTAAACTTGAGTTTCCCAAGCGGATCCCAAAAAGATGTATTACTCAGCTGTCTGTTTGTGTGTCTGTCATTTGGATTTATTTAATTTTTAAACAGCCTCGCAAGAAATCGTAAAATAAACTGAAATTTAAATATTATATTTATTTCGTCTGTATATAACTTAATAAATAATATGCTTCCGATAATATTCCAGAATATTTGTTTTAGATACATATCCTAAAACAGATTTGGCATAAACTAATAAGGCCTTTTAAATAATTAATCCATTCATTTCTCAGGTTATATTTAAAATTAATTTACTAAATGAAACAAGCCCTTTTACATCCATTCCTTATTTTAATACAAAAATATAATAAGAAATATACCAAATCAAATGCTTATTCATCAAAACAAGAAAAAGGACGTTAGCTATAAAAAAAATGCTATTCGGCTATATGCATCAAGAGTCAGATATGTATTATATCATCGCTGAAAGATTTCACTTTGTTGTTAAAAATTACATTACGTAACTGGGTATTCACTAACAACATATTGAGTTTTTACTTCCTTAATACTCTATCAAATTTAACTAACACCAACCATTATAAATCTACATGTTACGTTAAAAATTTCGTTAAAGTTACAGTGTTTTGGTATACACCCCACTGCCCGGTACAGACCTACCATCATTTCAGAAAAGGTTTTAAGGCAAGGAAGTGTCCGACGCGCTGCCCTAATGCGTGTTGGCGAACTTCACGTCTTCAAAATATTTTTTTTTCTTATTTGTCAGACACAGGTTTCCTCACGATGTTTTCATTCACCGCCGACCACGTGGTAAATCAGCCTTTAAAATTGCAATTAACAATTTCAATGGTGCCGACGAGGATCGAATCCGGGTTGCTCGCGCACTGTGAAATTTACAGTGAGCGCTAACCACCTGAGCATCTGAGCTACCACGACCCATATATTATTTATGTTGCGATAAATATTAATACGAATTTTATCTATTGTTTTTTACCAAATTTGTCGTAATGTTATTTCATCATAACATATAAACTTGTTTTATAACGAATAAACCTATTAGGTATGCTTAAATACACAAAACCTAATGTGTTATAATCAATTCAAATGTGATTTTTATAAAAACATTATGCAAATTTATACAAAAAAAGACAAAGCCTCGTCTCTAAAAATCCGCCTAATGATATTATCATCAAAACGCAAACGTTTGCAAGAACCTGTATAAAAGAGAATTATTATGATAAAACCCATTGTGACTTCGCGTTCTTTCAAATTATCGCATCGGTCACTGTCCATCCACGATGTACAAGCGTTTATAACAGCCGTGTCAGGAGGTCATCGACTGGCTCCCAATCTCTATGACATCAGTTTCACTACTTAGGAATTACAAAATACTTATACTCGCTCACGTAACTTAACAACTGCGCCAGACTTAACTTTGTTAGATTCAACAGCTCTAATCAAAAAACTGTAACCTAAAGTTTTAGTCATAGATTTCTTAACGTGTTAAGCAAACAATTTTTACTCCTTGGAAAGATATTTATTTGAAACACACAGAAGAACATTTCAAAAAACAGGCATTTACGAATCTTAATATCTGGAAAAATCTTTTTACTTTTCGTGTGCTTGCTACAACATAGTCAACATACTTTAATACTACTGAATATTTGTTTATTCAGTCATTCAGTCATGACAACGTACAGATTGATATTTTGTTTCTATTCAAATTATTTTCATTCATCATTCATTCATTCATTTCACGAACAAGTGTTGCTTTTCAGCTTTTGCGCCAAAACGTAAAAATATTAGTGCATCTTAAGCTTAAAATAAAAATTACTTTAAAAATATTTCTATCACACATCCAAATGTAAAACTAACCTATTAACTAAAAAACTATTAGAGAAAAGTATTTATTGTAGTAAGTATTTATAAATACATGTTTCTACAGATATATTTTAACAGTGGTAGAGCCACGCAGTAGTTTTGCTTTGCACGTATGGGACGGCTCAAACCAGGGTGGTACCGCGACCTCACAGAATACCGGCGTGAGGCGGAAGCTCTGCTTCCGCGTTTCGTCTGGTGAGTGCAGGTGGCCGGAGGCCCAATTCCCCCCCTCCCCACATCAACATGGTAGTGGAATTAAATGTCAGACTACCCCAGGAGGGTACCAGCACCCCTGGAGAATCCCTCGCTGAGCATCCACGACCAAGCTACTCCACTCCTGAGCGTGGGTGCTCAGGCTGCCCCGCGTATTCTGGGGGGGGGGGAGACAAAATTCCGCTCAAGGCAAAAACTGCTCGGGGCAAGCTGAGCAACAAGACCAAGGTGACCCCTGCCACGCTATCCGTGAATTTCTGCAATATCAGGGGACTTCACTCGAAACTAAATGCCGTCCACTACTATCTCAAGACGGCGAAGCCGGCTCTGCTCTTTCTGACCGAGACGCAGGTGTCCTCTCCGGCTGATGCTTCCTATCTCTCCTACCCGAGGTACAAACTAGAACACTCCTTTGTGCCTCGGGCTGGAGTTTGCGTATACGTCAGAAAGGACATCTGTTCTCGACGCCTTGGCAGTCTTGAAGGTTCGGGCCTGTCCATCCTTTGGCTAGTAGCGACACGCACTAAAAAGGAAAAAAAGAAAGACAGACGTCTTTCTTCTTTCTTTCTTTATCAGTCCGTAATATCATGTAGGGCCCTGCTGGTCGCACGCATACGAGCCTAAAACCACGTTTTTGTTGTAAAAGATTTTAATAGCATAATATATGTACGAAAGTTTATTGCAATAAATTGAGTATAGTTTTGGGTTGGTTTTTACGTCTTTTAAAATGTACGCAGCGGTTCGTCTTTCTTCTTTTTTGGTCTGAGCGTGCCATCAACTTACTCGCTTGCTACTATATGCAATGTTATTCGAGCGACTAATTTACATTCTCCAATCGACTCGGTGAGTCCACCATCATTTTTCGAACTCATAAGCGATTAATCTTAATCATTGCGAAAATGCTTCAATACTGGTGTAACTGATGAAACGAGTTGTGTAAATATACCGTTTTTATCGAATTTGAAGACAAAATAAATGCAGTGCCTATGAAATAATGGCATCTATTAATAAAAGATGATAGAACCTGTTACAGCCGTAAGGCATTCTATTTTGCTAGAAACATGATAATAAAATTTTATAAGTAATATATCCATGCTCTTCGGCTTCTTAAAATTCTAGTGGTGATTATAAAATGTTTTTTTAGTATCAAGGCAATTTTAAGCCTAGCTCTTATAATAAATAGCGTGATGATGATGTGATGTGATATATATTTATTCTAACGGTTTCGACCTCTGCGTAACACTGGTGAGAGTTCCATCCAAATCCGTTCTCAGGTTTCGGAAGAATTTGTCTGGCGGATTGACTAACGCAGTAACCAGACGTGAGCACCTTTGACGCTTATTTATTTAGATGAATAAAATAACACCTGACCGATAATCTTACTGATTTAAGGGTGCAATTTGAAGCTGTCCACACCAAAACAAATGGGACAATTTAAATTAAATTGATACAGCTTACCACACGAAAAGCACAGACTGCCCAAACGAATACCCGATACTTTTAAAGTCTAACCTCGGACTTATTTGTATCTACTATATACTAAATATAATTGTAGCCTTTTATTAAAATGGTATTTAATATGCTTTTAGTTTATGCGGGGAATCATCATAGCAGCTTTAATCAGATGGCGGCCTATAAAATATTTGTCCCGTTTCTGCTGTGCGCTGCCTGGTAACCTTGCACGATATTGGTGTGCCAAAATTATGCATTAGTAGAACTGATAGGCCAACTTTTCGGTCCAGTTTATGCGAATGCACGTATCTTAGTTGCGAGGAGTTAGGCAGTAAAATAATAGTTAGGCAATACTGTCTTCACTGGTTCCCATCAATGAGTAAATGTTTGACTCGCCTACAAGGTTCATTTATTGGCGGCAACAATGCCGTCTCTCATTTTAAGCCATATTCGTAATGAATATTGATTATGTAATTTGAGAAAACGTGTACAATAAATTTATCACCACTGTTCGCTGTTTGTTTGTTTCCAGTCGAGTTTAGCGTATTCTTCGTCATTTAAAAGTTGTTTGTTGTTGCACGTCTGATGTTGTCTTACACCCCGGAGAACAGTGACGTGGCCATACATCGGCAATATTTAAAAAGCTATTATGATATAAGATAACGTTTTAAAAACTGCTTGGAGCTTGGCATCTATTCAGATCTCAATTTTTCTATCAGCGAAGCCGAACTCCAAACGTCGTATGTATCAAACTCTGCCATGTTTTAAAATAAATTTTTTTGGGTGAACAAAATAATTTAAAAAATTTAAATTATTAATCATAATTCATAAATGACTTTTGACATATTACGTTTACACTTCATTGTTTTATATTTTAAAATTAAATCTAATAGTTTGTGAGTTGTAGGAGATTTGAAACAGATTTAAAAAAAAAGTAACTCGAAATGAAACGACACTTCGTGTCGTGTGTTATTTGTTTCCCCTTTTCCATCGTATCTAACGTATCGCAATCAAAAGAGTTGTTATTAAAAAACATAGTTCCATAAATTACGTTTGTCAGGGGAGCTGTTCACTTTTCCATACAATTTTAGTCGATGATGATACGATAACTTAAGTTAAAAATTCGTGCTAAGGGTTCACGAGCAGTAGGTAAACTGCCTTTTCAAGCATCACCAAAAAAGAGAATCTATTTCGACAATATTGAGATTGTGATAAGCCTTAGTCCACTCAAAACCTTAAAAAATAAGTAGTAATATTTTTATTCTTAATCAAGGACAGATTTTGAGGACTATAGTCCTTATTATATATACATAGGCCACAGCATCCACTTACCAACAGGTGCTGTGTTCTTTTGTCATCTTTATTCTTTAAAAAAAAAACTACATTATATGAAAAAATCGGCCGTTTATATAAAATTAACTTTGTAAAATTAAATCCCCGGCTTGAGAATGTGAAATTATTTTATTCTTTTTGGTTCTTTGAAGTCGTTGATATAATAATATAAACGACCGAAAAGAAGTACAGAGCAAAAGTTACTTAATATTTTTACATGGTTTAATGATTTTAGTATAACCATTATTATATTGGTCCATATCAACATTTAAAGAATTGTCTCATGTAATGTTATTGACTGTTCGGGGAAACGTAGGAATCAGATTTTTTTAATAATGTAGTTTTTTTTAGGAATTAGGATGACAAAGGAGCACCCTGACCACCTGATAGTAAGTGGATGTTTTGGTCCATAGTCCCTTACATCTATCCTCGATTAAGACTGGGAATGCCATTAGTACACTGATATACCAATACTACAATGGTAGAACCATGCTGTAGCTATATTATGGTTTTAGCACGAATATGAATCACTCTCACAGAGTACAAGGTAAAATAGCAGCTTAATTTTTTTTAAAGAATAATAACAATGCTATAAACATTACTAATATTCCGCTTAACCACTCGTGGTAAGCTTAAATTGCTTGTGTTACGAGTGGTTCACGCCAGTAGTCGAATGGCGGATTCGAACCCACGACCATTTTGAGTTCGTGGTCCGCGCCCTGCCATTAGGCTACTGTCGCTTCAATGTTTATAGTTTATAGCAATTAGTAATGTTTATAGCATTGTTATTATTATAGCTTAATGCTGCTGTGTTTTGTATGATGAGTGTTTAGAAACGAAGCATTCCATCTTAGTCCTTATTGATGACATGGCATTTTGGTTCTTAATCGAGTATGTGCTTGTTTGTCACATTTATTATATAAAAAACAAAGCACAGTTTACCAAAATTGCCTTAAAAACCAAGTCGCCGTTGTCGTTTATTACGAGTTGATAACATAAAACTAAAGTTCGAATTAAATAAGACGCCTACGGTAACTGCTTAAAAATCAACACATTGTGTAAAATTCAAGGCGTGTTTTGCATATTTTGCACATTTGTATCGTGTAACATTTTTATAGTATTCATTAACAATTATATAGGATATAAATTTTTATAGCACACATTAAGAATTATATATTATATCTCGATCGCTCTCTAGCTTTAATAAGCTCAAATCAAATCCATTTCCGCATCTCATCCCGTAGGCGACGTGCGATTTAAATGGACGGATACTTTAGCCTCCGATAGATGGCGTTGTATCCATCTCACATTTATATTGTTACGAGCTTGGGGTTCGTGACAATAAAATATGCAGGCGTTACACCACCAAAAACTTCTCTGGTCCGTCACCTGCTGGCGTTGTCTTCGAAAAGGGATACTCTCCGTGTCGTCTTTAGGTAAAGTTGGCATCATAGTATCCAACTTCTGACACCAATTGTTACTAGCTTGGGGTTCGTGACAATAAAAACTACCGATTGAATCACTAAAATTGACACTTTAATAACCGAACACCGATTACAACTAAAAACACATAAATAATAAAACACAATTCGCAGTTATATCGCTTCGAAGTATTCGCTTGTACATCGCCAATTCAATACTGACCAGTCTTAAATAGGACCTTTTCTACTAAAGCAACAATGTGTAGAAAGTTCTAATTTGGAATTCTCAAGAAGGATTAGTTCTGCTACTCGATACTAGATGGTGCTAATATCATGTACCAGGCATTAATTATGGCGCGCAACACTATAACATTTAATATAAGTATAACGCCCCAACGAGCGTTGGGAAGCAGTGGCACAAAATTCGATCCACACTGAACTTGTTAATTGCGATTTTAACTGCTAATTTACTGCGTGCTCGGTAATGAAGTTTACCTTCATTACGGCGTATTCGCTAGCATTTACTTAGGTTAACAGTTATTATACGTGGTAGGGCCACGCTGCAGCTCTGTATTATGATAGCAGCGCGCATGGGGCACGGGTCGGCTCGACCGAGTAAGGACCACGCTCTCACAGAATACCAGCGTGAAATAGCAGTTTTATGTTGCTTTTTTTCGTATGGTTAGTGTAGAGAACCGGAGACCCTTTTTACTGGATACGAGGCATTCCAATTTAGTCCTCAGAGGTAAACGCAACTGCATTTGGATTGTCAATCGAGGATAAATATAGATAGATGACTATGAGCCACAGCATCCACTTACCATCAGGTGGTTGTGTACTCGTTTGTTACCCTTATTCTATAAAAAAAAGGTAGCGTGACGGAATATTCCCAGTCCTTAAAAATGAGAGGCAGCCTGTATCCAACAGTGAAACGTATAATATTTATTTTAACATATATAAAATAAAGTATACATAAAATATACTATACATGTGTATGGAAATGATATAAAGCAATGCGTGCACCATAAAAATAATTCCAAACTTATCGAAGCAACTTTTTTGGCAATGCAGGTGGACAAAAAATCTGTCGATACTTGGTGGTGATAATCTTAGTTTGTAATATATAACGTAAAACATGCAACCTAAATTCAATTAACATAGGTAATTATCTTACACGTTATAACTTCCTTCATTATTTGCTTTTAAGTTTGTAGATATCTGATACTGTTACTGGACACCGACTTTGATCTTCACGGCTTGTTGTAGCAATCTGGAAATCCGTCTACGACAAATTAATATAGACAATTTTATCTACCATATGACCTCTATTAGATCTGTTAATATGTTAATTTCATAATTTAGTATGCAAGGACCTGTAGCGATATCCACCAAAAATTCTATACCTAAATGCTTATGTACCATCTAATTTATTCATACATAATATGCAATTTCGTGTAGTAAATTGAAATAAGGATTCAGCCTCTATATGACTTGTGGACACGGGTCTCTTTCCGTTTTTGAGAGGGTCATGGAGCAATAACTCCACCCCGTTGTTCCAGTGCGTGTTGGAGAAAATAACATGTCCCCGATATATTTCATTTCTCAGACATGCTGGCCTTTTCCGCCAAAGATATCACATATTATCAATTTCCACACTTTTGCTTTTTGTTAATTTAGTGATTGCTTTTAACAGGAGGTACTTTACAACGTGCTGTTTTTATCGAGATGATTTCCTACGGCGATCGGAACGTGGTGGATTAGCAAGTAAAATTGCATTTAGGTATTTGATCGGTGTCGGCGGGGATTAAACCCGGGTAGCAAGCGTACTGTATACGGCTAATAATTAGCCACAGTTCGCTCAATATCACATATTAATGACATAACATGCGGGTAGATTGAGGTATTTTTAACTATTAATAAAAAGTCGGTGTTTAAATACTAACTCATCTGAAGGAAAGCAGTAATATTGCGGATGATGGTACAGCATACGGAATATGCTTAACAAAAGTATTGTTACAATTAATGTTAAAGATGATTGAGTATGTTTACGCGAATCCTTGCGGCAATACATATTATAAATATTCCCTGGTTATTTTATACCTTTTACCATTACCATTACAGCCACAATATCTACTGCAAGTTGCCACGTTTAGCAAAACGGGTTGGCACCTGCACTTTTTTATAGCATAGCATAAGGGTGACAAACGAGCACACAGTCCACCTGATGGTAAGTGGTTCCTGGATAGACATCTACATCAATCCTCGATTACAAATCAAAATGCTTCTGCGTTGTCAACCGTGAGGACTAAGATGGCATGCCTCGTTTCCAGTAAAAAGGGGCTCCGGTTCTCTACACTCACCATACAAAACACAGCAGCATTAAACTGCTATTTTACCCTGGTATTTTCCGGTCTAGCCGACCCATTAGTGCTACAACTATACTAATAATATAGCTGCAGCACGCCTTTACCACGTAAAATGTCTGAACGAATCTAAACCAGGAGATGGGCTGTTGACCTCCTGTCACCTCTTACGATACCCACAGGATGTTATGGGGTTAGTAGATATTTTTCCACTACTACGACACGGTACTTCACCGCTCAGTTGATTACTTAACATTATTGTCACCTTCATACTAAAATTACTGCACAAGTACGAGATACTGTTAAATTAACGTTTTCGTTATCAAATTAATCTAGAAAAAAGATTAATTTTTTATATTTTATTATTTATAGCGATGATCAGCTACTGAATGAGTAACTAAATTTAAAAAAAACTGCACCCAGTTTTCGCGAGTTGAATGAAATACAAGCGAAACAAGAAACTTCTACAAGTGACTGAAAACTTGCGTATTGAGGAAAATGATTGCCAAAAGCGATAATCTACGAAATCTCTTCAAATGTTATATAATACACACTTAGTTTAGAATACTCAAAAAAAACAAAATTAAATTAAATGCCTACTTTCACTCCACAGTTGAGAACATGCCTGTAATTCCAGAAAAGAGTTCCGTATAAACTTCCCTAAGTAGACAGGCAATTTTTTTAATAAAGTTAAGTCGGGTTAGTCAAGGGGTAATTCGGTCCGAAGAAACTTAACTTGGCATTGAAAAAATGTTCTCTTACACATCGACATCATGGACTATGTTTTAACTGCAAAAATAAGTTTGTAATCGCAAAAAGATTTTGTTTTGTGATATAACTACAAACTTATGTGTTTTTCCTTACTTGTGTTATAAGACCTTGCTTCGTGTTAAATTTCATAAATCACCTAGGTACTATCGTCCTACGGTAAGTTTTGATAATCGTAAGAGTATGTGAGTATCGAAATGTTTACCTCCCTTTGCAAGTGACCGCGAAACTTTTTCGATTCCGAAGCCGACTGAGGCAGAAAGGGGATTGCCCTGAAATTGAGCAGATACGACAAAAGGGTTCTTTTTAGAGGTAATCGCACAAACCTGTGTCTTCTGAGGTTTAAACAAGACTAGATTTGGGCGTCCCCAGGGCAAAACTTTTTTAACAAAGACTTGACTCCAAACGCAAGTTTGTTCTGGTACTCGGCGTCGTGTTCTCGAGAAATATTGGCACGGCCGGTTTTAAAAGCACAACCTTTGCTAACGTTTACATAGCAATAAATGTTACTGGTTTACATCATATCGTTATTATGCAGAAGAAACAGAGTAAGTGACAGCGCGCAGCCTTATAACGCCAGCATTAATAAGCTTGTAGTCGGAGCATGCTCCGTCTACGACGACCTTAATGCTCTGATCTGCAAAAAATTGGTGATACAATTGCATAATTTCTCTGGACGCCCATAGGAAGGAAGTTCCGAAGGAAGTGCTTTGTGCCAAACCCTATTAAAGGCCTTCGCTATCGAGATCCATTCTATGCGGACGTCATTTCTTGTAACAAATAGCTTACCTCGCTATCCTTAGCCAATGTTGCCTCGCTATCCTTAGCCAACATGTAATGGCAAATCCCGGCAGTACAGTGTTTCCGATCGGAAGACCGTGTGGAAGGAGAAAGAGCTCCACGGTAAGTAATAGAAGGCTCTACATCAGCCTTTCGTAAACATAGTTGCCTGCATTCACTGGCTACGTTTCAGTGCCCTCTTCGGGGAAACCAAGTGTTTTGTCTGTGCAATACAAGGTCAGGTCATTAAGACCAACTTATATCGGAGATATCTCCTTAAGAATATCATCATCAACATCTGTCGAGCTTGTTGCCACTTCGGTGAGTCACCTAGGCATCATCTCTAGTTCGGCGCTTTCTAAATCTGAGTACTTGCACCGGCACAATCTAGTAATCAGGACTCTACACCAGGAGCTCGCTTTGAAATACGATTCGTGTATCGGAAACCGCCTTATTACAGGTACTTGTTGAAAGCCGTGCTCGAGAATGATCACGCCAGGCTCTACTGGGCACGAACTATCATCACAGACTGGACGAAGCCAATTAGCCTGAAATTGTGCTGATGGCCATTGCACAGTCAAGAATATTTTTGGTCGACATTACCATTACGTATGACAAGAACCTCAGAAACAGATAAGCAAACAAAATATCTGGACATGGCTCACGAGGTGACTGATATGTGGGATGATCTGCCGACGGAAATTATTCCTGTAGTCGTTTCGACGAACGGGTTCCTGATCTCCGGTCATCTGAGGCGACTGGTACTCCGTGACGGACCGCTCTGTGCTCAAAGGCGGTGCTCCTCGATACCGCCCGCATATTCCGCCGATTTCTTTCCCTTTCCCTCTAATCTTCAGCCGTTTGGTCTACCCTGTCTTCTCCCTCCCTGGCTTGCCTGGCTTTATCTAATTATTTAACTAATTATATTCTGTACTTATATATTATAACTATGTTAATATTATATTATGTTTATATATATAAGTACTGATGTATTCCAACCAGATGAACAATAGAAATACTCCTAACTCCAATAATAATAACAAGATAAGCATCCAGTGCTCTTCCATCAGTTCGGAACTATGGCTATGGAGCAAGAGTACCAGAAAAAGTGCGTTAGAGCCAGTGCTAACTCCTGCCCACATGTCTTCAACAGGGATTCCACAAAGCCCATTGGACTTTTTGGCAGAACATACAAAATTATAAAACAATTTGGAAACCACAAAAGTATAACGAATCCAGTGGTCTTCATTTTTATAAGCCAAGAATAATAATAATCCACCATTCGCGAATAACCACATCTCCACAGAATATAATTTATAATAGCACCTGCAATTTCTCTAATCAACCAATAACATTAATAATCGCAATTTGGTTACTTTATTAGCCACGTGCTTGGCGGCAAACATCCTTAAGAAACCAGTGTAACCAAAACCAACTTGACATTCTGTCCAAAACCTTGTCTAATAAGATAAAATTAAATAACGTAAATATAATACACAAATCAACAGTCTAGGGATATTTCACTATGCAGATTGATTTTTTAATCATCAGATAAAAGTAATCAATCATATAAGTTATAACCTCGCTGAATATAAAAGTACTTAGAACAATTAAACTCTTTCATATATGTGACTATAATTTTATCTAATAGGTAATTGAAAAATCGAGCCCTACTAACAGACTTTAAAAATACTGGCCACATAGGTTTATTTAAATGGGTATTTACCCATTTGATCTTTAGTAAAGTCATTGGGTGCGTTTGGCAGAAAAAAGCGCTAGCAAGCGCTTACTAGCGCTAAAATAGTTTTCGGCCAGGACACGATTGCTATTTCAGTAGCGCTGACACAATCCGCCATTTTGCTTATTTAATTTGTTTGTTTTGAAGTAGAGTTTATAAGATGTTTTTGCAATATTAGTTTTAAGTAATATAATGACATGAATAGACATATACATGTTATTAAAATTCATGATTGGTAAGTTTTTAATATGAATACTTCACAAACATATATTTAAATTAGGTTAGGTTCCCCGGTTAAAACTAACATCGTGTCCTAGAGGAAAATAGCTACTTACGATTTGACAGCGCTTACTGCTTACGATCGCCATTTTGCTTACAAGCGCTTGCTGGCGCTTTTTTCTGCCAAACGCACCCATTTCCAGACGTTTTGAAAATTGGTGATTTTATTGATTTTGATATGCTCTTTTGGAATTTCTATTTTGCTACCTCGTATCTTTGCCGCTCGCGTGGTCATATTGGAAAAATGTCGCCTAAAAACAGTTCTTTGAAAATATCTCCTTTCCGACTCCTTTTACAATTAAAATATTTATATAATAAATTAAACTAGAAATAATTTCCTATACTTTAAGTAATAACCTTTTTTTTTGTAAAATCAATAGTTTTAGTGTATGAACGCTGTAGTCTACTACAACATTCGTTTTGGCAAAAGAAAAAAAAACTTATTTCCACACCACCATGAGATAGAGTAAGAGCCGCGTTTTTTCATCGTGGTATCCCCAGTAGGCATAACCCACATACAATGCACTATTCTTCAAGATGATATTGTGGCCGTTGAAGGAAAAGGGGAGATCCCCCGCCGGGCAAGGTGTTCTGCCCGGGGAGCGGCCAACACTCCGTGTGATAGTTTTTTTTTGCGCCCGAAGCAATTAAAGGGCTACCCTATACGTAGGGAGGCGGAAAATGCATTACGCATACCACGATAGCCAGTCTATCGTGGTTATGAGGGACTCACTGTCCTACCGGGGACCCTAAGTGATACCCTCTAAAAACCGCCTTTGGGGACAGGCAACTGGCTGATTAAGCTGTATTGTGCCTTATCATGAGCGACCCTCTTTTGGGAAAAGAGGGCGCAGGCGGCTAAGAGCCGCTGAGGGAGTGCCTACGAAGGCAAAGTAATATTAGTTAATATAATAATAATTAATTTAATTAGAATTGGCCTGAGCCGCCAGGAGGCAGTTCAGGTCGTTTGTCAGTTTATTAGGCGGGTCCGAGAGAGAGTTTCTCGGCCTGCGGACTCGATAGCGAGAGGGGGGTGGGGCTGCATAAGTAGCTGCCTCACGAATTAAATGGTTTGGATGCGACTCTGAGGCTTTGAAGAAGTTCTCAGAGAGTTTTTTGAGAAATTGTTGAATTGTTAGGAGCTCTAGGTCCCGATGAAGGTCGGCATTACGGACGTACCAAGGTGCGTTCGCAGCTCGACGACAGAAAAGGTTTTGAACTATTTGGAGTTCATTAATAATTTTGGGGTTTGCGTGGGCAAAGACGGGGCCCGCGTGGGACATGACTGGTCGTATACAGACCTTATAAAGGGTACGCTTGTTTCGAAGGGACATTTTACTGTGTCTGCCCAACATACTGTTGAGCCTACTCAGATAAAACCGTGCGTGACGGGTGACTTGTTTGACGTGGGGCCTAAAAGTGAGCCCTGTGTCTAGAGTGACACCTAAATATTTGGCGGTCGTATGCCAGGGGACAGGTGTCCCTAGCATACGTATTGGAGGGGTGTTTTTAAGACGGCGTCGTTTGTAGTCGAAGTGAACGGCGGAGCTCTTCCCCGGGTTCTTCGCCATTTTTTGAACCAAGCTCCTAGGTCATCGACTGACTTTTGGATCTTGTTCCGTATGAGGGGCAGTGAGACGCCTTTGCAGTAGATAGCAGTGTCGTCTGCGAAGAGAGAGAGCTGAACACCTTTCGACGGGATGGGAATGTCGTTGGTGAACAGGATGTACAGCAGAGGAGCAAGTACTGAGCCCTGAGGGACACTAGCCTTGATAGTTCGCTGTGAGGATAGCGTGCCTTCGTGTCTAAAACGAAAGGTACGATACTCTAGGTAAGAGGCCACGAGACGTACTAGGCGATCGGGGAGACCTATCTTGTATAGTTTGTAGATAAGGCCTGTATGCCAGACTCTATCGAAAGCTTTAGCTATGTCGAAAAAGACCGCGATGGTCTTATGACGACTGGGATAGAAACCGCTGAGGATATATTCCACAATACGGTGAACTTGTTGGGGGCATGAGTGTTGTGTTCGGAAACCGAATTGGTGGGGAATGATGAGAGGGTCACCGTCTGTGGGAAACAGATAGCGTCTCATCCGTGTTTGGATGACTCTTTCGAAAAGCTTGCCCATTGCCTTGAGGAGGCTAATGGGGCGATGGCTGGAGGGGAGGTTGAGAGGCTTGCCTGGCTTGGGAATTCCAATCACAGTTGCCTCTTTCCACGTAGTGGGAAAGTAACTAAGGTTGAAGCAGGCGCTGAAGATAATAGATAAAAAGGTTAACACCTGCTAAGGAAAGTGTTTCAGGGCTTGGTTGGAGATGCCATCCGCGCCCGGAGCCTTTTTAGGCTTAAGTCCTTTGATGAGGGATGAAATCTCATCATTGGACACAGAGATAGGTTCGGAGGTCGTGGGGGGTGAGTTCCGGCGGCGGACCTCATCCTCCACTGCCTGGACGTGTGAGGGGTCGACGGGTTGAGAGCTAGGCGAGCATTGAGCGGCAATGCTATCTGCAAAGCACTCAGCCTTTTCCTCGTCCTCGAAGGCAACCGTGCCGTCGGGACGGGAGAGAGGGGGAGTGTAGGTGATAGCGTCTATGCGGAGGGCTCTGGCCATCTGATAGTACGCTGTATGAGATGGAGAGATATTCTCCATGAGTTCACTCTTTTCGAGGTCTCGAAATTCAGAGAGGCGGAAGCGGAGTTCTCGTTGAAGACGATTTGCCGCGCGCCTATATTAGGGGGTGGGACATTTTGCTGCTCTCCGGAAAGCAGCTTTTTTGGCTTTTAATAGGTTGCTAATATGTAGGGGAAGCCCACTATTGTTAGCAACCGGGACGACCTTTTCGTTCTCCTTAAGGGAGGATTTAATAAGGGTGGAGAGTGAATCGACCGCGGTGTCGATTTTTTCGGGACTGTCTAAGTCCGACGGTAGAGAGATGGTAGAGTCCTGTGAGTCCAGAGCTTTAGCTAGGGACTCCTTGAATCCCTTCCAGTTGGTGAAGGTTTTCGTATGTGTTGGGGGAGGTGGCTGATGGCCAAGAATGAGGGAGACCGGTCGGTGATCGGATCCCAGATCGTCTAGAGTCTCGATTGCTCTGAGGTTGAGAGAAACTCCTTGGAGTAACGCAAAATCTAGTACATCGGGGGCGTGATCGCGAAAGTGAGTAACACCGAGGGGACTATGGACGGTAATATCAAGAGACTGCGTGATATCGAGCAGTAACTTGCCGCTATGGGATGTAGTACGGCATGTCCATTCAGTATGCTTAGAGTTAAAATCTCCAAACATAATGACTGAATTGCCTAAAGATAAAATAGCCTCAAAATCTTTTTTGAGGAGCTGGGTTCCTGAAGGGATGTAGCAGGAGGCTATGAGGATGGACTGATGTCCAGTCATAGCTATCCTGCATACCGTGGCTTCCATGTTAATAAGCTGCGGAGTAGAAATGGGCGAGCAATGAAGTGTCTTCTTGTAATAGATGACCGTTCCGCCGCCTCGACGGTCGGGTCTGTCGTTACGAAGAAGAGAGAAGTTTTTAATAGAAAGGCCTTTAGCGTCCTTGGTTTTGAGATTAGTTTCCTGTAGGAGGAGGAAATCGACTTCACGATTCCGAAGAAAGAGCTTAAGCTCTGGTAGGTTATTTCGCAAGACGCGAATATTAAATGATACAAGCGATAAACCCTTAGGTTTGATACGACCGTGAGATCTTGGTAAGGTAATTTGCTCAGTCATTTAAGTTAATTAAGTTAACTTAACTTACAACGCTAGCAGAAGATTGTTGTGTTCAGCAAGAACGAGGAGACGTTCTTGGGGGGACTTCGCCGCGCGCAGTTTGCGTGCTACAACGGTGATCTCCCTAACATCAATATTCCTAATAGCGGAATATAGAGTGTTGTAATCATCGGGTGTGGGCTCTGCCTCGTGGGCGTAGGAGGTTAACCGCGGTGGGTCAGCCGTTTTGGGCCCCCAGGGAAAGACTGGAGGCTGCATTGGCTTGGAGAAGCCCGAATTATACCCTGAGGGGGCCTAGGGGGACCCTGAGGGGGCCTAGGGGGACCCTGAGAGGGTCGAGAGAAGCCCTGGATAGGCTGAGAAGGGCCCTGACGGGGCCGTTGTTGGAGGGCCGAGAATGAGCGGTCATTGACCGGCGGTGGAGCTTGCCTACTAGGGCGAGGTTGAGGTGCGCGGGCGCAACCCTTATAATTGGCCGGGTGTCCTGTCTGCTTGCACAGGACACATGCGGGCGGGCAATCGGCTTCTTTGGGCCGGGGACACTCTTTCGTGTTATGTGGTTCTAGGCACTTTACGCACCTGGGTGGGGCGGAGCAGTTGGCCGCCGCATGGCCATAAAGTTGGCAGCGGTGGCACTGCGCCGGGAAACCGGGCCTATGTGGGGGCTCTACCTTCACCCTCGACAGGCCACACACTGTGCGTACCTGCCGGAAGATGGCTTTAGCCTCCGGCACGTTCGTTAGTATTACTAAGGCAAGGTTGTATCTCTTGCCCGTTCTGTTGTGCATTTTGTGCACTGCTTCTACGGGGACACCTTGGGACTTAAGGTCCTCAAGGATTTCCTCGTTAGAGAACTCAAAGGGGACGCCTCGGATGACGGCCCTGACTTTACGCTCTTCAGGGAGAGCGTACGTGTGGTAAGAGACCCTTTCGGCTGTGAATAGCCGGGTGATTTGGCGGAAGTCCTCGATCGAACTTGGGATGATTTTGATCGCCTCCCCGAGGTTGACGGCATGATCGTATTTAATACCTGCGTCGTAGCAGGTTTTAGACAAGTGGGTGAATTTTGCCTTGTCTCTTAGGAAGACAGGGGGCGGGACTTGCTTCTTGGCCAGGACTGGGGCACAACGAGAGGCTGGTTTGGAAGGTGTGGGGATGTCTAGTGACATCAGGGGGACGGGGCAGCGTCGAGGGCTGCGGAGGTTGTAGGAGCGGCAGGGGCCGCTAAAATAGGGGGGGTGCGTTTTAGTGCGGCGCGCTTACCGTTGCGCTTGGAGGTGACGGTGGTGAAAGTTGGCTCCCCGATTCCGTCGGATTCAGAGGACTCCGATGAACCGGAGCCTGAGGTAGTGGCGGGCCTCTTCCGGGAGGTCGGCGCCGAGGATTCGGAGCATGCGTACTCCATTTCTATGGGGGCAGAATCGAGGGGGGCAAAGGAGTTCCTCGTGTCGAGGAATGACGCTAGTACTGGCGGCGGAAGGTGTGCCTGAGGGGTAGGGAGGGGAGCCTGGGCGGCGATGGTGGCGATGGCGGCGAGGACGTCTCATTGCCATTTAACCCGTATTGGGTAATGAGGGCGGCTAGGGACTCAGTGAAGCTGAAGGCCATATTTGTGGTGAAGAGCTAAGCTCGGTAACTGAGAGGACGGGTCCCTGTTCTCGGTAGAACAGGGACTTGGACGCGACACGTAATACGAGACAATACACGTAATAGTAATATGCACGAACAACAATAAAATAAAAGAGACAATGTACACAAAAAAAAAATTGAAAATGATAAATGATAAATGAAAAATGATAATGAAAAATGATAATTAAAAATTATAGTGCAAATGATAATGAAATGAAAATTAAAATGAAAAATGAAAATGAAAAGCGGAGGTCAGTCAGACCTCCCTGCCCGAAGACAGGGGGGTAAGAGCTGTAGCGAGAAGTGACTCACCGGCAGCCTCGACGCTGTTCCGCGTGAGCAGGACAGCGGAGGCGCGTGAGAGCGAGACAGCACTACCGTACTGTACGGGAGCGCGGATCACCAGGAGGCGACCGTCCGAGAACGATGCCGCCGGCGGACTGAGCACTGCGTCGGCACTGTACAGCGTGAGCGGGACAGCGGAGGCGCGAGAGCGGGAGAGCACTACCGTACAAGAACGAGAGCGCGGACTACCTGGATGCTACCGCTCGGAAGCGATGCCACAGGCGGAGTGTGATAGTTCGGAGATGTTCTATATATACTGTTTTTATTTTTGCGGAATTTCGATAGCGTGATTTAGGTTTCGGTGTGTTTTGCTTGCGGCGCGACGACAGCGCCACCACATCACCCCCATGCTCAGACCGGAGGTCGATAGTGCAGCCTCGTTGCCGACGAATGTGCAAGTGCCTGGAATTACCTTGTAGTCTGCGGTGAGTCGAGAAGAAGGCAGTAAATCTGCAAGAGTGCCGTGAAGCAGAGGCGAGCAGTAAGGCTCAGAGCCGTGCCGAACACTATATGGCGCAGAGAGTAGCTTGAAGGAACAGGAAGCATTATTATTGCAGTGCTGCGATGAACCTTGTGAAGCTAGATGGCTTGCAGGATATGAAGACTGCAGACGATATCTGCTCGGGAGCGAATGGGTGGGGTATTCTATGACGATGATGAAGCTTGAAGTTTCCGAAGGTTGTTGGTTGCGTTTTCAGATCACGTCGGTTAGTCACCACTGTAGCCGTAGAAGGAAAAGGTGAGATCTCCCGCTGGGCAAGGTGTTCTGCCCGGGGAGCGGCCAACGCTCCATGTGATAATTCGGAGATGTTCTATATATACTGTTTATATTTCGGAATTCCGATAGCGTGATTTAGGTTTCGGTGTGTTTTGCTTGCGGCGCAACGGCTGCGCCGCCACAATATCATTCAGGAAACGCATAGTTTCGGGTATATCTGTCAACTTTTTGAAAAAAATCTGATTTAGTTTGTCTCGTAGACGCTAGAACGAATATCCTCTATAAAGATAGCTGCTTCTTTCTTTAATTGCTGCTTCTGTCTTTGGGTTGCTATAAAAATGGTTGCTGTAAAATAACAAATACTTGTTTTGTGTGGGATTCGAACCCGCGACCCTAAGCACCACAAGTGATTGCTAAGCCACTGCGCCACGGAGCCGTTAAATTAAACCCGATTGAGCACGCGTGGAATATATTTCAACCAAAGGCTTTATAAAATTTTTTAATTAATCTGGTGACAGAATGCTTTTATATATCTTCGTCTAACCTGTGACCATATGCCATAAGGAGATATTGATAAAATAATTTTGAGTATGAATAATCTTAGCAGATGTGTTATTAACATCCAAAGTGCTTTTTAAGATAATTTATTAACTTTTTAACCAATTTTATGTTTCATTTAATTTTGTCTTTTTTTAATCAATATAAACAGAAAATTTTATAAATGGCAAAAATGTTATTTTAATCATAAAAGGCTTTTTTAAATAACAAGACTTCCTGTTAAGCATATATTATACTGCGTATTCTGATAACAATACATTAATAACTAAAATACATATCTTATCTGTCTTTATTTCTTTGCCTTCGATAAACATTTAAAATATTTTCAAGATACAAGTGTGTTAATTTATTCAGACCAGAGATGGGAAGTAGCGTTATATGTGTGAGACGCATCTGGTTTTGCGATCGACTTATAGTTTGCCCAGAGTGGCGATTATGGCAAATTCTTGACAATAATGAAACGTCGGGATTTAAAAAATAAGATAAAATTAAACGTCACAAAATTTATAAAACTATTTTAAACTAACGTTCACCACACTGTGGTAGCACGATGGTATATCTTTGTAGATCTTTTCGACAATCGGAACTAGGTTAGGAGTTATTAGTTTCTATATATATATATATATATATATATATATATATATATATATATATATATATATATATATATATATATATATATGTACATATATATATATATATATATATATATATATATATATATATATATACACTGCTTAGTACTTGATGTTTAATTATAAATACCATTTAGTTATTTTTTTATACATTTTGTGGTTGCAAGCTTTTAATATGTATTAGATATCTGTGGAAACTACATTGGTTTTAGGATTACTTATATGTATATGTTTTTATAATGTATTTTTTGTTTCCCTTAAAAAGCAAATAAATAAATAAATATATGCCTTGCCATCGATAGCCGACCGAACATAGACTTTCCATATAGATTAATTCTTAGGAGAAATTGGTACAGTTGCCATGCTGGGTTATCAAGATAACACTGCCCATCTCCAGCTTCATTTCCCTCTCTCGTCTCCTACGATAACCACGAGATGATAATGGGGTAGTGAATTCCTTTACACCGCTATACTCGCGCTACGCTACGCTACACACATATACTTTATATTACCGTATATGAGATACCGTATACGTAAATGAGATTAGCTCGACAACATACGCCATAAAATCAGACTATTGGCGAATAGAAGCAACAAAAATAAGAAAGCTAGCAAAAAGCTAAAATCAATTCCAAAACACATTAGTGTCACTAGCACATTTTATCATTTTAGCTTAGTTCCGAAAAACGAGAACTTAAGCACTTATTTATACTTCGTCGTGACTGGGTGTCGATCGGCCACATTGACATATCTTATACTCATATTTGTTACCCCACTTACTTTTTTTGTTAACACTCACTTATGTTCTCTTATTAAAAATGTATACGCCAAAAATCACGATTAAAACTACCCTTTACTACATTTTACCTTTTTATTTTTAAGTCAATATCCATCCAGACAAAGCTTCTGCGACCACTACACTAACGAGGCAGTCAATTAAAACCTATGTAACATTATGTTACTCTATTACTCTATAATCTGTAGTTTATTTCTGAAAATAATCATAACTCACTTATTATCTAAAGGCGAAACAAGATTTTGTTAATTTATACCTTGTGATGCTTACCGTTTAAAATTATAATTAAACCAATATGTACCTGTCACAAAAATATACTCAATTCGCTCCTTTGGCCAGTGGCGTTGTGTAGGCAGATTGTTCTCATAATCACGCGACAAGCTTCCATATTTATTTAACCAGTGCCATGTGACTTACCGGTTTCGAACGGGTGGGCCGCTGAATCGTATGTTAATTTCAATAGACTCTATTGGTTACACTTGATTGCTACTCGAAGTCTTGTTTTTGCATGCAAGCGGACATTAGATAATTCTAATGAAATTAAAGTTACTAGCCCACTACGTCCCACTCCTGGGCACAGGCCTCTTCTCGTCCCTGAGGTTCTAAGACAGTTCTATGGTTCTAATAATGTGAGAATAAAAATTATACTTACTTTTATTTTTCGATACGTACCTATCTACTTCGTGTATGCATGATGAAATTCTCGGATAAAAACAATTAGGCTCTTCTTAAAGAAACAGTGCAACCTTGATACAAAGAGGCATATTCCGGGTTCGGTCTCCAGGCCGCGACCGATCGCCGCGTCTTTCGTGCTGTACCTACTTTGTTGCATTGAGCCATATTTTTATTTTATTGACATACTCTTAGTGCTTTTACTTTTAAAAACTTAACCCTTTAATATGATTAGTATCACGTCTAGTTGAAGTTCGACGATTTAATTGATTAAACTTTATTTTACCTACCATACATAACGGCAACATTCACTTAAGATTTTATGGCAGAGTACCATTAGAATGATGTAAATTTGATTACATATACACGTATTTCGATTATTTAATAACTATAGATTTGAATACTTACATATTATAGTGAATTTCCTGTTCATTAGATACATACGAGTAGGTACATTACGATACTAAGAGCACATTTTTGCGCATCTAGGGGAGTAAATTGTCTAAAAAAAGCTGTGTAAAAACCATTTTAATGTAAATTGTAATTACTTTTGACACAGCCAGTACGAATAAATAAAAAAATATCTTCTTACAAGTCAACGCGAGTGTCCTTGCGCATTTATTTTAACAGGTTTCTGTAGCATGCCGCTTGTGCTTGTTATCACATCGGATGAATATCGTTAAATAAACGGGTGTACGCTATAGATAGAAAGATAGATGATTCTTTGTTGTGTTCAAAATTAAAATAGTTAGAAAAAGGGAAAACTTATGAAAAGGACGATTTATGATTAAATCTATCATCGCACATCGGCCTCCATCAAGGAACACCACAAAACACGGTACTGAGCCACCTGCAACCATCGACTTCCTGCATATCTTACCAAATCGTCACTCCATTTAGTGAGCGATCACCCTACACTTCACCCACCGGTACGAGGCTGCCACACGGTTGTCGGTTCTTCGAGATATATGGCCGGCCCCAATGCCACTTCAGCTTACTAATCCGATCAGGGTCACAAAGCTACAATTAGATCGCGTTTGTATTTTATTGTATGTTACCTACTTCATTATTTATTAATACATTTAAGATATTTTTCTTTTTCATCATGATCGGCACGTAAGAATCCACTACCACACATAAACCACTTCCGTTATTTGTAAAGAAGAATCGCCTTAAAGCGCTTTTAAAATCCAAATAGGCTTTTAAAAGCGCTTTAAGGCGATTTTGACTTTGAAACAATTTTTGCAAAATCTATCATACAATTTATGGCATCAAATAATGTAATCAAATATGTTATTTTGAACATATCATCTGAGAAAGTGAGAAAACTGTTATTTCCACAACACATGTTTTGAAAAATTCTCTCAATACAAAGAAGGTAGACTAACCTCTTACTACCTTGCAAAAAAATCTGTATTTAACTTATCAACCCACGTGATAAAACTGATAACATTAATGTATCATATTCAAATACAAAAGATTGTTGTTTTTGTTTTAGATTATTCAGTTTATTTAGAAATAATTAATTGTTTTATGTTTTGTATCTAATAGGTAAGTTACAAGCGTCGTGTTATCTCGCTTCTTTTTCTTTTCCATGCAACCCGACAGTATACAACTAATTAGCTGTCGTTCATCAGCGTCTTTAGTCATGTTTGGCAGACGGATTGACGATAACAGTATAATTATTACTATAATTATTATTTATTGAACACAGAATTAACGGTAAGAGACTCCTCGCTGATATAAATGGTTATACCGCCATATCTCAGAAGCCATAACAGCTTTCTGGCATTCCCACATTCGAACAAAATGGGGTGATGTTTATGGGGGGATCTTCGATTACACCGCACACGGCACTTTTAAAATATAACTTACAAAATAATTATGCATGAATCGAAATGAGAAATTCTAAAAATTTATTCAGTAATTACGAGAACTATACTTACACCTTCCGCATAATAACAAAATTAGTCTAAATATACTTTCATTTTAGAAACAATAATTGCCGAAAGATTAAAACGGGGTAAATGTAGGCAAACAATAATTATAACAAAAATTCCAACATTGCTAAAATATTTTATTATGTTTCAGCATTATAATTTAATGTATTAAATAATGATTAAGGCATTCACGTGTTTTTGATGCGACTATTAATGAAGAATGAATAAGTTAATTAACAATATTATTAAATACAAGCAGTAAGCACACTTCGAGATTAATAGTGAAATTCTGTTAGAATTCTTTTACAATTTCTTTGGGATAACAGGGCAGAACAACTATATCTTTACATTATGCACATCTAAATTAGAATCATTATTGTTAACAGCTCAATTTAAATTAGGCTCACCTGCAGCGGCTGCGTTAACAATAATATTCATATTATTACTATTATCCTCAACGTCAGTCTCTAAATCATTCGTAGATGTCACATCCACTGAAGTAATATTAGTATCACTATTTGATTTCGACGCGGCTTCATTAGCCTCAGGTACAGTTTGCACTACAAATTTTGGTACTTCAATGGAGATGACTTCATTATCACACTCTTTAACTGACTCTGGTACTTTGTTTTCCTCAAGGGGTCTAAATATTTCTTGCAGTGAAGACACTTTCTTCTCTGTGGGAATTATTCTATTAAGGTACAATAAAATATCAGACAACGAAACAATTCCTATTAACTTATTTTCCTTATTTACTAATAATAATCGATGACTTTCAGTTCTAACTATAACTTCTAAGGCCTCGTAAAGAGTAATACTTGAACGACATTTTTGTAATTTTTCCTCCCAGTCTTTCTTTTTGTTCCTTACTTCACCAATAGTTAACGACAAATTAAGGTATAATTTGTCACTTACTAAGTTCAAAACTTCATATTTTGCGTACACGTCAATAAGAGTTCCATTTTCATCTAAAATCGGTAAAGCTGACACGTCTTTTTCCAATAACAACTGAAAAGCTTTTTTAATACTAGTGCTCTCGGTAACAGACAATATCTCGTCATAAGTACCAATTTTTAATTCTATTAATGTTTTATGGAAAAAGGTTAATTCAGGGAATTCGTTCAAATATACAAACAAAAATCTTAGTATTCTCTTATGAGACAAAATATATAAAACATCTCCAGTGAACGGATCTATCATTAAAAGGCGATGGACGCGATTTTTACTAAGCAAATTTATAGCTTCGTGTAATGATTGATCGGGACCAACACTACATAATGGTTTCCTGGTGGGCCGTAATATTTTTTTCCAATTATGTAATGTATGACGTTCTAGGTCTTCCATGGATAAGTTTTCTGCATCAAGATGCAAAAGAATTCTAATAAAATCGGTTACCGTAATCATACCTACCAGTAACTTCTTCTTAGCATCCCATAATGGCGCTGACCTAATACCATGAGATACGAGCGTTGGAAAAGTTTTTCGAACTGGAAATTGTGTATCAAATATAATAACTTTTGCTGACTTAGGTAAAATTTCGTAACATTTGTGATATTTGAAAAAATTTAACAATAGTCTAGTTTTATCTCTTCCTCCGACAGATATTTGCACAATTGATAAATAAGGATCATATTTAGGTAGACCACGAACTTCTCTAAATAACTGTTTCGCCTGTGCAGGCTCTAGTGATGCATATGAATTTTTGTGATATGTTGGTGATGTAGTTTCTATTGAAGATCGGCGAAGTTGTTTTGTAATTTTCTTTTTCGTAGCATCTACATGAGATTGGTTTTGTTCTGCATGTGGTTTATTTCTGAAAATATCCATTACCCTTGTAATTGGGCTAAATTTCCTAGAAGAAACCCCTGTTACTGTATGATAATATTTCTTATGGGAATCTTTCGACTCTTCTGCGCTTTTCTCATTTTTAGACGATTCGTCTGTATCGGTTGACTTCGAAGTTGTAGGGTTAACTTTTACGTTCTGCATAATATTTTGATGTTTCTTTGAGTCACTTTTTCTTCTTAACCGAAATATATCAAAAATAGAACTTCGGGGACTAGAAGATGTGCCGTGAAATGTTTCATATTCCTTCCTATTGCTCGAATCTCTCTCAGCGCTTGACGGCCTAGAAGTTTCAGCAGATTTTTCTTTAAAAATTGATCGTACATGAGGTCTTTGAGATTCCACTCCACGAGTGCCGAAATGTATTGTATGCACATTATGGTGGGCTTCTCCTTCAGAGGGGATGTTCTTTTCATCAGATGTAGATAATGTAGTGACGACAAATCTTTTTCTTTCGCCTACCACTGTTTGACTTTCTTTCTGCATCTCAACTTGCTGCCTTTTTTTCTTGTGTTTTTGCTTTGATTTCCCATGTTTGGAGGGAGACTCTGATGTTGCAGATTCATTTTCTAAAATTGGATCCATTTATAATATTTAAATAAAGACTCAATACCTTTATTATGTATCATTATCCGGAATAGAAGATGGTGACACCTGAAAAAAAATAAAAAAAAACATATTACATCTTTCATGTCAATGAATATATATAAACATGAGTATATAAATAATAGATTTTATCAAAATACACTTTAAAGACACCTTTATATTTTTTATATAAATAAAACAATCAAAGGTATTTGGAGAGATACGTAGGTATTTGTAGAGATACAAGAGAAGGGTTTTGATGAGATACCTATCTATGATCAAAAATAAATAGTGATTATACATATATGATGTTTAAAAAATGCATTATAACTACATATTAAATATTCTGAATTTAAGGTTTTTTTCACGCATCAAAATAACAAGACATATAATATATTTATATAATAATATGAATATAATTTTATATGTAAAAGATGCAGAAAGTATATGGATGCAGATGACTCGGACCGTGCTTTGTGGCATTTCGCAGGTGGCCTTTTATTTCAGCAGTGGACTTGTGATGGGCTGAAATGATGATGATGACACCACCCAAAGCATATCAATGTCAAATAGCTGTTTAATGCTGTTTTGTTTCGTATGTTGAGTGTAGAGAATTGCAAGCTATTTTTACTGGTAGCGAAGCATTCCACCTTAGACCTCAGGTGTGACAACGCATCTATATTTTGATTCTTAATCAAAGCTAGATGTAAACAACTATGGGCCACAGCAACCACTTACCATTAGGTGGAATGAGTGCTCATTTGTCATCCATATTCTATAAAAAATATAGAAAAGTCTTTTATAAGAGAGGCTTTGCTCAGCGGTGCAACAGTATAGGCTTATATAACATTTATATTATATTCAGTATTGCAATAAAATATTATACGCAGTAAAAGTCACATAATAAAATTTTAATAGTATATTAATGCCTTTAGTTAAAATATAGCACTTTTATGACATAATTCAAAGCTCCATGATATACGGTACGATGTATAATTTAACTTTTAGTACAAAATGTATTGCAATCTTCAACGCATCTTTACCATCAAAACCATAATATAAATCAAAAAGCATACTGCGTATCATTGACTGCTACTCTTTCATAGAAATATTTTTGGTTATGTTGTTGCCAAGCAACGGGATGAGGTAATACTCTATGCACCATTTCTATGCACCATTTGTATTTTTTTATTATTAAGTTAACGATTAAACATCACATATCAAATCCGTTTGTAGATTAAGTATCATTGTTTTAATTTAGCGTTGTGAAATCGGCCGAAAAACATATGCACAAAATTACACCTCTTATAACATTAAACACTTTTCGACTGATCAATACTTTATGGAAGGGTTGAAAACGTCAAACTATATGTACAACGCAACTGTTTTAAAACGTACCTGGTTGTACCAGCTTGTCATCGTCTTATAATTAAAAACAAGAATATTTACACATAACAGAATGTAATGAACTAAATATGTTGAAATGGTATTATTTCACTAGGGTCACGGAATATCCACGCCGGCGTGGAACGCCATGTTGGTTAGTGTTAAAAAGATTTTCCGCGACATCTATCGGCAAGTTGGCCAAATCGGACGAAATACATGAAACATGAATACATGAAACGCATCTTACAGCGGTTTGATAAAAAAGTAGCACAAAAATTTAACTTTTTTTTTATTTTTTTACTTTTTTATTTTTTTATTATTACATTCACATAAAATTATATTTTTTAGAAATCTTCAATGTTACGTGCGTAAAATAAAGGACATATCGGGCGGTCTTAATTTAATATAGCATTCTGTGCCAATCAACCCTTGGTCTGACCAGTCTGGCTGAGATAAGATTGACAGGTGTAAAGTTATGCATTTTTATTAAACAGGGAGATACTAAAATAACTAATTTTACCATACATAAATGCTATTATGTTTAATAATATAAACAAAACATTTATTTAATACTAATCACAGAAATTTACGAATATTACGAAGTACGACAGGTCAGTGAGCCGTGGTAGCTCAGATGGTTAATGCTCACTGTAAATATAACAGAACGCGAGTAACCCGGGTTCGATCCGGCACCAATGAAATTGTTAATTGCAATTTTAAGTGCTGATTTACCACGTGCTCGGCGGTGAAGGAAAACATCGTGAGGAAACCTGCATGTCTGAGGAATAAGAAAAAAAATATTTCGAAGACATGTGAAGTTCGCCAACACGCATTGGGGGAGCGCGGCGGACACTTCCTTGCCCTAAAACCCTCTCAGAAATGAGGGGAGGCCTGTGCCCAGGAGTGGGACGTTTATTAGGCTGTAACTTTACTTTTAACTTTTAGGGCAGGGCACATCAGAAATAAGACACTTTGCATGAAATATAAACATAATTTTTGGATGTAGAAATTATAAGTAACTGCTTAGGAATTCTAAGGCGGCACCGTAATCCAGTAAATCTAGTACTGATTAGTCCTAAGACTTTATCTTCTATTTCTCAAAGCTTAAAGTATCAATGCAAAATTGATTTTTTTTTTTACTTCAACATCATTTTCTAACAAATCTGTGAGTGTTAGAGGATAAGGTGAAGGATCTAGCCATCCATTACGGCCTATAAATAATGTCCACTGCTGATGAATGCCCTCCCCCATATATTGCCTATTGTATGATAGTTGCCACACTTAGCAGGCGGGTGAAGGATCTATTCTTGTCTATTTTAACGCACAGTTTTCGAGACAATTGAACTACTTGGCTAAAGACCCCTATTATAGATCAGCAGTTTTTTTTAAGTTTACGTAAAAGTCGCGGGTAAAAGCAAGTTCATTACAAAATTTTAGGAAAAACTGTAAAAGACTTACACCAATTTCATATTTTTAAGATACTATGAAAATGAGGTGGGGGTGGGCCGCATTTTTGACTGTTTCTTTTTTTCATATAATAAGAGTGACTAACGAGCACACAGTCCACTTTATGACTAGTGGATGCTGTGGCTCATAGACATCTACACTTATCCTTGATTATGAATCAAAACGCAAATGCGTTGTCACCCCTAAGGACTAAGATGGAATGCCTAGTTTTCCCTGATCCTGATCTCTAAACTCATCATACAAAACACAGCAGTATTAAGCTGCTACTTGACGCTGGTATTATGTGAGAGCGTGGCCCTACCCCGGTCGAGTCAACCCATTCGTGTTACAACCATGATATAGCTGCAGCGTGACTCTACCACGTAGAAACCTGTTTATATTCTATCCTATTATATTATTCTGCTCTATTCGATCTAATCTATGGAGAATTTATTCCGCCGCGCCGCGCTACTCCAGTCCGTTGGCACACTTTACTTGTCCATTATTTTAAAAATTCAGCAGGATTCTCAAAATATGATGTTATAAAGGTAACCGCCGCGCCGAGCGTGTGGTAATGCAATTGAAAATGCAAAAAATTAAAATAAACAATTTCATTATTGCTAGCGGGATTCAAAATTAGGTTGCTCGCGCAATACAATAAGTCAATAAGTGTAATGTAGTAAACATTACACTTATTGATGCTTATTGTACTTATAACACTTGTGTTTGTCGCTTATGTATCTTACCTTCTATCTTATCTTAAATTCGTATAAGATAATACACATTATTTCAAAAATCCGAAAATCACATGGGGGGTTGAGGGGTGTTAATTAAAAAAAATCACATTTTCAAACTATAGCTCTTATAGGTATAAAACTTGGTACCCGATTATTCTTTTGGCATGTTAGAAATTACCAAGAACCGATTTTACGAAATTTCACCCACAAAGGGCAGTACGGCGAATTAAATATTTATAAAAGAAATTAACTTTTAATCTATTCCTACGGGTTTTGAAATTTGGCGAAATTATTATTTTTGTCATTTTGAGTTCACCTGAGATCGAATATTACGAAATTCCACTAACGAAGGGTATTGCTGGGGTGTTCAAATGAAAGTAAAAAATATATTAATTATAGTTCGGACTATTATGAATAATAAAAATGATGAATTTTTTTGTGTACTTGAATGAGGTCCCAAGATGGTTTAGATAGGACCGGACAGGTCTAGAAATCACCCGTATACCCGTATACACCAGTATATATATAAGCGAAATACCACTGACTGACTGACTGACTGACTCATCACGAAATCTCTAAAACTATACACCCGATTAACTTGAAATTTAGTATAGGTACTCATTTCGCAACGTAGACGCTCACTAAGAACGAATTTTACGATAGTTTTATTTCTTCTTATAAATGGAACACAAACAGGCCCCATCCGTCCCATCTTTTGTGACAAAATCTATTATTTCGAGCCCTTTTTTTAGTATTTTTTAAAAACACGAAAAACTAAATGAAACTAATTGCACTCATGATTTTTATTTAAATAACCAGTTTAGTTTTTTTTTTCTGTTATATCGGTAAGATCTAAAAATACTATTCATGTTTCATCAGTATGTAATTTATATTTAAATATAATTTCCAAAAAACACGATTTCCAAAAAAAAATACCGAACAAAGCACGGTCATCCAGGTACTATAATATAATATTTACAAGAACAGAAGGATCACTCTCTGATAGTAAACTTCATAATACTTTGTACGCCCCGGAAGCGACCTTCGTGAAATTAGCCTACCAATTAAAGCGTCGAAAAAGAAATTAATGCGGCGCGTGTATTAAATCAAAATGCACCTTACGTCCGCGTGCGACTTAGCCTGTTACGCGCCTTTTTTAACGCCGCTCCTACTGTAAGGTTAGGTGTTGTGCGAAAACGAATCCTTTGATATTAGTTGGTTGTATTCTACATCGAGCTGTTATGCAATGTATGCAATGTACTGTAAATAACTACATATCTAAAATTCATAGGTTTAAAAAATAATTACATTTTTTAATAATTATTTGTTATTAATATATAAAAAGGAAAAAAGAAAATTTGACTTCACATTCCTGGAATCGAACCCGGGCACTCTCGAGTGCAAACCGCAAATCAATTCCTCTACCAAATACACGTTGTTTGAATACTCAGTTACCTAGGCTGCACTAAAAGTATCGGGAATGGAATATTACCACTGTTCCCGTCATATTAAAATCTTTTTAATTGAAAACTCCTTGGTTTCAAAAATCGAATACCATTTATTTATTTAAAAAAAGATTCTCGGTCTTGTCGCAAGGTTTGGTCAAACTTGTTTAGTCGTTGAGAAAATGGAATTGACTCGAGAAAATTCAAGAGCGATGATTTATTATGACTTTCGAAGTGGTTTAACACAAAAACAGTGTGTTGACCGGATGATTTCTGCATTTGGTGATGAAGCCCCATCTAAAACCACAATTTATCGCTGGTTTGCTAAATTTCAACGTGGACGTGTCAAGCTCAGTTATGATCCCCGTCAAGGTCGTCCAAAAACTGCAGTCACCCAAGAATACGTTGATGCTGTGCTTAAGCTGATTGAGCAAGATCGACATGTCACATACCGCGAAATTCAGGCAACTTTAGTCATTGGCCTGAGTCAAATACAAATAATCTTGGAATAACAATTAGGTGTAAAAAAGTTGTTTTCCCGATGAATACCGCATTCGCTCTGTGAAGAGCAAAAAGCGGCTCGCGTTACTTGGTGTGTCAGAACTCTCGAAAGATTCCACGCAGGATCTTCAAATGCTGTATACAACATCGTATCAGGTGACGAATCCTGGATATATGCGTACGAATCCGAAACAAAACACCAGTCACGAGTTTGAGTGTTCGAAAATGAGTTAAAGCCAACAAAAATTGTTTGTTCACGGAGTGTTGCAAAAAAAATGGTGGCCACGTTTGTCTCCAAAACCGGCCATGTTACGACTATTCCTCTTGAGGGACAAAGAACGGTTAATGCAGAATGGTATGCTAGCATTTGTTTGCCACAGGTTGTTTCTGAACTCCGTAAAGAGAACTGCAACCGCCGCATCATGCTCCATCACGACAATGCGAGTTCTCACACCGCACACAGAACAAAAGAGTTTTTAGAGCAAGAAAATATAGAATTATTAGACCATCCGCCGTACAGCCCCGACCTAAGCCCTAATGATTTCTATACTTTCCCTAAAATAAAGAATAAATTACGTTCCGACGATATAGTCCTTGTGGCAGAATCGCTGGAGGACCTTAGCACTATGCTCAATGACCTCAATGGTGTCTCCCAACGGATAGGTCTTAAGATGAACATGGAGAAAACAAAGATTTTTTTTATAGAATAGGGTGACAAACGAGCACACAGTCCACCTGATGGTAAGTGGTTGCAGTGGCCCATAGACATCTACATCTATCCTCGATTACGAATCAAAATGCAGATGCATTGTCACCCGTGAGGACTGAGATGGAATGCCTCATTTCCAGTAAAAAAGGTCTCCGGTTCTCTACACTCACCATACGAAATACAGCAGCATTAAGCTACTATTTCACGCTGGTATTCTGTGAGAGCGTGGTCCTTCCCCGGTCGAGCCGACCCATTCGTGCTACAACTATATTACCAATATAACTGCAGCATGGCTCTACCACGTAAAAAAAGATCATGTTTAATGTCCATGTCTCACCTATGCAGGTAGTCGTTGGGAGCACTATGCTCGAAGTTGTTGACGAGTACGTTTACCTGGGACAAATAGTCCGACTAGGTAAGTCCAACTTCGACCGAGAGGTCAATCAACGGATTCAACCCGGCTGGGCAGCGTTCGGGAAATTACGACACATCTTCTCGTCAGGTATACCTCAATCTCTGAAAACTAAAGTGTATAACCAGTGCGTGTTGCCAGTGATGACTTACGGATCTGAGACGTGGTCCTTCACTGCTGGCCGTATGAGGACGCTCAAGGTCGCTCAGCGAGCAATGGAGAGGGCTATGCTCGGAGTTTCTCTGCGTGATAGACTCAGAAATGAGGATATCCGTAGTAAAACCAGAGTGAACGACATAGCCCAACGGATTAGTAAGCTGAAGTGGCAATGGGCCGGCCATATAGCTCGAAGAACCGATAACCGATGGGGAAGAAAGGGTCTCGAGTGGCAGCCTCGTACCGGTAGGCGTGGTGTATGGCGACCCCCCACTAGATGGAGTGACGACCTGGTAAGACATGCAGGAAGTCGATGGATGCAGGTGGCTCAGGACCGTGCTTTGTGGCATTACTTGGGGGAGGCCTATGTTCAGCAGTGGACTTGTGAAAGGCTGTACTGATGATGATGATGAAATTGCGTGGACAGAGATTTTCATCACATGAAGAAGCTGTGGACGCCTACAAAAGGGCCATTTTGGAGACCCCAACTTCCAAATGGAATGGTTGCTTCAATGATTGGTTTCATCGTATGGAAAAATGTGTCAAATTTCGCGGAGAATACTTCGAAAAGCAATAAATACATTTTTAAATAGTAATGTTGTGTCACTTTCTTGATTCCCGAAGTTTTCAGTGCCACCCTCGTACTACTGTAATAAACAACGTATTTAAAATTCATAGGTTTAAATAAATTACATTTATTTATTTTTTACTTATAAGTAACTTACTTAAAAGTAAAAGAAATTAGGGAAAGTTATAAAAGTAGCGAGTTTCAATATCGCATTTCCATAGGGAATTTACGAACAATTATTATTTATAGAAGAATCCTTCAGTCGTCACCCTAATAGTAGGCAAGTAAGGTAAAATACAGTCCATTAGGTACATGACTAACGTCATGGTCACTAGGGCATTACCATTCCAAGGCTCTGCACTAATCAACACGCCTTTTCAGCGGTGAATAGGCAAATCGAACAAGTAATGCATACCAGCTGGCGTATTCTAGGAAGGCCTCTATTTTCTTTACGAATAAGGGTGACAAACGAGTACACAGTCCACCTGAAAGTAAGCGGATGCTGTGGCTCACAGACATTCTTCACTTATCCTCGATTAAGACTCAAAATGCAGATGTATTGTCATCCCTGAGGAATAAGATGGAATGCATCGTTTCCAGTAAAAAAAAACTCCGGTTCTCTACACTCACCATACGAAACACAGCAGCCTTAAGCTAATTTTACGCTGGTATTTTATGACCGTGGTTCTACCACGGTCGAGTCGACTTATTTGTGCTACAACAAATATAGCTGCAGCGTTGCTCTACCACGTATGTATCCAACTGTGGACTTCAATTGTGATGTAATAGACGTTTAGAACACTATATATATAAGAATCTATATTTAGAAGCAAGTTTCTAGAAACAATTGCGCATGCGTGTAAATACGTGACGTATTATATCGTCATCAATCCGTGACGTCACTGTTACGGCGTCTCGCAGCAAACGATGACGTAGCAAGCGAGGGGAGAAGTTTGCCGGGGGCGATCGATATCCTTACGATGTTAATAATAATATTCGATGTAATCAGTGATGCTTAGCTAATGATTGAACGGGAGTAGACGGCCTTTTAATAAAACACGGGTCGGTAGCTCACGCGTAAGACCTACTAACGTTATTTGTAATAAGTACGTAGGTCAGGAGTTTATTCAAGAGTTAATAAGTTGGGACATTCTAACGTCTACTGACGAAAATTGCGCAGAGTCGCTGTACGTTTAGGGAATGGTCCACGGTTTTGCCTTGAAATTTAAATAGACATGGAAATATTACCTATTAATAAATCAGCACTTAATATTGCAACTACAGTCCGGCCTTTAACATCTGAGTCGTCGGGTCATAAACGTCAGTAATAATGGGAATGTGCAAACGACTCCCGAAATATCAATAACTCGCTACTTACTCACGCACTCTATGGACATTGAAACCCTCATTACGCACGCTCATCGCTAATTGGTATGTAATGATAGGCAGGAGGTACGTAGGTATCCAGCCGGTACTATCTACACTAGTTAGGCCAGCTACATTCATACAGAATCCCGATTCGGAATTCCGAACGCAGCAAAACCATATAAAATGACCCGTCACACACCTACGGCAGTTTTCCGCTCGAAATTTTGCGGGTAAAACGGGATTCCGTATGTGTGTGGCCCACCCGTTTTTACCGTTTCGGAATTCCGAAAAGGAATTCCGTATGTAGTATGTGGCGGGCCTTAAAGATTATTTTCGATGTATATTTAAAACAATTAAAGTATTTTCAGCGCTATTCTTGTATCCGAAACGTGGCTCAAACCATGTTTACCTTCTACCTGCTATTCACTACCAGGATTCAATCTTATTCGAAATGACCGAGTAGGCCAGAGTGGTGGTGGGGTAGCAATTTACCTTAGATATGATATTCCTTTTAAGATTATTAAATTGTCTACTCATGCACCCTTGCCTAATGAAGCTGAACATCTCTTGTTGGAAATTATATTATGTAACACCAAAATCTTACTAGGCGTCTTTTATAGCCCATCCCTCCATGTAAATTATTTCCCTTCATTTGAGAAAACACTTGAAGATCTGACTCCTCTATACAATCATATTATTTTTATGGGCGATTTTAACACTTGCATGTTAAAGAATAATCACCGCTCTAAAAAGCTGCGCTCGATTACTGACTCGTGTAATTTACATATTCTGCCACTTAATGCTACACACACCTTCCCTAACTGTATTTCATCCCTGTTAGATCTTATCATAGTTTCATCTCCTGATCACGTGTCAAAGCATGGTCAATGTGCAGCTGTGGCATTCTCTCATCATGACCTCATCTTTCTTTCATATAAAATACGTACTCCCAAATTTCGAGGCAAGGTACTGATGCTACGGAATTTTAGTGGGATGAATATAGAACGTTTACAAGACGATTCCCGGAATGCTAACTGGTCTGCTGTATACTCTGCAGATTCTATAGACTTAAAAGTGGAAACATTTAATTACCTACATTTTGATTGACCTTTATGACACCCATGCACCAATCAGACCAGTTAAAGTTAAACACACCCCTGCGCCTTGGCTAACAGACGATATTAAATCACTGTTAAATAAGAAAAATAAAGCTAGGCTTATTTATAACAGTGATAAATCGGACCACAATAGAGACAAGTATAGGAGCATACGGAATCACTGCAATACAATTTATAGAGACGCACAACAACGCCATGTTCAAAGATCAGTCGAGAACGGAGACCCTGCAAAAATTTGGAAGTTTCTCAGATCTATAGGAGTTGGAAAATCTAAAGAATCTACTATTTCGAATGAAGACGTTGACATTGAATCATTAAATCAACATTTCTCATCTACCTCTTCGTTTTCAAACGATAATATAAAATCATATACTTTAAACAATCTGTCCAAAGCATCAACTCCTAATTTCTCGCCGTTCACCTTCAATCAATTTTCCGACTGTGATGTTAAAAAGAACGTTTTGTCCATATCGTCAAGTGCCATCGGATGTGATGAAATTAGCCGTAAAATGATCGTCCCCCTGATTGACATTATTCTCCCTATCTTAACTCATATTTTCAATTACTCCATATCCTCTGAATCCTTTCCTCGAATTTTGAAGGAAGCAAATATCATTCCTCTTCCTAAAAAGAAGAACCCTTGTTCTCCCTCAGATTATCGACCTATATCTATCCTTCCATTCCTTTCAAAAGTCCTTGAACGTTTAGTCTTTGCACAACTTAACCTCTTCCTAAATAAAAACTCCCCTCTTGACTCTTTTCAATCGGGGTTCAGACTTGGTCATAGTACGGTTACAGCGTTACTTAAAATCACAGATGATATTCGCTGGGATATGGACCAAAAGCAGCTCACAATACTTACGCTACTGGATTTCAGTAACGCTTTTAACACCGTCAATTTTGATGTATTGCTGAGTCTGCTACGCTCTATTAACATATCTCCAGCGGCAATTGAATGGTTTCAAAGCTATTTGCGTGGCCGCCGGCAGCGGGTTATGGTAGGGGGTGCCACATCTTCGTGGTGTGAACTAACTGCTAGTGTACCACAAGGTGGCGTATTGTCTCCTCTCCTTTTTTCTGTGTTTATTAATTCTGTTACTTCACGAATTTCTTCTCTCTAACATTTGTATGCAGATGATCTTCAAGTTTACTCCCATACATCACTCCAAAATTTTCCCAACGCCATCAATGACACTAATATGAATCTTGCTGCAATACATGATTGGAGCAGGTCGTTCGGGCTCAATTTAAATCCCAATAAGACCTAAGCCATTATTGTTGGAAATAGTACTGTTATTTCCAGAATTTGTTGGGATAACCTACCACCTATTGTTATTGATGGTGTTGTGATACCTTTTAGCAAATCTGTAAAAGACCTGGGATTACACATTGATCAAAATCTTTCTTGGTCCCTACATATTAAAGAGTCCAGTAGAAAGATGTTCGCGGCATCATCTTCCTTACGACGTTTGCGTAACTCATTACCGATTCCTACTAGAATTTTACTGGCACAGTCCTTGTTACTCCCTATCCTTGATTATGCTGATGTATGCTATTCTAATCTTACTGAGGATCAATTAAATAAACTTGAGCGTCTTCAGAATTTCGCTATTAGGTTCATATTTGGCCTCCGCAAATATGATCATGTTTCTGAGTTTCGTACTAAGCTCAAGTGGCTTCCTATCAGACTTCGTCGGAATACTCACATTCTATCTCAACTGTACTGTGTACTATTTGATCCTAAAACACCGAAGTATTTAAAGGAAAAATTTGAGTTTGCGGGTGCAGATAAAGATCATTCCAGATTATCCGATAAACTTATTTTGCGAATGCCTGCTCACAATTCAAAATTTTTTAATTCTTCCTTTTGTGTCAAAGCAATTAAATTATGGAACTCGCTTCCTTTAACAATTAAGAAAGCCCAAAGCATTGAGTCTTTCAAAAAACTGGTTAAAATTATTATTTAAATATGTGTTCTACTTAATATATTTCATTATCATATCTACTATACTTGATAAGGTTTGTGTATACATGGTATGTATATAATATATAATGTATATAGTATATAATATGTAGCTATAATATGTTACAAAAATATTTATAAATATGTATATGTATATATGTGTATGATTATGTATGTATATATATGTTATGTGTTATGCATGATTTTTTATCTACTATTTATGCACACTTCTATATTTTTGTATGTAAAAGATCTCCTTCAACAAGGTTTGCCTGGAAAAGATCGCTGTTTAGCGATAAGGCCACCTAATTGTACATAAATTTATCAATTTAAGTTTGTTGTTCTTTGTATTATTTTGTGTGCAATAAAGAGTATTGTATTGTACTGTAAAGTATGTAATGTCTTTCTGTAAGTATAGGAACTCTGCTTCGTACTAATTAAAAATCACGTTTCAATTTTATCGATACACACATCCACTACTATTATGTACATCACTAGGGCGCTCCACAAGCCTTACTAGTGCAAGCAAGATAGATAAACAGAAAACCCGTCATGACCTACGCGGGCCCCGTCTTTGCCCACGCAAACCCTAACATATTAAATGAACTCCAAATAGTTCAGAACCTCTTCTGTCGTCGAGCTGCGAACGCACCTTGGTACGTCCGTAATGCCGACCTTCATCGGGACTTAGAGCTCCCAACAATTCAACAGTTCCTTAAAAAACTCTCTGAGAACTTCTTCAAAGCCTCAGAGTCGCACCCAAACAATTTAATTCGTGAGGCGGCTTCTTATGCAGCCCCACCCCCCTCTCGCTATCGTGTCCGCAGGCCGAGAAACTCTCTCTCGAACCCGCCAAATAAATTGTCAAACGACCTGAACTGCCTCCTGGCGGCTCAGGCCAGTTCTAATTAAATTATTATAATTATTATATCAACTAATATTATTTTGCCTTCGTAGGCACTCCCTCAGCGGCTCTTAGCCGCCTGCGCCCTCTTTTCCCAAAAGAGGGTCGCTCATGATAAGGCACAATAGAGCTTAATCAGCCAGCTGCCTGTCCCCAAAGGCGGTTTTTAGGGGGTATCACTTAGGGTCCCCGGTAGGACAGTGAGTCCCCCATAACCACGATAGACCGGCTATCGTGGTATGCGTAATGCATTTTCCGCCTCCCTACGTACAGGGTAGCCCTTTAATTGCTTCGGGCGCAAAAAAAAAAAAAAAAAAATAATAAACAGAAAAGATTTATGATCCCACGAATCGGACTAGACTGTAGGGATATTTTACGTAATTCATGTATTGAATATACACTACAATGTATTTTTTGAAATATACTTTTATCAAAAAGCGCAACATTTTATCCTCCAATAGGAAGTGAATTAAAAATCTTGTTATTTCTTTATATACGGCTTAACTCAACTTCATTATGTTTACTATATAGTAAGCATTATAAAGTTGACCTTCTACTAAAATAAGATTTTCTGTTTTTGGTGATACAGGTGATACAAATGATAATTAACACTAGTCTTAAAGCACCTCGGATATGAACAAAGCATCTACGATGATATTATCAATATTTTTAAAGATTTTTCTTATAAAATAAGGGTGAAAAATAAGTACACAGTCTACCTGATGGAAAGTAGATGCTATGAGCTATGACCCATAGACAACTACATCTATCCTCGATTAAGAATAAAAGAAGATGCGTTGTCACTCCCGGAGGATAAGTTAGAATGCCTCTTTACTAGTAAAAGGGGTCTGCGGTTCTCTACACTCACCATAAGAACACACAGCACTATTTTACGCTGATATTCTGTGAGAGCGTGACCCTTGCTCCGTTACGCGATTTATACCTCTACAAATTTTCTATTTCTATTTCTATTTTCCTAAAAAAATTGTAGATATATGGTTAATTTAATTTTAGCGCTTTTTATGAGGTTTATTTTAACTTTTTGATTTAGTAAATATGATGAAAAGTTGGGTTCACTCAAAACTTAAAACCTTACCAACCGATAAGATAATGGATTTAAGTCTTTCACAAGAATGTCATAAGATTGAAACAATGATGGGGAACGTAGTGAGATTTAAGTGTGCCATTTCGCTTCACATTATCAGGAAGATTTTGTAATAGACCACATTCAAATGGTAGCACATATTTGTATAATCAGTGATGTTAATTAAAAAATTAAGAATTTGCAATAATTAAAAAAATAATTCTAGAAAGAGATTTAGAGAGCTCGTATTCCCAGCTCCAGATCTGAACAGCGAGATTAAATGCACACGTGGAGATTCACTCGTTCAGGATTTCTTCGCTAAGAGAAAGAGGCGAAGAATTTGTTTTCTCACGATTAGGGTCCATTATTGGCCGGTCGGCGTTATTGGGAACAATAATTGCAATTGCGGAAATGTTCCTACAGCTTTGCTGACATGGGGCGAAAGTATAACTACTTCTGTTTTTTTTTAATTATCATTATTATTATATTTAATGAATTTAGACTACTAAATGAATTTACACAATGAAAGTCATCATAGATTTCGGAAAATCACCAACCTTGTACAGCTTAGTTGTACTGCCTAAATACTTCCTAATATTTTAAATTTGATCAGATTGAATAAAAACTCCGTAAAGATATAATCAATCACTGATGGCCTTAAGATTCATATTACTATGTAGAGACTTGAGATCATTATTTTTTTTTTGTTTATGTAGTGTGGTATGCCGAATCCTTTACTTGTTTTAAATCTTAAATTGTTTACACATAAACTGTTTATGTCACCAGGGCGGCGACACTTCAAAATGAGGTAATATTTGACAGATTTCATAGCGGGGAATATGGAGTGTGGAAGTAAGGAGTACAGACTGTGTGTATTATGTATTTACCTTAGTTATTTTTTTATTAATACAAAACTGTAGGTATTGCTTCCATACATATACTTTTTGGAAAAAAAAACGGCAAATTCTACTGTCAGTCCAATTATATACAAATATAGGTATAAAAGTAAAGTTACAGCCTATATACGTCCCACTACTGGGCACAAGCCTTCCTCTCATATCTGAGAAGGTTTAAGGGCAAGGAAGTGTCCGCCGCGCTGCCCCGATGCGTGTTGGCGAACTTCACATGTCTTCGAAATATTTACTTACTTACTTACTTACTTACTTACTTATCGTCACGCACAATCCCTAACGGGGTAGCCAGAGAGAACAGATCGCCAAGTGTCACGATCCTTACATACCTCTTTCGCTTCTTTCAGGTTCATTAACTTCTTCATACATGCACGTCTAGGTATCCGAGTACTCTTGACCCTCCCCTCTTCGAGCAATTTGCTCACATGGTCTTCGAAAGTTAGTCTCGGTCTACCTCGACACCTTTTAATATTTACTTTCGCTCTATATATTTTCTTCACCATTCGGTCTTCACTCATTCGTTCAACGTGTCCAAACCATTGGAGTACGCCCCTATCAATTTTTGTGATAAGGTCATCTTTCAATCCTGCCATATTGCGAATCTCTTCGTTTCGCTTTCGGTCGGCTATGGTAACGCCACACATTTTACGAAGAGATCGCATCTCCACTGCATTCAACTTGCTTTTATGCTTCTTCTGGCATACCCAGGTTTCGCTGCCATATAACAAAGTCGGTACCAACACTGCGTTATGTATTGCAAGGCGTGCACTCTTCACCACGCCTTGCCTTTTTATTAATGCATTCAGGGCACCATTGACTTTGTTTCCGGCAGCGACACGCCTATCCACATCTAAATCACATCTTCCATCCCGGCTGAAAGCACTCCCCAAGTATACAATTTCATTTACCTGTTCTAGACATTCCTGATTTACCCATATTTCACATTTCGTTCTCTCTTCGTCCTTTTCAAATACCAGAACCTTAGTTTTATTAGCATTCAAACGGAGACCTTTAATTTCACATTCCTCTTTCATACACGTGACTAATGCCTGCAGTTCTGCTTCTGATGGTGCAATAAGCACTGCATCATCAGCATACAGCAGACAATTAACTTTTATGTCACCCAATTTCACACCCAAACAGCTATCTTTCAGCTTCTGTAAACAGCTGTCGAGATACAGTATGAACAGCCAGGAAGACATGACACAACCCTGTTTTACGCCCGCTTGGACGCTAAACATGGGTGACAGGTCATGCCCTACCCGCACACAGGCTTTACAGTCATAGTAGAGTGACTGCACAGCCCTTAACAATCGACCATCCACACCATATCCCGGCAACAGTTCCCACATTTTCTTCCTTATAACCTTATCAAATGCTTTCTCCAGATCCACAAAAGCACAGAAAATCCTCTGGTTAACACTCAGAAGCTTCTCCGTGATCATGCGGAGAGAAAACATTTGATCCGTGCATCCTCTTCCAGGTCTAAATCCGCATTGTGCATTGTGCTCCCATAAGAATCTTTCCGATTTCTCTTGCATCCTGCGTGTCAAAACCTTCGAATAAACTTTACTTGCTAAACTGGTCAAGCTGATCGCCCGATAGCTCCCGCAGTCAAAATGTGAACCTTTACCTTTATATAAAGGCACAATGACCGCGGATCGCCAATCATCCGGGACATCTCCCGTCCGCCAGCACAAATTGCACAGCAGATGAAAGCTGTCCCAGACGCGAGGCCCACCGTACTTGACCATTTCAGCAGTAACTCTGTCTAGTCCCGCAGCCTTACCACATTTCAAACTTCGAATCGCACGTTCAATCTCTTTCATGCTGATGACCTCAGTGTCATCGAGGTCCGTGTCTGGCGTGCCAGTCACGGCGTCACCCCCGGATCCTTCACTAAGATCATGACACGCATACAATTCTCCATAAAATTCACTCCATCGCTGCATGACGTCCGATTTTTCTGAGAGGACGTCATTGGTTCTCGAAAGCACTTTGTTCATTCTTAAAGCTGTCGCACCACTCCGGGACCTTCCAACCTCTTTCCAGAAGAGTTTGGAGTTTTCCCTAAAGTTGTGCGTCCACCTCTCGTCCGCTTCTATTCTACACCTTTCATGTACTTCCTCAATCAATGTTTTCGCATGAACTTTCTGCAGCTTATATCTTTCTTTCATCTTCTCTCTCATATGCTCATCGTTACTAGAGGCTAAGTAGTCTAACCATGCTTTTTTCTTCTTTTTTACAGCTTCTTTCACTTCGTCATTCCACCATGCATCTCTTCTTTTACTACTACCTCTTTTTGTCGTACCACATACTTCTTCCGCTGCACTTACCATTCCATCCCTAAGGTTCTGCCATATTCTCTCCACACATTCTTTCCTGCCATCGATGGTGTCAAGCTTTTCGGCTACCCTCGTGTGATATTTGTCCCTAGTATCCGCTTCCTGAAGCTTCCAGCTTCGGATGCGACAGACCGACTGTGGTTCTGTTACTGCCGTCCGGTGGCGCCAACCCGCGAACAAACCCCTAAATCTAGTAAATACTAGATAATGATCCGTTCCCAGGTCAGCACCCCTGAACACTCGTGTATCCATCACCTGTTTTCGCAGTCGGTCATCCACCAGGAACAAATCAATCATACTTCTCTCATTCTTTCTTTCTCTAGTGTACATATGGATCTTCCTGTGATTAAACATAGTGTTTGTCACAAGAAGACCCTTTTCCTTGCATACAGCCAGTATAAGCTTGCCAGCATCATTAACCCTTTTATCTCCAAACTTTCCAAGCACCGACTCGTATCCTGGTCGAGCGATGCCTACCCATCCATTCAAATCACCACATACAACAGTTCTTTCGTTTCCCTTAACCAAATCTAGAACTTCTCTTACATTCTCCCAAAACTCCTCCAGCTCAGCCCTGGACGACGAAGCTACCGGCGCATAAACAGCCAAAAGGAATAACTTCGTCAGTCCCATTTTGAAGCGAACCCAGAGAAGTCTTGAGTTCACAACCTTGTATTCAGTCATAAGATCGACCAACCGGGACGACAATAGCACTCCCACTCCTTGGCAGGCGTTCTCGCTTTCCGGGACTCCGGACCATATAGCTAACGTCCCGCCAGGGAGCTCTTCAATACCACTGCCTTTCCGTTTGGTCTCCGACATACACACGACATCTAATTCTCTTTCTTTCATTATTTCGATCAACTCATTCGTCTTATCTCTCATGCCTCCTCTAACATTCCACGTGCCAACTCTGCACTCCGTCCTCCACCTTCCGCCGTGTCGGGCTGTGCGTGACGGGTGGCGGTCCCCATCGCCGCTTTGCGCGCTGCATTCCACACCAACGGGGACGAGCTGGTGTGCGTCGCCTTGGGGGGACGCCCTAACCCTCGTTCGCATGGGTGCGCAGCTGTGTAGAATTGCAGCCCTGAAAAGGGCTGGCAGGGGTCGCGACGAGCACGCTTCTACAATGACCCCCATATTCGAAATATTTTATTTTTATTTCTCAGACATGCAGGTTTCCTCACGATGTTTTCCTTCACCGCCGAGCACGTGGTAAATCAGCACTTAAAATTGCAATTGACAATTTCATTGGTGGCGGCGGGGATCGAACTCGGGTTGCTCGTGTACTGTGAAATTTACAGCGAGCGCTACCCATCTGAGCTACCACGGCTCTTAAATATAGGTACGCATGTGTATATGTATACTATATATTATGAATTTTCGGACATCAGGAGCGACCGTGCACTCAGCCGCCCGAGCTGCCTCTGGGTAAGGGCTGGACTGAAAACCAGTGCTATCACTGAGTCCGGTCCGTTTCTCGGTTTCATGCTGCAGCACAGGGTATTTTTAAAATGTTTTCTTAAATTTATAATGATGTTAAATTACTTTTAAGTTAGTTATATTTATCTTTTGACATTTAATTACTTTTTACTTGTTAGCATGCTTAAACTGGAATAAAATGCATTTCTTTCTTGCTTTCTATTAAAAAGTGTCCATAGAAAACCGTTAAATAAGCGTGGCGCCGCTATAGCTACGAGATAAATTTTAAAGAATGTACCGAAAAATATTAGTGGGATAGATGACTTTTTCGAGGTTATATTTACTTAGAGCTACTCAGCAGTTTAGCAGCACGCTTAAACCGTCGACAACTGCTAAGTTCATTTCATCCCAGTAGGCTACACAAGCGCTGTTGTGGAGAGTTTTTGAGCTGTTATTTACTGCTTACAGATGACCACTTTTTCAACTATTCTACTATGGGAGTTGGTACTCCTTACTTTTACACTCCATAGCGGAGAAGTTAATTTGTTTGGAAAATGTAAAGGTTAATGTTTATTTATGTACTATTATATAGCGATATTTTATATTAATTAGATAATCTAAACTACAGATTATACATAAAAGTAGAAAAATAATAAAAAGTTAAAAACGTGCAACAAATAAAGAGTAAAGTACTGAGGTATAGTTTAGTGTACTAATTTAGTATTATAGTACTCTAGAAACTGATAAACTTTTATTTAAAACTAAGTTCTCAAATGATATTGTGTAACAAAAAACTTCACCTCAGTCACCTCATCCTCATCACCTAGCGACATATGGTGAGGGAAGACTTATTGATGAAATTACATCTGCGATAGATATTAAGGAAAACAAAAAAAAATGCGCTGTGCCGACGAAAGAGAATTTATTATCACGCTCGAGCGTTCCTTATGACGAAACTGATAATACCACATGGCAAACAACGTAAAACATTTTAGAAAAAGTCTCTTCCGTTATACGTTAAATGCTAGAAAGTAATTGTGTCAAAAATGCGGATTTAGTTGTCAATAACGCTCAAATAGCACGGAGAGGAATAGAGTCTACATGAGAAGTGGTAGATCGATATGATCGACCATTACGTTATTTCACGGACAATTCTCCCCACCTTGAAATTAAATAGGTCTTCCCATCAGGAAACTGTTTAACTGATGTAACAAAACAGGACATGAGGTTTTAAAGTGACTCGAGATCTTGTTTTGTGGCAGTCTTTGACTTACTTTTAGTTGAAACTGATAACTTTGCCATCAAATGTAGGTATAGTTTGTTTTATTATGTCACTATACTGAGTACACGTTTGAACATCAGTTCTATTCAGTTACGTAACGACACGCTTTCGGTATGACGCTGTGCGGCCACTGCCGGCAAACACTTATGCAAATAATTGGTAAGAGGATTGCGAAGTATTGCTTTTCATCTAAGACATTATGCTTAATATTGTTGATATTTGCGTTAAAATAATTTATGCATGTACCCAAATTACTACATATTTTAGTCCACTACCTTAGCAGCGTAACTATATATAACCACTTAAAAATTACGCCTTCATCTGTACGTAGCATTGCTAGGCGTCCGGATAAAGCCGGACAGTCAGGCTTTTTGGTTACGTGTACGGCCAAATCAAACCGTGTCCAGTCTGTTCGGCTTTAGTTAGGCATTTGTAAATTTGACCGATCATTTTATGTATTTGGTTCTTAATCGAGGATAGGTGTAGATGTCTGAGCCGCAGTATCCACGTACCATCAGGTGGACTATGTGCTCGTTTGTCGCCCTTATTCTATATAAAAAGGAGCTGGTACTGGGGTGCTCCATACCGAAATGAGAACAATATTCTATTTGAAATCGATTAAGTTTTTTTTGTAAAGATAGCTAGTGGAAAACACACAGGGTATGTTTACCATTCGGTCATACTTATTCACAAATTTTACCACGTTACCTCACGCGGCCTAATACTAAGTCACTACAAGGTAATAAAAAATATTCACGAAGCAAGTCTTAGTTTTTTTGTAGACCTCACTCTTTCCGTTATCTCAAATCAACTACTCAACTACAAAGAAAAGTACACTTTAGTTTTCTGAATAATTAATCCCGAAGTTTATTTCCTGTTGCTAAGTTACGGTATAACTTGAGTATGTGTACTGAAGGGACGATGTAATCAAGATATTTTAGAATTAATATTTAAGTAGGCTAGATAGATTTTTCTTCTTTATAACGCTGCTACCGTATTAGGGTTACAGCATTAATGGGACGACTCGATCTGGGAAGAACCATGCCTTAACGCTTGGTGGCGGAGTGAATGGAGGCGCTTGTACGAATCTTCCGCACGCTCCTTCACTTCGCTCCACTACATTTTGCTAGTTTAGTGTAACACACGTTTTTTTTTTAGAGGCCAACACAAGACTTTATATTATCCTATACTATTAAACGAGCAATTCTTGTATATATGTATATATATATATATATATATAATCGGGATCTCGGAAACGGCTCCAACGATTTTCATAAAATTTAGTGTCCAGGGAGTTTCGGGGATAATAAATCGATCTAGCTAAGATTTATTTTTAGAAAATGTCTTTTTGTCCGTGTTTTTAGGCAATTAAAAACTGCTACAATATAGTTAGAATAAGAAGGTAAATTTTGACAGTTTGGTAATGATTATAAATAGCTTATCCTATACTATTAAACGAGCAATTCTTGTATATATGTATATATATATATAATCGGGATCTCGGAAACGGCTCCAACGATTTTCATAAAATTTTGTGTGCAGGGAGTTTCGGGGGCAATAAATCGATCTAGCTAGGATTTATTTTTAGAAAATGTCTTTTTGTCCGTGTTTTTAGGCAATGAAAAACTGCTATAATATCGTTAGAATAAGAAGGTAAATTTTGACGGCTTATTAATGATTACAAATAGCTTAATGGTATATTGGGCGGTCGCAAAATCGTAATACCATGGTTCGAGCCCAGACCGACCGACCGACTTTTTTTAAATTTTTTTTCAAGTTCTTTTTTGAGAAAATCTATTTTTTCGAGCCCTTTTTTTTTAGTATTTTTTAAACACACGAAAATTTAAATAAAAATAATTGCACTCATGATTTTTTATTCAAATAACCAGTTCAGTTTTTTCTGTTATGTCGCTAAGATCAAAAAATATTATTTATAATTCATTAGTATGTAATTTGTATCTAAATATAATTTCCAAAACACACGAATTAAAAAAATCGAGCGAAAAATACCGAGCAAAGCTCGGTCAACCAGGTACTCCTATACTATTAAACGAGCAATTCTTGTATATATGTATATATATATATATATATAATCGGGATCTCGGAAACGGCTCCAACGATTTTCATAAAATTTAGTGTCCAGGGAGTTTCGGGGATAATAAATCGATCTAGCTAAGATTTATTTTTAGAAAATGTCTTTTTGTCCGTGTTTTTAGGCAATTAAAAACTGCTACAATATAGTTAGAATAAGAAGGTAAATTTTGACAGTTTGGTAATGATTATAAATAGCTTATTGGTATAATGGGCGGTCACAAAATCGTAAAACCCCGGTTCGAGCCCAGACCGACCGACCGACTTTTTTATTTTTTTTTTCAAGTTTCTTTCTTTTTTGAGAAAATATATTTTTTTCGAGCCCTTTTTTTAGTATTTTTTAAAAACACGAAAATTTAAATAAAAATAATTGCACTCATGATTTTTTATTCAAATAACCAGTTCAGTTTTTTCTGTTATGTCGCTAAGATCAAAAAATATTATTTATAATTCATCAGTATGTAATTTGTATCTAAATATAATTTCCAAAACACACGAATTAAAAAAATCGAGCGAAAAATACCGAGCAAAGCTCGGTCAACCGGGTACTATATCACTGAAAAATGATTCTTAAACATTAACTGCATTGTCATCATAGCCGCAGTACATACAATGTTGTGTTTCGGTCTGAAGGATAGGGAGAGCCAGTATATTAACAAGCTGTGAGGCATTTCATCTCTTCTTTGTTTTTGGAGCTTCTTTGTTTGAAGTCAATTGCAGCTACATGTGCAGTAGCAGCCACTTACCCTCAGGTGAACTGTTAATCCGTTGGTCACTGTTACACGTTTTTATTTTATAAAATTATTGTATGAAAATTTTATAAAACAATATATTACGTTTTTAACGCAGAGTGTCATTTTATCCAAACATTATTCTCAATCCCACTCAGTACATTCATTAGTATGTATGTAAGTACATTTTTCCTGTACTTACATACATACTATACCAATTATTAAAATTAATATAGTAATAAATGTTGAATGATTAATAATAAAAAAGACTGATTCATTCAAGTTTGTTATTATTTAAGTATACCATATAAAGTATTGTATTACTTTAAAATAATTGTCATGTTTACTAAGGCTGAAAAATTAAGGGTGTCCGGCCTTTTACCAAAATGTCCGGCTAAGTTAACTAGTCTGTCCGGCTTTTTGGTTTTAAGACCTGGCAACCCTACATTTACGCGTCTAGACGATAAGTTGGAAGCAGACCTAAAGAAGTATAAATTAAGATAAAAGCAACAACAAAGGAAAAATACTGAGGGTACACTAAGTGTTTGCAAATAATCATTATCAAATCTCAGTTGAGTGATCCCTATTCTAACGATAAATAAATACTTATAAGTACTTACATAATGTCTACGAAACAATTTAAGATAAGATAAAATATTATGTATTTTGGCGATTAAAATCTAAAGAGGCCATTAAAATCTAAATTATTTGTATATAATCATTTAGTTCATTAATTTCAAACAAAGGTACTTCATTTGTTCTCTTTTATAAAAGTGGGAGCAAACGAGCATGCGGCTCACCCGATGGTGACTACCGCCCCCATGAACAACTGCAACTCCAAGGGAATTGCAGACGCGTTGCCGGCCTTTTATAAAAGAATCTTAGGGACCTTCAAGACAAGAACCTGTTTTGAAGGCCCCTAAGTCATATCAGTCTGGAAAAATCGCTGATAGTAGTCGATTACACAAGGAGGTTCATCCAATTCCAAAATGCATGTTCATCAAATCTTTTAAGCTTTAAATTCTAAGTGAAATTTTAAATTGGCAAGAAAATCGTAATAATATTTGAGATGTTTTAGTTATATTAGAGAAATGGATATCCTAAAGATAATGAGATGTGCAAATAAAAAAGTCAAAAAATAATACATTTACTAGGTCGTCATTCCGTCTAGTGGCGGGACGCCCTACACTTCGCCTACCGGTACGAGGCTGCCGCTCAAGAACCTTTCTTTCCCATTGGTTGTCGGTTCTTCGAGCTATATAATCGGCCCATTGCAACTTCAGCTTACTAATCCGTTGGATTATGTCGGTTACTCTGATTCTACTGCAAATACCCTCGTTTTTAAGTCTATCACGCAGAGAAACCTCGAGTATAGGCCTCTTCATAGCTCGTTGAGCAAACTCGAGCTTCCACATAAGGCCAGCAGTGAAGGACCATGTCTCAGATCCGTATGTCACCACTGTGTCACCTATACCTAGATATATTTTAGACCTGGTAGAGCCAGGCTGACCACTATCACATAGAATATTAACGTAAAATAGCAGCTTAATTCTGCTGGGTTTCATGTGGTAAATAGGAGACTCTTTTTACTGGAAAAGAAGCATTGCATCTTAGTCCTCAGGGCGACAACGCATCTGTATTTCGGTGATTAATCGGGGATAGATGTAGATATGTATGCGTCACGGCACCCACTTACCAATAAGTGGATTGTATGCTTGTTTGTCACTAAATACTATAAGATACTAGAAGAAAGTAAAATTTTAAACAATGAGGGATTATCGTGTATCGTGGGATAATCGCTTAATATCCCGTATTCTAATGGACAGTTTTTTGACGTATATTTTTACACTTAAATATATTTTCTGTATAGAATTTTTTTTAAAGTTCCTTAATAGGTAGGTATTTGTGTCAATTTATTACCTACCACAAGGTGATAACGCTCTCTCTCTCTCTGTTTAAGTGTCCCTCATGATAAGTGACTCTAGGGTTTTAGGAGATAAAGAGAACCGGCGAGTTGAAGCATATTATCCAAGAGTGAGAAGACAACTGGCAACTGCAAAGCTTCGGGCATCAATGAAACCTTGAACGGAATTTCAACCTTCCGTTGAGATTTGGGTGCTGCTACAGTCCCTTCAGCAGTGCCAAGTTGACTGTCGGTAATTCGAAGTGCTGTAGTTTATGCACAGTTGTAGCTAAGGCTAAGATGGCTGTCCAAGTACAGAACTAGAATACGAAACCAGTCCAACTGCAGAGAGGTGTAAGACAGGGTGACGTTATATCCCCGAAACTCTTTACTGCTGTGGTGGAAGATGTTTTCACTACTGGACTGAAAAGGATACGGTATTAACATCAATTGAGAGTACATCACTCACCTCAGATTTGCTGGCGATACAGTCCTTATGGCAGAATCGCTGGAGGACCTAAGCACCATACTAAATGACCTCAATAGTGACACCCAAAGGATAGGTTTTAAGATGAACATAGACAAAACAAAGATTATGTATAACGTTCACGGCATACCTATGCCGGTAGTAATTGGGAGCACTAAGCTCGAAATTGTTTATGAGTACGTTAACCTGGGACAAAGAGTTTGACTAGGTAAGTCCAACTTCGGCCGAGAAATCAATCGACGGATATTTAACTCAGCTGGGCAGCGTTCGGGAGATTACATGATATATCTTCTCCTCAGGTATACCTACCTCAAAAATTGAAAACGAAATCGTGCAAGCAGTGCGTGTTACCAGTGTGGACTAATAAATCTGAGAAGTGGTCCTTTACTCCTGGTCGCATGAGCAAGCTCAACGTCGCTCAGCAAGCTATATAGCGAGCTGTGCTCGCGGTTTCTCGGCTTGATAAACTTAGAAATGAGTAACGACATAGAACAACTGATTAGTATGCTGAAGTTGCAATGGGCCGGCCATATAGCTCGAAGAGCCGACAGCCGGTGGGGAAGAAATCTTCTCGAGTAGCAGCCTTGTACCGGTAGGCGAAGTGTAAGATGGCTCCCTACCAGACGGAGTGACAAACTGGTAAGATATGCAGGAAATAGATGGATACAGGTAGCTCAGAAACGTGCTTTGTGGCATTCCTTGGCGGAGGCCTATGTTCAGCTGTGGGCTTGTGAAGGGCTGTAATGATGATGATGACGAGGAGATAGAGCCCCAGTGGTCAATCCTCATTTGCTGAATTGCAAGTTCATTTTTCTCTCATTATTAATATTGAACCCAGTTACATAAGCGATAAAAAATTAAAACATTATTTATGACCAGTTTCTTATTAATAAATTATTTAGACAAAATGCAAATATGTACCTATTAATTAATTTTCTTTTTTTTTATTTAATTAATTTTCAACAACATCTATTACAGTGAGAAATATCCAACTATTATAAATGTTGTTGAATTTTATATTGCAATAGGTATAAATCAGCAGGCGTCCGCAGTAAAAAGATACTAACTCGTTAGAGAGTAGTATAATCCTTGCATAGGTATTAAATTATTTTCATTGCCAGCTAACAAATGCCTTCATCGATCCCTTTATAGTTCTCATTGCTGCCATAATAATCCAATCATATTTTTTGTATCTTCTATCAAGGCGTCTCACACACCAAAATAGGATATTGGTTATTGGTTATCCGCCAAATACCTGATAAAAGTACTCTGTGTATGTACCTAATACTTTTACGCCTATATAATTTTAATCGATAATTAAAATACATGATTTGTCACGTACTTTATGTTATCTGAGCCAATTTATTCTTTGTATAATATACATGTACAGAAACACCTTTTAGTACCGTTTTTTAAAACATAACCTCAAAATAATTTTACTGTGCGTTCTAAATCTATTAATTAGAATTGTACACACTTACAATAGATATCATTGCATCGAACTCCTTTCGCACCGACTATTTGTGAACACTTCACACACGCACACACTTGTAAAGTGCACATTGCACTCAATACTAGACGATAGTTTTGCATGCGTCGCGTTTGTATTGAATCTCAACACGACTTTACAATTCACTGGTCGATTGTGCAGCGTTGTATAATATGGCCACTAGGATAGTTATTGATGAAACCACTGTTTTGTCAGAAAAGACCGCCATGCCCAATTAGTACAATTTATTATCACACAGAACGTTGAAATATGCGCTGACGGCATCGAAACAAGCCAGTCGCGTTCACGCTATAATTCTCCGGCGGGCCGCTATTGCCGCTGCGTTCACTCAAATATGAGTCGGCGCTCGGCGCACACATTCAAACAAGGCCAACACACTTATCGCTGGGTACGTACTTCAATATAGATGACGCGACCCGCGGGCTGCGTCCGCAGCTGATAATTTATATCTGTTATCAACTTAATCCCCAAGATTTTCACATTAGCAATTTGTTAGAACACTACATAAAATACAAGTTTAGGACATCCGTGAAAAACTAAACGTAATATTGAATAACAGTTTTAATTGGATGCTTTATATTATACCACTTCTTATACTATGTGGGTAGGTACTGGGTATGTATATACTTATTGTCAGAGAGAATATCTTAAAAAATGTAGTGATTGTATTGTACCACAGAATAAATAATAGTACAAGAAATTGTACGAAGGTAAATATGTACGCTGCGTATATTCACTCTCTCATTAGCCTATGCAAATATTCGTATTCGAAGATTTTTATATTCACATTTGTCTTCGCATACTAACATGAATAAGCAACATTCAATTTGATAGTAAATTGATAAATTGATAACACTCTGAATTCGACACAAAAATATTACAAGCGTAAGTTATTATTTATTAAATTACGCAAGCTCAAGTCTTAACTGTTTGTGCATTAACAATTGGAATATTGGAGAAAATAATAAAAAAAAAACCGGTCAAGAGCGTGTCGGGCCAGGCTCAGTGTCGGGTTCCGTAGTTTCCCGTCCGTCCGTCACAATAAGTGTTACCACTTATGAGTTTAAATGTGGGTATCCATTATGTTCGCGCTCCAGCAGCGCTCCGCGCTCCTGCAACTGCTCCCGGTAGTGGGTACTGTTGTTTCCATCCAAGTTCAAAATAATTTTCCTATAAAGTCCTTATAAAGTTCTACTTTTCAGATTTTTTTCATATTTTCTAAACTTATGGTTCAAAGTTAGAGGGGGGGGGGGACCCACTGTTTTTTACTTTTGGAGCGATTATTTCCGAAATTATTGACATTATCAAAAAATGATTGTAGTAAACCCCTATTCATTTTTAAATACCTTTCCAACAATATATCACACGTTAGGGTTGAAATTAAAAAAAAATCACTTCCCACTTTACATATCCAATTTTTATTTTACCACTTTGTCGGTGTGATTGATACACATATTGGTACCAAATTTCAGCTTTCTAGTGCTAACGGTCACGGAGATTAAGCGAGGACGGACAGACGGACAGACAGACATGGCGAAACTATAAGGGTTCCTAGTTGACTACTGAACCCTAAAAAGTAGTGTACGTTGTACGTAATTTCAAAAAATATAAAACAGTTCTTCCGAAAAACCCAACTTTCATTATCATACTTCACATAAGTTAGAGACTAACACATCATTGTAAATTATAACTTTTTTGACACATTCTAACTTCTCTCACTAGATTGTTTTCATTTACTCCGTGTCATGAATTCCCTCTTTTTACTTCATCCAATTATTCAATAAAATCGCCTTATTATATATATACATATCACATATTATATCAATTCACTTTCTTTTTTTTTCAAAATCCGTCACTTTCGGTATACTTGCGTTCATTCTCATTTCTTTTAATAATACTTTCATTTGCAACTCACCTGCCGACAACGCCAATATGATTTGACCATCGGTGTACAAGAGGCATTTGACAGCTAGCTCACCCGCATACTTCGACTTCCAAAGTTTTAAAACAACTGTACAACATAAACAGATTGATCAGCCACGGAGAAGTTGCAACTCTTGCCTGAATCTTCATGGATGACAATCCACTCTGTGCAGACCCCGTTAATATTCACACAAACACTAGAACCGTTTTAAAGAGATCTTATTGATTGTGTCAGACCAGCGCTCAACCAAAACTGCGCAAGGGTTTGGCTATAAAGCACTTCTGTCGACTTTGTCATAGGCTCTTTTCTAGTCTAAACAAGCACAAAAACTTTTTACTTTTTGAACAAAAACTTCTCTGTAACAATGCGCATATAAAAGATTTCATCCGTACACCTCATCCTCGTTTTAACTATTCCTGTCGCTGAACAACATTGCTTACATTGCATTTTTAATTAATTTACAGATTTACTATAGATTTTTTTCATAGCTTCTATATTTTTCAAACTTTAGCCTAATTAAGCCTATCTACTAAAAATGGAAGGGTGACATTATTAAATTGACTTCAGGCGGCAGAAACGCATCTTAGGCCACTGAACTTTCTATTAAATAATTTATTGCCTTTGTACACATGGCATATTTTTCTCTCTATTATTTTTCTCTGAATTATTGTTTTTACGAGGTGTAAATTGATAATATTCTTAGTCTGGGACTATGATATTTTGGATTGGGCCAAGTTCCGAACAAAATATTAATCTTAGTGTTCGGACTTCAATAAAGCTTTAAACTCGATGGTATGGCGATATTAATATCCAAAAACCGTGTTTCACACAAAATTTTACATTTAGTGTTGAGTTAGTGTTTTTTAAAAACGATATAACATGTAATAAAATTAAAAATTTGTACAACCGACTTCAATATAAGTATAATATAATATAATAAATATAAATAAAATAAGAACATCATCAATGTAGTCGAAGTCAATTAAATGGGCATTATTAAGGATAACTCAAAAACTACTGGTCAGATCTTGATGATTTATATTTATATGGGACCACATGAGAACCATCAGCTTTCAAATAAAAAAAGAACCATAAAAATCGGTTCAACTGGAAAAAAGTTCTGAGGTAACACACGTTAAAATACAGTCGAATTTAGAACCTCCTCTTTTTTTTGAAGTCGGTTACATATCATCATCATCATCATCATTACAGCCCTTCACAAATCCACTGCTGAACATAGGCCTCCCCCAAGTAATGCCACAAAGCACGGTCCTGAGCCACCTGCATCCATCGACTTCCTGCATGTCTTACCAGGTCGTCACTCCATCTAGTGGGGGGTCACCCTACACTACGCCTACCGGTACGAGGCTGCCACTCGAGAACCTTTCTTCCCCATCGGTTATCGATTCTTCGAGCTATATGGCCGGCCCATTGCCACTTCAGCTTACTAATCCGTTGGGCTATGTCGGTCACTCTGGTTTTACTGCGGATATCCTCATTTCTGAGTCTATCACGCAGAGAAACTCCGAGCATAGCCCTCTCCATAGCTCGCTGAGCGACCTTAAGCGTCCTCATACGGCCAGCAGTGAAGGACCACGTCTCAGATCCGTAAGTCATCACTGGCAACACGCACTGGTTGTACAATCTAGTTTTTAGAGATTGAGGTATACCTGACGAAAAGATATGTCGTAATTTCCCGAACGCTGCCCAGCTTTTATATAAAGCTTTTATATGTAACCGACATATTTAAAGCTTCTATGATTATGAATTAATTCAGGTAATTTGTATTGCAAATATCAAAGACAATAATAAAACGACATTTTATAATATTTTACTGAGTGAGTGAGAATTATAATATATTTATAGATTTATTTTTGAGATATATAGATTATGTAGATTATGTCAACTGTTGCCACATTTGGAAAGCGGGTTAGCGAACTCAGATAATTTTTATGCTACTATCAGAAAAGTGCTGTTGCTCTTCTCCTGGTTCAATTTCTCAACCCCTCCAAGAGATGGAATGATAAAACAAGCAGGTCGATGGTTGCAGGTGGCAACCTATGGGGGAGGCTTATGTTCTGCTGCGGACATGTGATGGGTTCTATTAATAGTAATAGTGATATAAGTAAAAAGTAATGAACCTAAATATAAAAAATTAAAATTTATTTTGCATATTTAGAGCAATCCCTTTTGAATTATGTTCATATTAAATAATAATAAAAACATCTGAAAATTTTTCTCTAGGAATAAATGCTGGCAGTTAATGCCAAATTTTTAATCAATTTGCTTAATTTGCTTATAATATCAATTGAAAAACTACTTAAATCAACACAGTCAAACTGTGAAATCTCGTCAAATACTAACCAGCACCCAAATTCGTTTACGACTAAACGGGTAGTAATTCGGAAGTAATTGTATTTGTCGGAAAAATTCACTTTCATCTATATCACTTACATTTGACAAACTATGACAACCTATGATGAAACTATGACAAACTATGGCCTAACCATGTTTCTCAACTAATTGAGCTAAGTATTATTATAAAAGATTTTCATTGAAATTATAACCAATAGTGATTCAAAGGTGAGTTTTAAAACTATGTATACAGCAAAATGTTAATACTTTTATGTAAATAAAAGATAAAAAGTAAATAAAAAATAAGTAAATAAAAGATATCGATGACCAAGCGATAAGAATTATACTAGACTAAGAATTATAATAGACTGTCGGATATAAATGAAAATCCAAAAATGATATTTTACTGGAAACCTAAAACGTTATGAAAGTTTCGCCCGTTTTCGAAATATTTTCCACAACTCATTATACGATGTCCTTAATAATATATATCGTTGGTCCATCTGTTTGTGATCGTGCAACTTCTGTATCTTCTGCCGTGTTTTGTGAAGAAGATAGTTTATAGCTATACTTGCAACCGGTAGGTGGCACCGTGGGAAAATTATCAATAAATTTCATATTTATGGATCAAAATTATTCAAATTCACAATATATGTTGAATAAGTGTCAAAAAAATTCTTACAAACCGGATTGGTGCTTAGCTATTAGTAGCTTTGAAGGACGGTCTCATGGATCGGTAACGTGGAGCAGTACTTATACTCGCCGGGAGCTGTGCTCGTAAACGACCGTGCCAGGCTCTATTGGAACCATTTCATGACACAACTTGCTAACTACTAACTTGCTACTCTGGCGAAGAAGCTTCAAATTGTGCTGATCCACCGAGCACAGTCAAGGATATTTTTGGTCAATATTACCATTTCAAATTACAAAAACTTCGTGAAATCAAAAACAGATAAGAAAACAAAATATGCGGATTTGGCTCGCGAAATGACCGACATCGATGCCGATAATTCCAGTAATCATCTTTGCAAATGGTTTAATCCTAATATAATCTCCATAAAATTTCAGTCTCCATTAAAAATCATCAAAATTCAGAGGATAGTGACAGAGACTGAGATAGCAGTGCATTCAGCAAAACAGATTAAAATCATGTTGGTACCGCCAATTACTTTTTTATTACAATTAAATGTTTACGTCTTTGATCTGCATAAAAAGTCTCGTTATGTTATTGTCATGTTAACAAATTTTTTGATACAGTTTATTGTTTAAGCTTAATTTAAACTTGTGTAGTGACACGGGCAGCAGAGAATTTAAGTTAAATGGCGCTTGACCCAGCTCAATACGGGACTCTTTATACTGAATTTCATAACTAGATTTTGCACGCGACCCCACCCTCGTGGGAATAAGATGTCTTCGCTCTCAAGTCTCAGTTGATATTATAGAAAACCACATGCAAATCCATGGAGTTATTCGAAAGTTATAAGTTAGTTATAACAAAACATGGGTCAATAGAGCCAGACCACGTAATTTTGACCTAAGTAGAACTCTTATCTTTTTTGTTAGCGTACAAAACGAATATTAATAAACTGTTTCCGGTATGAGATTCGATTTCGTGACCATCAGATTACTAATACGACATTTAAATTTAAAACTCGCATGGCGCGTCTCACTTTGGTCATCATCATTATCAAAAAACCCCCTACTTTTTGGTACAAACTATCAAAATACATTAGGTGATTCTGAAGTTAAAAGTGACCGTACTGATAGATAGACAGACGTTGCATTTTATATATTAGAATAGAGAAGATATTTACCATTACCGTTAGAGCCTATTAAATACCACTGATGAACATGGAAATCCCCCATAGAGTACTTGATATTTGTCATAACTGCCACGCATGGCAAGCGGGTTGCAACCACAGTTTTTTTATTTTTAGTCTTTATTAGGAAGACGCTACCCGTATCCTGATTTGTTTCCCTCTATAGCGTCTAATTTCTACTGTGTAACGTTGGTGTAAGATTATCCACTACCCCATATCATCCCGTGGGTGACGTAACAGAAGATATTTATTGAAATATACCTCTAATTCTGTACGTGAGATATCTTTTGGAATCAGATTGAGTTCCAGCCGCTTTAGTATTAGACCTTGTAGACCTAAGCCTGCTGCAGCTAGGGTTAATAGATGAAATAGATTGCGTAGAAAATCCGTTACCCTATTATATCTCATGGGTGTCGTAAGAGGTAAAATTATTATTTGTACGTGGTAGAGCCATGCTGCAGTTATATTAGTAGTATAGTTGTAGCACGAATGGGTCGGCTCGACCGGGGAAGGACCACGCTCTCACAGAATACCAGCGTAAGATAGTAGCTTAATGCTGCTGTGTTTCGTATGGTTAGTATAGAGAACCGGAGACCTTTTTTACTGAAAACGAGGCACTCCATCTTAGTCCTCACGGGTGACAACGCATCCGCATTTTGACGTAATAATCGATGATAGATGTAGATGTCTATGGGCCACAGCAACCACTTACCATCAGGTGGACTGTGTGCTCGTTTGTCACCCTATCCTATAAAAAAATATATACACAGACATGGGCATTGCAAGACCTAACTCATGGCTTCCGTAACGATGGAAACATCTCGCTTACACTGGCCGTAATGTATCCAGAAAGATAATGTGAAGCAGTGTCACAGGTGAGAAACATCTGTTACTGCAATCAAGCCAAGCGTTTCGAAAACGGAAACACCTCTCTACAACACGAGGGATCTATTTACAGCAGTGGACTTTTAAGTACAAAGGGAAATATTTGAACTCTTTCACTATTATCTTTCCTATATTCATAATGACGAGGAAAAGAATTCTCTCAATGTGTTAGTGAAAGTGGTGTGAACTTCTGGGATGAGATGAGTTCTTATTCGTCTCGAAAATACCACGATTTTACTTTTTGAGGGGAGATGGATAAACTATGTTCTGTGAGCTATTCTTGGGGGCATTCTTTGTTCTAATACACCGCACGAGATAATCGAGAAGAGGCGTCAGGTAAAGAATGGTAAGTAATAAAGAGAGCCAAATCATCAGTATATTGGAGTATGGCGCACAGACAATTACCGGATCTATCTGGACCATGGGTGTACAGGTTATACAGGTGTGAAACAAAAGTTAATAATTAGCATTGTTGTATAGCAATCCCATATCATATTTATAGACTAAATGGTTGTTAAAGTTTTTATATTAGTATAAATTATAGTTTCAAATATGTATTTAAGCAAAAATCGTACGGTAGCGGTGTACGAGATTCCATCACCCCTTTTCATCCCGTGGGTGTCGAAAGGCGAATAGTGGAAAAATCTCAAACTTAAGGATTATTGCAAATTCCCTTACACAGTGGGAGAAGCATACGACAAACATACCTACTATGAAAAATCCAGTGGAGCTGTTTCAAGATACACGGCCGTTGGTTTAACGTGAAACGTTTACTCATATATCAGCAAACTGCTTTTAGTGTTATAAAGGTGTGAGAGCTCCCGTTTTGGCCAATCTGCACGTTGCCTCTCACCCGCCAACAAATTCACAGTCGTAACAGCGAGTTGACTATATAAATTAAATAATGACACTTAAGTCTCTAATATTAAAAGTTTTGTAATTATTAAGACAAAACGATAAAGACCTTTTCGTTACTGTTCAATGTTCTGACAGTACACCAGTATTATTCGGTGTGATTCTAAAAACGTTTCACGCCAAATTATATCTCTCATCTTAGCTGTTGCTTCTGTTGTTGTTCTTTTTTTAATATATTATACACGTAATACTACTTCTTTTTCGCTAACTTTGAATGTACATTTATTCAATGATTTGCCAATATATAGCGGTTATGTATATATATTTACATAAGCCATATTCTCACTCTGGTAAGTTGCTCCCAACCACATGCTTAATAACTTGAGTTCAGCTCCAATAAAAAAATTTTAATTGTTAGGCAGCAGAGTATATTATGTGTAAGTGCAGTTGTAAAAAAATCACTAACTTCCCCATTAGCCCCAGTATAAGACCGCGACTTGAAATGCTTATAACTTATAAATAAGACTGTGTTTCTAATCGAAACAAAAAAAATGTATTTAATTAGGTCAACGAAAATGTTTTGAACTTCTGAATACAAAAATATTACATTTGAGCCATCATGCAATACTGAATATTATATAACGAAAAAGGTGCTCCTCGCCGCATACCGCTTTCCACCTTTGACGGATGAGCAAGTCTTTTGTTGGTGAGTCGGTAGCGGTGCGACGGCATCGATAATAAGTAAAATTAGAATAACTGGACGTTTGCCCGCTCTGCGAGCAACAAATAGTACTAGGGCATGCGACCAATCGTAACAGCCACAAATACTTACATCGTGTTCAATGCGGACACAGACGCGGATGATACAAACCTACCTCGTAAGCTTCACTATGTTTCTACCCCTACATAAAGTTATGATTTAATTACAAAGAATATAGGTACACCTTTTTTGTATGTAAGCTTTACCTAACTGCCCTTGTATCTCTGTTCTTTTATCGTCTAACAATACAACGTATCATTAACTGGTGGCGGCATATGAAAAATCATCACTCTATCTTACTCATTATGAAAATATAGTGCATCATCATCATCATCATTACAGCCCTTCACAAGACCACTGCTGAACATAGGCCTCCCACAAGGAATGCCACAAAGCACGGTCCTGAGCCACCTGCATCCATCGACTTCCTGGATGTCTTACCAGGTCGTCACTCCATCTAGTGGGGGGTTGCCCTACACTTTGCCTACCGGTACGTAGTACGTAGTCTTACAAAAACTTTTGTGACATAGTCTCTATAACAAGATTTCTTAGAAAATGTATGTAATGTGTAAACTTTACTCATGAAAGTTCAAAAGCCCTATGTTAAATGTTCCTTATAATTATAATAATAGGGCGCAACAAACTTGTTAAATTAGATATTGTTATGTATTTATCACACGTAGCCATGAGTGCTGTAAAGCACCTAAAACTTAGGAAATTAAAAATAAGTCAACGTCAAAGATCCGTTATATTAAGTTTCTTTTTCAATGTGTAATATTGGAATAAATATATGAAAACTTTACAAAAATAAAACTGTTTGCTAACACGTGATATTACCTTCTCGACGGACAGGTTTTTAGTTAATTATTACTGCATAATGCAATATGCTTTTTGTCATTTTAGTTTACAACCTTTTTATTTTAAAACAATAAACCAAATAAAAGTAATATAAAGATATATTTATAACGTCATTTAATGATATTGCAGTTAGAGTTTTCATAATACACGTTGTATTAATGCTATAAAAGTACTAAATTATTTTATCATCACTACAGTCCTTACAAGTCCCCTGTTGAAGGTCTTATCGAAGAATTACCACAAAACACGGTCCTAAGCTATCTGCATTCATCGACTTTTTGCATGTCCATCTAAAGTGAGTGAGTGAACCTTTCTTTAATATTTTTTTTAGTAAATTTAACAGAGCGCGGTCGACCTGGGTTAATTTCCAACTGACTAGAAAAATAAAACATAGCACAGCCGCACCGAATTAACTACTCCAAGAATCCTCTCAGAAATTAAAGTAGGCTTGAGTCCATCAGTGGGAATTATATAGGTTGTCACTTTTACTCTTTACCTACTTATTTCTTGTATCACTTTTAAGGCTAATATTATAATGTAAATTAAAAAATAAATAAGCAACTGATTTATTTTACGCTATTTAATATTTAATATTAAATAGATAATGGTTTCTAATCATCACAGCTTAGATTAGGACAGGAAGCAAAGAAATTAGTAGACATGTGGTTATGCTAGCTTAAATACTCCTGCCAAATTTAGCGTTTATGACAAACTCTTCCTAAATGTGAAGGAAAAGAAATTAAGTGGAAAATTAATTTTATATTTTATTTCACTTATAAAGTTCTAATGTCTTGCAACGAAGGAGAAGGAGAATGAGAAGGACGGTCGAGCGACGTGGAAAAATTTTAAAATTGTAACTAATTTTATTAGAATTAAGCTTTTGCAGAATTTCCCTAAACACATTTGGTACAAAAATCTAAAACGCTGAAATTTTTACTGTTTTATAAATAAGTCTGTACATCTACTTCCCTTTCTCAAACAAAGCTTTTGCAGAATTTCCCTAAATACATTTGGTACAAAAATCTAAAACGCTGAAATTTTTACTGTTTTATAAATAAGTCTGTACATCTACTTCCCTTTCTCAAACAAAGCTTTTGCAGAATTTCTCTAAATACATTTGGTACAAAAATCGAAAACGCTGAAATTTTTACTGTTTTATAAATAAGTCTGTACATCTACTTCCCTTTCTCAAACAAAGCTTTTGCAGAATTTCCCTAAATACATTTGGTACAAAAATCTAAAACGCTGAAATTTTTACTGTTTTATAAATAAGTCTGTACATCTACTTCCCTTTCTCAAACAAAGCTTTTGCAGAATTTCCCTAAATACATTTGGTACAAAAATCTAAAACGTTGAAATTTTTACTGTTTTATAAATAAGTCTGTACATCTACTTTCCTTTCTCAAACAAAGCTTTTGCAGAATTTCCCTAAATACATTTGGTACAAAAATCTAAAACGCTGAAATTTTTACTGTTTTATAAATAAGTCTGTACATCTACTTCCCTTTCTCAAACAAAGCTTTTGCAGAATTTCCCTAAATACATTTGGTACAAAAATCTAAAACGCTGAAATTTTTACTGTTTTATAAATAAGTCTGTACATCTACTTCCCTTTCTCAAACAAAGCTTTTGCAGAATTTCCCTAAATACATTTGGTACAAAAATCTAAAACGCTGAAATTTTTACTGTTTTATAAATAAGTCTGTACATCTACTTTCCTTTCTCAAGCAAAACAGCGCATTTTAGTGAACTAAATTCTGTCACACTGTTACATATGCAGGCAGAATAGAGATGCAGCCCTAAAGATATCCGCGTGTGACGACGCGCACGCACAATGCGGAAGCGTGCGTCGGTCTGCTCCAAATGGGAGCACGGGATGCGCCGGGATGGACGCTGCGACGCCACGTCACCGCTGCATTTGTCTCCGATCCTCGATCCAAACCTAATAATTACACCCAGCTATGTCATTAGTTAAGCGCATAAGAATCTTCTTTATTTTTTAAAGAATAAAAATACATATTCTTAGTGGGTTATTTTTATTAATGAAGGCCCTCAGCTTACGCTTAGGTGTTGGTCCATCATAAACGTTATTTGAAATATAGATAATAATTACTTTAAATTTGCCAAAAATTATAACTTTTTTTTCTTCCCACACAGGAACAGGCAACTGCTCTATAATTCTTGCAATAGAGCACAGTTAGTCCGGGTCGCTGTTCCAATGCGTGTTGCGGACTTCACATATCCTCTAAATATTTTAATTTCGTGTATATTTACCTACGTCCCACGGCTGGGAATAGGGAACTGCTCTATAATTCTTTCAAAAGAGCACAGTTAGCCCGCGTCGCTGCTCCAATGCGTGCTCTAAATATTTTATTTCCATTACATCCATACAGGTTCCCTTGCTATATTTTCCTTAAATTAGTAAATTATCACTTAAAATTGCCTTAACAATATTATATATACTTTACCTAATAAGTTAAATTTGCAAATAACAATTTATTCGTTATCAAAATTTATTTAAAAAATAATACATTTTAAAACCAAGGAGTTAGGGTTAGTGAAACAAACACGATAGATAAACAAATATTTACAATCAACATAATAATATTGTGATGTCATTTTGAAACGTTTAGGTAAACAGATGCCATAAAATTAATACTTATTTATTCATTAAACAAATGAGGAAAGTAATAATTGATTAATTAATTACCTTTGTTCTTGACCTTTTTTAAAAACATAACATTGAAAAATATACAATAATAAAAAGCTATAATACAAAAAACTGAAACTAATAACTTAAATTATCATAATGTCCTACTCCCCGTGGTATCGTGCCAAAAGCGTTGGCTGCGTTTCCTCGCGGATTGGCTATACTTAGCCTTTGAGCGAGAAAAGAACCAACCCTCTTATCACCAGCAGAGACGACCAGACGCGGATAGAATTCCTTTAGGAACTTCACTGCACGTGGACCCCACGGACGGATAGTCTCTCATGTTCGTGGGGCATTATCAACGCAAATGGCACAAATATGTCTCTCAGAGACTCTTCCTCTTACGTTAGGCTACGTTGAGTACCCCTGAGATGAGATTCTGCCAAAAATGTCTACTCAAGTAGTATCCAACACTAGGGTTTCACATCTCTCCTAAGGGACCAATGTCATACCGTCGGGTCTCCTGCCATTGTCTCTAAATATTCAACGAGACCTAAAAACTGGGGAACATTTATAGCGGCAAGAACCCTTCGGATGACACCGATCAAAGAACCGTGCCGTAAAAATCTACCAGCAATTATCTTAAATGAAAGTTCGCGAAACCCAAACTCATCAGTTGATAAATCGCCGCTGCCAGTCGGACACTTACGGCGATGCGCAAGTTTTCCGCATCAAGAAATGTGCTAAGATTACTTGATGATATAGCGTGTAACCAGTGACTAGATTCCTTAGTCGAAATAGCTAGAAGGCGAGCTTGATCTTGGTCACTATGGAAATTATGAAACAAATCTTGCTGCAAATTACACACCAACGCAATATCCCACTGTTTTTGTGGGTTAACTTTCACTGGAACATTTTTGCCGGAACAGAGCATCTGCCATGTCTACCCTGCCTCCACAGCAAATCACAGGTCTACTTTATTACTTAAAATTATTTTACATAAGTCACTGACACCGCACGGAAACAAGAAAAACAGACAATGCAACGCAAAAAAGATTTTCGACACCAGTACTAAGTATCAAATTTTATATAATCCAGGAGGAATCGGCGCATGAGTAACGGAAACTATTTCATGTCAATTTTTTTATGCGATTCTTTTGAAATTGGCCTACTAATGGTATAAGGGGCAACTCGGAGCCAAATTGTTTTAACCGATTTTTTTTCAATTGCAAGGAAATGTTATTTTCAAACGGGACAAATATTATACACTTATATAACCATTTATATATTTTTAATGAGTCAAAAGTATCCGAATTTGGTATTTTTCAAACATATAAATACTCAGAATATATTAAATTTATTGTAAAAATTTATAGGAGTTTTTTTTGTTTGTATTTTGTCAAAGAATAATAAACAAATATCTTTTATATATTTTTTCTTTATATTTTTTTAATGAGTCAAATGAATCCGAGTATGGCATTTTTCAAATCTTTAAAAATTCATAAAATAAATTAAATAAAATTCATAACTCCAAAAATATTGACGTGATTGTAAAAAGTCATAAGACCTTTTTTATATATATTTTATCAAAAAATTAAAAAATATATATCTCTTATATTTTTCTTTGTGTGATTTTAATGGGTCAAAGTATCCGAATTCTGGATTTTTAAAACCATTAAAATTCATAAATCCGAATATATTAAATTTAAAGTGCAATGTGAGGGTTTAAGATATGCAATTTATCAACGTGGTTTATATTGATCAAAATCTGTTCTTAAAACAGGTTAACTACTGTCGAAAAACAACGGGGCACCTAGCAGGTAATAGCGATTTCGACAGTTTCGATTTCTGGAGAAAAATGATTGAAATTTTTAGTTAAATTGCCTTTGTTGGAACTAAATAAATTACTGGAAAAATATTTCATATTTATTGCTATTTGGTTCAAGGTTATATTTTCAAAATTTGAAAAATATGAGTAAGATCACTGAGGACGTTAACTACTCTACCTCCCAGTGTACCTTCGTCTAGGTACCAGACGTTCACCTTGGATATCAAATTTGAAATAATGGATTGAATTCCCAAACTGAAAAGAGCTGGACCTAGTGGGTCACCCTGCTGAACACCGACAGCAAAATCGATGACATGGTTTTCGTAAAACAAGTTACTATTTTGACCGTAACATTGCCAAACGTAATGATGAATTTCGAGGGTATTGTTAGCAACTTCGTTCAGTAGCGTTACCCTATCGATAGAGTTAAAAGCATTCCTTAGGTCAACCTTCATAATCTGCATCAGCGTTCGTTAAAAATGTACGCGCTGAACCGCCGCGCCGCTCAAAGCCACCTCTAGTGCCAAAGCCTGCTTGAGTAGGTTGAAATTTTATCTTATGATTGGAGATTATGTGCCTCCAAGTTAATTTTGAAGTTAAGCATCGAAATGAAATCAAAGGCGATAAGGACGGATACCGTTATCCAATTTTTTTTTTTTTTGAAGGAATATAATCTTGCCATGAATTATTGGGTTCTGAGAAGGATTGACCGAAGGATGCTTCTGACGAAGGCCTTCAAGAGTTTCGACGTTACGAAGAGCCAGGATGTCGTCTGAGAATAAAATACGGGATACATTTTTAAGTCACCATCCATAACATACGATTCGTTATCGAATAACAGGTCGAGATGAATGAGAATTAATTGAGTAATCTTGATTTGATTTTGGAAAGAAGTCTCTTTTAGTTGAGACGTAATTGGTTTATTAATTGTTTTATCAAAATGGAAATGGGAGTCCGCGGAATTAAATAATTATTGCTAACTCTTTTCACTATTAGTGAAAGAACTTTGAATATTTACATGAGCATGATTTAGCAAGCTGCATCCTCGTACCTTTGGGTATTTAAAAAATGTTCCATATATATATATATATATATATATATATATATATATATATATATATATATATATATATATATATATATATATATCAAATAAACACATATTTTTGTTAATTTTAATGAAAAAAAATTTATTTGCTAATTGTATGTGGTTTTATTTCCTCTAACTCACACGAGTATCGGTAATGCGGATCTTTGACAACCCTCTTACTCCTCGGCCAATGCAGAGATAATAAAACCACATACAATTTGCAAATAAATTTTTTTTTCATTAAAATTATTTTTTTTAAATGTTTTTTTTTTGAAAAAAAAATTATTTCTATATGCTTGGATACTGACTCTGATAACGTAGTTAACGAGAACCACAGGGTTTTGTTACATGTTGTATATATATATATATATATATATATATATATATATATATACATATATATATATACACACATATATATATATATATATGTATATATATACATATATATATATATATACAACATAATATAGAGTAATTAGAGTGACAGACGAATACACAGTCCACCTGATGGCAAATGGATGCTGTACACGCTAGACCTACTCGTATATATATCAAAACGCAACGAAAATGCGTTGACAACCTAAAAAACAGAGATGGAATGCTTCATAAAATTAAAAAGATTCTAACGTTTTCGTCACTCACCATACAGTTTAGGTACCTACAAGCAGCGTTGCCGACCATTTTTGTGTTTTTACCACGGAAAACATGGCTCAAAAATTTTCAACTCCATAACCTATAATCGTAGTATTTAAAAAAATCTATTGGTTACATTAGAAATTAAAATTTCGGAAAAAACAGAAGTATATAAATTAAATTATTGACAGGCCTGTTGGTCTAGTGGTTAGTGACCCTGACTACTATGCCGTAGGTCGTGGGTTCGATTCCCACCCAGGACAAATGTTTGTGTGATGAGCACGATCATTTGTTCTGTGTCTGGGTGTAATTTATCTATAATATTTATGTATTTAGAAATATATAAGTATATAAGTATGTTTATCAGTTGTCTAGTACCCATAACACAAGCTCTGCTTAGCTTGGGCCTAGATGGCGTTGTATGATAGTTGTGGAATATTATTATTATTAATATTATTATTATTTATCTAAACGTTTTGTAAATACATACAAGCAATGATGATTGTAATACACCGATACTATACACTGCAGACCCACAAGAAATCATAAAAATATAAGTGTTTTAAGACGTGTTTATATGTATTTTTATTGTTTTACCGTAAGAAAGTGTCTGTGTATGAAAACAATTCCATTAGCATTGTACAGCTTACGTATTTAGTATCAACAGCAATTATATGTAATAACACCTAATTACCACAAAAGTATTTTGAACTTTTGACGAGAAATTTAAAAGCTGCGTAATTCCAGTACAAATATTTAATAATTACTGCCACTTGTACCTATCAACTCTTAAAAACGGTACGGTAACCATTTCTTTTCACTCTTTGTGTGCGCCAAATTCCAAACTTAGAACGAACAATTCACTTATTTTATTACAAATCGAACCTAATTTGTAAAAATAAGCTCGGATGTTGCTGAAAGCTTAAGTGTTTTATCACATTTCTGCATCTCTCATTAGGAATAGGTTACGCCATTCGTGACTGAGTTTAGAATCTGTTTTATATAACCAAATAAGCTAAACTAAATATGACGAGACTACAAGTATTTCTTTTTGTTAAATATTAATAAGTTTTGAATAAATAAATTCCTCTATTTTCTAAAAATAATATATTATTTCATGAAGTGTAATATTTAATTTTGATTTTTCTTCATACTATTTTTGGCATAAATTCCATCTTTAAGCTTTCATCAGGCTTAGTAATAACAAATATCAGTTCTAAATTCAATTTTATCTTGTTACCTGCAACCAAGTTTTATACATAAAAGAAAAGTAATCAAAAAGTTAAGACGGGTTAACCAGACAACGTAGGCAACGCAGGCAACGCGGGCGTATGAAAGCTCCGCGTACTAGCGATGCCGTTAGTGTAGGCTCGGGCGGGCGGCGAGGCGGCGGGCGGGCCGTGGGAGGTACCGTTAGTGACGTCGTCAGCGTGACGTCGCAGCCGTGACGTCAGACGGAGCGATATAGCCGCCCGTCTCGACGGCGGCGGCCTCAGTATCGCACCAACCGTTCACTAGTGCGTATTTCCGCGCGCTTTCCCGCGAACTACCACATCTGACTGAGTGAGTGAGTGCGCTTACAGTGAGTGGAATGTGCTCAGCCGCATGAGGATCCTGCTGAGCGAACTGGGACTGTCTGGCGGGTGCCTCGACCTGACCCTGGAGCCGTGCGCCGCTTCTCTGGACCCCGACAAGCCTGCGCCAGGTCAGCGCCCGCACGACGATTCGCGACCCTCTACTTCTGTGTTTATTTTCGCTTTCATTGTGTAGAACCTCTGGATGTTGTAGACTCTGTGTGAAACTATCGTGACAATGGCCATCGGCTAGAATGCGAGGTGCGTTGCTGACGCCCTACAGAAAACACTGCGGCTTAAAACAATTTCTACACAAACGTATGTAAACCCTTTTTGTTTTTTTTTTAATTTTATTTTAAGTTTTTTATTTTATGTTAAGATTTTTTACGTAAATTTACGACCCTCATCAACTTTTCAGTTATCCTCTCATATTATCCATTAAGCAAAACTATAATTTAATTCACTGCTCAAGATTATTCGCTAAGTTATCAAGTTCGTAATGAGTGACTACACTTAAATCTCTAATAATTACATTAAAAATATGTTAAAATTTTAAAACATGAAAAACATCAGATGACAATTATAAAATAAATTCAATACTTAATCAATTCCATTATTTTTAACCTCAAATTTTTTTTATTAACGTCGCTGTCACTTTTAATGCAATTATAAGAACATTCGGAAAATATTATTATATTTATGCATATCGATAACGTCTCTATCTCTAATTACACAGAAAGTGAAAATTTAAAAAAAAGTCACATATGGGCCGGCACGTAAAGTATAAACAAACATCCGTATTATTAATTTACACCACCGAAAAGCGCTAAATGTGCATTCGGAACCGTAAGCAAAAGGTTTCGATTTCACATAATAACTCATACTGTTATCGACTGCAAATAACTAAGCGCAAATATGGTTGAGGGATAAAAACTCAGTAGTGCAACTTATTTCGATAAGGACCGGTTAAGATGACACATGCCGCCTGATGCCGTTCATATATTACTTCCATCTTTAAATTATTTTTATTTTTTCTTTGCGAATAAAATTACCTACAGTTTCGTAAATTGAAATCAGATAAGTAAGCTTTATTTTGTAAAACTTAATTCTCAAAACGAACTAAAAATAAAAAGCTGATTTTCTCTTGAATTCGACGGATTTATTACATACATATTATATTATATACATATATTATATACATAAATAAGTGGGCTCAAATATTTTTAATTCTTTATGTAATACATAATTACGAGCCTTAGGCGCTAAAATACGCCCTGAAAATGAAGAAACTTTTATATGCATCTTCATAAGTATCTTGTGTTTTTCACTCACCACGGATCCAATTTATAAAAACGCTTGCCTAGTTCATTTGATGTTGAAACGATATAAGAGCTTTGTAATAAACGTACCTTAATTAAGTATTTTCGAAATAGACGCTGCATGGCTAAGTTAATTCTGTTTTTGTTTCGCTCGGGGCGAGTTAGGTAACACTACGTTATAATATGGGATGTTTATGTCGCGATCGCCTCCGGAGACGATGGCCTCAGCCGAACTGCCTTCCACTTGCCCAATCAGTTGTCGCAACCGGCAGACGTTGCACCTGTCGAGATGCGAGCCTGTGCAAATTACCACTCGCCATGTACTATACTGTATCATCCATAATTTTAGTTCATAACCATTTTAGCTTATTAATTTATCATAGGAAATCAACATTATCATATTTATATACTTACCTCTGTTGGAGGTAAGTGCAATGGAATTAAAATTTTTTGTTGAAAAGCAAAATATATATTCAAAATTTCCTGCGAGAGAAAAAGATTGCTGATATTGCTTAACCTTTTTAAACTATGTAACCGAAAAACTGATGAATCTTTATCTGCATAAAACGCATCGCGATTTACCGCCACATTACAGACAATAGATAACAACTTTCACTTTTTGCCAACTTTTCATATTACGAGAAATAAATATCCAATCGCCGGGCATCCGCCAAAGGTCACTGGAGTGGTTCTATAAAATAAAACGACAAATTTGATACTCATTAAATTAATCAATTCATTTATGTACAAAATAAAGTCAGAATGCAAATTAAGATACAGATCATATAAAAATGCATATGATTTCGGTAGTTTTAGAATATTTCTTAAATATCTAATGCATTTAAAAAATCTAAAATAGTGCCTTTATAAGTTACGTCGTCCATTATTGATAAGGTAGAGCTATCAGCTACCAGCTGGAGTGACGTCATATCACATAATGCAACTGCAATGACTGACTGCGTCACACTGCTCAGTGCTCACACTCCCTGTGGGAGAGAGTCGCCGCGCTGAACCAAACTATAAGCTAATGTCTAATAAAATTATCACTCCCGGCTCGTGCTATCAAGTTTGGACGTAATTATATCAAAAATTAAAGATGATTTATGACTTAAGAAACTTCACAATATTAAATGTCCATTTTGTTATATACAGTTACCACAAACTTTCGAATTATTAAATAAGAAATTATTGTATATAAAATTGACTTTTAATAAAAAATAAAAGTCAATACCAAATAAACTAAAAAGAATAAAATACTTTCCGCATTACAGCTTTTTAACCCTTTTGAGTGAACTATGGAATATAAAAAGCTCGAATATCGTTTAAATTGTTGCATGAAAAACTTCATCCCCTGTTTTCCAAACTTAGAAATCGAGTAACATACATAAGTACAGAAAATAGAACATACACTCGAATTAAGAAGCTCCTCCTTTTTTGAAGACGTCTAAAAAATGCAATTACTGAAATCAATTAATAAACTAACTTATTAATTTTTTTAACCCGATCTTTAGTGAGATGAAAGATTTTCTTAATGTAGAAACATGAAATAGTCTGACGAAACGTTTTAGTGGGTATTAAATTTAGTAAACGTTATCAAAATTGTCATTCACAAATAATTTTTTTGTTTTGTTTAAATAACTATCTAAAACTTAATAAAAATATAGACACACTTTAATAAGCACGCGTACTCAGATAGAACAAAAGGAATCTTTAGTCTAAAATTAAACTCCTTTCATATATGTAAATTACGTTACATAACAACAAATGATGATATAAAATAGGTAGAGTCAACTTTTTTATATCATCATTTTTACATAATCAGATAAACTTACCCACGAGCTTTAATAGCCGTGTTGTAAAAATAAACCAGAAAATATTTAATTTCCTGACAAAGTAGCTGACAAAGTAATTCGCTCATTTTTAGCCATTCATTTTGCACTTGCTCTATAGCTTTCCAAGGCAGAATTACGTCACGAGGTCTAAAAATATGCGGGTGGTGAGAAATAACGGCAATAAGGGGGTGTAGTGAAACAGCCGTCGACAACGTCGGGCCTGCGACCTCGGCTTCGCATCGAACGCCCCCGTGACGTCACGCGCCGTGTGACGTCATTCATCGATCCGCGCTCCGTTTCAAGGACGCCCTTGCTCACCCGCTGCCTAAAAGCTTCCTTAAAACTTTACATCGTCACTACACGGAACACAGAAAGTCGCCGCAACAACTTGTTATTTACAACATATCGGCGATAAACTAACTGGTTTCCTGTGCTATTAATCAAATTTAATCTCAAATTTTCCGCACAATTCTTTTTATGGATATCTAAACTTAATAGCTAATGTTTAAGAGTCAAATTAGGATTTACTTTAAACTTTAGATGTTTGTGAGTAAACAAAAATAAAGTTATTTTAATTACAACTGACTTCATTAAATTTGAAATTGTCATTTTATGTCACGACAGCGCAACGTATCAGTAAGCTGAAGTAGCAATGGGCCGGTCGTATAGCTCGAAGAACCAACAACAAACGGGGAAGAAAGGTTCTCGAGTGGCAACCTCGTACTGGTAAGCTAAGTATAGGGCGACCCATCACCAGATAGAGTTAAAACCTGGTAGGAGCTGCGGGAAGTCGAAGGATGCAGATAGCTCCGGCCGTGCTTTGTGGAATTCCTTGGAGGCCTATGTTCAGCAGTAGACTTCTAATGGGAGCAAAAAAGTAAATCGATATTTAAAATGTAACAATAATTATACAGAATTGATTACACATCTTCTTTTTTATATGTGGCAGAGCCGTGCTGCAGTTATATTAGTAGTATCACTGTAGCACGAATGGGTCGGCTCGACCGGGGAAGGACCATGACCTCACAGAATACCAGCGTAAAATAGTAGCTTAAAGCTGCTGTGTTTCGTATGGTGAGTGTAGACAACCGGAGACCCTTTTTACTGGAAACGAGGCATTCCATCTTAGTCCCCACGGGTGACAACGCATCTGCATTTTGATTCGTAATCGAGGATAGATGTAGATGTCCATGGGCCACAGCAACCACTTACCATCAGGTGGACTGTGTGCTCGTTTGTCACCCTATCCTATAAAAAACCAGCCCCGAAAATTCCACTGTTACGCTGCAAGAAAGATTTTCCTCAACTGCACCGCTTGGCAGATCTTTTAGGATGCTTCCCGTCGCTGGTCTCGTATATTGTTTGGTGTAAACAACATGGTAATACTGCCCACTATCGGAAGCCGTGGGTTCTTTTTGTCATATCGTATAGTCGCTCGACACCCACTGGACAAAACGAGGTGACGGATTCTCTAACGTAGCCACCACACCACATGGTACATTATACATAGAATTAATTATGCATGCATATGACAAAATCCGATTTCGCAGTAGTCTGCCTACTTTTAATTCAACGTTATTGACGGCGGCAAATATTTATTCTTCTATTTAGGCGGATTTCCAAGAGACTTTGCTTACGATTCCTACCAATAACTACTTAAACATAGCTCGTTTTAAGATAAGCATACTGTAAAATTTATAAAATACATAAGTAGGTGTTCGTAGACCAACAAACTTGCTAACATCATTAAGGTCGTTGAGAAACTTTTACTAAATTTGCAAACAAGAAACACCTCAAACGTGTTTTAGCGAGAATAAAATAGAAATTAATTCAAATTTATTCCTCTATATACCTCGTTATATAATTTTATTAAATACCTACACACAGCAGCAGTTAGACCCCAAGGTCATCAGTAGAGGCATTTGAAATATTTCTGTTATATATAATAATAAGTGAGCCATAGTAACGCCGCGCCGGACACTGGCTCTGGACACTGTAAATTTCATAATACGCTTTTTTTTATATAGAAGAGGGGGCAAATGAGCATACGGTTCACCTAATGTTAAGTGACTACCGCCGCCCATGATCAACCGCAATACCAGGGGAAATGCAGGTGCGTTGCCGGCCCTTTAGAAAGGAGTAAGCTCTTTTCTTGAAGGTCCCCAGGTCGTATCGGTCCGGAAAAATCGCCGGTGGTAAACTATTCCACAGAGAGGTCGTACGCGGAAGAAAACTCCTTGTGAAACGTACAGTGGACTTACGCTTGATTCCGGTCCGGTTCTAGCGTAACTTGAATTTTTGAAATTAAATGGTAAAAACATCATGGACACCGAAAGTATCGCTACTTAACATCATGACACATCCGACTGGTGTCTCTCTCTTAACTCTCTGAACTCTCCGCTCACGTGCCACAGTGTGGAATGTTACCTCCAATTCTGTTCTCCATTTTTTTTTTCATTTCTCTCTTCTCACTCAGCTTAACAGCTCTTGCTCTATATACGCCGATGAGTTGCTAGCTCTATAATAAATAAACTAAATCTAAAATAAAGTAATAAACTCTTTTAGTGATGCTATTGCCAGTCTCAATATTGACTTGACGAATCATTATGATTGGTCCCGCAAAATGTTGTAAAGTGAAGACATAATTATTAAAAGCATCATTACATCGTTTCATGATACGTTTGTTGATTCTATCATACCCTTTTCTAATTATTTTAAAAATCTAGTCTACTTTGACACACCCTTATTACCCAAATTCCGTAAATCGGTTTAAATCGTCTTGGAAATGTTATTCCGATCAAGGTAAAGATAACTTCGGTGCAATTTTCTTATTTTACCCGTTATTGATTACGCCATTCATTATCCTGATCTTAATAAGGTTTTTCTAGACAAAATGGACCGACTCGTCAATAAATGTATCCTTTCAATCATTAATCAATGCAAAAGCTACCCAGCGCGTTGAGTATGACCAAATCTTCCAGTGAAATTCATTTTAGAATATACATGAAAAAGCCATATCCAACGGGGAGAATTTTCAAAGATTACTAAGGTAGTTTACCTTTTAGTTTTCATCCTATCATCCAATTTTCAGTGTAACAAATTTGCCTCTTTACGAACTGTTGGTGACAATTTAAGAGCGAACGTCATAAGCGATGACGTCACAATCAATTTCTCCCGCATGTACCAGGCGTATCGCGGTCACAACTGACAATCTATCGCCGATATTTTGAACTGATACAGCCAAGCAAATTTAATGCTATTTGACGTAAAAACTCTAGAAATAAAGTACGATAACGTCATAGCACACACTTACCGACTAAATTGTTTTCCTTGTAACGAATCTGCACTTTGTTATCTTTTATACTTAAGATGTACGATAAAGTTTCAAAGTTTTTAATCTACTTAATTCAGACTTTACTATCGACCGCGCTATTAGTATCAATATCTATTTGGCGGGAAAAAAGGGCTGAAAAGGAGTCAGAGACGTCGACGTCAAGAGAAGTACCACCTAGGAGAACACGTTGAACAACAGACATTAATAGTGTCATTTACTCATTTACCTAATGTGATAAAACATTTTAAGACGGTTATGTATACAAACTACATGTGACTAACGTACTCAACAAATAACATGAGTGATACACAAAAATACATACAGGAGGAATTATGTAGATACTAGCTTGCCAGGCAGACGTTGTTCTGCCCTTTTCGACGACCATTTGTCATGTCCTATTAAAAATCCTTAAATTAAAAAAAAATTGTGACTCACTAATGGGCAAAAAAAAACTATCCTATCTCTCAAGTTGGATCATATCCAAGATCCAAGAATATTTTAATATATATATATATATATATATATATATATATATATATATATATATATATATATATATATATATTGAAATATTCTAGGATGAAATCAAACTAACACGCTATGGAAACTTTTATTTATTACACTTTGCTCCGTTAAACTTAAAAACACAAGTACTCGTGAGCTTTCACGTGATTAACCTTCAAATCTCCGTAATACAATTCGCCATCGTCAATTCAAACCGCAGCACTTACGCAAAACGTTACAGCACGTCATTCATTAGAACTTTCAGTAAGCTCTGTATTATCAACGTTATAGAAACATGCTTCGATATACGTCACGAATGGAGGGATGATGGCAAAAAAATCAATACTCCGATTTGATTTACAAGCGCCATCTATTTTCCAACTTAAATATCACGATCTGAACTTTACTAGACACAAAAGTTGTTACAAGAGTTGTTCTCAATAGGCCTTATTAACAACACCCCTCTGAAAGTTTACACTAAGTGTATAGATGTCACTGTTCGCAAAAAATGAAAGCGTGCTTTATAAGTTATACATTCTATAAAATGATATTAGTTATGTTATATATATTATAATATAACTTAAGCTGATAATATATCATTATACCCGCTTTGCATATGGAATTTCAGTTTTGGTATATTTAGTTTACCCATATTCATATCATAATAATATAGTAGTATTCACTCAGTACTTTAAAAATGCATATATAAAGATTTTTTTTTTTTTTTTTATAGAAGAGGGGGCAAACGAGCATGCGGCTCACCTGATGTTAAGTGACTACCGCCGCCCATGATCAACCGCAACACCAGGAGAATTGCGGGTGCGTTGCCGGCCCTTTAGAAAGGAGTAAGCTCTTTTCTTGAAGGTCCCCAGGTCGTATCGGTCCGGAAAAATCGCCGATGATAAACTATTCCACAGAGAGGTTGTACGTGGAAGAAAACTCCTTGTGAAACGTACAGTGGTGGACCGCCAAGCATCCAGATGGTGTGGATGGTATTGGGACGTTTGCCGTGTCGTGCGTTCACGAAATTTGGCGGCTGGGATTAATCCGAACAATTCCTCAGAGCACTCCCCGTGATAGATGCGATAAAATACGCAAAGAGATGCAACATCTCTTCGCAACGCCAGTGAATCGAGCCGATCGGAAAGCACTCGGTCGTCGACGATTCGAGCCGCTCTGCGCTGGATGCGGTCAAGTGGAAGGAGCTGGTACTGGGGAGCCCCAGCCCAGAGATGGGAACAGTATTCCATGTGCGGCCGAACCTGCGCCTTGTAAAGTTGCAGGCGGTGTGCCGGCATGAAATACTGTCCCGCTCTGCTGAGCACGCCAAGCTTTTTAGAGGCCAATTTGGCCTTCCCTTCCAAGTGACCACGAAACTGCACGTCACTCGATATGTCGACGCCGAGGATTCCGATACTGGCTGAGGCAACAAGGGGAGTGCCTTGAAACTGAGGGGATACGACAAAGGGGTTCTTTTTAGCGGTTAACGCGCAAACTTGTGTCTTCTGGGGGTTAAACTGGACTAGATTTAGTCGTCCCCAATCCGAGACTCTGTTCAGCAAAGACTCGACTTCAGACACAAGTTTGTCCCGGCACTCGGAGACGTTTTCCCGAGAAATATTGGCTCGGCCGGTGTAAAGAGCATCACCAGTGCTGTCATCTGCATAGCAATGAATGTTACGGGTATGCAACATATCATTGATATGCAGAAGAAACAGCGTTGGCGATAGCACGCAGCCCTGTGGAACACCAGCATTAATAGGCTTGCAATCGGAGCTTGCACCGTCTACAACGACCTTGATGCTCCGATCTGCAAGAAAGCTGGTGATCCAATTGCACAATTTCTCGGGAAGCCCATAGGAAGGGAGCTTCGAAAGAAGCGCTTTGTGCCAAACCCGATCGAAGGCCTTCGCAATGTCCAAACTAACGGCCAATGCCTCCCCCTTGAACTCTACTGCCTCCGCCCATCTGTGAGTGAGGTAGACCAGAAGATCACCAGCTGACCGACCACGGCGAAAACCGTATTGGCGGTCACTAATCAGCTGGTGATCCTCAAGGTACCTCATAAGCTGGCAGTTTACAATGGACTCCATTGTTTTGGAGAACAAGGAGGTGATGGCGATTGGCCGGTAGTTGGACGGGTCTGAGCGGTCGCCTTTTTTAGGGATCGGGTGGACGAAAGCCGTCTTCCATGATTTTGGGACTACGCCTAGGGAGTAGGAGTACCGGAAAAGACGCGTTAAAACCGGTGCCAACTCTGGAGCACACGTCCTCAGCACAATTGGGGGGATTCCGTCAGGCCCACTCGACTTGTGGATGTCCAGGGAGAGGAGTGCTTTGCGAACCGAGCGCTGTGTGAACTGCACTTCCGGCATGGAGCACTCACACCGCGGGATGGTCGGCGGCGTACTCCCCCCGTCATCGAGAGTCGAGTTAGACGCAAAGAAGGAGCCTAGAAGATCGGCTTTCTCCTTTGCAGTATGGGCCAGTGAGTCGTCCTCCCTGTGCAGAGATGGAAGAGATGGCTGACAGAAATTCCCCTGGACAGCCTTGGTGAGAGACCAGAATGCACGGGTTCCAGAAGGAAGGCGAACTAGTTTCTCGCCAATTCTGCCTATGTGCTCTGACTTTGCCTTGGCAATGACTCTTTTGAAGAACCTAGAGGCGGAATTATACTTCTTTTTTAGAGCGCTGGTGTTTACATCCCGGGACGCTGATGCATCAACCCAGGCTTGGTAGCACTCCTGCTTATAGCATGATGCTATTTTACAGGAGCGACCAAACCATGGCTGAGATTTGCCTCCAATGGGCACCACAGAGGAAGGAATAAAAAGTTCCATACCCTGAAGTACCACATCAGTAACAGAATCCGCAACAACGTTGGGATCATCCGGCGAGAAGCAAACCCGCCCCCAAGGGTAGGATGCAAAGAAAGACCGCATCCCATCCCAATCGGCTGACCTATAGTGCCAAACACGGCGGCAGCCTGCAGAATGCAACCGCGATTTCAGCGTGAGTGGCACAACACTCCGGATCAGACAATGGTCCGAGGAGCCTAAAGGGGCGTCGACGGAAATCTGATATCCGTCCGGGTGAGAGGTCAGCAGAAGGTCCAACAGGGAAGGTGCATGATCCTCCACATCTGAAATCCGCGTAGGCGAAGTAACCAGTTGTGTCAGACCATATGCCAAGGCAAAATCATGAACAGATCTCCCCGCATGATCGGTTAAACGTGAACCGAGCCATTCGGCGTGATGGGCGTTAAAGTCGCCGAGGATCACGATCTCTGCGGAGGGGATCTGCTGTAGCAACGAATCTGCAGCCATTTGGACGTGGTCGAAGAGTCGGTCTGTTTCGGCATTACCGCTGTGGGACCTATAGAGGCACCCGTAGACGCGCGGATGGTCGTCGCTGTCTACGCGTAGCCAAAGGATGGACAGGTCCGAACCTTCAAGTCTGCCGAGGCGTCGAGAACAGATGTCCTCTCTGACGTAAACGCAAACTCCAGCCCGAGGCACAAAGGAGTGTTCCAGTTTGTACCCCGGGTAGGAGAGATACGAAACATCAGCCGGAGAGGACACCTGCGTCTCGGTCAGAAAGAGCAGAGCCGGCCTCGCCGTCTCGAGATGGTAGTGGACGGCGTTTAGGTTGGAGTGAAGTCCCCTGATATTGCAGAAATTCACGGACAGCGTGGCAGGGGTCGCCTTGGTCTTGTTGCTCCGTTTGCCCCGAGCAGTTGTAGTCTTGAGCGGAATTTCGCCCCCCCCAGAATACGCGGGGCAGCCTGAGCACCCACGCTCAGAAGTGGAGAAACATGGTCGTGGATGCTCAGCGAGGGATTCTCCAGGGGTGCTGGTACCCTCCTGGGGTAGTCTATCTTTATTTAATTCCGCTACCATGTTGATGGGGGGGGGGGGGATTTGGGCCTCCGGCCACCTGCACTCACCAGACGAAACGCGGAAGCAGAACTTCCACTTCACGCCGGTATTCTGTGAGGTCGTGGTACCACCCCGGTTTGAGCCGGCCCATACGTGCAACAGCAAAGCTGCCGCATGGCTCTACCACTGTTAAATAATATTAATATAATAATTATAAGATTAATATAATATCCTATACCAACATAAAATAATAAAAATATTTAAATATATTATCCACTAAAATAAACGAGCATGTTGATTATTTTCGAAAAAAAAAAGCTTTTGTGTAATAACTTAAGCAAAATCTCATATTTATTAATTCGGAGATTCCATCACTTCACTTTGTCCTGTAGATATCTTAACACGACGATGAGGAATGTCTGAAAGATCTATTAGCTTGTATAACTATCCCTTTTCCCTTTACCCCAGAGGTAAAATCCACAGACCGATGACGAAGAGCAACGTCAAAGTTGCGATACGTCTGGTACTGTGCTTAGGGTTGCCACCCGTACTGTAATATATAGTATCGTACTATATTTCAGTCAATAGTACTATATATTATAGAATTATGGAAAATAATATGGTTCGAAATATACTATATTTTTATTCCTAATGCAACTGTCGCTTTGTTATATTAACTGTGATTGGAAATCTGGAAGAAAGTATGTTTTACGGAAAGATTTTTTTCCAGAAAAAAATGTATTGATTTAATTAAAAATTAATTTTTAATTTATTTCAATATAAAAATGCTCAGACCCCTATAAATATTTTAGAAGTAAGGTAGAAGGTAAGGTGGTTAGATTATTGTTGGCCAAAGCAAAGAGCAATGCCAAATATACGAAAATATACATTCATATTTGTATTGAGTACATTCAGACATAAAGATTAAAAATAAAATTGTACCTCCTTTTTTCTCCGGAATTTCTCAAAAGTATTATATTTTTGCATCCTTTTTGGAAAAAGCAGTATATTTGTTCCAAAAAAAGGTGGCAACCCTAACTGTGATGGTCAATTTTCATCATACAACGGAAGGAGCCCAACTCCAGCAGTGGACATTTACGGGCTGATGGCAATGAAGAAAATGATTGTTCGTTGCTCTGGTAGCGTTACAGTTAAAAGTTTTCGCAGAAAAGATTATGTATCACCTAATAATTAGGATCCTTCATTTTTTTTAAATATTTTTACAATTTTCAAACAGCTTCGTGAACATTCTCTGATTATAGGTGGTATGAGGCAATGCGTCACAGAGAACAAATTTTTACATAACAAGATGAGATATTCGTATTCTCTTACTTTATGGTATTACACTTATACACTTTATTTCTGTAAAAGCGTACAGCTTATCTGGCGAGAACGACAAATTATATGGTAATGTACGGGTGAGAGCGCGATTTGTTGCCACACAGATGTAGATGGGTTACAACGCTAGAGAGACTACGTACTTGAAGACAATGTTTACGAGGGGCGGCTTATTGAAGTTATCTAATTTTTGCACCGGTAAAAATCCGAGCAGCTTGGAAAAGAACTTGGATGCTTTCAGGTTGATCGACACTTGAAACACACGGACACAGTCAGCTGGTACTGAAATTAAGTGACGAGTAACGGTTGGCTCATGTAGCGGCTTGGCTTATCAATTCATATATCATATATCAGCAGGAGCTAAAAAGGAACATCAACTATCAAATCGGAGAACATGACTAAAAGAAGTTTTGAATATGCATGGAATTATTCACTGAGAACCACTACATATTACATAAATTCAAACACAAAGCAATGTCCTTCCTTACGATCTTGCGCGAAATCATATCGCATCACGACCTACAGGAAAAAATTGTAGCAAGACCGGACTGCGCCCTCCTTTCTGCCAAGGAGGGTCGCGTTCGTATACGGCTTAGAGATCTCTAGTCAGATCGTTAAGCCAATTCCTAAAAGGTTGAGTTTAGTGGGTAAAAGTCACCACATAACCACGCAGCCGGCTGCGTGGTATGCTATGAGCATTCTCAACCTTCCTCCCCCGCTTTCCGGAGGGTTGCCCATATTTGCTTCGGGCGCAAAAAAAAATAGACCGGATCCCGTTAGTTCACTCTCTGTACCCACCGCCACCAACCCTTAAAACTACCACTTATTTATTCTTTTTTTTTAATTACAAGCTGTTACTCATTTCATGGTAGTCCAGTGAATTACTGCTACCTACTCTTCGAAGCTTTATTACAGGTTTCCGTAATCTGCAGTGGCCACTACTAGTAGACCTATATTATTTATATGCTATTTATTAGCTGGTTTGTTAGCTCGTATCTCGTTTATGATTTATAAGAAATTCATCACCTCATGTCGTTGTATAATCGTAGTTAATCTCGGACATAAAGCTTGTAGCCTTTTTTTTTTGCAAACCTCTTTTATCTTTTTTTTTTGCGCCCGAAGCAAATATGGGCAACCCTCCGGAAATCGGGGGAGGGAGGTTGGGAATGCTCATAGCATACCACGCAGCCGGCTGCGTGGTTATGTGGTGACTTTTACCTACTAAACCCAACCTTTTAGGAATTGGCTTAACGATCTGACTAGAGATCTCTAAGCCGTATACGAACGCGACCCTCCTTGGCAGAAAGGAGGGCGCAAGCTCTTTTATCCACCCCATAGTCTTTATATACTGCAACTCGTTGCTTTTTATGATTATTATCATTAAATTTCCTTCCTCGCATTAGAATTTACATGCAGTTTTATTAGTATTATTGATTTAGTAGAAACTTTTTTATCAGTTGACTAGATTCCAAAACTATTACCGGCGCAGGAAATGCTATAAACATTTTCTCTTTGTGTCTAATAAACTCATACGCACGCAAACCATTACCTAGGGAATCAAGCCTAATTTACGTTCAACTAACTTTTAATTCATAAAAAAGTCATGTTAATGTTGGACCAATAAACGATAACGTTGCATAAATATAGCGAAATAAATTCAAAAGTTGATTAAATAATAGAAATAGGTAATATATTTTTTTTTATTCAATCTATAACATTTTTATATTTAAGCGTTTAAATTATTCGTTTCAAAACAGAACCAAGAGAAAAAATCATTTTCATTAATTTCTAACAAACACGAGTGTACTTTAGAAATATAAGATTCACAGCGGCACACTACATTACACAATAACCTAACATGCACTAGATGGTTTTTATTATATTTGTTGTAATGCATTTTTTGCAATTAATAAAAATAAATAAACTAGAAAAGCCATTTCTTACATGTTTTTTACGCTTAATTCAAAATCAACTAACATTTCATAGTTTTTCGACATTTTGAAATAAATTATATTTCAATTTATTAACATTTAAATTTATATCATGACTTTTACAGTAAGGCTCATCATAGTACATAGATACACACAGAGCTTTTATAAAAACAGTAAAATCAAATGTTGATATTTAAACTTTCAACTAATATCGAACCTATGTATTACAACTACATATTACATATATATATATATATATATATATATATATATATATATATATATATATATATATATATATATATATATATATACATTAAAATAATATTAAAAACAAAATCTACAGTGTTTTGTTTGTAGACTAATAAGACAGAAATTAATGGTTCCTATCATAATAGAAATTGCAAATGCCACTGATTTCATAACCTCCCAAGGGATGTATCGCCTTTTCGCCCTAAAAATTTTCTAGTACCCCTGCGCTTAACCGTAGAGCTTAAATTAAAAGACACAAGGTTGAAAATAAATAGCCAGTGTCAATAGTATGAAGCGTTTCTTTATTAGACGTAGATGAGGTGTATACATAGGATTCAATTTTCGGGGCGTGGCGAATCAAGCACCGTGACACAATGTATTCAAACGGGCAATATTTAGCGGGTAAAACTGCAGTATAAATTAGAAGACCTTTCCATTTTGCCGCCATTGTTAAGCATACAGGGGTAGCGTTACATCAACAGTCGCGAGAGTATATTGATTAGTCAATTACGGGTGCTTGTGGTGAAGGAGGAACCAAAGTATGTTCGCCGAGGGTAAATATAAATAATGCATGGGTTGTATAGCGTGATAGTTCAAAGCACGACGCCAACAACTTGGCGTCTAGTCGCATTTCCACGCATTCACGCTCGAAACTTCGTATCAGTTCAAGTATTTTAGAAATATGAAACATGTCTAAACAATGATAAATAAAAAATACATGTAATATTTTCCCAAATCTTCTAAATTATCCAAAGTCTAGTTTTGTTGATCGATATTAAGTTTTGAATGTCTTTGTTGCAGGGCCGAGCGCCATTGAGCCGCGCTCGCCAAGCGCGTTTCCGTCGAACTCCTCCAGCATGCTACTGCTGCAGACACACGTAAGTTTCCAAATAAAATTCTTCACACAAACTATATTTATTAAATTATAAATTATTCACACCCGTACTAGTATTGTAAAACAATAGCGAATGACCCGAAAAAGTTATTAAAACATAACGAAATGAGCACACACGAACTATTGGTCACCGATACCGCCCCTACCTTCTTCACCGCCTACGTTTTCGGTAACGCCTCCATGATCGATTTTTCAATGTGTACAATTTTCTATTACAGAGCAACTACGGTTCGTCCTTCACCGACCTTTTATCACCGCAATACCAAGACGATTCCACGGAAATCTTAGAAGAGAACCTAGATCCATTTCCAGACGTTGAATTCCACGCACCCATTCCGCTCGAAGTTAAATCGCAGCGGGTGACGCCAGTGAGTGAGACCCCGTCACCAACGCTTGGTCCTGCATTACCAAGTTTTGAGGAAACGTATTCGGTCCGGTATCCAAAGCAAGAGATGGCGGAATTCGGGATCAAAATGGACGAAGATTGTTACAACGTGAGCGCGTATTCTCATCAGGGACACACGTCTACGCAGCTCTTATACCAATATCATCAACCGGCTCTTCCTTACGTCCCCTCTACGTACTATGCTCCGGCTCAACCGTGCAGTCCAACGTTTGACACGGGAGGTATAACTCCAAATCAAGATTCTTATTCTTTACCTCCTTTCCCAAGTTCAATTGACTTACACGTAACGTCAGATCAAGGATCAAGACAACGTCGGTCATCGCTACCGGTACAAAGATCTGAGTCCAGCAGTTCTAATGATAGTCCAAAGCTGCATGGCGGAAGAGTTCACTGCATGCAAGCATCAACACCAAGTTCTGCATCAAGTTCACCTGGTGGAGCACCTCAAGATAATGCTGCTGCCCGCGCTGCTCCACCGTCTCCAAGTCAACTGTGTGCAGTTTGTGGCGATACCGCAGCCTGTCAACATTATGGTGTTCGAACATGTGAAGGTTGCAAAGGGTTCTTCAAAAGAACTGTCCAAAAAGGATCAAAATATGTGTGTTTAGCTGAAAAATCTTGCCCTGTAGATAAAAGAAGAAGAAACCGATGCCAGTTTTGTCGTTTCCAAAAATGTCTCGCCGTTGGCATGGTGAAGGAAGTTGTTAGAACTGACTCATTGAAAGGCAGAAGAGGACGGTTACCCTCAAAACCAAAATGTCCACAAGAATCTCCTCCGAGCCCTCCCATCTCCTTGATCACTGCTCTCGTTCGAGCTCATGTGGATACTTCGCCCGACTTTGCCAATCTCGATTACTCGCAGTACAGAGAACCGAATCCCATGGAGCCTCCCTTATCTGATTTGGAAGTAATTCAACAATTTTACTCCCTACTGACAACATCTATTGATATGATAAAAGTTTTCGCAGAAAAAGTACCTGGATTTGGGGACTTATGCGTAGAGGACCGTGAGCAGTTATTTGCATCTGCGCGCCTTGAACTGTTTGTGCTACGACTTGCATACCGCACTCGCCCCGAGGACACTAAGCTGACCTTCTGCAACGGTCTTGTACTCGATAAACGGCAGTGCCAACGAGCCTTTGGAGACTGGTTACATGCAGTGCTAGATTTCAGCAACACTTTACATTCAATGGACATTGATATTTCAACCTTTGCCTGCCTCTGTGCATTAACTTTAATTACAGGTATGTTGTCTTACCTTTAAAAATACTTACTTTTAATTGTAAACAAAAATATAGTAATTGAAAATATATTTATACATGTGTAATGTCGATGGATGCGGTTGGCTCAGGACCGTGTTTTGTGACATTCCTTGGGGGAGGCCTATGTTCAGCAGTGGACATGTGAAGGTTTGTAATGATGATGATGATGATGATTTAATGACTCTTTAGTTTAAGCTAATATGATTCAAAAATAATAATTTGTTTACTCAAGATATTTCTTAATGTGTTAGGCCAATGAAAATAATTAATTGATATATAGATAATTAATATACAGACCCAAAACAAACATTATTTTTAGAGAAAGTCATTGAGCTATTATGTACTACGTACTAGAGGAGACACCGCATTCAGCTACTCTGTTCCACTCAACTGCGGTTCATGCACTGCACTTTAATCAGTCACTCGCTAGGCGCTTGTAGAGTTGTCACGTGTTGTGTTGATTTAAAAAAAATCTCTTGATAAAAATATGCCGTCTTGTGTACTTAGATATTGCACAAATAATTCAAGAAATGTCAGTAAAAACCAAGGAATTACTTTTCATCGGTTAATAAGATACTTATTCAATAAAAAAGTATTATAAATTAATAATAAAACAAATTATTCCTAAGACGCCATCTCGTGTCACTGAATATAGATTATGAAATTAATATGTTCAGATGCGACATTTCCGTGGGTACTTAAGTATAGGACGAATATATTATTATACACATTTTTTTTATAGAAACATATATAAGTTATTATGATTTGGCAAAAATTTCCATGTTTAAATCCGCTTATTATTCTTTTATTTTATTTTTAAGTTTCCACATCAAAGTCAAAGTGGAATAAATTCGTCCATTTTTAACTCTCGCGTGCCCAGCATTTATGAACGATTATTTACAACATTTATGATTCTAACTTAAATAAATATATTTGTAATTTAAATTTTATGTTAATAAGTTTTGTTAAACATACATTTAGTACGTTTTTTTATATTTGACATAGATACCTTTTAAAATATTCAGATAAAAATATCATAAAATGTAATTCTGACATAATATTATGTAATATTATATTAAATTAGCACATATACAAAATAAAAAACAATTTAAAAAATTGTACTCGATATAATTAACAATACAATATAAATAAACAATTATTACATACTGACCATTCTACTTACGTATAATCTATAATAACAAAAACCACAGAACACGGATTTTTCTGTTTTCTATGACAAAAACTGACCGCGCAAGCGCAATGCGCGTTTATACCAACTGCGCATGCGCGACTCTACTATTACCGCGCATGCGCGAAGACATACGAGTAGTGCACAATTTTTGTTTGGAATAGCTTCTCTAGTACGTAGTACATTATAACTCAATGGAGAAAGTTGACAATTCAAGACAGCGAGTTGGTAAATTTATAAAAGAAATATTTTTGACAGAATTATAAATTTTCTTGAATATTTTACTTAGCCGAAAATTAATACGACTCCATCAACAAAGATATTTCGGAACATTTTACTTATATATTTGTATATTGTTAACAGAGAGACATGGCTTAAAAGAGCCACATCGAGTGGAGCAGCTACAGATGAAGATAATCGGATGCCTTCGAGCACACATGCCTGGTGGTGGCGGCAACGCAGTGGGCGCGCCTCACTTCAGTCGCGTGCTAGGCGCTCTACCTGAACTTCGATCACTTTCAGTACAGGGCCTGCAGCGCATATTTTACCTCAAGCTGGAAGATTTGGTACCCCCGCCGCCCCTCATCGAAAACATGTTTCGTGCAAGCCTACCCTTCTAGGTATCACGCTTGACCGCACTGCACCGATTTCCCGAGGACCATTATCCGCCTTCGTAGCTACTTGTTCTTGTGTAGAGCCGACTCCGTTATTTTTATAAGTGTTTACTTAGGTTAATAATATTTTTTAAAACTAGTTAAACGTTATAGGACTGGATCTCCAACGGAATCGGTTCTTGCTTTGTTACATAAATTTATTTTTAATAAATATGGCGACCTTACCACGTAAGTCTTGCAAGAAATATTGATACTTAATAATTAAGCTTAATTTATTATAAATGTATATTTGTGTGTGGTTTCGTTTTATCTTATATAATTTATAAAATGATCTACTTAATACTAGTTGCATTTGAGTTACCGTTCGTGATCAATGGCATCTCGTCGTACAAATATTCCTATGTTATTTACTTGTGTATTATTTTAATAAGAAAAATCTAGTCACAAGACTTACAAATGTAAAAATTTGGCTCGTAAACACCGAATTTTATAGTTATAAATGTTACGAATGATAAGGTATTTGTTAATTAGTAAGGCACACACGTGAGGCTAGGCACTGGGGAGCCTAACGTTGAGGCGATGACACGGCAGTGTTAAACTAGGAGTTGTTGGAAGTTACCTTTTAGGTTTAATTTATTTTACATCAATAACTTTCGGTGATAAGATGTTAAGGGTAATTCGTTATAGTGTTTATACGAGGCTAGAGAAAAAGTTCAGCATTTATACACAAGTCTCCTCTAACTACGTGTCTTAAAGAGTACCTTTATAGATAGATAATTAAAATATTTTCTATTGCGAAAATATCTAAGATTTGCTTCTATAATAATTAAGTAGGTATCAAAAATACATATCACTGTACTTATTTAGATTATGACGAAAATTCTGCATTCCTTTAATTATGTTTGTGTAACATTTGTTTATGCAATTGAAGATCTAAATTATAAAATTAAAAGTAATTCATATTAAAAATACTTTCTATAAAAGTTACAATGGACCAAAAAAAATGAATTGAATATGTGTGAAAACTACAGATTATTAAAATTTTATTTATCAAGCCAGTCTCCGTCAAAAGATATCGACGCTGGTTGTTACAAGCACATTAAAAATGTAAACTGTATTAAAAAGTTTTGTGTCAATATACCCTGCATAGAATTTTGGTCACATTTCCTCATATTGAAGGGTTATTAATAAAACTGTTCCCTAGATTGTAGATATGTAAATGTGTGGACGAATGAGTGATATTTTTTTACTAAATTGATATATTTATCTATGAATTTTGATAAATATTTGACTGTGCTGAACTTTTTACTCGACGCCAGGAATCCTCTAAATGTATTAGTTAGTTTTAAATATTTTAATTGTAATTAACAAATTTTTTCATTGTTCTCTTTGATGTATGACTAAATTTTTATTGTTCTGTTATACACAGCAGCATAACGAATAAAAGATAAATCAATACTAGGCAATCAATCTTACAATTATTTTTAACAAAAATTTCTTTAGGACTCGCATATCCTATAATCATAAAAATTCTGCTTGAATAATAACTCGGTTGTGCTTTACAAAAAATATTTTTAAATATTTTAAATTGGCTGTCCGTTTATCGGTGACGCAACATTCCATCAACTTATAAATAATATTTTTATTGAAAACAACTTTATGAAGAGTCATATTCACCACCCGTATCTTTATATACCACCAGCGCTGAGTAGAAGAGAACAATCGATTGCTCTACCATAAAACAATACATTAATAGACCTTAAAACTTAATCTAATGTCTAAGTTTCAACTATTTTATGACTTATAACTGCATTTCTTTAATATCAACATAGTTTGATATGCTTTTGTTACATGTTATACATTTTTTTTTCTTTGTAAATATTTCGCCCCAATAATACTGACGCAAATGTGTCAAATGAAATATACATTTTTTTTATTTAATCCCTACCGTTATTTATAGATTTAAGTAATTGTTACTTTCTTTGAGGGAAAATTCAGCATATCTCTGAACACATGCCTCCTCATTTCTGAGGGTTTTCAGGCCAGAAAGAGTTCACAGCGCGTTGGCAGACTTCTCGTATCCTCAAAATATTTTTTATTTCTCCGACATGCGAGTTTCCTCATAATAATTTCTTTCATCGACGAGCTCGTGGATTGTAAGCTATTAGACTAAAAACTTTCTTTTTTTGGTCTAATAGCTTACAGCAGGATTGAAATTTGGTTTGCTTGAGTACTATGAAATTCTAAGGCTAGCGCTTATTGAGCTGCCACAGCTCAGTAATATCAAAATAAATATCTTTGAGCCTAGGAGGTTATTTGTGCGCTCAATTAAAGACCTATTCAGTCTAATACTGAATACTTAAGAGGTTTTATTGTAGTCAGATATTGGTATAATGAAAATATTTATTATTTTTTTTTGTAATCATTAAAGTAGTCATATGTACATAATCAACGTCTACAAAATTTTAAAAAAGAACTATTAGATAAACGTCTATGCACTCTAGTCTAGTTCGAAGAAGTTATAGTATTTTTGCAAAGAACCGACAACCGACAGGGAAAAAAGGTTCTCGAGTCTCCTACCGATCATAGGCGAAGTTCGGGGTGGCCCTCCACTAGACAGACACGTGATGTGGAGGCATATTTCCATTGAACAGCCCATCATCACAACGAGAGCCTTAGTAATACCCATATATAAAATTAAATAACGCAGTGGCAGATTAGTGCCTAGGGGCGCAAATTTACAAAGGAGTGTGCTGTGAAGTTTTTAAACCAAAAAAAAAAATAAGTAAATGTGGCTCACCTGATGGCAAGTGATTACCGTCACCCATGTACATCCGCAACACCAGGGGAATTTCAGGTGACTTGCTAGCCTTATTGTATATCTTTAAATAATGGGTTCAAGCTCATAAGTTCCTGAACTGTTCAACTGATTTGCAAATGAACACACGTTAATTGATCTTTCAGGAATTCTTTTCATTTCGTATAAAAATGTACACGTATCATAGAATTTTGATAGTTTAAGCCATCACAGGGTAAAAAACGTTCATTTCAAACAATTATCTAGAATGAGTTGGTGTCATACCTACGGCTTCATACACAAATAATAATTTCTTTCTTCGGGATAGGGTTGGCTTAAAAATTGAATATATCTGTTATTAAAGTAGATGAAAAGACCTGGATATCTGAGACCCGTGTTTCCTTAATTGATTCAAGCATGAATCTCAATTTTTAGGAAAGCAAGCGCAGACCGCCCTGGGCGGAAATCCTATACTAACTAGCCCTCGACTCCTGGTATAAATAAAGATCAAGGGGCGTTAGGCACAGCAGTGCATTAAGTGCTGTCCCAGGCGATGATCAATCGCTCCAGTTGCCTTAAGCAGGCAGTCCTTTATAGACTATGTAGTTTGTCCGCAGTCGGCTTTTGGTTGGCCTTATTACACCAGACAATGGAGGCGTAGGTGATAATCGGCGTCACTACTGTACAGCCAAAGGATCACACTGGGACGCAAGCCCCAGATGTTCCCAATCATGCGACTGCACGTACCTGAAACAATTTTAGCCTTATGACATACGTTGCTAAGGTCAGAGTTCCATGTTAGTATTTGGTCGATTGTTACGCCCAAATACTTAGCTTTTTCGATAATTAAAAGAATCAGGCGTTACTTTGCGGAAATCCATTATATTGAAGTTATTAGAACTGTTGCGTGCCATAGTTGATGCCGGTAAATGCCACTAGCACCATCTAGTATCGAGTAGCAGGCATTAGGAGAGTTTTCTAGAAAATGCCTAGCTAGAACTTTCCCACTAGCGCCATATAGTATCGAGTGGCAGAGCTAGGAGAGAACTTTTTACACTTAGTCGGTTTGGACCTGTATGTGCTCAAACATGGGATGTTTCAGTGAAAAAGATCCTATATAAAGGCGTTAAGGTGACTCTAGTCGACATTATTTCCATAGAAATTTCGGAGGGGTTTTACTCCGCTGTTTGACAGTGTACATCCAAAGTTAAACATGATATCGTTTTGTCTCATTATTAATTTTGTCTGTACCGAAACAGAATAGTAAAATAAAAAGTCATTAAAAAGTTACGAGCTACCAAAGATTCGTTTTTATTGCCAATTTTAACACAACTTTGGGCGTAAATTAGTAATAAAAGCAATGTAAAATTTCCAAAACAAAGTCGGTACCAACACAGCTCAATTATCGAAGAATTCAATAAATTTTATTGGTAATTGATTCATGCAGTGGTTTTTTCGTAAAACCCCTCCTTCCAAAGGCCTTTTCGTATTTTTTTACGCGCGCGTGTTTAAATGAATTATCGTGCATCTCACTGAATAATGTTTCCCCCGGTGCGGTGTGGGAGGACGACACTTACACACCAATGCATGCGCGGTGACGCGCGCTTATTCTAGTTTTATTCAACTCAGTCAGCTGCGGCCTGTGACGTTCGTATGACTATAGCTATACCTGCGCTCTAAATTATTACGCTACATTGACCCCTGCTTGAACTTTGGATTAAATCAAATTGATATAAGCACAGACAAAAATAGAGGAATATATAAATAAAATTTTGAAAAAAAAAACGATCTCAAAATTTTATTAATGTTCCGCTAATTTTATCTGTACTTACCTATGTCAATTTGATTTACATTCGATTATAATTATATTCTCAGACGTGCAGGTTTCGTCAATATGTTTTCCTTCACCGCCGAGAACGTGGTAAATCAGCACAATTGCAATTAACAATTTAATTGGTGCCGGCGGGGATCGAACTCGGGTCTGCATGTCTGAGAAATTAAAAAATATATATTTCGAAGAAATGTAAAGTTCGTCAACACGCATTGAGGCAGCGTGGCGGACATTTCCTTGCCTTAAAACCCTCTCAGAAATTAGAGGAGGCCTGTGCCCAGCAGTGGGACGTATATAGGCTGTAACTTTACTTTTTTTACTTTTATAAATATGTTATTTTACCGACGAAAATTTTAAAGAAAAATAAAAAATAAGCAACCGACAACCTCCTAGGTCCCTAGGTGACTTGCGAGATGTCAGTGTAACAAAACAAAACGGCTCAGAAAAACAGACTTTCCAACTGATAGATCTAAATATTATAAATGCGAAAGTTTGGATGGATAGATGTATGTTACTCAATCACGCCAGAACGAACAGCTGAAGGGATCTGGATGATATTTAGCTCAGAGATAGGTTATACCTGGTCTGGAATAACACATTTGATACGTTTATTCAGGTATTTCGTTTCTCTGGGATAATTTTCGAGTTCACGCGTTTGAAGCCGCTGGCAACAGCTAGTATGGATATAAATTGCGATGATTGTTCCAGTTCATGCTTCGGTGTCGTGAACTCTTGAGTGATCGCTGCATGACCACCCGGGGAAAACAAAACATAATAAAATAAGCAATCATAAGCAAATATATTAGGTATCTATAGAGCCATAGAGGTATAGTATAAAGCGATAATGCAGCGCCTAATAATTTAGTACGAGTTTGTAGGTAGGTACAGCTGATTTCTCAGCAAGCGTCGAGCGGCACTGAATAGGGTGGTATGTATGTGTGCATCGTGGTCGTGTAACTTCGTTTTTGTTCTAACGGTTCGGAACGCCAGGTGAGACAACGTGCTTTTTGGCCGCGCCCACCAATGAGATCGAGCCCGCGACTTGTGCCACCTTAAGGACCGCGTCCGGGGCAGTATTGAAATGGTGATATAAGCGAAGACTTTGGAGTGAAATAGAGTGAACTAAAGTATTAAGTGTGATTAATTATTAGTGTGTTTTAAGTTTTAATTAGTGTACGGTAATTAAAGTGTTCATTTTGGTAATTCAATCGGCAGTTTTTATTGTCACGAACCCTAAGCACGTAAGAAAACTCAATTTGCTCGATTCCGCGTAATAAAATATGGCTACTGGGATAGTGCATGCAATTGAGGGGGGTTTGGAAGGTTCTCTTCAGACTGGGTAGGATTATATTTCATTACGCGAATATGAACAAATTATGTTCTGATTACTTTAACCACGTAGATTGAAAAATGCCCGAGAATATTGAGTCAAATTATGGTTTGAACACCTTTGACTTTCCTGCATCATGGGATGAGATTCGTAAAAATACAGAATCTGGCCTTAGTAAAATTGCAAGCTGGCTTCAATCTAATTTTCTAACGATTAATGCAATTAAAACTAATTATATTTTTAATTAGTTTTACTATTAAAAACCGAGCTCAACCAGGAAATAACTTTACCTTTTATGGAAATAACTTTAACTTAACATAAAGATTCACACTTGCAACATTGACGAAGTTCAAAATTGTAACTGTTCTGTCATTACGAAAGTTTCTTCAACCAAGTACTTGCGGATCATTATAGATGAAAGTTTAACTTGGCATTAACATATCGATGTAATAACATGTATATTTAGAAAATTGGCCTGGAATTTTAAAACGCTTAGACATATTACTTCAGATACGCTCATTAACAAAATTTATGTAGATTTAGCTCAATCGTTAATAACTTACTGCCTTCCGATAATTCAAAATTGTTGCAATTAGAAAGAGCTCAACGTACTAATGAGAGAAGAAAATGTACTTTTTGCCTTATAAATTCCCAACTAAAAGCCAGTATTTAAAATCTGATGTACTAAGTATATATTTTACACACAATATTAAAAAAGCATAAACGTTTGATTTTTGACCTAAATATTTTATACAAAAGAAAAAAAGACATTGTACTTAATTCATTTTGTGTTAAAACTGCATTCGCTAGACGTCAGTTCATTAATCAATCAATTTATCTATCTGTTTAATTTTGTCAACAAAAAGCTTAATATTTACTGTAGAAATACCAAGGACTGCAAGTTTTTGATTATAAATTGGCTAAAGACCCTGTCTTACTAAGACACAGAAAAACTTGTTCCGACGCATAGGGTGAAAAAATCACACAAACACACACTCACACACTTATTTTTGAATAATTTTTGTATAATCTGTAATCACATGTCTGTAGAACGTTTTGTATGGCTGTGGAACAGCGGGAGTCTCTGACACAAGTGCCTTAAGGTACTTGAAAGATGCTCCCTACCCTATGCAAATTGTAAAATACCGAATAAAATAAAATTATTATTATATATTATTATATTAAGAATAATTTTTTGTCCGTGCCTCAAATCTGCAAAACGCTGTCCGTCATATTAAAAACTTTCGTGACGTTTCTGATCCCGTCTAAGGGTAATTGTTGTGTGTCACTGATTACGAGAACTAGCTAATGTGCCGTGTTATTTCGAAATTTTTCAAGTTATCATTACTCATTGAGTTTTATTTCGAATTTTATTGAAAAGGCATCACGGAAGACTAATTCGTAAAAGCAAAAAGTACTAATTTACCAAGGATAAATAAATAGATGGTGGCTAAATTTTTTGCATCCGATCCCAATTTTTGTTCTGCTGAGTTGAGGAATGTTAAAACATCAATGTAAGTACCTATTACCAACTTTTGTTTATACAAAAACACAATACCAGGTCAGAGTGTATTTTGATAAAACGTAGTTTAGTAGCTATCATAGTTTAGTTTATTTATTATATAATCATTAACTAATGATAATAGATGTTATAATTAATGATTACTTGTAATCATTATTTATAACATCTAAGTTATCGTAATTTATTACAAAATTTGACTTGCGATACCCTTCACCTCATAATGTTTTGTTTCGCATAAACGATAATAAAATATAAGTCATTCTTACATCAAAATGATCTTCACAGAGGAATAGTCTGGTTTTTGTAGACAATGTACTCGTATTCAGGTATCATCTTGTCAGTTTTAACCAAGTATTTCTCATATTTAAATCAGTTGGCACTTGAATCCATATTTTTCCCGGTGTTCTTACGCTCGTATTTTTGCATTCAGGCACAACACAACAATGATATAGATGATAACTCATTATTAAACATTAAAAAGTATCTTATTCCTTTGCAAAATCGGCAAAATTCCGGGACAGTGATGTCACGTTCTCACTTTTTCACTCGAAAATTTAAAACGATAGATTAAAAGTAATTTTTATGGCACTATTCAGTTTTAAAAAATTTATATAATAATTATCGTGGTTCATTATCACTCTAGGATTCATTCAAAACACTCTTTGAAAACGGGTACAATACCATATTTAACCCTATTGCATCAAGAAAGAGGCCAGTAAGTTCTTTTTCCGAACATTCACTAACTGACTTGTAAAGAACAAAATACTCGTGCTTTGACTTCCTAGTTAGCGTCAACAAAAAGGTGAGTGAATTGGTGACTGGTGCCTGGTGGTAGCATTTTGGATTATTTCGCCCCACCCCCCACCCCCCGAAGGATGGCGCTCGGTGCGGTTGCACCGCTCGCACCGCCCTTTGTCCTAGGACCACCACTGCAGCGACAATGAATCGAGCCAATCAAAGAGAACTCGGTCGTCAACGGTTCGATTCGCTCTTCGCTCTATTATGCGGTCAGGTGGAAGGTGCTCGCACTGCCCCGGCCCAGAGATGAGAACAGTATTTCTGTGAGGCTATATGAGGGTGTGGGACCTGGTAAAGTTGCAAACGGTGTGCCATCATAAAATACTGGTCCGCTCTACTGAGTACACTAAGCTTTTTAGAAGCCAATTTGGCTTTCTCTTTCAAGTGGCCACGATACTGCAGGTAATTCGATATGTCGACGCCGATGATTCCGATACTCACTGCGGCAACAATGGAAGTGCCCTGAAGTTGAAAAGATACGACAAAGGGGTTCTTTTTACGTTGAAAGTACTAGCTTCGAGATATTACCGCCGTTAAGGGTACACTGGATTTATAGCTGTCGCCAAATTCATTACGAAGTTTTGAATATACCAAAACACAAATCGGATAAGACTGTTTGGTCTAAGACCTTTGCCTGCTTCAAGGATTATGGAATAATATGGAGTTATGATTTGATTTGATTGTTGACATAAGGGCTGTTCGATGTTGCAGAAACATCGATGATGACATCAATGTTCGATGTTTATCCTGCTCAAAACATCGATGTTGACCATTATCGATTTTTTGCACATGTTTTTGCATTGAAGGTTTAGAAATAAAAATTAGTCATGTTGCTTATGGTTTATTTTTAATGAAATAAAAGAAATTAGTAAAAATGTTAGTGTTAGTAATTTAAAAACGGGAGGAAGTTAACAAATATCTAGTTTATTTGTTATATAGTCTAATATTTCTTGCCAATCATGATTCTTGTCATAATTGTGACTCTTTTGATTTTTAAATGTACTATACATTTACAAATCTGTATCAAAAAATTTACTATAGGACCTAATTTACGATTTAGACATTTTTATATCAACTACTTATATGGCAAAGTAAAAAATATGATTATGGAGAAAAAATTAACAAACAACACAAAAACAAAATAATAGACTTTTTTGTCATCTTTGTTCACAATTTTTAATCAGGCAGCCCAGGCAGTAAGTGTCCACAGCCGTTTGTAAAATACACAGTCGAATGCACTATGCAGTAAAATTTTTTATGCTCACGCTTGCTCAGTAATCTATTTTCATAGCCTTCAAGTTCAAGCAAACAATAAACTCGTTATGATATGCTCAAAAATTAAGCCAAATATAATTGAATTGTGTACATACTTACATGTTGTTTAAAAATTATGTGGGTATAGACAGCAAGGGAAAAACAATTCATTTGAATATCGATTTACGTAGAATAGTTATTAGGCGACAACCGACAACGACTTCATAGAATAACAAAGGAAAAGCTGTGACAACTATGACATTACAGTTCACACTTGACAATTAAGTTTGATGACATAATGATATGTTTAGGTGATCAATGCGCTTAGTAATTCCGAATTATTAAAAATGTTAAATCTTTAACAGGAGATGCAAGATTTAGTTGATATAGATTTCGCGGTTTGCGTTCTTAAAAAGTTCCTATTAATCGATTATGGGTTCATTGACATCGATGTTTGACATGTGGCAACATCGATGTTTTAATTTTTAACACCTTTAGACATCCCTGACCCTGATTGACATAACGTCAGATCACTTGTACTCATACCCTAGTATATACGATATACGCAGTTCTCTAGTATGTAGTCAGTAATCTATGTCATACGCAGTAATCTATGCCCATACCCAATCAGTTTGTTTTGTTTTGCAGGAATCAAAGGAAGGAATCAAAATTTCATTTTCATGACTATTTTCCAAAATGACTGATGTAACTAAAGACACTCTTGACAAGAATCTGGAAGATTATGAAATACAAGAAGTTTTGAAGAATGGCACCGATTTACGCGAATATGCATTGCAAATCGATAAAGGCATTAAAGAAGCGGAAAAAAATTCTGTTGCTGACTATATAAGAGAAAGCGAAAATATTGCCTCTTTGCACAATCAGATCGAGGAATGTGATAGTATTTTAGCACGTATGGAAAGTATGCTTTTAGTATTCCAGGTAAATATTTAAGAAAAAAACATTAATGGTACTTGTAGTTGTGAAATAAGTAAGGTATATTCAGGGCCATCGATTTTATTACTGCAGATATTGTGCAGGAAGTGCATCTATAGCAGAGTGTGGCGATCTTTAAATTTCAATTTATAAAAGTTTTAAGATTTTTTATATTTATTAAATATTTCTTTTGGATCGAAAATTCAAGGCTATATAAATGTTGATTATTATATTCCTTGTATTCATATTTTATAATTTGTGTTTCACACAACACTACGATATTCCAAAAAGCTATAGATATTAGAATATTATAATACATTCATACAATCCATATAAACATTCATATAGCTGAAAAAGTTAAAACAAACTTATAGTAAAAAACTATTTTGGTGATAGCTTTTAATCTTTGACACCATTGCCAATATATGATCAGAAATCGAACACTTTTGAGTAAAAAATTTCTCACGAATTAGTAGTAGAAAGAGATTTTGTGAGTACATTGAAAAAGTTTTCTTTTGGAAGTCAAGCTGATTTGAAACATTTTGATAACATTCATACCTATATGGTTATCACAGCAGTAGTTGCAAAACCAGCATAACTTATTCTGTGACTCATGAGCATCTAACTTATATTCAATTTATGTTTGTTTGTTCGTATTTTATGTGCTGCCATACCATTCATCAGATTGCGGTAAAACATTGTTAACATATTGCTTGTACTTCCACGAAAGTTATATGCATAGTTGAACCTGGTAGGTGGGGCTGTTGTAGAATCCAGATATCACCTGTGTGAAGCCGGAACAGCTCACTAGTTATAAGAAAAATAACAATAGCTTATGTTAACTTAATATGAAAGCATGGTAGGTAGAGATGCAACTGGAAAGCAGTATACAGTATAGATCCAAGATATCTGAATTCCTCCCTTTTTAAAATGTTTTAAAACCCACTTTGATAGGTTCAGGAACTCCACTCCAGCAAGCCTTGTACTTGATTTTTATTACATTATACATTTAGTTTCAGTCTGCTGCTCTCAAGTGTCTTTTTATAACTTCCCTCTTTGCTCTATGTTGCATCACCAGCATTGCAAATGAAGAAGTAATTCCTTGTTATACAAAGTGGATCTAAGAACAGCCTTGGTAAATACTGATGTTGCCTGAAAGGGATTGATATCATCAAAATCAGATCAAATAAATCAATGGGAATTCAGATCTGATTATCCAGAAAAAGGGACATGCAGAGTTTCCCTTTTCTCTCTATATGCCATACTTAGAAATCAAAGGTACGATCCAACATGCCAAAGCTTGGGCAAAAACCACATTGACATTAGGTGATGTTATACTCTTAGCGGAGGTTTTCTTTATTAATGTATTCAAAGGGCTTCATAATGTAGGACATGACTTTTATACTGGGGTAATGATTACAGTCCTGGATATACATTTGGCCTCTGCATTTGGTTTAATATGTAATGATGATTTTATTGACCCAAATATTTTATATGACCAAGACATGTTACCAACTTGTCGAGAGTAATAGGGTAGTTGCCATTTGAAGAAGAAATTAACATTCCCTCCCACAACCTTTTTTTGATATAATTTTCACAAAGTGAATATGATATAACATACATAATATATAAACACTCACACCTGTCACCCAGAGGGGTAGGCAGAGACTACAGACTTCCATTTGGCACGATCCTGACATACCTCTCTCGCCTCCTTCACATCCATACACCTACGCATACATGCTCGTCGGTTAAGGGTACTCCTAATTTGGCCCGTATTCAATAAATCGCCAATTTGGTTGATAAATTTTCACCTAGGACGTCCCTTTCCGACTCTGCCATTCACTTCTGCAACATAAATTTTCTTTGTCACTCTTTCCTCATTCATTCTTTCCACATGACCAAACCACCGAAGCATTCCTTTCTTAATCCTGGTCACAACATCATCTTGCAAACCACACTCTTCTCTTATTACACAATTTCTTACCCTGTCATTAAGATTCAGCCCTAACATACTCCGTAACGACCGCATTTCTACTGCGTTGATTCTACTCTCGTGCTTCTTCTGCCACACCCAACTTTCACTACCATACGTTAAAGTAGGGACCAACACAGCATTGTGAATTGCCATACGTGCCTTTTTTGACATATTTTGACTCTTCACAATAGAGTGCAGGGCCCCATTTACTCTATTTCCCGCATTCACTCGTCGTTCTATATCCTTATCATATCTTCCATCCCTGCTAAATACGCAGCCCAAATATACAAACTCATCTATTTGCTCGATCAACTCCCCTTCTATTCTTAATTTACAAATCGTTTTACTTTCTTCTCTTTCAAAAACCATAACCTTCGTCTTACTTGCGTTCACTTTCATACCCCTTTCATATAATGATCTGTTCATTAATGTATATGATATAAATGACTCTATATTTTGTAGAATGATTTAGGAAGCATAAGCAATGAAATCATCAGTTTACAAAAGAGGTCTGTAAACATGTCAGTGCAACTTTCCAATAGACAGGCTCTTAAGGGACCACTTTCTTCTTTTATAGAAGATATGGCAATATCTGAAACACTTATTTTGTAAGTACTGGTGACAATATTTTCATATTTTTATTTTATATAGTAATATTTAAAATGAAAACAATTGTATTTTCTAGTGGTATCAATAATGTTCCAGTCACCGACAAAGAATTTATGGTCCAGTTAGCAATATTAAATCAAAAACTAAATTTTGTTAAGGAGCAAGAATTTAAAGAAACCAAAGCCTGTCATGATGTCAAGGATGTATTAGAAAAACTTAAAATAAAGGCTGTATCAAAAATAAGAACATACATTCTGGAACAAATATATAAATTTCGTAAACCAATGGCTAACTATCAAATACCACAGAATGCGATGCTTAAATATAAGTTTTTCTTCGAATTCATTCTAACTAATGAACGAAATGTAGCACAAGAAATTTGCAATGAATACATTGACACACTTAGTAAAGTCTATTACTCTTATTTTAAATCCTATGCATCTAGATTAGATAAATTAAAATATGAAGAAGTGCCAACTAAGGATGATCTCATGGGAATTGAGGATGGTTCTAAAGGAGGATTTTTCCAGAAATCTAATTTAAAGAACAAAAGTACAATATTTACAATTGGAAACCGTGGTGATGTCCTAGCCCAGCAACTAGAAGCTCCAATCATTGTTCCTCATGTACAACAGAAGACTAAGGTAAATATAAAGTGAAATTCCTCACATTGTTTGAAATAACATAATATAGTAGGATAGACAAATTAATTAAATTACAATTAACCTGGATTAAGAATCAAAATGAATCCTTGAGGACTAAAATGGAATAAATAAACCTCGGTTCCAGTAAAACGGGTCTATGAGTTTTTAAAGTCAAAATGCAGATGAAGCTTATTGAAACATTTGTGTTATATGATGAAGGCCCTATAGACGAAAGCACAAGCCGTCTTAGTTTCGAAAATTCAGCAAAGGATATAAGGCTGTGAAGATAAACCGCAACCTAGACGGCCTTTAGTTTTTGGAAGACATGTTGAGCACGCTATATTGATTATCATGCAAACAACTGTTGAAGAATTATCAAAGGTTTTTTTGTACATAGAACTACAGTAAAAATATGGATACATGCACTTAGTTTTACAATAAAACGAAAACCAAACTAGAAGCTGATAATATATTTTGGTAAAATTATAGACATCCAGTACTTGAGCACGGTGGTGGAAGGCGGGTGGAGGGAAGGGGGTGGGTTCAGGGGAAGCCCCTCCCCCTACCTTTCCCCTTTCCGAAAAGTGTAGTTTTGAGTAATGTTTTTTTTGTAAAATCTTAACCTCACTTTTTTTACTTCGGCGCTGCGGAAAGTGCAGCCCCATCGCCCTTGCGTAACAAATCGCCGGCACCCATGCTCACCTCCGCAGCTTTGGCATATTGGTCGCTTTCGGCAACCATCCTGATTCGGTTTTAGTACAGATTCGACCAATTTTATCTATAAAGTCAAGTTGCCCTAAACACTGCTATGATAATGGTAAATGAAACAGTGTTATGTGCATTGTTATAATTTTGATTTTTGAAAAACCTCTTGACTGATTTCCACTGCAACTCAATTCGTTGTGTATGAGTCCCATCTTCAAATTAATTGTCTTGGCCCGAGTAAATAAATTCTTATGGGTGTTTAACAAAACAAATTGACATATTTGCGTTTCTTTATATGCAATTTATAGTAAAATTTATTTTTTGTCGTAAACGCGTTTCCGTAATCTACAAACAGTGTAAAAGGTTCAAACTTAACCCTGAGAAAGCTTCTACTAAACTCAATACATAAATAAAACGAACTTAAACATTAATTTTTTACCAGATGTCTACTTCATAGTACTAGACCAAATTAAGGCCCCAGTCTTGCAAAAATTAGTGTTCTCGCAAAATTTACAGCAAAACATTTTTTTATAGTATTTAAAAAAGAAAAAGTGAAACATATTTTATATTTATTTAAAGTGTAGGATTTGATATTTTCGATAATGTTTTTAATTTTATTTTGGTGTTTAAATTAATAGCTCTATTAGGCGTTAAACATGCCTATGTTTAGGTTACATGCTTAAAAGGTCTTATTAAAGCCTCTGCTATGTACAAACTATAACAATATCAAGAAAAGTTTTCAGATCACATTTATTTACATATTGTCTACAATAATCTGATCTGGTCACTTTTTTTATAAATGCTTTAATTTTCTTATTTGAAGGGCTTAAAAAGTTGTAATTTCATGATTTTTTTTACTGCGAATATCTATTTTTTTCTATTAGAAGTATAAATGTAGCAAAGTCGTACTTAAAACCACATAAAATAGAACTATTTTCAAGTGAGTTAGAAATAAATAAAATTAAAAAAGTACATATTTTCGTACTTTTTACCTATATGCCATTTATAAACCAGAAACGCCTGAAAATTCTCTCAGTTCCGCTGAGATTTCTCTGCGTTTAGACGTGTGCCGTGTGGCTCAACGTTACTTTACCTCTCGCTCGCACGGTTGATCTCTTTCCCTCGCGTAGCTCTTATGGACTGAGCGGAGCATATCGTGAAAGTTGCTCTACTTAAATATACATTATTTTTATTTAATTGTCATATTAGTTCTAGTTTTTTGTGTTTATATTAGTATTAGATTAATTAACTTGGACTTTTATATTTGGTATGTTTTATATATTTTAAGTTTTATACATATAATTTATTACCAAAAAAAATTAAACGGAAAAAGTTGGATAGAAAAAGAAGAAATATCCTTGTGTCAGTAAAAATAGTAGTAAAAGTAGTAGTAAAGTACAAAATGTATAAGTAAGAGACGAAATTTGTATGAAGAGGCAGTTTTTATTTTCCTTCGGTTGTATATACCATTTTTAAACCTACAACCCGTATAAACATTACTAAAAACGTCATTTATATGAAATATAAAAGGGTAAAAGATTATACTACCACGACAAAAGTAAAATGAATATTTTTGGAAAAAAAATAATAAGTTATATATTTAATGAAGTAGAGCACCTTCACCTGCGGTCTCGAACGTATTTATGCACGGGGGAGAGCACCCACTCTAATGGCTGGGAATGTAAAACAGCAAAGCTATAGTTCATAAAAGATAGCTTGATCTCTGCGACAGCTATCAGTAAAAATCATGCCTATGAAGTCCTGAATTTCTTAGTAGTACAGACAGTACCTGTCAATGTCATACTTTATGGGCATGCCGACTTAATAAATCTGTGACAGCTGTCGCAGAGATCAAGCTATCTTTTATGAACTATAGACGAAAGCCTTAAGGTGGATGCGTCGACCGTCCGCCCATACATTTTTTAACCAAAATATACACTAAACACAGACACTCTTTCTTTAAAACTAATCATTTTATCACTTCTCTACAATGAAATGTGTACGCCTCTGACCTTTATAGGCAATAACTTACATTATATACCGAGAAAAACAATAGTGAAATCCCGGAAAAATTTGACACTTCTTTAGTAGTGTGCGTGACTTTTGACAAGCAAACGTAAGGCGACGTTTAAACATTGGCACGCTAGATGGCATCCAAGTGATCTCAAATAATTCTGATAAATCAATATCTTAAGTTCAATAATTGGTTAATTTCCTTTCCAACCGTTAAAAAAAACGGTATAAAATAACATAAAACTAATGACCTTAGACACCTATGTTTTTTGTAAACAATTTTATTACTTATTATCGTTGTGTGGCAACATAAATACTAAAAGTCGTAGGTAAAGCGACGTTGCCGTCCTTCCTGACAACAAACTGATAAGAGTACTAACCGTAGACAGAGAAGTCTACGGTACTAGCGTATTCCTGACCTTGAATTGACGAAACAAAAGCGTTGCCAAACTTACGTACGTTCACTTGTTTGACTTGTAAAATATAATATTCTGATTTCGGTATGATTTGCGCGCGGAATTTCTTGTGTATTATACATATTTTATATGTATGTTTTCATTGATTCGAATTGCAATATTTCTCTAGTATAGTGGTCCAAAAGGCGACGTCCAAAAAATTTTTTTGGAATGCTGACCTTTCGGGCTAGATGAAAATACCCCATATATGTTCCGCGATTTTTCTTAGTTTACGACATATGATTTTTTTGTATTATTTTGAAAAATGTCGACTAAGCGATTCAAAAATTTTTTATCTTGAAAATTCTGCTCTCTTTTCTACTTTTTTATTCATAGTAGCGTAGTCTTCATGAGTTGGACTCTTTGACGTAAAAAAATAAGCTGCCTACCATTAATACAAATTGCAAAAATTTTAATCGAAAACAAATTATGCAGATATGATTGAATCAAAGTTTAATTTTGAAATTTAAACTAAAAATTAAATAATGAGTTCCATGACTTTAAAGTAATTTTAAAAACTTTGCAAGACCCTAAGCTTTAGTTATAATACAAAAAAAGTGGTGGTCAATGGGCCTTTTTTAGCCCTAGTCGGCCTTTAATTGCACAGAGCCAAAAAGTTCAAAAATAATCGTTTTATTATGCACCTATTGTTTATTACTAAGGATAATTAGATTTTAATGGTATGTCATAATCTTTCATAATAAATAAAACAATTTGGTTTTTTTATACTTATTTTATTTTACGACCAATTCTCAAAGTACCCCCCCCCCCCTCCACTTCAATACACAGTCTACAACGCCTTAGAAAATTTTGTTTCAGTCTTCTAAAAGCATTTGAATTTTGTCTGATTTTTGTTTCCGCCTCCGTTAATTTATCTCGCAGTTCTGGTTCGGTGTTTGTTTCGCTTGCGTACATCATCTCTTTGTAATATCCCCAGAGAAAGAAATCTATGGGGTTCAAATCTGGTGAACGTGCAGGCCAATGAATCGGTCCGCCTCGCCCAATCCATCTATTTGGGAATCTTTGATTAAGGTGCTCCCGTACCTCTCTTGCATAGTGGCAAGGAGCACCATCATTTTGGTAAATCATATCCCTTCTTGTCAATAAGTTTAGCCCAATAAGCCGTTTAAATTGTTTTGTAAAAAGTCTAAATATTGGGCTCCGTTTAACCTAGCAGGCAATTCAAAAGGTCCTATAAGTTCCCCGTTCAAAATTCCTGACCACAAGTTTACACTATAATGTGTTTGAAAATTTGAAGGCCTTGCCTTGTGTGGGTTTTCAACAGCCCAACTATGGTAATTGTGGATATTGAACTCCTGTACTTTCAAATCTAGAATCGTCTGTCCACAGAATTTTATCAAAAAAACCTGGATCCTCCGCAGTTCTTTCCAGCATTGTTCGACAAAAAGTCACCCGTCTTGAATAATCTGCAGGATGCAATTTTTGGACGCGTTCAATATGATAATCGTGGTATCCCTCTGAAAAAAAAACGAAATTGTACCTTCAGGAATCACTGTTTTTATTCCATGAAATGTGGTTTTTGCCCGACATAAGTAATTAAAATTAATTGATCGCTCGTCGCTATTCAAAGGCGCGCTTTAATACGGTGTCAAAGTAAAAGTTTTAAAGACAAAATGAACTTACCTGACTTAAGTATCCTATAACTAAGGTTCGTGGTACACCAGTCGTTCTCGTAATAGCTCTGGTGCTAGTAAAAGGATATCTTTGCATTTGTTCCACGACTTCATCTCTGACATCTGGATCCACTCTGGGTACTCCTTCGTGGGAACTGCGTCCCGGAATTCGTCCGTCCATAAATGTATTATATGTATTTATGAACATTCTGTGATCGGGATAAAGTTCCCGTTCTTCTCCTCGCCGTTCTAGTTTCTCTCGGTAAAGCCTTGCCGCTAAATGGCCATTGCCTTGGGCAACGCCGTAAAAATAATGCATTTCTGCATATTCCTTCAAAGAATAACTCATTTTGCAACACTAAAATCCAAATCACAAGGTAATCAATCAAAGTCCGAAACACAAGCACAGTCAAATCAGTTATAAGGCGAAACAGAATCCAGTTAGCAAGCAGTTGTGGTAAATTAGGAAGTATCGAAAACAAAAACAGGAGTAGTAGTTACGCGAGCAATAGCTGTGAACAACTGAGGCACTCTATGACTGAGGCTACGCCTGTCGCCTTATGCGCGCGAGCTATGGCGAGAGAGCGCGCTACACACGACACAGTATTTCTCACTCCTGCTTCCTTTGTTCGACACGTGGTATTTTTTGTGATCTGCAACCGTCTACCTGCCTATTACTATTATTATTCATTATCTCATTAACATTGAGGGGAAATTCGTTGTTTTTTGTGACCCATCTGTGCTACTTACTGAAGTGGTACTATCCCTAACCCGAAGATTTACATTTCATTTTATTTTATTTCATTTGATTAGATTCTATGGCGAATCTAATTATTTTTAGAAATAAGGTGTTTAAATAAAAATTTTCGCCTCTGTGCAATTAGAGGCTGATTACGGCTAAGCAAGGCTCATTGACCACCACTTTTTTTTAGATTATAATTAAAGCTTAGGGTCTTGCGAAGTTTTTAAAATTACTTGAAAGTCATTGAACTCATTATTTAATTTTTAGTTTAAATTTCAAAATTAAACTTTGATTCAATCATATCTGCATAATTTGTTTTCGATTAAAATGTTTGCAATTTGTATTAATGGTAGGCAGCTTATTTTTTTATGTCAAAGAGTCCAACTCATGAAGACTACGCTAAGAATAAAAAAAGTAGAAAAGAGAGCAGAATTTTCAAGATAAAAAATTTTTGAATCGCTTAGTCGACATTTTTCAATATAATACAAAAAAATCATATCTCGTAAACTAAGAAAAATCGCGGAACATACATGGGGTATTTTCATGTAGCCCGAAAGGTCAGCATTCCAAAAAAAATTTTTGGACGTCACCTTTTAGACCACCCAGTATATTTGAGACTATATTGTAATTTATCGTAGTTATAGTAATTAATTATTCTAAAAACGCAATTATGTTTTCGGTAGTATTATTAACAGCAGTCTGGCCCGTGATTTTTCTGAAATATCGTCACAATACTGATTACCTACGTCATACTTGTCAGTGTTCCATATATGAATGTGTTTGAATATGTTTTTGGTCAACAATAAATACAATTATTATAAATCGGTAAACTTCCAAAGTAGTCACAAAATTAAACTTGCAAACATCTGCTAAATATGGTTTTGCCGGGTTACATTAAACACCCTTTACGCATTTTGCAAACAGTTTCAGACAGACACACATTATTACTTTGTTATATTTTGTAGAGCTCAAGTTCACTCGTCACTACGTCATACCTTACGATGTGTTCAGAAACAAATATAATTCAATTACATAACATCCTTTTTCCTGTTTCGTGCTTTATTGTTTATAAATAAATAGCTTATTCTAATCTGAGTTATATTTTTCTTATTCGTCGGCCAATTCTACCAGGAATATAAAGATAACATTGAAATAAAAAGATAAGTAAATTTTTGTACATTTTAGTGTTCTAGATCTTGTGTTCCGAACGCAACCTTATTCATATAGAATTGAAGGAAGATTTGTACATATTATATTGTATAGTACCTGGATGACCGAGCATTTCTCGGTATTTTTTTTGGAAATCGTGTGTTTTGGAAGTTATATTTAGATTAAAAATACATACTGATAAAATATGAAGAATATTTTTTGATCTTACCGACATAATAGAAAAAAACTGAACTGGTTATTAAAATGAAAAATCATGAGTGCAATAAAATTTTCGTATTTTTGAGAAAATATTACAAAAAGGGCTCGAAATAATAGATTTTCTCACAAAAGAAGGGATATTGAAAAAAAAAAGGGAAAAAAGTCAATCCTAAGACAAGGCGCGAACCATGGAACTACGATGTCGCGACAGTGCGTTATCCACTTGAGCTATTACTACCATTATTATAGTGTTAAAATTTACCTTCTTATATTGTAGCAGTTTTTCATTGCCTGAAAACGGGGATAAAACGACATTTTACGAAAATTCCGATTATATATATATATATATATATATATATATATATATATATATATATATATACAAGAATTGCTCGTAGGTATAGGATTTATATTTTTGTTTTACTAAAAGCTGTTGTTGAGTGCTTCGAAATTAAAAATCGTGTTATAGATTTGTTGTTATCTCTTGTTTGTGAATTATAGTTTCTTACGTGTTGGTTTTGATGAAATGTCTAATTATTGTAATAATTGGTACTGCTACAAATCATCAGTGTTATTAGTTTTGAGTGAATAGGCATGTATCGGTATAATTATGTTGCTTCAAATAGGTACTTCTGTTTTCATAAAAAATTCAATAGTGTAATGTAATAAAATAAAACTGCGTTATATTGTAATCAATGTCGACATAATTTATTTCCCAAAGTTATAAATCAATTAAATAGTTTACGCCAACAAATATAAATTTTATTTTTATAACAATCGTACATAGCGTTTTGTAGTTCTGCCTACCCAATCTACACATATACAAAAATTAAAAACTTGTTTTTTTACATACACGCCATCTAGTGTTCTAGCTTCGTAAACGTAGGGATACGTCTGTGTGTGTAAACGACCCTATATTTAATAACAGATGTTATAATCAAAATTAATGTCGAATTAGGTGGATTTTGAGGCAATGATATGACCTATTCCAATAAAATGTAATATCCGATAACCGCTAGGTCTACTCCTACGACTTAATAATTTTCCAATTACACAAAAATCCAAATAAACTAAAAATGTTGCGTTCAGCGCCATCTTGCGGGAGAATGGCTGGGAACAGTCCGTAGGTTTCACCTTAAGGTATTTTGGTTTCGTTATACGCAATTTTTGTGAAATTTATTGTTATCGTAATTCATTCAAAAAAAGGGTAAAAGTTTCTAGCTTAACCCTAACAAGCCTCCTAAACTGAAAACATAATTTAAATCAAGTACAGGACAGTAGTTACGTTGTACCAGTTCTGGCGCACTTGTAGAAAGGTTGTACCATTTCTGGCGTACTGAGTCACAAGTACGACGTTCGAAAAAAAAAAAAAAAAAAAAGGTTTTGGCATGCTCTGATCACGAATCTGCGGTCCATTTTTGCGTAGGATGCACGGTTCCGGAGATGTGCAGATCAATTAACTCTTATCTAATTGATATCCGCTTCGAGCCTCCACCGTCTTTAGCGCTCCATTGTTCTTATCTACTTATCTATTGTTCATTCAATACCGTCATTATCTATTCTTCCTCAGCGTGGTGATATTGTTATATACTCCTTTGTTCCTATCTACACTATGATTTTTAACTATGATTTTTTTTTGATTAACGCGCGAAAAAGCTACATAAAGTTGACCATATGTAAAACGGAATTCTCCCAAATTCACTCCACAATATCAGAATGTTTGACCTTGAGCATTATTGACAGTTATACTGTAAGCCAGTCGTAGAGGAAACTGTAACCGTTTAAAACAGAATGGTTAATCATTTGAAATTAATTGAATTCGTGGTATAAAAATGGATTTTCATTTTTCTTTGCCAGTTAGAATTACTGCCTCAATAATGTTGTTGAGAAGATGTTTTATACATATTCTTGTACCGTTACATAATTTTGGCGAATTGAGATTTCATAATAATATGACTGCTGATTTTCATAATAATCTGACTCATTAATAAAACACATTACCCAATTTTGTTAAAATTTTTATTTATAAAATACAAAATCTTATTACTTATTATCTATAAAATAGGAGCGAAACATCTCATCCACTAAAATATCGTTGTACAATGTGTTCCCTGTAAATATACTCGTAAAACTATGCATTGAACATCCCTGAAACTTATATAGCAAATACATTAAGCAATATTCGCCACAAACTGAAGTCCACTCATTCTGAATCCTATCAACATTCCAGTTCCATCTTTTACAATTTCTTTTAAAAAACTCTAGATGATATCGTACAGGTGCCCGTCCGAATGAATCAAAATATTGACCGACGTCATTCGTATCGATATATAAAGCTACCCAATGTGACCCTGGTTTATCATCTGTATCCGAATTGCATATTATATACGTTGGTACGTGGGTGTACATGGGCAGTTTATTGGCAGCATAAACATTATTTTCTAGAGTGGGGTGAATCTTTTTCAGATGTTGTTGTACATCTAGTGTATCCATAATATTACTGCTATTAGTAGATTATTACAGTACCAATCTACTCAATGACTAATATAGGAATGATCAATTATAGTGATATCTAAATATTAAATTACATTCTTTGTGTTATACAAATCGTATTTGAGTCACCAATACACTGAACAAGACACGACAGGAAGGACGTAGGAAGGAATGTAGAGATAAGCAACAGAATGTAAGGTAAGCTTGTTGACGCATAAAGATACTATCAATTCTACTGCAGAAATTCTTTAGATTAGAATTATTACTCACTGGTACTATATAAGACCAAGCAACTGCAGTCATGGAGTTAGTGTATGGTCGTTTGACCGCAGTGGATCTATCAATACTACGTTTGTGTTACTTCAACGCATCAAAGGCCATGGATGTAAGTGTTTATTCTATTGACAAACTTACTTTTCTTTCTGTTATTTTCTTACGTGTGTATGATTTAGTGTTAACAAATTATATTTAAATATTATGTGTGTGTATATGGTTAAGCCGTGGTAGCTCAGATGGTTAGCGCAAAATGTAAAATTCACAGTACGCGACCCGGGTTCGATCCCCGCCGGCACCAATTAAATTGTTAATTACAATTTTAAGTGTTAATTTACCACGTGCTCAGCGGTGAAGGAAAACATCGTGAGGAATGCATGTCTGAGATAATTTCGAAGGCATGTGAAGTTTGCCAACACGCATTGAGGTATCGCAGCGAACATTTCCTAGCCCTAAAACCCTCTCAGAAATGAGAGGAGGCCTATGTTCAGCAGTGGACTTTAATAGGTTGTAACTTTAGCTTTTTTAACTTTTATGATTAAGTGTTACCAAATTGATATTAACATGATAACTGTGTTGTTGCAGAAATCATTGAGCTTCGATGAAAATACATATAAACAGTATTACTACTCGCCACTCTCCCCTCAAGAAGAGAGTGATGACATCGTCATTAATAATAACACATGCGATGGTGGAAAAAGAAAATCGCAATCGATTGATCATTTTTTTGAAGCTGAATCAAAAATAAAAAAGAGGAAGCTGTTATCATCAACCGTAGCACGAGCCGCTAGAGATGGTGTATCATACATTTCTACTAATTCTGACGATGGAGACCAAGCGACGCATCTCATCAAAATTGAAATGTACGATATGAAGAAGCTATCCAAGATTCCAACTACTGATCATTGGAAACATGCTTCCACGAGGATTAAATATTACGTAAAGACTAATAAGGATAGCATCTACGACAACACAAACGCCCTCGTATACAATATTACAAAGACAATAGCAGAAAGTGAAAAAGTTAAAAAATACTTTTTTAACAATGACAGTCATTAGCTGATCATTAGTGAATGTGATTCTGTTTACTTAAATTACTTCCGTGTACTCATTATATTCTATTTCTAATCCTTTGTTAGACTTAAATATCGGACATTATTTGAAATTTGGGTATCAGTTGGTCTACCAACACTGAACTGTTACTTACTCTGCTACCTAATTTCTTCTTTACTATAAGGATGGCAAACTTCAGTGAAGTGTGCACCAGTGCTTTCTTTTCCACAACCATGGAAGAGAATACGGAACTATTCAACAGCGAATTAAATCAGGAGTTGTCTAAAGTTTGTGATGAAATGGAGAAGGATCAACTGTTCGATTCATCGTATGATGATGATTTGTATAATCACTGTGCGATGGTTGAAACACAGTTTAAGTAAGTAAAATAAACATTCATTTCGATCATAATTTACACAATGTCTTGTACAGTTTTTAATAAATTTAAACATTTTAGTAGTCAACCACTACAACTTGGAAGAGGAACGAAGCGAACGAGCAGCAAAGAACCCAAGATCATCAAAAAACCAACAACGGAAGCAGAAGCGCCTACCTCTGCAGGGAACAGTATCAGTAACGATGATCAAGTGGAATGTCTAACGTGTCATATATTTATCAAGAAACGGTATTTAGCTAATCATTTTAAAAGTAATGTTCACAAAAATAATCTTTTAAATTCACATAATTCTTTATCAAACGTTAGTGTTATTGAATCTGCTTTTGGAAATAGGATTTTAACTTATAAAATCAAGAGTAGAGTAGATAGTTCGACATTGGTAAATTTTGAAACTCCTGAACTATTTTTAAATTCTATTAAAGATGATATTTTATTTTTAATACAAGAGTGTATTCATCAACACATAATTTTTAAAGTAAACTTCATATTGCATGCTGATTTTGTTCAACAAACTAAAGATATTCATGATACGTTCGATTTTCAAACGATTAACTATATTATTTGTCAAGGAGATGACTTAAATATTTTTTTTTCATCTTTAAATGATACAATTACTACTAAAATTAGTGCATTTGAAAAAAAAGATAGTGGATGGAGTCTAAAAAACATAAAATCTATAGACATGAATGTTAATAAATTTAACCCCCTACGCGGTACTTCATACATAGATCTTCCTCGTGACATAAAATTAAAAAAGGCTGTTATAAATGTAAAAAGCAAGGATTATTTTTGTTTTAAATGGGCGTTACTCTCGGCGTTATATCCCGTAAACAAAGACGCTGATCGTGTATCATCGTACGTTAAACATGCAAATAAACTTAAATTTGATGGTATTTCCTTTCCAGTTAAAATTTCTGACATAGCAAAAGTAGAGAAATTAAATGATATTAGTATTAATGTTTTTGGGTTAGAATATAATAAAGAAAAACGATGTAATTCTATAGTAGGTCCATTATTTTTAACAAAGTGTCGTAAAGATAGACATATCAATTTATTATTTTTTTCCAAGGATACAAAAAATCATTATTGTTACATAAAAAATTTATCGCGGTTAGTTAGTAAACAAATTTCAAAAGACGGTCACATCATGTACATTTGCGAAGCATGTCTACTTCACTTTCCATCTAAGGAAAGTTTAAATAACCATGAACAATACGATTGTGCCCACATTTGTACAGAATTACCAAACAGTGAAACTTTTAAAAAAAAGAATTGGTTTGGTCAACCTATTTCAAATGATAAAATTAAATTTGATAGTTATGAAAAAAAGTTGAAGATACCATTCGTAGTTTATGCTGATTTTGAAGCATTTTTAAAACCAATAAAATCATGTTCTAACGATCCTTCCAAACCTTTCACACACAATATTCAGAAACATGAAGTACATAGTTTTGGTTATTATATAAAATGTTCATATGATGATAAATTATCAAAATATGTAACGTATTGCGGACCCAACTGTGCACAAGTGTTTATGGAAAGTTTATCTAACAATCTCAAAGAAATAAATAGAATTCAAAAATATCCTCCACTTCCGCTAACAAATGAAGACAAAAACCAAATTTCAAATGCAACCATTTGTCATATTTGTGAAACAGAGTTAGCAGAACATTTTTATGATTTTGATTGGTACACCGGTAGTTTTATAGGTGTTGCTCACGGATCATGTAGCTCGAAGTTCAGAAAACCTCGTTATATACCAATATTTTTACACAACCTTAGTCGCTATGATGCTCATTTTATTGTTCACGCGTTAAACTTTTGTGATGGTGAAGTCGAAGTTATCCCTCAAAATAAAGAAAAATATATATCCTTTTCCAAAAAATTAAAAATGAATAACCACGAAATTATATGTACATATTAAGATTCATAGATTCATTTAAGTTTTTATCATGTAAATTAGAAGAATTGGCCAAAAATCTCAGTAATGATCAATTTCAAGAATTACGTAGAAATTATCCTAATGATGAAGATTTCTTTCGTTTAAAACGAAAAGGCGTTTATCCATATGAACTTATGACTAATTATGATAGTTTAAGCCTAACATCGCTCCCCGAACAAAAATTTTTTTATAGCTCGCTCACAGATTCCCATATTTCAAATGATGATTACAATCATGCTAAAGATGTTTGGGAACACTTTGGGTGTTGTAATATGCTAGATTATTCAAACCTGTATTTAAAAACAGACGTTTTACTTTTAACCGATGTATTTGAAAACTTTAGAAAGTTATGTATTAATACTTATGATTTAGACCCTGCCCATTATTACACAGCACCCGGTTTAAGTTGGGATGCAATGTTAAAATATACAAAAATAGAATTAGAACTTTTAACAGATTATGAGAAAATTGCATTTATTAGATCAGGTATCAGGGGTGGTGTATCTCAATGTAGTAATCGTTATGCTAGAGCTAATAACAAATATATGGGGGATTATGATGCAGGGAAACCAAATTCATATATCACATATTTTGATGCCAACAATTTATATGGTTGGGCTATGTCTCAATGTCTTCCTACTGGTGGATTCGAATGGGTAAATCCGAATACAGAATTTAATGTGTCTGAGACATCGAACTTCGGTTTTATTTTAGAAGTTGATTTGGAATATCCAGATGAACTTCATGATTTACATTCGGACTTTCCTTTATGCCCCGAAAACATTTGTGCAGGCAATATTAATGAAAATAAACTAGTCCCAAATTTAAATAATAAAGATAAATATGTAATTCATTACAGAAATTTAAAGCAGTGCATAGAAATGGGGGTTAAATTAACTAAAATTCATAGAGTTTTAAAATTTAAACAGTCTCGCTGGTTGAAGATGTACATAGATCTAAACACAAAATTAAGAACGTTAGCAAAATCAGATTTCGAAAAAGATTTTTATAAATTTATGAATAATTCAGTCTTCGGAAAGACTATGGAGAATATTGAAAAAAGGGTTAACATAAAATTAGTTACACACTGGGAGAACCAGGGCAAAGCTTTAGGTGTTCAAGATCTAATCGCTAAACCACAATTTCATATACAGTTAATTTCTTCTTCATCACACGTTTTAAGTAATGCTCTTTGATATTTTGGTTTAAGCGTATGCAAAGCGTTTAGCAAATGTTTATGCGTTGTGAGTCGACGATGCATCATTTAGCAATGATTTGAAATGTTTGATTCTTGGTGTGTTCTCTTGTGGGAACGTAGACTGTGCAGAAACCATTAAATGGGAAGACATTTGTCTTGATACGACAAAAATCATTGGTATTCTGTTTTAAATCTACCATTAAATATCCATGCGCCTCTAGAGTTGCATCCCTGTAGGCATCTTCAATAAATTTTTGGTTATCTGGTGACACTTGTCGTGCTAAATATCTTATTTGAGTTTTATCTCGAGGGTTTTTAAAATATATTATATAACTTGAGTTTAAGGATATGTCTCTTTGCCCTTTACCCTGATGAAATAAATTTTGTGTTAAATAAAATACACTAAGATTCCTGTGATGACTACCTTTTGTAAATATATCCACAATTCTTCCATCGGACTCTCTCATTAGATCATCAATAATAACAAGATGTGGGTTTTCACCGTCAAACATATTAACATTTGGAATTCCTTGATGGTAGTTAACATTTGGTAAATTATATAAAGGTTGCATTTCATCAAAGCACCATGTGATCTGATTAAAATCACAATTACATATTTCTGTAACTGATTTTATGAAATTTGTTACAAAATTTGACTTCCCACATCCACTTGGCCCCGCCACAATAGCAGTAAACGGATGGATAAAGTGAAACATTACACACGTCTAAAGTACTAAGGGGTGAAATAAAAAATGAAAGTGTTGGTGTTAACAATTAATATATATTGCAAACATTATATAAAACAGAATGATCTGTATACTATTTCTAACACAATTAGTACATCATAATTTTACAATATTTTACAATACCGTAAGATCTATGTACATCTTCAACCAGCGAGACTGTTTAAATTTTAAAACTCTATGAATTTTAGTTAATTTAACCCCCATTTCTATGCACTGCTTTAAATTTCTGTAATGAATTACATATTTATCTTTATTATTTAAATTTGGGACTAGTTTATTTTCATTAATATTGCCTGCACAAATGTTTTCGGGGCATAAAGGAAAGTCCGAATGTAAATCATGAAGTTCATCTGGATATTCCAAATCAACTTCTAAAATAAAACCGAAGTTCGATGTCTCAGACACATTAAATTCTGTATTCGGATTTACCCATTCGAATCCACCAGTAGGAAGACATTGAGACATAGCCCAACCATATAAATTGTTGGCATCAAAATATGTGATATATGAATTTGGTTTCCCTGCATCATAATCCCCCATATATTTGTTATTAGCTCTAGCATAACGATTACTACATTGAGATACACCACCCCTGATACCTGATCTAATAAATGCAATTTTCTCATAATCTGTTAAAAGTTCTAATTCTATTTTTGTATATTTTAACATTGCATCCCAACTTAAACCGGGTGCTGTGTAATAATGGGCAGGGTCTAAATCATAAGTATTAATACATAACTTTCTAAAGTTTTCAAATACATCGGTTAAAAGTAAAACGTCTGTTTTTAAATACAGGTTTGAATAATCTAGCATATTACAACACCCAAAGTGTTCCCAAACATCTTTAGCATGATTGTAATCATCATTTGAAATATGGGAATCTGTGAGCGAGCTATAAAAAAATTTTTGTTCGGGGAGCGATGTTAGGCTTAAACTATCATAATTAGTCATAAGTTCATATGGATAAACGCCTTTTCGTTTTAAACGAAAGAAATCTTCATCATTAGGATAATTTCTACGTAATTCTTGAAATTGATCATTACTGAGATTTTTGGCCAATTCTTCTAATTTACATGATAAAAACTTAAATGAATCTATGAATCTTAATATGTACATATAATTTCGTGGTTATTCATTTTTAATTTTTTGGAAAAGGATATATATTTTTCTTTATTTTGAGGGATAACTTCGACTTCACCATCACAAAAGTTTAACGCGTGAACAATAAAATGAGCATCATAGCGACTAAGGTTGTGTAAAAATATTGGTATATAACGAGGTTTTCTGAACTTCGAGCTACATGATCCGTGAGCAACACCTATAAAACTACCGGTGTACCAATCAAAATCATAAAAATGTTCTGCTAACTCTGTTTCACAAATATGACAAATGGTTGCATTTGAAATTTGGTTTTTGTCTTCATTTGTTAGCGGAAGTGGAGGATATTTTTGAATTCTATTTATTTCTTTGAGATTGTTAGATAAACTTTCCATAAACACTTGTGCACAGTTGGGTCCGCAATACGTTACATATTTTGATAATTTATCATCATATGAACATTTTATATAATAACCAAAACTATGTACTTCATGTTTCTGAATATTGTGTGTGAAAGGTTTGGAAGGATCGTTAGAACATGATTTTATTGGTTTTAAAAATGCTTCAAAATCAGCATAAACTACGAATGGTATCTTCAACTTTTTTTCATAACTATCAAATTTAATTTTATCATTTGAAATAGGTTGACCAAACCAATTCTTTTTTTTAAAAGTTTCACTGTTTGGTAATTCTGTACAAATGTGGGCACAATCGTATTGTTCATGGTTATTTAAACTTTCCTTAGATGGAAAGTGAAGTAGACATGCTTCGCAAATGTACATGATGTGACCGTCTTTTGAAATTTGTTTACTAACTAACCGCGATAAATTTTTTATGTAACAATAATGATTTTTTGTATCCTTGGAAAAAAATAATAAATTGATATGTCTATCTTTACGACACTTTGTTAAAAATAATGGACCTACTATAGAATTACATCGTTTTTCTTTATTATATTCTAACCCAAAAACATTAATACTAATATCATTTAATTTCTCTACTTTTGCTATGTCAGAAATTTTAACTGGAAAGGAAATACCATCAAATTTAAGTTTATTTGCATGTTTAACGTACGATGATACACGATCCGCGTCTTTGTTTACGGGATATAACGCCGAGAGTAACGCCCATTTAAAACAAAAATAATCCTTGCTTTTTACATTTATAACAGCCTTTTTTAATTTTATGTCACGAGGAAGATCTATGTATGAAGTACCGCGTAGGGGGTTAAATTTATTAACATTCATGTCTATAGATTTTATGTTTTTTAGACTCCATCCACTATCTTTTTTTTCAAATGCACTAATTTTAGTAGTAATTGTATCATTTAAAGATGAAAAAAAAATATTTAAGTCATCTCCTTGACAAATAATATAGTTAATCGTTTGAAAATCGAACGTATCATGAATATCTTTAGTTTGTTGAACAAAATCAGCATGCAATATGAAGTTTACTTTAAAAATTATGTGTTGATGAATACACTCTTGTATTAAAAATAAAATATCATCTTTAATAGAATTTAAAAATAGTTCAGGAGTTTCAAAATTTACCAATGTCGAACTATCTACTCTACTCTTGATTTTATAAGTTAAAATCCTATTTCCAAAAGCAGATTCAATAACACTAACGTTTGATAAAGAATTATGTGAATTTAAAAGATTATTTTTGTGAACATTACTTTTAAAATGATTAGCTAAATACCGTTTCTTGATAAATATATGACACGTTAGACATTCCACTTGATCATCGTTACTGATACTGTTCCCTGCAGAGGTAGGCGCTTCTGCTTCCGTTGTTGGTTTTTTGATGATCTTGGGTTCTTTGCTGCTCGTTCGCTTCGTTCCTCTTCCAAGTTGTAGTGGTTGACTACTAAAATGTTTAAATTTATTAAAAACTGTACAAGACATTGTGTAAATTATGATCGAAATGAATGTTTATTTTACTTACTTAAACTGTGTTTCAACCATCGCACAGTGATTATACAAATCATCATCATACGATGAATCGAACAGTTGATCCTTCTCCATTTCATCACAAACTTTAGACAACTCCTGATTTAATTCGCTGTTGAATAGTTCCGTATTCTCTTCCATGGTTGTGGAAAAGAAAGCACTGGTGCACACTTCACTGAAGTTTGCCATCCTTATAGTAAAGAAGAAATTAGGTAGCAGAGTAAGTAACAGTTCAGTGTTGGTAGACCAACTGATACCCAAATTTCAAATAATGTCCGATATTTAAGTCTAACAAAGGATTAGAAATAGAATATAATGAGTACACGGAAGTAATTTAAGTAAACAGAATCACATTCACTAATGATCAGCTAATGACTGTCATTGTTAAAAAAGTATTTTTTAACTTTTTCACTTTCTGCTATTGTCTTTGTAATATTGTATACGAGGGCGTTTGTGTTGTCGTAGATGCTATCCTTATTAGTCTTTACGTAATATTTAATCCTCGTGGAAGCATGTTTCCAATGATCAGTAGTTGGAATCTTGGATAGCTTCTTCATATCGTACATTTCAATTTTGATGAGATGCGTCGCTTGGTCTCCATCGTCAGAATTAGTAGAAATGTATGATACACCATCTCTAGCGGCTCGTGCTACGGTTGATGATAACAGCTTCCTCTTTTTTATTTTTGATTCAGCTTCAAAAAAATGATCAATCGATTGCGATTTTCTTTTTCCACCATCGCATGTGTTATTATTAATGACGATGTCATCACTCTCTTCTTGAGGGGAGAGTGGCGAGTAGTAATACTGTTTATATGTATTTTCATCGAAGCTCAATGATTTCTGCAACAACACAGTTATCATGTTAATATCAATTTGGTAACACTTAATCATAAAAGTTAAAAAAGCTAAAGTTACAACCTATTAAAGTCCACTGCTGAACATAGGCCTCCTCTCATTTCTGAGAGGGTTTTAGGGCTAGGAAATGTTCGCTGCGATACCTCAATGCGTGTTGGCAAACTTCACATGCCTTCGAAATTATCTCAGACATGCATTCCTCACGATGTTTTCCTTCACCGCTGAGCACGTGGTAAATTAACACTTAAAATTGTAATTAACAATTTAATTGGTGCCGGCGGGGATCGAACCCGGGTCGCGTACTGTGAATTTTACATTTTGCGCTAACCATCTGAGCTACCACGGCTTAACCATATACACACACATAATATTTAAATATAATTTGTTAACACTAAATCATACACACGTAAGAAAATAACAGAAAGAAAAGTAAGTTTGTCAATAGAATAAACACTTACATCCATGGCCTTTGATGCGTTGAAGTAACACAAACGTAGTATTGATAGATCCACTGCGGTCAAACGACCATACACTAACTCCATGACTGCAGTTGCTTGGTCTTATATAGTACCAGTGAGTAATAATTCTAATCTAAAGAATTTCTGCAGTAGAATTGATAGTATCTTTATGCGTCAACAAGCTTACCTTACATTCTGTTGCTTATCTCTACATTCCTTCCTACGTCCTTCCTGTCGTGTCTTGTTCAGTGTATTGGTGACTCAAATACGATTTGTATAACACAAAGAATGTAATTTAATATTTAGATATCACTATAATTGATCATTCCTATATTAGTCATTGAGTAGATTGGTACTGTAATAATCTACTAATAGCAGTAATATTATGGATACACTAGATGTACAACAACATCTGAAAAAGATTCACCCCACTCTAGAAAATAATGTTTATGCTGCCAATAAACTGCCCATGTACACCCACGTACCAACGTATATAATATGCAATTTGGATACAGATGATAAACCAGGGTCACATTGGGTAGCTTTATATATCGATACGAATGACGTCGGTCAATATTTTGATTCATTCGGACGGGCACCTGTACGATATCATCTAGAGTTTTTTAAAAGAAATTGTAAAAGATGGAACTGGAATGTTGATAGGATTCAGAATGAGTGGACTTCAGTTTGTGGCGAATATTGCTTAATGTATTTGCTATATAAGTTTCAGGGATGTTCAATGCATAGTTTTACGAGTATATTTACAGGGAACACATTGTACAACGATATTTTAGTGGATGAGATGTTTCGCTCCTATTTTATAGATAATAAGTAATAAGATTTTGTATTTTATAAATAAAAATTTTAACAAAATTGGGTAATGTGTTTTATTAATGAGTCAGATTATTATGAAAATCAGCAGTCATATTATTATGAAATCTCAATTCGCCAAAATTATGTAACGGTACAAGAATATGTATAAAACATCTTCTCAACAACATTATTGAGGCAGTAATTCTAACTGGCAAAGAAAAATGAAAATCCATTTTTATACCACGAATTCAATTAATTTCAAATGATTAACCATTCTGTTTTAAACGGTTACAGTTTCCTCTACGACTGGCTTACAGTATAACTGTCAATAATGCTCAAGGTCAAACATTCTGATATTGTGGAGTGAATTTGGGAGAATTCCGTTTTACATATGGTCAACTTTATGTAGCTTTTTCGCGCGTTAATCAAAAAAAAATCATAGTTAAAAATCATAGTGTAGATAGGAACAAAGGAGTATATAACAATATCACCACGCTGAGGAAGAATAGATAATGACGGTATTGAATGAACAATAGATAAGTAGATAAGAACAATGGAGCGCTAAAGACGGTGGAGGCTCGAAGCGGATATCAATTAGATAAGAGTTAATTGATCTGCACATCTCCGGAACCGTGCATCCTACGCAAAAATGGACCGCAGATTCGTGATCAGAGCATGCCAAAACCTTTTTTTTTTTTTTTTTCGAACGTCGTACTTGTGACTCAGTGCGCCAGAACTGGTACAACCTTTCTACAAGTGCGCCAGAACTTGTACAACGTAACTACTCAGGACGTCTATAGCCCAGAGAAAAGAGAGCTTTTTGATATCATTAGTATCCTGAGAACAAAAATGTTTTTAAAAAACTATAAAACGCACGAAAAACGTATTCCAAAACAATTAAAAGGAAAAGTCCATTCAGAATTACTTCCTCTTAAAAAAACAACCACTGCTTATTTATACATATTCCACCTCAAAATATGTTTTTATAATATACTTCTCATTGTTTCAGTATTCCTATGAAGCTTTATTCAGAAGTCTACAATATGCCCTTGTGGATAATAGTTGCAGGGAGTATTTATTTACTACAGAATTTTTTCATGTTAAAGCTGGTCATGCCCAGGAGCTCTTTGATCGGATCTTAGGGAAAACTTTGTCACTGCTTGTGGTTTGTAGATCATTTGTTTATAATTTATTATGAAAATGTTCAAGTGTCAACTAAATTATTGCTTTTCAGAAAAATGTTGAAAACTATGTTTTAGAATGTTACGACTGCCTTGCACTCTTTTTGTGCATTCAGTTAATCAACAGGTATAAGTGGATGTGTCACAAAAGAGCTGTCGCTGCCTTGGACAGGTAAAAAGTAAAGATACAAAATAATATTAAAATTTTTATTAGTATTATATCAATGTTTATTATATATATATTTCAGCTATTGGGATTCTCTACTAAGTGCACTGTGGCCCAGATTAGAATATGTTCTTAAATTAAATATACAGAGTGTACGAGAGTGTAACCCTGCCAAGTTATCCAATAAAGAACTTGGACCTCATTATGTAAGTTGAAAGTGTATATGGTTAAAGTTCAATATTATTTTTGCATTAAACAGGATGATGTGTGATAGTGATTTAAAAAAAATACAGATTTAATGAGAGCGGGTAGTGCGGTCTTATCAAGTCGACAGTAAAGCCCAACCTTTGCTTCGCATTAATCTTAATATATATAAATTACGTGTCATGTTGTTTGTTCGCGATGGACTCCTAAACTACTTAACCGATTTTAATCAAATTTGAACACCGTGTGCGGTTTTTTTTTAAAGAATATTAACAATGCTATAAACATTGCTAATATTCCCTTAACCACTCGTGGTAAGCTTAAATTGCTTGTGTTACGAGTAGTTCACGCCAGTAGTCGAATGGGGGATTCGAACCCACGACCTTTTTGAGTTCGCGGTCCGCGCCCTGCCATTAAGCTATTGTCGTTTGTTCGGTCCAACTTGAGAGATAGGATAGTTTTTTTGCCCATTAGTGAGCCACAATTTTTTTTTTTGCGAATTTAAGGATTTTTAATAGGACATGACAAAGGGTCATCGAAAAGGGCAGAACGTACGTCTGCCTGGCAAGCGTGCAAAATTATTGTATTATAGGAACCATAATTACTTAGTGTTAGTTCTCATAACTAAGTTGATTTTGAAAGTTAAACTATATAATGTATAATGATGTCAAAAGTGAATATGAATAAGTGGATTTTAATATTAAGAAGTAATATTTTCTATGGTTCTGTTGTTCTTAATAATCCGTAAGTAGAAGTAAGCGTTTGGAAGATTACAACACATTTTCTCATCTTATATATCTCATAACTTGATAAGAGATAAGAGTGTACAACCAGTGCGTTGCCAGTTACGATATGGATCTGAGACATGATCTTTAACTGCTGGCCATATGAGTAAGCTCAAGGTCGCTCAGCAAACTGGAGAGGGCTATTCTCATAAATTTTTTGCATGATAGACTTCGTAATATCGATATCCGCAAAAGAACCAACATTACCCAATGGATCGGTAAGCTGAAGCTGTCGCAACGAATGGGAAAGAAGAAGGTTCTCCAGTGGCAACCTCGTACCTATAAGCGAAGTGTAAGGCCCCCCTAATTAGATGGAGTAACGACTTTGTAATAGATACAAGAAGTCAGTGGATACAGGTGGCTCCGCTGGACTGTGCTTTGTGGTATTCCTTGGGGGAGGCTTGTATTCAACAATCGGCTTGTGATAGACTGCAATGATGATAATTTATATGCCATTTTATATTTTTACTCCTTGGATTAAGAGCCCTCTCTTATATTACGGCGTTACAAAAATTTAGGTATTTTACGCACCGCGCGGGCGATGAACTCCGCCAAGCGATACTTTATTTCATGTTATCTATTCGCTCGGGTGCACTATGATACTGTGAGTATAACGACTTAACGATCTTGATCTTCCATTATACAAGTTTTTTTAAGATGAAGTTTAGTGAATGGAAAATTTTTGGTGTGTCATTTTTGTGTTATCAAATTAATTTGGTTATAATCTATTTGATATAGTTTTCATTATTTATGAACCTTAGTATTGAAATAAGTACACATAAATATTTTGATTGATTCTCAGTTATAATAATATTGTTATTTATAAACGAATATCCGCATTTAGATTTGGATTTTTTTGTAGGAGAGGGAGCAAACGAGCCTACGGCTCAACTGATGGTAAGTGATTACTGCCACCCATGAGCAACTGCAACACCAGGGGAATTGCAGATGCGTTGCCCGCCTTTTAAAAAGGAAAGCATAGTGGTATAAATAAATAAATAGTACGGTTGCAACCTGTTTTAAAACTCAAATGTAACTAATATTTTTTAAATCGGTATTTAGCCAATTACCATATTTTCTATTATAAAAATATTTGCCGCAATGGCATTGACGGAGCTTATCTCGAGTTAATTATTTCGGGCAGCACAGCTTTTTCTAAAACGCCTGTAACATGGATAACATTTGCAAAATCTAAAATTTGTCGTCTTTGTAGATTTTTAGTGCTTTTACTGCATAATATGGGCCAGTCCATATAGCAAGCATGCAGATATCGAGATATGCGACTCGACCCGGCAACATATAACGCACGCACCCTGAGGACTGACGAGAAGATACTGGAGTTGGAAGAAGAGGTGGACAAGTTGCGCTGGCATATTATCGGGTTATCCGAGGTCCGAAGAGAGGGGGAGGACACGGTAATCCTCGAGTCCGGCAACTTGTTCTATCACCGGGAGGGCGACCATCTGTCCCAAGGAGGTGTCGGACTTATCGTCCACAAGTCTCTCGTCAACAACGTTGTTAAGATTGGGAGTGTGTCGACGAGGGTCGCGTACCTGATACTCAGAATCACCAAACGGTATTCGCTGAAGGTCATACGGGTTTACGCACCAACCTCGGCACATCCCGATGAGGAAGGTGAAGGAAATGTATGAGGATATTTCCAGAGCCATGCATTCCTCCAAAACCCACTACACGGTGTTGATGGGAGACTTGCAACGCAAAACTAAGCACAAGAGAAAGCGGTGAGCTGAAGGTAGGGAAATTTGGAGTAGGGCAACGGAACCGTAGGGGCCAGTAGCTGGCCGACTTTATGGAGAAAGAGGGACTCTTTATGATGAACTCTTTCTTCTAGAAGCGGCCCCACAGGAAGTGGACCTGGTCGAGCCCCGACGGTTCGACAAAAAATGAGATTGACTTCATTATGACGACCAGACGCCAACTGTTCAGTGATGTCTCAGTGATCGCAAGGGTGAAAACTGCCAGCGATCACCGAATGGTTAGAGGCACACTGAACGTAAACGTTAAGTTGGAGAGGTTTCTTCTTTTTTCTTTCTTCTAATGAAGTCAACGCTCCGTCGCCCTCGTGCTCTAATCCAGAATCCCGAAACCTTTCAGCTCGAGTTACGTAACCGCTTTCAGTGCCTAGAAGATTGCAATGCAGTGGACGATATGAATGACAAGCTCGTGGAAACTGTCCATGCGGTCGGAGCTAAGTTCTGCAAGACCGGCCGCAGAAGAACACAAAAGCTCTCCGATCGCACTCTTAATCTCATGGCTGTTAGACGGGAGATGAGGCTGCAATCGTCAACAGATTTGACAGCATACAGGCAATTGAACAGACAGATCTCCAAATGCATGCGGCGAAACTTACGCAAATTTAATACTGCTCGTATTGAAGAAGCGATTGAGCGGAACCAGGGCTCCAAAGTCTTTGCCAGAGATCTGTCTGCCAGTAAGAGCCAACTGTCAAAGCTGAAGACTGAGTGTGGCAGCGTCGTTTCCGGGACACCTGAGATTCTGAGTGAGATTGCGAGGTTCTATGGGCAGCTGTACACATCATCGTTGGAGCCACACGCAAGTGTGAGTATCCAAGAGCGGGTCTTATCGGACACTATTCCGATGATATCCCGGACGTCAGTCTGAGCGAGATTAGAATGGCTCTCCAGTACCTTAAAAACGGCAAGTCCCCGGGCGAGGATGGAATTACAGCGGAGCTTCTGAAAGCGGGTGGAACACCGGTACTTGAAGTCCTTCAGAGGCTCTTTAATTCCGTCCTCCATGGTGGCACTACTCCGGAGGCGTGGAGCAGAAGTGCGGTAGTCCTGTTCTTCAAGAAAGGTGACAACGCCCTCTTGAAGAACTACAGACCGATATCCCTTCTGAGCCGCGTCTACGTGCTGTTTTCGAGAGTCATTACGAATCGTCTCGCACGCAGACTCGACGACTTCCAGCCTCCCGAACAAGCCGGTTTCCGAAAAGGCTTCAGTATCATAAACCACGTACATACCCTGCGGCAGATTGTACAGAAGACCGAAGAGTAAAATCTGCCACTTTGCCTGGCATATTATGTGAACTAAGAGAAAGCCTTTGATTCCGTCGAAATTTGGGCGGTGCTACAGTCCCTTCAGCGGTGCCGAGTTGACTGTCGGTATATCGAAGTGCTGAAGTGTTTGTGTAGTAGGGCTACCATGGCTACCCGAGTACAGAACCAGAGTTCGAAACCTATCCAACTGCGGAGAGGTGTAAGAAAGGGTGATGTTATATCCCCGAAACTCTTCACCGCTGCGTTGGAAGACGTTTTCAAGCTACTGGACTGGAAAGGATACGGTATTAACATCAATGGCGAGTACATCACTCACCTTCGATTTGCCGACGATATAGTCCTTATGGCAAAATCGCTAGAGGACTTAAGCACTATGCTCAATGACCTCAATAGTGCCTCCCAACGGATAGGTCTTAAGATGAACATGGACAAAACAAAGATCATGTTTAATGTCCATGTCACACCTATGCCGGTAGTTGTTGGGAGCACTAAGCTCGAAGTTTTTGACGAGTACGTTTACCTGGGACAAATAGTCCGGCTAGGTAAGTCCAACTTCGACCGAGAGGTCAATCGACGGATTCAACTCGGCTGGGCAGCGTTCGAGAAATTACAACGCATCTTCTCGTCAGGTATACCTCAAAACCTGAAAACTAAGTTGTACAACCAGTGCGTGTTGCCAGTGATGACATATGGAACTGAGACGTGGTCCTTCACTGCTGGCCGTATGAGGACGCTCAAAGTCGCTCAGCGAGCTATGGAGAGGGCTATGCTCGGAGTTTCTCTGCGTGATAAACTTAGAAATGAGGATATCCGCAGTAGAACCAGAGTGACCGACATAGCCCAACGGATTAGTAAGCTGAAGTGTCAATGGGCCGGCCATATAGCTGGAAGAACCGACAACCGTTGGGGAAAAAAGGTTCTCGAGTGGCAGCCTCGTACCGGTAGACGAAGTGTGGGGCGACCCCCCACTAGATGGAGTGACGACCTGGTAAGACATGCAGGAAGTCGATGGATGCAGGTGGCTCAGGACCGTGCTTTGTGGCATACCTTGGGGGAGACCTATGTTCAGCAGTGGACTTGTAAAGGGCTGTAATGATGATGATGATGAGAGATAGGATATTTCTTTTTTTACGTTTATTGACACATTGATACTTGTATTTATTTTTCCCCATCCCGACTGGTAAGAAAGCTCAGCTACAATCAAAATAATTATAATGAGTTAACTATCTGATATAATAATGTGCTAACTTTATACTACAAACTTGAAATATACTGTATGAAAGTAAATACTTGTAACGATCAAAAACTGCGATCGTAGTTGAGTCCTATTTCGGAACACAGGCCAGTGTAGTAGCGCCTATAACGGCGATCGACGCACACTACGATAATATCGAAATGAGACGAAGCGCGCGAAATAAATTGACACAGGTCCAAACACGACAAGCGCTCGCGCTGTAGTGAACGCAAATGGCCGGCGCAGTGAAATATACGGTACTTTTATTTAATTAATCAAAAAATAATAGTAACGATTTAAAAAGTAAAAATCATAGTATAGTTTAATCAAATGTGGATGATTATTTTGGTATAAATTTTACGTCAAAATGATGTAGGACTTCGGAGATATTGGGGCTTGTATCGAAGCTTTTTCGGTCGTCAATTGAATTATGTCGATTTTTTTCCTTACGTAAAATGCATGTAAGGAAAATGTATTTTATCATTATTAAATATAGGATATTTGTGAGATAAAAATATTTGTATTGATGATCGATATGCAAGAGTCTACAAATTATAGCTCCCAAGTCATGTCTCTCAGAGTTTTGGCCTAAACATGTTATCTAAAATTTGCCTTGAGCTTATTGTATAGAGAAAACTAACTATTTTTACAAAGTAATTGTTGTTTCACGCAATAAACGGAAAACATATAATTTCTACGAGGGAAACCTTGTAATTTCGCGTTTTTTTGTAATACTTCTCTTAAGTGTTATATTCAATTTTAACAAGTTTATCCAGTACTAAAAGTGTATTTGGAAGCACTATCTTGCTTAAACAGGTTCTATAAACATTATTTTCAGAATATTATCAAGTAAGAGAACTAAGCATCTGCTTTCTTATGTCCCCCAACGCATTGTACTAATCAGTTGTTGACAAAACATATAATAAGTTACACTACTTAATTTATTTTGAATTTTATTGTTCTCATAGTGTCAATATTACCCATTTTAAGTTAAATTAGATTTTTATTTAATTACAAGAAATAGTAATATTACTTAATGGATGGAATGGATTAATACAATTAGCTTGTCCATCACCATGATACATACCACACTAACCAATAATTAAAACCACATTTAGACATGTAGGAAAATTTGTCCTAGGTAAACATTCTCTTCAACAACTTTGAGCGTAGTGCTCCCAAAAAGTGCTTAGTGCTTCTTTAGTAAACATCTGACAAGAGAATTGAATAGAATTATATTATTTTCAACATTATTAATGGTTGAATATTAACAATGGAATATTTTTATTATTTTTAGATAACGCGGAGATACGCCGAGTTTTCAGCAGCAATGTTGAGCTTGAGTGAACAATTTCCCTCTGAAGAACTTAGCAATCTTTTATTAATATTGCAAGATGAAGTACATTGTTTCTTATTGAAAATGGCTGCAGAATTTCCTCAAAGAATTCATCAATTAATATTTTTAATTAATAATTATGATATGGTATTAAGTATTCTTATGGAAAGAACCAGAGACAATACAAAAGAAGCTGAAAGTTTCAGAGAACAATTACAAGCAAGAAGTACAGAATATGTCGAAGAAATACTTAGTCCACATTTTGGGGGTTTAATGCAATTTGTAAAAGAAGGTGAACAGTTGCTAGAGAGTGGCAAAACAAATGAATTAGCAAATTTGGAAAAGAAGTCAATGTCCTTAGTTGCATCATTCACAGCTGGTTGGAAACAAAGCCTCGAGGAAATTCACAGGGAAGTCCTCGTGTCATTTCCGAACCTGGTGACAGGATCTGGCTTGTTACAAATGGCTCTCACCAATTTTGTACAATATTATCATAAATTTGCTAAATTATTAACACCCAATGCTCGTACGCAGTTGGTTAATATTCATGTAATAATGGTTGAAATAAAGAAATATAAGACTAATTATTGAATTACATGCACATAAAATATTTGTATTGTAAAATTGTTAATTAATGTATAAATTGAAAGAGGGTTTTGATCAAATTTCTAGAGGAGATGTTTAATTTACGGGGAAAAAAAGAACATTTGTAATTATTTAAAAAGACAATTTGTTATTGTGAAGTCTATTAACAAATCAAATGATTTTTCTTAAACCCTGACCCTGACCTCCACTGATTTAAAAATTTCTGATTTAAAGATTAAAATTGCATTTCTACGCTATTACAAATATTTATTTATAATATATACATAACAAACCGAACTAATTATGTATTAGCCAGTACGGATAAATAATGGGATTATATATCGCACCTTTAGGACGAAAACGACGTAACTCAAAATAGCAACTTTTTGGGAAATAGCAACACAAGTTTTAAGATTTTGACACATCTGCATTCTTTCGTCTATTATTTCGTGATTATTTGCGTCAGTAAGTATGTTTTTGCAACAAATTATAAAAAGGTTAATTAACTATTATTGTGTCACGAACAAACGTAATTATTTAAAGGATATATAGAAAAAAAAAGTATTTTGTTTTATCCGTCATTTTTGGACCGAGAAAAAAGTTTCAAGTTTGACGGTTTAGGAGATGCGTCTTTTATCAGTCGAAAATAATTTCTTGTAAGTGACAGTTTAAAAGTTACGCCTTTTTTTGTTTTTATAACTTTATGTAATTATTTTACGCTTTCCGACTTAGGTCTATTATTTTCTTAATAAATTACTAATTATGGGATACCAAAATGGAAAATGCGTCAATGGGGGAGAAAAAAAAACCAAAGAAATAGGAGTTTTTTTTATTAATGATGTTTGAATTGAAACAATTAAACGACAATGGTCGTTATAATTATGCTAACATAATCCTTTAGGAGTAACGTTACATTAAATCAAAATCAACACTTACAATAACTAACAGAGATCTTAGTTTGTTAGGAACTCTTCTTCGTACCTAAACATAATACACATCTGACAAAAAAAAAAGATAAATCGACACAAATAAACAGAGATCTTTTTCCATTAGTATCTTTAAACATTTTTCTGTCTTTATAAATCAATAACATACAACTTTTAAAAATAAACCAATATCTTTGTTCATTAGGAACTTTCTTTAGTAATCGTGTCTTTAGTAATGTACGTAAACTCAAATCAAAGCAACTATGCAACAAAAAGTAAGTTCTACAATAATCTAATAGAATATTTAAAGACGACAAAATCAACAGAAACCATTCAAACAAAATTTTCGTTCACTAGGAACTGTCTATCCTACATCAGTCAATTATCTTGATCATCTATTAACGATTTATAATAATCTATATAAAAACCGGGTATTAAATTTTTCCGCAGCAATTCGCTTAGCCCTTTTTCCTCTTGTTTTTCGCTTAATTTTATTTTATTTGTGTATGCTTTCGGTATTGAGACATCGTCACGGTTAGACATTCGTTTTCGTTTGTTTCTCATGTTCACACGCTTAAAATTATCTTGCGTGTAAGATGTTTTGTAGAAAAACGTAAAAGGTTCGGCTTTCAAGAATCTTAAAACCTTTACATCCTTCCAAGACACCTGGTTGCGCTCATCGTCTTCATTAAAATTATAACCCTACTGATCTTGTAGGGATTTTAAATCAATGAAAAAGTCATAACTTAATTCCAGGACCGTAAAAGGCTTTCCAGACTTCTTGGCACTTTTTATCAGGGCAACATACTGATGAGAAGTGTAAATTGGTCCAGATTTAAGGTTTTTTTTCACTTCCTTTTCAATTAGGCTGTGTACGTTGTCACCCTCGATCTGTGTGTGTCCGCGAATAATAAATTTGTGAGTTAAGGTCAGTTAGGGTAGGAGGAACATACTTTATTTTGAGCCCGAGGTTTTGAGCTCTAGGAAGAGCATATAACGTTTTATGACAATTTTGAGATACATTAAACTTGCCTTAGTTTATCAACTTTTTATGTTTTAAGAATCATAACGCTAATTTGAAAACCTACGACAGTATCGGCCAAAAACATTTAACTTGTACTAACGTTCCTCTTCCCCCTCATGTGGGGTAAGAGGAACATTCATCGTATCTCCTAAGATTATGATGTTTATTTAAATGTACCTGCTGCTACATTTTAAGTAATACTTATTTTATAGAATTTGATCGTAACGTAATTGTAACAAGGTACAGTTTTGAAGAAAATGAAAATATTAAATTTAGGGTCAGAGAAACATATATTTGTAAACATAAGTTCCAGTCAGGGTTAACAAACTAAAAAAATAATCGTTTGTATTTCAAATTATAATTTTATTCCTACTCCTAATTCAATAAACTTCAATAAATTAACAATTATACATTGTAAAGAGATCAATATTTCGAATGAGCATATTTCTTATTAAAACAAGTTGCAAAAATAGAAAAAAAAATATTACAAAAACTACTGTACGCTGTTTTTTATAAATATTTAAGAAAAATATATTAAATATTCTTCATGTGAAAGAAGAAACTCGTTGGAGTTTTTAGGATCTTGAAGCAGGTGAACTTTCTTAACTATAGACAATTCCGGAACAGTATCACGATCTACTTTTTTAGTAAGTTTAAATTTCAATGGATTTTTGTAAGTTTTGTAGAACCTTATTTCATAAGTTACGACACTGCAACTAGGATGTGGAGATATTATATTAGTTATATAGCCAATATAATATGTCCATTTATTTCTAGTGTAGTACCTGACCATCACATTGTTGTTAATTGCATAATTCATTTCCTTACGTCCTTCCTTCTCTATTTTCTCATCCCAGTTGCTATCAACTGCTTCTGCCGCCATTTTCCTTTCTTCTGATCCGGTAAATACTTCTGTCGCCTTTTTTCTTCCATTTGTTATATTACTAATAACTGACTCTGCTTGTATTGTCCTTATTCCTGATCCAATAACAGTCTCTGTTACTTTGTTTTTTTCATCTGTAATGTTATTATTTTCAAGGTCTGGAATAAAGTTTATGTAACCTAAATTTCTAATAATGTCAAAGTCTTCCTCAGGTAAATCTGAGTCCTCATCAATTAAGTCTACAATATCAGAATCATCATGCAAGCTGACGCAATCGGATACGCTGGTAGATGAAGATCTTTTTCTGTATTTTTTCTTTGCACGAAATTTCACATTCTTCATATTTTCCTTCAAACTTACTTGACTTTTTTTCCATTGTCTACCGATTTTACAATTTGTAACTGACATTTTATTATTTTTGTTTATTGCCGTTTCAAATTTGTCTTTGTTTTTTATCTTTCTATTAAGACCTGATGGTCCCGGTATACTGTTGTATTTATTCTCACTATCCCCTTCTTTTGCTTGTATCTGTTTTTCTCGCTGTACTTTTTTTTCTTCTTGTTTTTGTAACTTTTGTTGTTTTTTTGCTTCCATTACTTTACATCTTTCATACGCTTCCTCGTGGGTGATAACTTCCGCGCCAGCCGCTACTTTCTTCCTTTTTTGCTATAAATGATAATTTTCCCGGTTTAACAGACTTTAGGAGCAACTGTTCAAATGTAATATTGGTAATTACAGGTTGGTTATCAAGAATCTGAACCTTTGAACGTTGTTGAACGTTGGTGATGTTTGCCAATGGTGCGTCTTTTCCTTGACTCCGTTTATTCAAAATATCATTTATTGAAATGGGACAGACATTTTCTAAAGAGATTGTATGCATTGAAATATGTTGAGGAGCTACTTGTGCCTCAAATAATATTTTGTTAACAGAAGCTAGTGCTATTTTTCTAAGTTTATCAGGTTTTTTAACAGGTTGATCTACTGAGGTTTTTCGTCTTTCGCTCATCTCTTCGTTCGTCTTCTTCGTCAGTTTCGCAGATCTTTTCCATTCAGCTAATAGAATTGGATCAAATTTATTTTCAGGGATGGCATTTTTATTTAACGGATATATTCCAGCTTTACGGAAACCTGCCGCACATACAAGGGGATTGATATGACCCCACACTTGTCCTATAATTGTTGAGAAATCTTTATTTGGCAAAACTTTGCCAACGTTCAATCTTTGCCACTTTACTAATTCGACGTCCCATTTATCCTTAAACGATTTGTTCACAGCAATATCCAATGGCTGTAAATTGTCGCTTGTATGAGGTGGGATTTTCATAATTGTTATCTTTTCCTCTTGTGCTTTTTGTATGATGTTAATACCCAAGTGTGTAGAGTGACCGTCATAAAGTAAGAGGATAGGGCGTTTCTCTCCAACAGTTGGCAAAAAAATCTTGAATAAAATTTTCAAATACTGACGACTCCATCCAGCCATTTGAAGTCGCAGCATATCGAGTTCCGGGGTACCCATCTTCTGACGTCCATGTGTCCCAAACGCTTTTCCCTTTAAACATGATTAGCGGCGGCGCTTTTTCACCTGCAGCATTGCACGCTAAAAGTACCGCAGTATTAGTCTTTCCTGGAGATGAGATGGTTCTAGTTGACTTGTAGCCTCGGAGTCCTACTACTTTTGATTTGCTCGGGTCTTTACTAAAACTAGTTTCATCAGCATTCCAGATATGTGACGGTTTATCACGTAAACCTAAATCATCAATTGTTTTCGCCAGTAAATCAAAATAAGGATAAATTACAGCAGGGTTACATGCTTTTTTACGTGCATATTCTACCGGCTGTGGTTTTTTGACGGAAAGATCATGTCTTTTTTGAAAGCAAGGAACCAATCCTCTCCTGGAGTACCGTTCTTGAACGGGGTTTCGATATTGTTTTCGACCACATATTGACCAACGACTTCAAGCACTTCCTTGCGAGTCAAACCAAAACCATACTTCTCCATTATATGGAGATTTTCTGCAAGTGTTTTCTCTACATCCATAGATAATGCTGTAGGTCTACCTAAACTTTGATTTAAGACCTTTTCGCTTATAGACGCGGTTCACTATTGTTGGGCTCGGTATGCCGTACAATTTTGAGGCGGCATATGCAGATAATGTGCCATTTTTTACTGCCTCAACAGCATCTTTCAATTGTTCTTGAGTATAGGCAGCACCTCTATTAGATTTTCTTATATAGAGTTTCGACATTTTTCAGTTTTTCTAAAAAAATAGCCAATAATAAGTACTAGATAATATACAATATTTAGTTGGTTAGATAGTTATAGGTGGAGACTCAAATTCGTGCCACTTCACACATTTAAGAAATAAAGAGCCGTGTCAGCTCAGGGACTAAGCGCACGCTGTAAATTTCACAGTACGCGGGAAACCTGGGTTCGATCCCCGCCACTAATTACAAATGAAATTATTAATTGCAATATTAAGTGCTGCTTTACCACGTGATCGGCGGTGAAGCAAAACATTGTGAAGAAACCTGCATGTCTGATAAATAAGAATAAAATATTTCAAAGTCATGTGAAGTTTGCCAACACGCATTGGAGCAGCATTGTGGTTATTTCCTTGCCCTAAAACCCTTTAAGAAATGAGAGAAGGCCTGTGCCCAGGAGTGGGACGTATTTTTAGAGGCTGTAACTATTTTATAATAATAATAAAAATAAAAATGTTTTATTTTTCAGGCAAAGTAGGTCCATAACATGTTAGTAACAGAAAATAAAACATGAATTAATGTTAGTAAATATCACAAGACAGAAATATAAAAACTTTATGAAATAATCGTACTAAAATATCCGCAATTACCTACTCGTACATTTAAAATTTTCGTATTTTATCAAATCGACTCCCAAAAAATTTATTTCCTATTACATTTTGTCTTTGTTATTTAAAACTATTAAAACATCATAATGTTTATCACCCCTGATATCGGCGAAGAGGAACATACTGTTTCTCTTACCCTGTAAGTACCGTTTCTCTTACCCCAACAATGTTTTTGAAGGTTAAGATTTTAAATTCGATGAAACTTATATTAATTGTAGGTTTTAATCTAAAATATCAAACAAAAAGTAAAGCTTACCCTTTTGTGTTAGAATTTTTTCATGGAAATAATCTCTAACAGTAAAATTTTCACAATTTTTGAGCGAATAAAAGTTATGTAGCCAACTCTTGTTCTTAGACTTTATAACTGTCAAATTGTTCTTTTTTTTCGACTTTGAAACATCGTAGCGACATCTTTTAGCAACCGTTTGTTTTTTTTACTTTACTATTTATCTACTAATATACCATAAAGCTAAACTCTATAGGTTATGAGTTATGGAGTTGTGTTCCTCTTTCACCGGTGTTCCTCTTACCCTAACTGACTACTCATTATATTAATTTGTAAAGTTGGACACAATATACGAGTATAGACATGCAATAAACCTGTTTTTATTTTGCCCAGAGCAATTATCTGAATAGAAAATTATATTCAGTGGTTTATCAGGATATTTTGCACTGACATTTTTTAAATACTCAAATATGCACGATCCTATTTCGTTTGCCCCCTTTTTCCTTGTTTTTCATCCCAAAAGTAATTATAAACATCCCCATATGCGCCTACAGTTTCTTCTTCAATTCTATCTTCTCCCCTTCTTCCCTGGTTCCCTTCAATTTCCTGTTCTTTATTTGTTTTCTTGTCGGATCTCTGAGCCAGCTCAGCCATAGTAAAATTTAGGCAGTTGAGTTTTGATGTATAATAAAAAGAACTCGAGTCTCCTAAAGGGCATTGCATGACTGCTTGCAAAGGAATCATATACGGTACATATATTTCCTTCACCAATTTTTCTGCGGTCGTTCTTCTTTTCAAGGCGACAAAGGTCTTTCTCTTTTAAATGGGTATCGAATTTTTCCTTCAGCTTTGCTTTGTGATCTACAGATGCCATTTCGTACTCCAAACACAGATCACATCTATCTTTTTTAGGCTGAAAGAATCCCAAGTTAAAATTGTTATTAAAAATTTGATTGTAAATCCAGTAGTCTACTTTGGGTTTATTTGGATCTCTTGCTTCTGAGAAGTCTCCCCAAAGATCTTTTACGGTCCTGCCTCCTTCAATGAACTCTCTAGATGTGGAAGCCCTTACGTAGTGTGATTCTACCCTTGGGATTGAATTTATATGGTTTTCAATGTCTTTTATAATGGTATCGTCAATTGTCTTTCTATTAGTGTGTTTTCCTCTGCGATCTTCAGCTATGAATCCGTTTTCATTGGTTTTTTCTTTTGTAGTTCTTATCTGTCTTTCTGTTATATCTAAAGTGTTTATAAAAAACGTTTTGCAAACTCGAATTTTCTGATTATTAACAGTGAAGTAAAACGCACTAATTGGTGCTCTCGACTTTTCAGCATTGGTGTATTTATATTTAGGCCTGACTTCCATCATGCAAAAACTGATAAAGGATCTTTTAAGCTCCATGCTTGCAAGGTTCCAATACGATTCAAAAATCTCAGATCTTTGGGCTTCATTAATTTGGTTAGGACTTTTAATCGACATGGGGCGCATGGGTTTTTTATACAACGGGATGGAACTTCTTTTCTAGATTTCGATAGGGAAATGTAAGATTTTCCAGTGTTGCGCAATGCCTTACTTAATATTTTGCTTCCATGATGCGTGGTTACGCTGCCTATTTCTTGATTTTCTTTGACTCGTGTTCGGTTCGTTTGCGTTACTTGTCTCAGGTTGTTGTATCTCATGTTGGGGTGTTTCAGGTTGTGAAGTTGAGTCTGTCGAGGAAGAGGATAAGCTTCTAAGACGCGTTGAAATTTCGTTGGGGTCTTGAAATGTAGGGTTATTATCACTTAAATCAGGATCACTTTCAGGAGCATTAATAGGTGATACACAATAATTAGATTTTAAAATAGCTCTACCACTAAGACTTCTTGTAGCTAATTGGCTGGTACTCGCACCATCCGCATTAATATGACAGCTAATCACGTTAGAGTTCACATTTTGTGCGTTGCTCGAAGAGCATGGACTACAATTTGAGGAGCTGGAACTTGATGAACTTGAACTATTACAAGATGAAGAAGATACTCTTTTTTCCTGAATAGGTCTCCTGGTGAGTATGTCTCGATTAAGTAACATAACAGAAAACACTCACGCCTGTCACCCAGAGAGGGCAGCGACTACAGATTTCCATTTGGCACGATCCTGACACACCTCTCTCGCCTCCTTCACATCCATACACCTACGCATACATGCTCGTCGGTTAAGGGTACTCCTAAATTGGCCCGTTTCCAATAAATCGCCAATTTGGTCGATAAATTTTCGCCTAGGACGTCCCTTTCCAACTCTGCCATTCACTTCTGCAACATAAATTTTCTTTGTCACTCTTTCCTCATTCATTCTTTCCACATGACCAAACCACCGAAGCATTCCTTTCTTAATCCTGGTCACAACATCATCTTGCAAACCACACTTTTCTCTTATTACACAATTTCTTACCCTGTCAATCAGATTCAGCCCTAACATACTCCTTAACGACCGCATTTCTACTGCGTTTATTCTACTTTCGTGCTTCTTCTGCCACACCCAACTTTCACTACTATACGTTAAAGTAGGGACCAACACAGCATTGTGAATTGCCATACGTGCCTTTTTCGACACATTTTGACTCTTCACAATAGAGTGCAAGGCCCCATTTACTCTATTTCCCGCATTCACTCGTCGTTCTATATCCTTATCATATCTCCCATCCCTGCTAAATACGCAGCCCAAATATACAAACTCATCTACTTGCTCGATCAACTCCCCTTCTATTCTTATTTCACAAATCGTTTTACTTTCTTCTCTTTCAAAAACCATAACCTTCGTCTTACTTGCGTTCACTTTCATACCCCTTTCTTTTAATGATCCGTTCATTAATGTAACCATCATTTGCAACTCGGCCGCCGACGACGCAATAATGACTTGATCATCGGCGTACAAAAGGCATTTGACGGTTAACTCACCCATTCTTAATCCGCATTCTTCAACTTTCAAATTTTGCAAACAACTGTCCATAAATAGGTTGAACAGCCACGGGGAAGCCACACAGCCCTGTCTGACACCTTTATGGATCTCAAACCAGTCCGAGTAGACCCCGTTGATCCTAACACAAGCACTAGAGTCCCTATAAAGAGACTCCAATGCCTGTATCAAGCCAGCGCTCAACCTAAATGAGTTCAGTGTTTGCCATAGCAAATCTCTATCCACTCTGTCATAGGCCTTTTCCAAGTCCATGAACGCACAAAAAACCTTTTGGTTTTTGGCCAGAAACTTCTCCGCGATCATGCGCATGGAAAAGACTTGATCTGTACATCCCATTCCCTTTCTAAATCCCGCTTGCACATCCCAAATTTTTCCATCAGTTTCTTTCATGACCCTTTCAATCAGTACCTTAGCGTACAGTTTTCCCACAATGCTAAGAAGGCTGATGCCACGGTAGTTTTTACAGTCCTGCTGCGACCCTTTTCCTTTATATACTGGGACTATCACGGCTTTGCACCAGTCTACCGGTACCCGCTTCAGTTCCCAGCATAAATTAAACAAGGTGTGCAGCAGGCTTGCCACCACCTCCTCTCCAGCCCTTAGCATTTCGAGTGAAACTCTATCATATCCGGGCGCTTTACCCGCTTTCATGCTTTTCATTGCTTTCATTATTTCATCTATACTTATCTCGCTACCTCTTTCCTCTTCTTTCGGAGTTTCTACTTCACTTAGTACACATGTTGTCTCCTCACTCATAAACACGCTTTCAAAATATTCCTTCCATCTCTTTAAACTCAAAACTTCATCATTCAGAATATAGCCATTCTCGTCTCTTATAGCATTCATCATAGGCTGTTTTGAATGTCCCCTGGCAGTTCTTACCAGTTTCCAGAACATTTTAATATTTGCCTGGAAGTTATCCGATATTCTTCTATCATTCTTATCCGTTCTTTCTTGCTTTTTTCTTTCAACTACTTCTTTTACTCTCTTATTACGATGTCTAAAGACTGCCTTTTTTCTTTCAATATCATCATTCGTACCGCTAGAATTACCAGCCTTTGTTGCTAGTAAATCTAGCCATGCTCTCTTCTTTGCTTCAACTTCCATACGTATCTCATCATCCCACCATAACGTATTATTTTTCCTTTCATTCTTTCTCTTACTAACACCACATACTTCGGTAGCTGAATGCACTAAACCTTTCTTTACATTTTGCCATACATTCTCCAAGTCTAACTCCTTCATACATAATTCATCCAAACCACTTATATTTTCTTTCAGTCTACATTTGAACTTGTTTCTCTCACCTTCATCTTGCAACCTTTCTGTTCTAATACGCTGTAACGCAGTGGTAGACACAGATGACCGATGGCGCCAACGCCTGAATAGACCATTAATTCGGCATAGAACCAAATAATGATCCGTTCCTACGTTAGAACCCCGGTAAACCCTTGTATCCACCACTGCGCCCCTCAATCTTTCATCCACAATTATGAAATCTATCATGCTTCTATCGTCACCTCTTTCCCAAGTATACATATTAATCCTCTTGTGGCGAAAGCAAGTGTTCGTCACAAAAAGATTCTTTTTTATACATACGGTGAGGAGACTTTCACCATTCTCATTTATACTTTCATCACCAAACGTTCCCAATATCCTTTCATAACCAAGCCTCCTCACCCCAACCCTTCCATTAAAATCTCCTAGCATAATAATATTTTCATTTCCCTTACACTTCATTAACACCATCTATACCATTTCCCAAAACTGCTCTCGGATATAAGTGGGCTTAGACATGTCTAGGGCGTAGACCCCTAACACGAACAACTTCTTTAAGCCCACTTTCATTCGTATCCACAGCAGTCTTGGGCTTACATATTCATACTCTTTCACACATTGGCCCATTATTTCTGAAAGGATGATACCTACTCCCTGGCATGCCCGCTCGATCTCGTCTATACCAGACCAGTATGCGGTATACATGCCATGTGTAGTGACATCCTTCCCCTTCCTTTTCGTCTCATTTACGCATAACACATCTATTCCTCTATCATACATCATATCGCATACTTCATCCATTTTATCATTCATTGCCCCACATACATTCAACGTAGCCAGACGGGCCTCGGCAATCCACTTTTCGCCTCTCCGGAAGACAGAACGTGACGGGTGGCGAACCTCGTCGCCGGTTTTCCTCCCGGAGATTCTTCGCACCCCTGCCCCATTAAAGGGGCGCCGGGAACTCGGGGCCATTTCCTTTATTTGGTTAGTCATTGTGCGAAATATGGGGTAGTATATTTTACGCCGCTACCACGGCGTGGAGCCGAGTCTGTGCTATCGGCTTGTCGCTCATTTAGCACCACCCGGGGGACACGTGTAGGGTGGGCCTAGGAACAGGTGGTCAAAGCCTACGGACGCGAGCGACTTATCCCCCTCTTACTTATCTCGATTAAGAATTGACTCATTCTCTTAAGTGTCAGTTCGCTGCTGAAAAAAGAACCAAAGCGTCACGTCAGTTATTATTATAGATTATATTTTATAGGCAGGATTTAGAGACATTTCTCACTTACCGTTTTTATATATTGGCTGAGGTTAAAATGTCGTTGGTCGTACACTGTGGGGAGTTTTCAATGAACGATGAGGATTTTGAAGATAAGTTCTCTATAGTATCACTGCACATTGAAGATTTCTGAAATCATAAAACAAACTATAGTTTTCATTTGTTTATAAGATGGTTTTTCTAGAATGAAAATTGATATAATATAATTACTTACAAGTTTACTCTCATAATTGACAGCAATATTGCCGCTGTTTGTCATTTTAATTAGTGATTCTTCAGTAACCGCATAATTCGGATTCATGTTCTCTTTTTGGTTTTTCATTCTATCAGCCGATTCCTGGCGGAAGATAAAATGTTAATAAAAATATCAGTATAAACTTACACACACTTTAACTATAGCTAAATATGTGAGAAGTTAGACTAAAGTAGGTACGGTCAACTGCAGCACATCAGTGGTAATACTTACACTTATTGTAACGGATTATAGGCACTTTCAACGTCAAACTGATTGTTCGTCTGCACCAAACTAAACAAAAATTATTGCTTACCAAGTCAATCTGATTGATGTTAATAAGAAAATTGTTAATGTCAGGCATTTCTTTTGGTAAATTGTCAATCTCTGTGGAATTCAGAGCCAAATTCTCTTTCAATTTGTTGTCTGCCTGTTCCTGACGAAAGATAAACACCGCAATGGTTAAAAAAAAACAATATGAAATTCACAATAAAAAGTGCACAGTATAAAATGTATTAAAGAATGTAGTTCATACCTCGTTTCGTTCATTAGCTTTGTAATTTTTAACATTTTTTTAATGCATTATCCATTATAATGTCCGTCCTCCTTTTCATTTTTTTATCCTTTTAAGTAACTTTTCTTTAAAAACTTGTATTTGTATTTGTGTAGTGACACATTAACCAATGCAACTTCCTTCTAATCTAGAAATAAATAAGTAAATGGCATAATAATCAATGAGTCACAAACAATAATACTATGATAAATAAAAAAACGACTTTATTTCTAATAAGTCAAATTTAGTTCCAAAACATTCATCGTTATTTATTATTAACACGACACAAACTTAAATCCATCATTGGAATTCTATGTGTCTTTAATAATAAAATGCCACTAACCCGATTAAGTCACTAATATTACCATAGAAATCGGAAGTAAACAATCGCAAGGCTAAATTGGTCGTTTCCATACTAAAAATCGAAAGAGAACTTACCAATAGTTTCGGAATGAAAACGACGTAATAGGCTTTGGGTCACTATCTGACTGTCTGCGCGACGTCCTGCACATAGCGATGCGAACACAACACTGACTACGTCGTTTCCCCCCCCCCCCCCCCCCAACCAGTGTTACCAGATTAGACAAATGATATTACAGTGTTTCATGCTCAAATTTACAGTGTTTACGACAAAATTACAGTAAAAGTAAAAAAAATACAGTGAATTTTACAGTAGATTTCAAGAAACTTTTATTATCTTTTATAAACTAAAATACTGTTTTAATTTCACCTTCTTTAATTTAGAATAAGCATAATACCTATATATAATTATACATTAATCAATCACTGTCACTATCGTGTAGCCCGATATCCGCTTCTTTTTTGTAGATCCCAGAATTAAATGATTTTATCATTTTCTCAGTTGGTTTAAAGTTAAAGTAATTGGTGCTGTGACGCCGAATGGTTTGTTGCGCTAACATGTTGCCTCTTATTGTCCTGGTTATTAATCTATTTCGTTTCTTGGTTTTGGTGTCGTTAATTTGACTGAAAATTCTCTCGCATTCCGCATTCGAGTTAGGAAGAGCCAAGATGTTGAGCATGTATTTTCCAATCAAGCGGAACTCGTCCAATTGTTTCACCTGAAAGGCAACGTTAGTATTAAAAATATTGTATTTTGCAAACGAAAGAAATATATTTCTAAAAAAAATATATAGAGTCTTAGTTACTAACCTTGTGCCAGAATTCATCAGGCCGTATTGCAGCATCGAAATTTCCTTTTAACTTTGGCAATTTTCTCCATTGGTCATCCAAAGCTTGTTGTTCTATCATAGTTGGTATCAATCTTGGCATTAAGCTTAGTATATATTGAATTGATTCATCGCGATCTGAGATTTCGAGACATGTTTCAGGATCCAATTAGGATATCCCGACCAATGCGGGATCATTTAGCGTGAATCTTTTGCGGATGCCTACGCACGCTTTAATCAAAAAATTTCGGCATTTCTTTTTGAAATCCTTTTTTTTCTCTGCTGCTATTTCATTTGTTGAAAACTGTTTAGATACTCCCAATCCCAGGTAGATGTCATCCAAATTTTTGGAATTGTTTTCATCAGTTGGGTCAATTTTTGCTAGTTCAGTGTTTGCAATATGTGCCGTTGTCATATATGTCGATAAAAGTTCGTGAAAGAGATCGTTCATTTTAGTGTTAAGTTTTGTGATCATTGGAGTCTCACTCTGAAATAGCTATATATAGTTTCAGTAAATTTAGGTAACATCCAGTTTGAAAAGAAAAAGTTTGATTTTGTTATGGGATCATTCAACTACATATGGATTTCGGAACATTCGTTGTCTTTAAGCCATCTTCTATCAAAAAACAGGTTAGTGCATTCCACTGTTCTAAAATTCTTTGCACTACAGCACTTACTGTCTCTGTCCATCTCGTTTGAGCTGGTTTCAAAATTTTGTGTATATCTGTTACTGTGGATACTTGAAACTCTTTTAATAGCGATTGTCTTTTGCTAGTGGTCGAAAAATTTGCAAATATCACGTGTTAGCTTTTCACATTCAGCTGGTAACTGTTTGCACGCGTCGCTCGCACAAAGATGCAGGGCATGACAAACACATTTAAGAACGATAATTCCGGGACATTTTGCTCTAAATCAACTCGAAACCGAGTTGTGACACCCCATCGTAGTATTACTCCCGTCTAATCCAAATCCTATAATATTTTCAACAGGAATAGAATTTTAACAACTTAAATTAGTATGATTAAGTAGTAGAGGCTTGAAAACAAAATTAAAACACGGTTGACACAATTTTTGTGGTTAATACTAAGAAGTGGTTTTTAGTCTATGACGGGAAATTCCCGCGTAGTATCCACCGCCGCCGCTAATCATGCCCGTTTAAAGTAAGAGATATTCGTTCTTATTACAATAGAAACAAGGGTTGTGACGTATGCAGCGAGGTGGCGCGGGCTGTAGTAGCCAGTTGCGTTTTGTTATGTTCATGTTATTTTTTCTTTACACAAGGGCTGCGTTCAGTTTACATTAAACTATTTTGATTTTTGCCCGTAGAAAATTACAGTGCTCCCCATACACTGTAATTTTAGTATTACAGTAGACAGTAGATCGTGTGAAAATACAGTAAATCTGCTGTAATTACAGTGTATCTGGCAACGCTGCCCCCAACTCAGGCCCGCATGTCGCTGCGTATAATAGAGACCGATATAACAGTTTTGTCCTGTTCCCGCTCGAATATGGCTTTGTTTGAACTATTGTTAGATTGAGAATTTCGTTTTGAGTCATTATATGACGATAACTTAATTTTCGTTTTTTTTAATTGTGTCGTTTTCGTCCTAAAGGTGCGATATGGCGGCTCGTCGAGCACGTACCGTCAACTTGCACAATACAAATATAATAACGGTATATAGTTATTAGCGGGTTAATTAATACGTTAGGTATATTATTCGACTAGTTGGAAATTTTCTATTAATGGGAAAATATTTGATAGAAATATATACACACGTAGACACATTAATTTTAAAATATCATAACCAGTGAATTATTTATGAGTATAGATTAGTAAATTATTCACGAAGACTAAAATAAAACAATGTATTTCTTAAATTAAGTTTATATTAATTTAAATAACAGTCAAGAAAACACGTATTTCAAATACGATAGACAAACAAGAAACTCTTTTTATAAGATAGAGTGACAAACGAGCACACAGTTCAACTGATGGTACGTGGTTACTGTGACCCATAGACATCTACATTTGTCCTCGAATACGAATCAAAATACATATGTGTTGTCACCCGTAAGGACTAAGATGGAATGCCACGTTTCCAGCAAAATGGGTCTTCGATTCTCTACACTCACCATACGAAACACAGTAGCGTTAAACTGCTATTTTACGCCGGTATTCTGTGAGAGCGTGGTCCTTCCCCGGTCGAGCGGGCTCATTCGTGTTACACCTATACTACTAATATAGCTGTAGCATAGCTCTACCAAGTATAACGTAATAACCGTAACTCTATAGACATTTATTTTTTACAAAATCAGCAATAATTATGTAAAAAACTCCGAACGTGTCTAGCTCACCTGGGTTATTTATTTCGCTTTCTAGTAAATGAAATGGTAACATACTTGGAGGTGTTAAACTGTAAACGGTTATTATTACTCCATGCCACTACTGTGTTTACGTTCTGTTGTAGCTTTTCATAGTGTGACAATGTTTCTACATTATACAACTTGAGGTCATCAGCAAAAAGAAGGCACCTAGATTCCTTAACTACCGCCGGCAAATCGTTAACCAGTAATAAAAACTGAAGTGGCCCTAAATTACTGCCCTGGCTTACTCCAGATTTCATAATATATGGGTCCGACGTATAGCCGGCATATTCCACATACTGCTTTCTGTCGGTCACATAGCTGGCAAATAATTTTAATAAATGTGGAGTGAAGCCAACTGCCGCTAACTTTTTAGCAAGACGTTATCCACTAACGCTTTTTTAAAGTCAAAGTAGGCGGCATCCACTTGCACCCCGCTATGCTACTGATGTTCTGATAATAAGTTTGATTGTAGGTATTACTGAGACTGACTAGTAATTTTATTCAAAGATTTACTAATTTGAATACCTAGTCATTGATAAAATAAGTACATAAGTTTTGTTGACATAAACGTTTCTCTTATTATTTTGTTATATTTTGTATAGTTAACTGTTCTAAAATAATATCTCAATAAAAATAAAATAATATCTTAAAATTGAATTTTTTATAAGGTTACTAATAGAAATTCACGATATTATTCTGGGCACGGTTTTATTAAACCTCGGCACGATATTATTATCCAACCAGACTGATAATACAACGCTCTCCCGTTTTTTTTTTAAATATCACAATAATTACTTTCTGTTCGTTTTTTAAAATATTTTGCCATGCTGGATGTGTAGCTAAATAAATATATATTATAAATTCTCTACCACTTAAGCGCTTTTTTTATATTTATATCGAACTCTGCCCAAATTATAGGTCTAAGATCTTAGGGGCACGGTAATATCCAACTCTTCCCTACGAATGTAATTTTAAATGGGGAGGAGCTGAGTCTTGTTGATACCACCATTTTCCTTGGAATCACACTAGACGCAAGGCTTCAATGGGGCCCCCGTATATCAAAACTAGCTAGCAGACTTAGTTCTGCAGCATATGCTGTAAAAAAGATTAGAAGTCTTACCAGTGTTGAAACAGCTAGACTAGTTTACTTTAGCTATTTCCATAGCATTATGTCGTATGGTATTTTGCAAGGGGACACGAGACTGACACTGAAATTATATTTGTTTTACAGAAGAGGACTATTATAGCAATCTATGATTTAAAACCTAAAGTCACTCAGACAAAAATTTAAAGAAATTAATTTATCAACTTTGGCCTCTCAATACCTTTATGAAAATGTAATGTACGTACACAAAAATAAAAGTAGTTTCACTAAGTATAATAAGTGGTATTCATTCTGTAAGTACTAGAAGAAACACACAACATAGTACTTATTATCAATTTCTCGATTCCACCGAGTCAATAATTCATTCTTGGGTCGATGTATACGCTTTTACAACAAAAAACTAAGTTGGTATAAAAAAGGGTATTATAATGTTAAGGAATTTATGGATAACCCCTGGGAAGGATGATCGCTACCAAGCTATTCCTAATTTGTTATGTGTTGTTAATTGTAACAATCATGTATTGTAAGCTATTTTTTAAAAAAAGACCCGCTGGGTTTCTCGCTGGTTCTTCCCAGGAAGGAAGATTTTTTGATGTGGTAGAGCCATGCTGCAGTTATATTAGTAGTATAGTTGTAGCACGAATGGGTCGGCTCGACCGGGGAAGGACCACGCTCTCACAGAATACCGGCGTAAAATAGTACCTTAATGCTGCTGTGTTTCGTATGGTGAGTGTAGAGAACCGGAGACCCTTTTTTACGGGAAACGAGGCATTCCATCTTAGTCCTCACGGGTGACAACGCATCTGAATTTTGATTCTTGATCAAGGATAGATGTAGATGTCTACGGGCCACAGCAACCACTTACCATCAGGTGGACTGTGTGCTCGTTTGTCACCCCATACTATAAAAAAAAGGAAGGAAGGTTATCCGAAGCAGTGGTAAATTCAAAAATAGCGATCCTCAATAGGTATTTTTATAATCTATATTGTATAAAAAAGTTTGTTTCGGTTTCTGTTTTTAAGATTACAGCCTATATACGTCCCACTGCTGGGCGCATGCCTCCTCTCACTTCTGAGAGGGTTTTAGGGCTAGAAAGTGTCCGTCACACTGCCCTAACGCGTGTTGACGGACTTCAAATGTCAGACATGCAGGTTTCCCCATGATTTGTTACCTCACCGCCGAGCACGTAGAAAATTGGAACTAAAAATTGTAACTTACAATTTCGTTGATGCCGGTGGGGATCGAACATAGGTTGCTCGCGTACTGTGAAATTTACAGCGAGCGCTAAGCTCCTGAGATACCATGACTCACACTTAACGACAAAATTTAACCAATCTCATAAAATTGGCTAAATTAATTAAATTGATTCTGCTGGTCGATAAAAACCGTCGTTATTGCAACAAGTATACTACTGAAGATTTCCCGTGAATTCGAAATTATTAAATTCAAATTCATAGCAAAGTGCTGAAAACGCAGACTGACGTGGTATTTATTATTACTATTCATCGATAGAATCGCGCCGGTCGGCGTTTTCGTTAAAAACGAGTTGCATCTGGCTAGTGACACAGAATAAATAATAGTATACTACCTACAAAAGTTGCACTCTTTTGATGTCAACTGCTTGCCGACGTTTAATAGCCTACATAATTATTATTAATCACATAAATCGCGCACGCAAGCTGAATAAAACTTTATCGCTGCGCAGTAGTGTCCATATTACTTTGCATCTTTTCCGCTTCCTAAGTCACGGCGGACTTTTCGTGGTTATTAAGGGATGCCAATAGAAAGTAAAAAATTACATTGCGAAATGTTAATTATGTTACTTAGGTGAAGTACCTATTCTGACTATGATCGACTGACCATACTTTCGCGCCTATGTGAGTTCTGCGATGCCTAATGGCGCCTCTACACGTTGGCCAACACAGTGGCGAATGTAGTGGCCAATAGCATTGGCCAACGTGTAGACGGGGTGTTTGGGCTTCATTGGTATGTATTGGAACGATGGCCCGCAAGTTGGCGCGAGATCCGTGTGGTGTCGGTTTTTTACAAAAGATCAAAGGATTGTTGGCAGAGTTTGGTCGCCGCGTCCACACGTTGGCCGCGAGTTTAGTTTGCTACAAGCTCCCAGAGTGATTACACGCAACTGATTAAAATGTTATATTCACGCTTTGTAGGGTGGATGACCCAATTACCAGCCTTTTAGTGCCAATTTTAAACTTTAAACATTCCTACTACTTTAATCAGCGATTTAATTATTTTTTAAACATTTGTTTTAATCGATAAGCTATTTATAAAAAAATTATGAACATTTATTTACAATCAGATTATTACGAGAACAATTTTAAAATGAAAAAAATGAAGCACGTCGTTTATACGTGGTAGAACCATGCAGTTATATTAGAAGTATAGTTGTAGCACGAATGGGTCGGTTCGACCGGGGAAGGACCACGCTCTCACAGAATATCAATGTAAAATAGTAGCTTAATGATGCTGTGTTTCGTATAGTGAGTGTAGAGAACCAGAGACGCTTTTTAAAGGAAACGAGGCATTTCATCTTAGTCCTCACGGGTAACAACGCATCTGCATTTTGATTCGTAATCGAGAATAGATGTAGATGTCTGTGGGCCACAGCAACCATTTACCATCAGGTGAACTGTGTGCTCGTTTGTCACACTATCCTATATAAAAAACCGTCAATTTCTTATAATTTAATCGTGCAAGTTTTCGAATTATCATCATCATTACAGCTCTTCACAAGTCCACTACTGAACATCCTCCTCCAAAGAATGCAGCGAAGCATGATCCTGAGCCACTTTCCTTGTCACGAGTTTTTCATTTATGTTCTAAGTTATAATTAGTACCTATTATTAAGTCAGTGTTAATTATATTTATTGCCATTGTTTTTGTCTTTCTCAAAAAATAATTAAATTACCAAATAAATTATAAGGTGTTTTTTATATACATCAAATGTCTGATAGAAAAGCATGTACATGTTTTGCTAAACTTTAAAAACAAAACCCAATTTTAAAACATAGACTAATCGATTATAACTCCTTTAACTTTAAAATAATTTAAGTTCTAATTAATGGTATTTATTCCAGTTTCTGAGGCATGTAAAGAATAAATAAAGCTAATCGTATATCGTATATCTATTTACAGCACCATTAATATTCACTATTCTTTTATAATTATTTTATAAAAACGTTACCCCCCACACTTGGATTTTCTCCTGTATTGCGTAGGCAACTTACCAAAATAAATTGTACAAGGACACACATCCAGACCCGAAACAATTATTTGTAGGATATACAAATACTTGTTCCGTGCGGGATTCAAACCCGCGACCCCTGGCACAGCAACTCATTGCCAAGCCACTGCGCCACGGAGCCGTCGTCTAAAATAAAATAAATTCGTCCGCACATTGGCCCGAACCGAAGTAAACTGAACGACCTTCCAACGTGAGGACGCCGTCACCAACTCTCGGCCAATATATTCGCCACTACATTCGCCACTGTGTTGGCCAACGTGTAGAGGCGACATAACGCATGCAAATTGCAAGGTCATTCGTCGGGAATCGCAATGCTTAGTTCGGAAGAAATAGGTATATTGTAAACAACAAATAAACCTGAAATACGATTTCTAACAGAAATGTGATCTATTCTACATACTTAAAAATGTTCTTAGTATACAAAGTTTTAATTTCAGTATTTTGTGTTATTATAAATTAAAATATTCAAAAGACAAGTATAGGTATGTAATATGTAGGTATGGAAGTAAATACTTGGATAGTGAAGTAAATTTTAACTAATTTTTGTAATAAAGTACTTAGGTAGGTATTTCTTCTGTAGACCAAATTATTACTTAATTCTTTTTTGCTGTAAGCACTTATCTAACAAAAAAAATTTATAAATTCACCTTTCATAATTTCCTTTTAAAATTCTTCGGTAACTTATAAAATGATATGAAACCTTTTGTTGCTCATTTCATTTAGTATCCATCCACGCTGCAGTTATAGTAGGAACTACGTTTTGCTATTATAATTTATCAAATAGGTAATATACATATCCATTAAAACTTTTACAAGTATTTTTACCTACAATTAAATATACTAAACACTAAACAAAAACTATTTCAACAAGTATTTACATAAAACCATTTACGTAAACAGCGTTAAAAAACTAACATTGAATCGCCTAAGAACATCACGCTAGCCCCGTAGATTTTATGTAATTATTTCACGCAGGTAGCAAGAGTGACAAAGGCCTGCTAGTGAGAGCAAAATTTGTTTCCGCATTGAATGGGCTATGCAGTTCGAAAGTAATAGTAATATCATAACTTTTTATTGCTAACAAAAATTTAATTAATTTATTTTCCTACTCCATACATTCCATCCATTACATTCTAAAAATCCATTGCTGTACCTAGCTCTCCGCTATAGATTTCAGCATAGGGCATTTTGTCATAGATACCACGGTTGGCAGGTGATATGGCATCCGCATCTTTTTATAATTTTGAGTGTCTACTTCACTTTGTCTTTAATTGATAAACGATCAAAATATCTATAATAAAGAACGTGGGATTAATCGGCAGAGCCGTGTTAGTTCACGGGTTAGACACTCCCTAAAATTCAATGTATGCGAGTCAATGATGTATAAACTTATAATTGATACGTTGTCCGCACTCTAAAATGGCAAGATGAAATGAAGCCAATTGGCCACATCGCGCTTAGTCACGCACCAACCTGTCGCGCGACGCTACGTTTGTTTTTAATTTATTATATCGTGATTCGTGTGTGTAAACCTGTGCAAAACATAAAGAAAACATGCCGCCGTGTGTTTTCAGACGATGTACAAATTATACCCCAAAAGTTAAAGACAAAATGTGTCATTTCATGCGTAAGTTCACAAAACTACCTATTTTCATTTCATTTTATTCGACGACGTTGTCTAATGGCGGCCGGCGCATGCAGCTAGTAGTCAAGAAACAGGCATCTCGCCGTACCTACGGTGTCAAATTTTCTTTCTCTTTCTTCACGCGTATAAGTAGTTCTAGTATTTTCGCCGTTTTTAAGTGCCGCGATGTTCGTTCATGACGTGTCTATATATAATACGTCATTGATGCGAGTGACTAGAATTCACTATCACCACGGAAATTGTTTTTGTTTTTTATATAGAAGAGGGGGAAAACTAGCATACGGTTTACCTGATGCTAAGTGACTACCGCAGCCTATGATCAACCGCAACCGCACGGAATTGCAGATGCGTTGCCGGCCCTTTAGAAAGGAGTAAGCTCTTTTCTTGAAGGTCCCCAGGTCGTATCGGTCCGGAAAAATCGCCGGTGGTAAATTATTCCACAGAGAGGTCGTACGCGGAAGAAAACTCCTAGTGAAACGTACAGTGGTGAACCGCCAAGCATCCAGATGGTGTGGATGGTATCGGCGGTTTGCCGCGTAGCGCGTTCATGAAATTTGGCGGCTGGGATTAATCCAAACAATTCCTCAGAGCACTCTCCGTGATAGATGCGATAAAATACGCAAAGTGAATCAAGCCGATCGGAAAGCACTCGGTCGTCGACGATTCGAGCCGCTCTGCGCTGGATGCGGTCAAGTGGAAGGAGCTGGTACTGGGTAGCCCCAGCCCAGAGGTGGGAACAGTATTCCATGTGCGGACGAACCTGTGCCCTGTAAAATTGCAGGCGGTGTGTCGGCATGAAATACTGTTCCGCTCTGCACGCCAAGCTTTTTAGAGGCCAATTTGGCCTTCTGTTCCAAGTTACCACGAAACTGCACGTCACTCGATATGTCGACGCCTTGAAACTGAGGAGATACGACAAAGGGGTTCTTTTTAGCGGTTAACGCGCAAACTTGTGTCTTATGATGGTTAAAATGGACTAGATTTAGTCACCCCCAATCCGAGACTTTGTTCAGCAAAGACTCGACTTCAGACACAAGTTTGTCTCGGTACTCGGAGACGTTTTTCCGAGGAATTCTGGCACGGCCGGTGTACAGAGCATCACTAATGAATGTTACAGGTTTGCAACATATCATTGATAAGCAGAAGAAACAGTGTTGGTGATAGCACGCAGCCTTGTGGAACACCAGCATTAATAGGCTAGTAATCGGAGCTTGCACCGTCTACAACGACCTTGACGCTGCGATCTGCAAGAAAACTGGTGATCCAATTGCACAATTTCTCGGGAAGCCCATAAGAAGGGAGCTTCGAAAGAAGCGCTTTGTGCCAAACCCGATCGAAGGCCTTCGCAATGTCCAAGCTAACGGCCAATGCTTCCCCCTTGGACTCTACTGCCGCCGCCCATCTATAAGTCAGGCTGACCAGAAGATCACCAGCTGATCGACTATGACGGAAACCGTATTGGCGGTCACTAATCAGCTGGTGGATTCTCAAGGTACCTCATGAGCTGGCAGTTTACAATGGATTCCATTGTTTTGGAGAACAAGGAGGTGATGGCGATGGGCCTGTAGTTGGTTGGGTCTGAGCCTTTTTTAGGGATCGGGTGTACGAAAGCCGTCTTCCATGATTTTGGGACTACGCCTAAAGAGTAGGAGTACGGGAAAAGACGCGTTAAGACCGGTGCTCCGGAGCACACGTCCTCAGCACAATTGGGGGAATACCGTCAGACCCACTCGACTTGTGGATGTCCAGGGAGATGAGTGCTTTGCGAACCGAGCGCTGTGTAAACTGCACCTCCGGCATGGAGCGCTCACGCCGTGGGATGGTCGGCGGCGTACTCCCCCCGTCATCGAGAGTCGAGTTGGACGCATAGAAACAGCTTAGCAGATCGGTTTTCTCCTTTACGGCATGGGCCAGTGAGTCGTCCTCCCTGTGCAGAGATGGAAGAGATGGCTGACAGAAATTCCCCTGGAAAGCCTTGGCGAGAGACCAGAATGCACAGGTTCCAGAAGGAAGGTAAACTAGTTTCTCGCCAATTCTGCTTATGTGCTCTGACTTTGCCTTGGCAATGACTCTTTTGAAGGTTGTTAATTAAATGCAATAACTTGAGAAACAATTTTCGAGGTTGGTGTATTATGGACTGAGGTGGAACTACGTTTGCTGCTTTAATATACCTAACTACAGCACGAATGGGTCGGTTCGGCAGTGATGAGTACACGCTCTCACAGCGTGCACTTATGATACGCCAGAATAATGCTGTGTTACGTATGGTTAGTGTAAATAACAGAGATCCTTTTTTTTGTGGGTCGAATCCCATTTCGACTGGATGAACTTTGACTAGAAAATTTGATGGCAGTATTGATGCAGTCACTAGGACAACATACGTTCAATACGTGAAAAAAAACGAACGGTATTCATAAAACAAGATCAATGAGATTTAAACAGGTACTTAGGAAACTATGCCAATATCAAGTCGAAGATTTAATAAACGTTTTGTTAGAAAAATACGCCAGTATCTAAGTCTTTGGAAAAAACTAAATAAATCGTACTTGGACTAAACCATGTATTTTAAAAAGAAAGGAACGTGGCTTATCTGTATTGCTTCTAGAAGAACTTCGTTAGGGAAGATTTAGGTATACTGTGATCTGTGATCTTGTTAAACCCTAAAAATACAACGAGTGTTGGGTAGTGTGAATGAGATCACGAAGAAAAAAACGCATTCTCACTACGCACTAACGATCAGCATGGAGTACTGTAACTAAAAAAGGAGTTCACATGCAGTGTAAGTGAAACTTTCGAACGAAATTAGATCTATTCAAAAAAACAAATGCCGCATACTAGCGGTTGATCACTTGGGGATGGCTGGATCGATTTTTATGATTTTTTTTGTGTGAGTTTGATGCCAAAATCCTAAAATCACCCATGCTAAACCGGGGTGGATATAAAATAAAAATTATGTTACTGCAAATTACTTATTTAATATGTGATTTGAAAATTATATTTTACGCCGCACTTGTGGTTGAAAATGATAATTTTCAACCACAAGTGCGGCGTAAAATATAATTTTCAAATCACAGCAATCCTAAAGTAGTTTTTACTTCAAAAAGATACTAGCTTAATCAGTTACACAAAGCCAGTACACTATCCAGAATAGTAAAAATTATGAAGGGTGTTACTAGCTCAAATATAGAGCCTCATCCTGACTTTAGATAGTACTTTAAAGCCCAAAAATAAAGCTAATTCTGTATAATATGAAGCCAGAGTAACTAGCTTGCTAACTTACAGGCACAAGTTGCTAACCGTGCATTACGTATCAAAATCATATCCTCTCAACTGCGGACGTCTAACACTTGGACCACTCATGTCCCCAACAAGTCCACCGCATTGTGGAATATATCCTCAGCGGTTTCTATCCTCGTCGTCATAAGACCATCGCGGTCTTTTTCGATATAGCTAAAGCTTTCGATAGAGTCTGGCACACAGGCCTCATCTACAAGCTCTATAAAATAGGTCTCCCCGATCGTCTAGTTCGTCTCGTGGCCTCATACTTAAAACATCGTACCTTTCGTTTTAGACACGAAGGCACGCTATCCTCACAGCGAACTATCAAGGCTGGTGTCCCTCAGGGCTCAGTACTTGCTCCTCTGCTGTACATCCTGTTCACCAACGACATTCCCATCCCGTCGAAAGGTGTTCAACTCTCCCTCTTTGCAGACGACACTGCCATCTACTGCAAAGGTGTCTCACTACCCTTCATACGGAACAAGATCCAAAAGTCAGTTGATGACCTAGGAGCTTGGTTCAAAAAATGGCGCATCGATGTGAACCCGGAGAAGAGCTCCGCCGTTCATTTCGATTTTAAACGACGCCGCCTCAAAAACACTCCACCAATACGTATGCTAGGAACCCCTGTCCCCTAGCATACGTCCGCCAAATATTTAAGTGTCACTCTAGACACAGGGCTCACTTTCACTTTCACTGTAACCCGTCACGCACGATTTTATCTGAGTAGGCTCAACAGTATGTTGGGCCGACACAGTAAAATGTCCCTCCGAAACAAGCGCACCCTTTACAAGGTCTGTAGGCCTCTTTTCCATTACACGGTTTCTCGCCGTGAAAATCTACGGTTAATTCGCCGCGTGTAGGCACGGTCGTCAGTGTGGTATGGATCACTATATGAGCTTGTCGACATGCACGGTGGCGCCAAGGCACGGCGCCGCGGCCGCGTGCGCCGTGACTGCCCCTCGGCGCGCCGCGTCTACGCACGGCGTGATTTTCACCAGTGTTGTATGGCAGTCTATCGGGGTGTGTCGACGGTGCCGGACGTACGCACGGATTCGTGACCGCTTATATACGCTGTTTCGCGATTTTATTATAAAATGAACATAAATCAAGAATTATTAATTACGTTGATTCAAGAAAGGCCTGTAATATGGGATAAGACCATCGACGATTATAAAAATAAGCGGCTTAAATATGATTCCTGGAAAGAAATATTTATTCATTTCCAGCCCACATTTGAAGATTTAAGTGGTGATGAGAAAAACAAGTTTGGTAAGTTACAGATATTTAATTATTAACTTTTTACTTATGCATAGTTGTTTTGATAGGAGAGGCGACCTTCGTTAGATACAAAATATTGTGCAAATCTGTTGCGAACTTCATTAGCCGCCAAACTTCCGCGAACTGCATTCGTGATAGGTAACTGGATTAGTTCCGATTCTGAATCAAGGGTGGACTCATTTTCACTCGCATTGTGAAACTGAAAGTTTTCCTGCTTATGTATAAAATTTTGCAAAACACAACATGTTTTCACAATATCAACTGCCAAATCGATGGACACATTCATTGGCCGGTGAAAAATTCGCCATTTATTGGATAAAATGCCAAACGCACATTCAACAAATCTTCGCGCTCTTGTGAGTCTGTAGTTAAATGTACGTTTTAATTGATCAAGCTGATGACCACCAAATGGACGAAGCAAGTGATAATGCAAAGCAAAGGCTTCGTCCGCAACGAACACATATGGCAAATCGTAGTCAATTCCAGGCAAACGTGTTGCATCGGGTAGATTTAATCCGTTGTTTGTTAAATTTTTCCAAAATGGGGTCTCTTTAAACACACTGGAATCACACTCCTTTCCGTAGGCGCCAACGTCAACAAATATAAAGTTGTAATCGCTATCTACTACTGCCATCAAAACTATAGAAAAAAAATGTTTGTAATTTAAAAACATCGAGCCACTATCAATTGGCTTAATAAGTCTGATGTGTTTTCCATCGACCGCTCCTAAGCACAGCGGGAAGTTGGAAGATTCTTGAAATTTGCTTGCAATGTGTAGCCAGTCTTCTTTAGATGGCATTTTCATATATTCTTTATACAGTTCTAACCAAATGTAGTGGCATACTTCACGTACGATGCAACTTATGGTTTTTATTCCAATTCTATAGCTGTAGTATAGGTCAGTAAAGGTATCTCCTGTTGCTAGATACCTGAAATATAAAACAAAACGGTTCAGGTTCAAATACTAAAACCCCATTTTAGGTCGGGGTCGATTCAGTTTAGGTCGGGGGTTTTCATAAATTTTGAATTTAATAATTATTATTTATTTATTTTCAGGGCAAATGGTGATGAAGAAGTGGACCAATATGAAAGATAGCTGGATAAAATATGACAAAAAAATTAATGAATGTAAGTCTGGTTCTTCAGCAAAAAAAATAAGAAAATATATGTTCTATGATGAAATGATGTTCCTAAAAAAAATGTTGAGCATCGCAAGACCGATTCTAACATGACTGAACATGTTCATGATTCTAGCCTCAGTAATGAAAATTTTGATAGTGCAGTCCCGAATCAATCAAGCTCGGGATACACTGAACGGAGTGAGACGCAAAGGGCTAAAAAAAAAAGAAAAAATGAACTAAGTGAAGTTGACATTAGGTTTATGAAGTTTATGGATTCAGCAGAACGAGATGAGAAAAAGAAAAGCCGTAGTATGAACTTTTTTATGGGAATCGCTGATACAATTGACAAGTTCAGTGATGAAAATATGATAGACTTTCAGTTTCAAGTAATTTCAATAATTAAAAATATTCAACAAAGACAGTGTACTCAGTATATACCTACATCAAGAAACCAATGGGATCAAGGCCATCAAGGATATTTAAGTGGTACAGCATCCTCAAATGCGCAATCGTCAACATATGGATATTCTACAGCTGCTAGATCGAGCTATGGAATAAGTCGTCCACAGACGTCTTCTCATGATTTTGGACACGGTTCTGGTTTAGAGCCAATCCACTACCGACCCGAATCACAATTATCTGTACATAGTGTAAATGCGGAAAGTATCTCGGCAGATTCTCAAGTTTCTATTGAAGACGAATTCGATTTTAGTACCGCACTTGAGTAGCATTTTCAGCGTAGTGTATTTTTTTATTTACTTGTTCTTAAATTAATAATTATTAAAATTCAATTACATGTAATAATTTTGTTTGTGTGCAATAAACAATTTTAAACTAAAATATGTCATTTAATTTTGTACCTACTTACCTCAGAGTTACAGCCAATCTTTCTGCGGGCGATATACTCTCTCGCATAAAAGTATCTTGATGTTTTAGTTCCTGGGATAATTTTTGGAGCAAGTTGTCGAATGTAGTTTTCTGCATTCTAAAATAATTGTAAAACTTGTCTTCATCTTCTCTCAATTGATTCTTGACAAGTGTATGAAACGCGCCATATTCCTCCCTTTTTTCTAAAATCGGATGTATCCAAAACCTTACTTCCCTTTTTTTTTCTATTTTCTTTTTCCTATATATGTAATAAGCAACTATAATCTTTTTTTTCGTAAGAAAATTCATGACGCAGCACGTCCTACACAGCCCGAGTAAAAAGCGCTACTAGCCAGTACTTACCAATGTCTCGCGCGGTGATTTTGCCGTATCATGTACAAGCTAGCACGTTTTTTCAACCGTACGGCTTACACACCGTACGTTTGAACAACCGTGTAATGGAAAAGATGCCGTATACGACCCGTCATGTCCTACGCGGGCCCCGTCTTTGCCCACGCAAACCCTAATATTTTAAATGAACTCCAAATAGTTCAGAACCTCTTCTGTCGTCGAGCTGCGAACGCACCTTGGTACGTCCGTAATGCCGACCTTCATCGGGACTTAGAGCTCCCAACAATTCAACAATTCCTTAAAAAACTCTCTGAGAACGTCTTCAAAGCCTCAGAGTCGCACCCAAACAATTTAATTCGTGAGGCGGCTTCTTATGCAGCCCCATCTCATCTCATCATCTCGCTATCGTGTCCGCAGGCCGAGAAACTCTCTCTCGGACCCGCCTAATAAACTGTCAAACGACCTGAACTGCCTCCTGGCGGCTCAGGCCAACTCTAATTAGTTTAAATTATTGTATTAACCAACATTAATTTGCCTTCGTAGGCACCCCCTCAGCGGCTCTTACCCGCCTGCGCCCTCTTTTCCCAAAAGAGGGTCGCTCATGATAAGGCACAATAGAGCTTAATCAGCCGGCTGCCTGTCCCCAAAGGCGGTTTTTAGAGGGTATCACTTAGGGTCCCCGGTAGGACAGTGAGCCCCTCATAACCACGATAGACCGGCTATCGTGGTATGCGTAATGCATTTTCCGCCTCCCTACGTATAGGGTAGCCCTTTAATTGCTTCGGGCGCAAAAAAAAAAAAACACTTGGACACGAAAATATCTCCGTTGACTGCGGGTGTCCAAGTACTGGTCATTTTTTACCCGCTCTTTTAATGTCGAAATAAAGCATTACGCACTATGTCTAACTTATTCTACCATATGTCGATGTGTACAGGATAAAAAAGATTACCATAATAACCCCACAGCTTTAGGAGCCACAGCCCACTTTAGTAGGATTTTTTATATATATATCATCTTAATGCCGCATCTGGTCCGAACTACATTCTACATCTGTGGAAGTTGATTGTTGGTTCTTGTAAGCTTACTATTAATGCGTTTTATGATAAAAAATTGTATTGTAGCCTATGGTTTTGCGCATAAAATACTGTAAACAATAGATTTAAAATTAAATGAAAATAAAATCGAAGTATTAAAAAAACTTTGTTTCATCGAGAAATATGACAATTTTGTCTTTATTCAATATTTACTTACACTTATTACTTTGGTACTTTAATTTATGTACTCGTTTATAGGAAATTTCATAGAGAATTCAGAAATGTATACATATTATAGTATTTGATATACCAAAATAAAGAAATTTGCGTTTAAACGGATTGCGCCCAATGCGCCGTCAATTTTATTAAACAGCTCCGCAGTCAACGGAGTATGACGGTTAGAGTCTCCGCAGCTGAAAGGATATTCAAGCTATTATTTAACCGATAAAACGGGAGCAACAATACGCTGGCGGTTAAATTCTCGCCAAAATTCTCTAGCCTCGCTAATCGTTAGAGAAAATATAATTTTACATATTATAAATAAATAAAAATACATATAGGTATCAAAAGTTGATTTTCTTCACCATAGGTCTTCACATCACTAAAAAATGGGCGGAACTTACAGCCTCGGCCATTTATTAATTTAATTTGACATGAATTTATTGTAGGCTTGCCATCCCCTCTGTTTTCTATGCTCAAAGGTACTGACTCTCTAGCTAGTATATACCTATACAGTAATGTATGGTACTGACATTTATTTTATTAGGTATTTCATATATTTAGTTACGAATTTGATCAAATCATTTGATTTGTTCAGCGAAATGATCACCGAATTGCCCTTTTAACATGACATGAATTGATCGTCTTTCATGAGAATTTTATTTCATCCCTGTTATTATCAACACCTTTTAAATCTTTGGCGACATAACACAACACTGGCCAGAAATAATAGAGATTTAAAAATTCCAAAGTTTATTATTCTTATGTTCTCACATAAATCACAGAAAGTATAACCATAAATATTCTAGCACTGAGCTCCGGTACATGTAATATTTAAATCTATGTCTTAGCCTCATTCTGCAAACATCGGAACTTGTCAGTAAAGCATTTAAATTTATTAATTTATTGTTTGTGTAGTAACGGGCATTTATATAAATCCAAAAGGAGATTTCGTAACTTTACAATTTCAATTTTAGGTTGCCCTCAAATAAATAAACGTCCTAGACAAAGTTTATTGACCACATTAGCGATTTAATGAAAATGGGCCAAATTAAATGTACACCATAGTGATTCTCTTTGTTGCAGTGTACAAAAATCCTATTTCGAAAAATTATGATGCGAAGAAGCCATAGTTACTATTCGTGTGAAGTGTTGCGCACAATATCCGCATTTCGTTTTACGAAATCGACAATATCACTATGGATCATAATATTCATAGACTGACGTTACCGCAGCATTATTTATATTAACGCTTACATACTTCTTCCGATTCGAATCCGAGTCATCAAGCGAGTTGGTGGTGGTGTATCCGGAACTCTATTTCTTACGCGTCTTTGTACGAATAATAAAATTGCCGTAAGTAGACGGCGGTTGACATGACATACCGAGAACATAAGCGCTGTATACCATACAGCACTCAGATTGACCAAAACTTTCGAATCCCAAATGTACAAGCGAGAATCGCATTTTCTCGGATTTGGATCGGTCTCAGTGCATAAACGCCGACCAACATAAACTTATAGATATATGAATGTGAAAGAAACAAGATAGATGTGTCAGAATCGTGCCAAATGGAAGTCAATAGTCTCTGCCTACCCCTCTAGGTGATATCAAAGGATCGACATAATTACTTTTTAGATAGAAGAAAAAGAATGTAAGCAGTAACAGCATTACATCAAATGAAACAAATAATATCAGTTTTACAAACAATAATACTTTACAAACTCATGAAATATTTTGATAATAAAACTTGTTTAATAAGACAAAACTTAAAAATTTTACTTTTTTGATTGTCAAAGTGTCATTAGGGTGGGTTATTTTAATGTCGGCCTGCCTCAACAGGGACTAGCCATCGACGCAAGAAAGGATTATAGTGCCCAAGTGTATGCGCAAGCACAGCTAGGTGCACTTTCCGTTCCCTCACTCTCATAGTCGAATGGACGGTAAACCGACACGACCGGAGAGAAAGGCACAGGACCAACGGCTTTCCTTGCTTTCCGAGGCACGGGGCTGAGACACCGCCAAATTTCTGACTCTGAGCGTTACTGAGAATTTCTTGACGGAAAAAACTCAAACCGATTTTTTTGGTCAGTCCCGGGATTCAAACCCACCTCATGATCTCCAGTTGTACTACTACAACTACTAGACCAAAAAGGCAGTCATGAGCACGAACGAGGCAGACTGGAGTTATTAAACATAATATAAAGTTGTTATTTTGAACGTAATATTTCTCTATAAATACAAAACATAGACCCACTAACCGAACATATTGTAATAAAAAATCATCAAAAGCATTCCGATGCCTACAGATAGGGTTGTATCCATTATTAAATTACACATCACACAGCACAATTTAGCAAATATTTAAATTTAAACAACAGAAATACGCTTAATAATATAATTACTTATAAGTGACCATATTAAGTGTATTGATACAAAAACCTAAGCAAGACCTAGATTAATATTGTAAAACTTTAATATTTACAACTTAAGGCTAAATTTTATTTTGCTACATAATTATGTACAAGTTTTCGTTTTGTTAAAATAATAATTTATACAATGCAAAAAATACTTTTTAAGTGACTGATATTCTTGATAACGTATTTCTCCATACTTTAAAAGGTTTTTCTCTTACATAATCTTTCAACAATTCTTCGAGCTCCGGAGATACATGTTGAGGATTCCATGACAGTAATGCTTGTGTAACACGGGTTTGGTTGTGCCTTTTCATATACAATAAAGTTGTGAAAATGGCTTCTTTCATACGAGGTGAAACTGCAAAAATATTTTTTTATTAGCGCAACCAAAATTCTACAATAAGTCATTTATTGCGTCGTTGTTATATCCTATTTAAACTGCGTTTAAAAAAAATTGATAGTGCCCAATATAACACGTAAATAAAGATACATCAATAGACAATACACCATATTTAGCCCTTATATGAACTGTGCCCGTGTTCGATCAGAGTAAATACTTGGTCATTTTTTGTTCTTGGTATCAATTAATGGCCTTCATAGATGGTACAAAAAATGTCTGAGATAGTACTTTTTGCTGATACTTCATTAAAGTCAAAAGAAAGGACTTCCCACTATAATTGCTATTAAAATACGTCGTTGTTATTAAAATACCTTATTGATTTTCACAAATTACATCAAAATCGATTGATCCGTTCATATGTTATCATTTTCAAAAATGTCAATTTTTTTTAATAATTCCGAAATTTTTGCTCGGATCGTTTTTGATGTAATGATTTAACTATTAGTTCGTAAAAATATTTGTCGAGCGTTTTGAGATCGAACATAGCAGGAAGGGACGGCTTGTAGGGTTAACCATATTTCCGACTTTGTTTAAATGTTGTACTAAAAAAATAATATACCATGTTATCCACGTTTCCGCATATTCCTACATTGTTATCCGATTCTGAGCTTTGTTCAAAATTTCAAGTTTAGCTCATCGGGAAGTGCTCGGGATTAGAGTTTTAGGTTTCACCCAGAATGACAGACAGACAGACAGCCAAAAAGTGACTTAATAAAAACGTGTTAAAATATAGCACAGCAATGAGATACAAAATTAAAAAGAAATGTTAAAATATCCTATAAAAAAATAGACCGATATATTGAGATTGGACCGCCACACTACTCCAGTTCGTGTTGGCCTGTTGGCGGACTTCACATGTTTACGAATGCGATGTTTTCCAACACCTCCAAGCACATGATAGATCAACACTCAAAAATTGAATTAACAATTTCATTGGTGCCAGTGGGGCTCGAACTCAGGTTGCCTGCATACTTTAAAATTTAAATGAGTTTTAGCCCCTGAGCCACCAAGGTTCGAAACAAGTTGTAAACGTCTTGCTTAGTAATTTTTTTTTCTAAGAAAGTAGTCGCATGGCGGATACGAGCATAAGACTAATTTAGTAGTTTTTCACAGTCTGAAATCTGAACCAAAAGAGTATTTGACACTTGGTTGTGCTCGCATGTCATGTCATATATGATATGACATGACATGCGAGCACAACCAAGATCACAAATTTTGTAACAACATTCACACACCATATCTAAAAAAATGAATTAATTAAGGTAACACAAATACATACCATTGCATTCCAACATATCTAGTAATTGATTAACAATAATTTCGCAGTGAACTTTCATATCGTTAGGATAGGGCTTTAACAAAGGTCCTAACACTGATACAGAAAACTCTTTAATTCTATCTGGGACATCTTCTTTTTCTATAATTGGTTGTAACATGTTTTTAACTAAATTCTTTTGACACCACTGTGGCCCTCTGCGTTTTGCAAGGATAATAAGAGACATTCTCAACATTTTCTTTTCAATAGGTACATCTGAAAAAAATGGGATAAAGAATATTGGTTTATTGGGTCTGAAAAATTCTATATAATAAAACTTACTTTGTTTGAAATAAAATATAATGCAACTATTGTGCTTTAGACATCAAAATATATAATATAGGACGGTAATCCGACATTTTATGTGCTGTCCGAGGCAGGGTAGGGGTGAAACAACTGTCGGGTTCCTGGCTCCAGGCTGCTACTGAGAATTACTTGACAGAAAAACTCAATAACTGGTTTTGGCCAAATCCGGGATTCTAACCCACGATCTCATGCTCAGTAACGGCGTATAAGACCACTCGCTCATGTCATTATTGCACATAACGGCTGGTTTGAATGTGGTGCTATGGGCCGCAGGTTCGATTCTATCGGGTAAACTATTATAATGGCCCACAATTAATTAATATTCTGGATTTGAAAGGTTTGTACTTTTGCAATTTTATAGATAAAACGACCCCTGTAAAAATGCCTAGCGCAATGTGGCGTGTAATATTTTCTCTTTATATAAGAAAAAAATAAAAGATTAAATTAGGATGTTTCTATGAAATTTTACTATTCTGGCATCTTACTGCTGTAATTATTAAAATAATCTAGAAAAAAAAGGATATCAAATTACATATTTAGTTGAGGTCAGCCAAGACTCTATGTAATTAAATCTGAGGTCATTATAATACATTTATTACCAGACTTAAAGTCACTTGAAAATTGTTACATTAATTTTATATTCAATCAGAAACTGGGAAAAAATTATATGCAAAGGAATAAGAGATCTCGACAAGGAATTAGCTACTGAATTGTGCTGTTTATCAAACTTGCACTGCCTCTCCCCTATTGTGAAGGAGGAATAATTTTTTTGCCAAGCACCTAATTTAACATTAAGACATATGAAGATACTTTCTTTTGAAGTTATGTATAAAATCAGTGTGCTACTGTGTAGTAAGCCTTGTCTAATTTAACAACAAATAATACCAAAGGTACCAAGAAATTGCTTAAAAGTATTAGATGGTGTTTTAAAGTTTTTTTTAAGTATGTACCGTATATACTTTCATATGCATTTAGTAAAAACTGTTATTTTAACATTTCAAACAGACACTATATATAAACTTTTTAGTAGGAGTGGTTCACGACGGTAGTCAAAAGGCGGATTCGAACTTCGAAATCGTAATGATTTCTTAAATTTACATATAGCTGACGTGAAGCACCGACGCTCCGGGAAGTCTGCAGTCTGCGAACATGTTCAAGATCGTCCCCACCATTACATTCGATTTGATAAACCACAAATTCTCGCAAAAGAACACCGATTCCTACCAAGGATGATACGCGAGGCTATTGAAATTAAAAAACATCCAAATTTCAATAGAGAAGATGGATGGGTGCTGCCACCTGCTTGGGATCCTATAATTAACAAAATTAAACCTAAACCTAAGCATACCACTGCAAGACTTCATGATACTATAAGCTCGTTTTGCGTAAATCGGACCAAAAATTAATATTCAAAAACTGAAGGTAGCCGGACTAACTATGACATTGGGACGTCAAACATCTCAGTCCCCCCCGTGACCATGGTTGCTGTAAAGCACCCGAAACGTCGGGAATTAAAAATAAGTAAAAGTAGTGAAATAAACGCGATAAAATCCGTAAATTTAGTTTTATTCAATTCGAAATCGTAACTTCGAAATATCCTCCATCCATCCATCCCATCCATCCTTAGCCTTTAGGCAACATATTCTCCTTGAACTTTAACAGTGTCATATACATACCACGTAATTCTTTTATTGCATTTTTGAACATTTCTAAAATCTTAGTCTCTGTCCAGTCTGTAACTTTGTAAAAATATTTCCGGCTCAATATTTCTCTTATGTCCTGCACCCTATTAAATTTATCCTCACATTTGTAAAAGTGTATAAGATAAACTAAACAGGTAACTAGTGGACTTTTAGCTGTAAGAAAATAAAATATTTAACAACACTTAGTAATTGCCAAGTTATATTACATACTATAATAGAAAAAATATTTTATTGATTACCTATGCCCATATGTGCCAAAGGTAAAACATGCATCCAGACATCTAAGCATTGCTTTATTACAGCCACTGATTTATACTGCATACAGTACATAGCATCTAAAATGAAAAGTCGTAAGCGACTCTTCGCTCTAAAATATCTGCAAAGGACTGCATAGAAATGAGAAAGACTCTCTACTGTACTAAATTCGGGTGCATGATTCAACTGAAATATTGCAAATTCAATGTTGGAGAAAACAACTTTAACAAGGTCAACTGAAGGCCAAAGAGCTTGTAACTGCTTTAAAATGTATATCAGAACTTGTTCAGATTTTGTCATATGAGGCGCAGGCGGCGAGTGAACTTTGTTGAAGAGTTCGTCTTTACGAGCAGGATCCTTTAGATATTTCATGAATCCAGCCATAAAGTTTCGCACATTCCAATTTTGTATTTCGTTGACAAAATTATTCATAGCATTTTTTGTTTCATGGAGAGGAACTGTTAGTATATGAGCAATGCCTTCTTCCAATTTATTGCAGATACTATTTGTTGCACTATCTGAAAAAATATCAAATAAAAAAAGATTTAGACATTTAAGTAAATGTTAACTATATTATAAATATGAGGATTAAAAAAAAAACCACACCTGGAATTTTCTTCACATTGCACTTGACTGAATATCTTGCATACTTTTCTAACATACGACATAATATGCTTTCTTTAGGATCATGTAATTTATCAGGAATACTTGATTGATTTTTACAGCTTTTAGATGTCGAACTATTTTCAATAAAGATGTCAAGATCACTGTAAGTAACAATTTCAGTTAATTTGTGAGCATCAGTATCTTTAATAGTACTTGTTTCCTCATTTTTCTGCGTAGTTGATAGGCGACTAGACCTCCTCCTTTTGCAGATTTGAGAATTCGTATCTGGAGTCATTATACTATTTTCAATATCACTATTATTCATTGTCTGATCTCCGATGTTCGAAATCTGTACTACATTGGAACTTCGTAATATTCGTTTTGTTGTAACTTCTAATTGATCTGACGCAACGCGTTTAAGTCGCCTGCGATTTTTGGTGTCATTATTTATAGTAGGACTTTTATCTTGGAGTAACATATCAGATGTTATAGCCACATGTTCTTTAGTCTCCGGTTCGTTTAATTGTGATGATGACAAACGTTTACTCCTGCTCCTCGTAGTTATTGAATTTGGTAGCAAGATGGAATGTTGTGGATCGACATCTATATTATAACTTTTTTTAAGAGGAGAATCTTTAACAGGCCTAACACCAACCTCAGGGGTTGTCTCATTTAGAGCAATTACATGATTCGTAGATTCGACACCACATAGAGGACTATCTTTATTTGTAGGAATTAGATGTAAGTCCTGATTAAAATCGTCGGTTTTCCTTGAATCCATGGATATATCTCTCCTGTTATCATTTTCTTTTGAATTGTCCTTTTTAGAGTCATTGGTGGTATTTACATCCCCTGAAATGGATATATCTCTTCTATTATGCTTTTCTTTTGAATCGTCTTTTTTACAATCATTGGCTGTATTTACATCTCCTGAAATGGATATATCTTTGCTGTTACGTTTTTCCTTTGAATTGTCTTTTATAGAATCATTAGTTGTATTTATATCCCCTGCAATGGAAATATCTTTGCTTTTATCCTTTTGTTTTGACTTTAGTTCAGCCATTATTTTAACAGCATTTTCATATGCAATTTTATTATTTACAGCTGTACATTTCTCTAAATTTTTTTTCCTAACTAATAGTTGTTTTTTCTCCCTCAATTGTCTGATTGGTGGTGTCTTCGCTCTTCTAATCTTACTTTGAGGAATCAATTTTTTCCTCAAATTTTCTAATCGAGTCAACTTCTTATCTCTTTTTAATTTCTCTATAGTCTTTGCCGGCGATTTATGTAAATGATCTTTGTTAGTTATTTCGTCTCTAAGATCACTAGTATTATTTTGATATATACTTTCTAAACGATCTTGAGTGTCATCAATATTTAACGATCTCTTTAACTCTGGTATCATGAGTTGGTTATGGTCAACTGTGATATTTGAATTTTCCGACGTATTTTCAACTATTTCGTTTATTACAAAAATATTCTCAGGAGTTTTAGTTAATGGTACTGCATTTATGGAAGTATCAGTCATATGATCATTTTTATTGCAATATTGACTTAGGTTTTGAATTTCTTCATCATTTAACGGTAGATGTTTATGAAGTATAGTTTTAACGTTTTGTACTTCTTTTGCTAATACAGTCATAGCTGCTTTCAATATTGCATTTTCTTCCCCAACTTTTGCAGCGTCGTGACATACATAATCATGGGTGTTTTGATTTTTTTCCGTGTTTCGTGCAATTGCGGGAGATATTGGTATAGGCGTTATTATTTCGTAATCAAATCGCATGGCATTTAAAATTTTTTCTACTTCACGATCATAAGAATGGTTATTATTTAAAACGTTACTGTTATTTATTTCCAAGCACTCCCGTTCTTTAGATAATTTATTACAAGAATTGTTTATCTCACTGTCAGAGCAAATCTCATAAAAATCTACAGGGCTTGTTGCTATTTCTCGATGTTTACTACTAATAGGACTGGTGGCAATATCTTTACTGCTAATAAAATCACTGAATTCTGCTGCGGTTCCTACCTCCTTGGTAGCTATTTGATTTTTGCATGCGCTCTTGTGACTTTCTCGCTGTTGTGGTAAAACATCATTTGACTTATTCAAAATACTTTCAGAACTAAGTTCGTTGAAAATTACAGGACTAGTAGCCATTTCTCGTTGTCCGTTATTCGTGGGACTCGTGGTATTACTCTTATTATCGACAAAATCTTTAAAGTCTACTGAAATTCCAATTTCCTTTGTTGCTACGCGGCTTTTGTATGTACTCCAAGTATGCATTTCAAACAAATCTTGTTCTTTTATTAGATCATCATGCGAGTTATTCATATCACTGTCAATACAAAAATCAACAAAGTCCACAGGGCTCATTGATATTGTTCGCGGTCTATTTCGTACAGGACTTGTGGCTACATTTTTACTAACAATAAAATCACTAGAGTTTACTTCAATTCCTATCTCCTTGGTTGCTACATGGATTTTGAATGCACTTGAAGTATGCATTTCCTCACATTCTTGCTCTTTAGGTAAATGATCATGCGAGTTCTTAATATCACTGTCAAAATGAAGTATAGCGAAATTTACAGGACTAGTTGCTATTTCTTGCTGTTTGTTACTTATAGGACTTGTGCCAACATTTTTACTAGTAATTAATTCCCTGGAATCTACTGAAATTCCTATCTCTTTAGTTGTTACGTGGTTTTTGTATGCACTACGTGTATGCAATTCCAAGCACTCTGGGTCTTTTAGGAAATAATCGAGTGTGTTGTTCATATCAACTTCAGAATTTAGTTTATCGAAATCTACAGGACGGGTTTCAATTTGTTGGTGTCGGTTACTTATAGGACTAGTAGACACACTTTTACTGAAAATGAATTCTCTAGAGTCTACTGTGATTCCTATATCCTTAGTAATTATTTTGTTATTGTGAGCGCTAGTGAATAGGGTGTCTGTAAACGGTATGGGGCTGGTAGCTATTTCAATCCTCTCTTTATTTACTGTTATTGGACTTGTTGCAGTATCAGAATAGTTCTTTTTTTCTTTTTGCGTTACGTTACTAAATGGACTATCACTTATATAGTAATCTGGACTGTTGAAACATTTTTCGATATCTGAGTTAGCTAGTGACGATCCGCGACCTGTGTCTTCGCTTATGATTTCATTACACGAATCTGAATCCTGATCACCATCAATTCTTTTGTTCGTTGTCTCTGGAAAAGAAAATTTATATAATTGGAGTTTACTCCTTAGGAATCGATTTTCACACATAGCACACGATACACTAATTAGATGAGGAGTGAATTAGTGTTAACAAAATGTGAAGTCGTTAACAAAAAGTGTTGCCCTCCATGCAACACATTCGCGCATCTTATACCGAACGCGTGTAAAGATGACGATAATGGTTGAATTTATTTAATAGTTATAAAAGTTATTAGTCAAAAAAATAATTTTTATTTAATTACAAAGATATTAAGTTGATACTGTTATGAATGTGTTAGTTTCAACAAGTTGAACGATACCACCAGGTGGTAAATTGCGACGATGCCCAGTTGGGGCATCATCGCAACTTACTACCAGGTGGCGTTGTAGTCAAGCACTAGCTTATAATAAGGGTATGTACCCAAACTTTTCCAGTATACTGCCGAATACAAATGACGTCATTAATTGACGCCATATTGTAGTGGCGTGCCGCTGCCAACTTGTGTCGGATATCCGGCCATATTAAAACAATTTTTAATTGTGTGTACACTGAATGAAGCATGCCAGAATTTTTTTTTATTCAAATACAAAAAATTATAGAATAATTGCTGGTATTTCCATTAGGAGGATATAACGATTTTTGGATCACAAAAAGACAAAATAATCGCCAACACTTTTCGAATATGTCGCAAATGTATGACGTCATTCGCATTGAACAGTACACTGGGTTCTATTTTGGAACATACACTAAGTAAATCGTAAAAATATATCTGGTACTATGAAGTTACAGCCCTGCGCACCGCACTTGCTTTAATTGCTAACAAGACATGGCAAAAGGCAAGATTTACAAAATTATAACTATTAATAAATACTCCTTATTATATCGGACTTTTTCTGACTTACCCTTATTTATGTTCTTCTCCAAGTTCTTAGAAATAGTTTTCTGAACCTAAAAAAGGATAATACAATATTAACTTCCTTCATGTAATTTTCATTTATTAAATGTAAATGTTAATATAACCCAAATTGCTATATATACATAATATGTAACGTAACTAACGCACATTCTCAGACACCCCAATTAGTATATTATATTATAATCATAATACATACACTGAATTTTTAGTTAAACATTTTTATGCACTGATAATTTATCAAATTAGTTATACTAATTCCGGAAGAATGTTGTGGTTACAGTACAAATCCACGAACGCAAAAACGTGCTTGAAATAAAGTTCATTTTTCTTTATTTTTGTTGAATGACAGAATTAGTAATAATACAAATAAAACTGCACTCTTAAGTCTTATTGCCTTAAGTTACGGTCCATTTCAGTTTGTTTTGACTGTACAGATTTAGTGTGACTGTAATTTACGTAGTTTTAATTACTTTTGAGATAAAAAATTACCTATATTAAAAATGATAGGAATCGATTCAGTAAACGAATCTGAACAAACTACTTTTTCAAAGTGCGTTAATTATAGTTAATTATATTATATATATATATATATATATATATATATATATATATATATATATATATATATATATATATATATATATATAAATGAGAGCATTCACAACTTGTCCTGCCACCAGGGCGTGGCCACTTAAAATGAGGTTTAATATTTAACAGAACTCATAGCGGGGGAGTTAATTTGTTTGAAAAATGTAAAGGTTAATGTTTCCTTCTTTATTATTAGTTATATTTTATATTAAGTACATTAAAAATAAATAAACTAAACCACAGAATAATCATAAAAATAGACAAATTAAAAAAAAAGAGTAAAAAATGTGCAGAAAATTAAAGAGCAAATCACTGAGTCATTGTTTTGTGTTTTAATATAATACTCTAGAAGCTGATAATTTTTTTTTAAACTAAGTTGTAACAAAAAACATTGTCAACTGACGACATCTGGTGAGCGGAAAATTATTAGCCCTCATTACATGACAAATCAAATTAATGTACTATATTGGGTAAGTTTGGCAGAAAAAAGCGCTAGCAAGCGCTTGTAAGCAAAATGGCGAAACTTAAACAGTTTTCGGCCAGGACACATTTGCTAACTTCAGTAGCGCTGACACAATCCGCCATTTTGCTTATTTAATTTGTTTGTTTTGAAGTAGAGTTTATCAAGTTGTTTTGTGCAATATTAGTTTTAAGTAATATAATGACGTGAATAGACATATACATGTTATTAAAAATTCATGATTGGTAAATTTTTTATATGAATACTTTACAAACATATATTTAAATTAGGTTAGGTTCCCCGGTTAAAACTAACTTCGTGTCCTAGAGGAAAATAGCTACTTACGATTTGACAGCGCTTACCGCTTACGATCGCCATTTTGCTTACAAGCGCTTGCTAGCGCTTTTTTCTGCCAAACGCACCCAATGTATTACAGTATATACAATTGCAAACATACCTGATCAACCTTTTTTCTAGATAATATATCTGGAGACATTGGTGATGGTAGGGAATGTTCAAAGTCATCCATGTCACCGACACTACTGTCAGATGCAGAGCCATTATCAACATCAGAATTTGGCTTTAGCTTATCATATTTCTGGAGAATTACTTTATGACGCTTATTTAACTTTCCTATAAAATTAACATTTTTTTCTATTTATTAATTTAAAATCACAAAATATGTACCACAGCAATTAACAAAATTGAGGAGTGTCCACAATTACTGAGGATTTAAAGAGTTTAGGCTTATGTGTTACATACAGTATCACATCTATGTGAAGCGAAATACGCGCTTTATATGTGGAGTCAATTTAGCAAAATTTTAACAATAGCATGTTACAATGTGTAGACTAGACATATGTTCAATTTTTTTAAATAAAATAAGCGTGACAACGAGCACCTGTCCACCTGTCCACCTGATGGTAAGTGGATGCTGTGGCCTATTAACATCTACATCTATCCTCAATTAAGAATCAAAATGCAGATGCGTTGCCACCCCTGACAAAGATGAAATGCCTCATTTCCAGTAAAAAGGGTATCCAGTTCTCTATACTCACCATATGAAACACAACAGCAATGAGCTGTTATCCTGTGAGAGCGTAGTCCTTCCCCGGTCGAGCCTGACCCATTCGTGCTGCAACCATAATATAGCTGCAGCATGACTCTACCACATAAAATGTCATGTAGTTAACTTCACGACAGATACATGACCATTGAATGGAAAGGAGCTAGACAAGTTAATGGCGTTCGCCTATGATCGCTCTTTGCTGTTGTATCTACAAAAAGTGAACACCAGCAAACATGTACAATGCTGGGCAAACTATATCAAAGCACCACAATAACTAATAGAAAATGTTGCATCCATCACGGTGGATGAAATTTTACAGAAGTAGAATACTTCTCTGCTTCAGCATAATGTCATCCATGAATACAATGCAGATTGGATTGGATGGATGGACTCGATAAATGAAAAAACAAGCCTTGAAACACATTTGCTTGCAATTGCTAAGCATTCTACACCCACTTGTTTGTGTTTTTTCCATAGCCTATGCTTGCTCTCGTTTTTTGTATACTTAATGTCAGTCCATTGATATTGACTATGAGCTCACAACTTGCAGTCAATGTGTTTTTTTACCAACTACTTTTTAACCACTCATTGGCGGCGTGCGATCGATTAGTAAAACGTGTTCTTTGATGCCGAACCATAAGAAGAAGTCAAAACGGTTTTATTCTAGTCTTGAGTCAATATTAAGCAATAATCATTATTCCATTATTTTGGTTACACTTACATTTAACTCGTCAAAACACGAAGTAAATAAATGTGATGAGATATTGCAGTTTTACCAGTCAGTTTCGTGATTTTATGTGTACATATTTACATTATATAGCCTGGTAACACATAATCAAGAAAAAGTCAAAGCATACTTACTTTTTCCTAATACAATGTCCCTAAACAAACATATATGACTTATAAGAGTATCATATTCATGTTTTTGCAATCCTTTGCTTTTTGTTTGTTCTTTAGTATTCGATTTCTCCAGTTGGTTTTCTATTTTCAATGATTCTATTTGTGTCTCATGTTCTTGTGCAAGTACCTGTACAAGAAACTTTGTTTATTAGCCTAGAAAATTATTAAAACTAGAAAAACATTCAAAATTATTTTTAATACCAAATAGTCATGGACACCTATAACTACTTTTTCACAAGGTGGTAGGACTACTTTCCTACCCAGGAGTCAGTCTGAGCAAGTAGTACTTTACCACCCTCTTACTCATTAATGCCTCCAAGTAGCAGTACTTGCACTGCTTTGTTCAGATCTGGGTGAGAACACGTCTGTGTTTGTTTGAAGTTAGCTGCAGATGTCCACAAACTGCAGTAAACACTTAACATCAGGTGGATCGTAAGATTTTTGTCATTTTTTGAGTTTTATAAAAGGAAACCACAGAATACCAGCGTAAAATAGTAGCTTAATGCTACTGTGTTTCGTATGGTGAGTGTAGAGAACCGGAGACACTTTCTACTGGAAACGAAGCATTCCATCTTAGTCCTCACGGGTGACAACGCATATGCATTTTGATTCGTAATCGAGGATAGATATAGACGTCTATGAGCCACAGCAACCACTTACCATCAGGTGGACTGTGAGCTCATTTCTCACCCTATCCTATTTAAAAAAAACAACCTCAACTTTTCCATTGAGTCAAGCCACTTTCAAACTGCCATGCTGCAGCTATATTAGTAGTATAGTTGTAGCACAAATGGGTTGGCTTGGACCAGGGAAGAACCACACTAACAGAATACCAGCATGAAATAGCAGCTCAACATTGCTGTTTTGTATGGTGAGTGTAGAGAGCTGGTGACCCATTTTTACTGAAAATGAAGCATTACATCTTGGTCCTCACACGTGACAATTCATCTGCATTTTGATTAGTTATTGAGGATATATGTAGATGTCTATGGGCCACAGCAACTACTTACCATCAGGTGGACTGTGTGCTTGTTTGCTACACTTATGTTATAAAAAATATCAACATCAATTACTTGGCAGCAGAAGCAGGCAATACCCCTCCACTTACAGTACCCATGTGCTAAAAGGGTTTTCTTATGCTGCCGTAGATTGTTCCAATTTTCATTACATATTTCTTACTCTCTCATGGATTTATTTGCTTCACTAATTATCCGCCAAAGTAAATTAATGTTTAAGTATAATGATAAAGTAAACCGAGTGAAAAGAGAACAAATGTACCTAATAATATTAGTAATAAAATGTCAGTTGCATATTATAACAATAATCATAATATCTGGACCTAGCTCACAAGGTCATCGACCAGTGGGGTGGTCAATCGACTGAAATTATTAATTTCTGTAGTCATCTCCCTGAACAGGCTAATCCCTGTTAACCTCTCGTGTCATCTGAGGCGACTGGGACTCCGTGATGGACCACTGCGGGTACAAATTGGGAAGGCTGTGCTCTTTGATAACGCCCACATTGTGCTTTCCCCCTAACTCTCGGCCGTTTCATCTCCCCTGCCAAGGGCTTCTATCTGGTTGGGCTTTTTATTATTTATATATTAATTATTTATGTTAGTATATTAAATATATATTTGTTTATTTATCATTTCCATTTATATATTTATTCAGCCCAAACAAATGAGAATGCTCTATAAATGCTCCAAAATAATAATAATAACGTCCTCCAGACCGAATTTCGATCACTGCAGCCAGCCTCAACGGAGACCAGCCATGGGCGCAAGACAGGAGTATAGTGCTCATGTGTATGCACAAGCACAGGTGCACTCTCTATTCCCTCACTCTCATAGTCTAACAAGACTATGAGAGTGAGGGAATAGAGAGTGCAGAGATCAGGTGCAGGACCAAGAGCTTTATGTGCTTTCCAAGGCACCGAGGTGAGACCCCAACAACTTCCTGACTCTGGGTTGGATTTTTTTTGGCCCGACTCAGTATTAGAACCTGGGACTTCATTCCTAGGATCAGCATTCGTATTACATTTATTTACACATTACATACATTACACACACATGCTAATATCTAATATCTCTTAATACTTTTTCAACTACAATGTGATCTTAGTTTGATTGGAATATTTCAATCATTTAAAGCGAAAAATGTGCCCCTGACTGCTTAGGAAACATTTTACATATATTTAAATAAAATATGCATAAATATTTTAATGTAATAATCAAACCACCTGAAGTTGATAAGCATGTGACTGAATTGCCTTGCATTGGTTCTCTGAGAAATTCAACCTTTCTTCTAGCTCCTGATTTTTATGAGACAGCAGTTGGGTATCCTGTAAAGCAAGATGAAAAATTTTAATTATAAAAAACTATATTTATCATTTCTTATTTTGCAGAAATTCATTCATTAATGCCCATCAAAAGTCAACAGCTGATCTTCTCCATAGATTACCTCAGTCCTTAATCCTTCGATCAACAATACCAACTAGATGTCGGGTCGGCGCAAGAAATCCATCTCAATAAATAAGAGCGCACATGAGACGTGACTTGCACGTGAGAGTGTAGCTCGCAAGGCAATAACGGGAAAAAGAACTTTATTTGTTATAACTTAAGGTTGATTTCACAATAAATGTGATTTAATTTATGTCTTTTCATAGTTGACTAGTTTGCCAGTCAGACGTTGTTCTGCCCTTTTGGACGACAATTTGTCATGTCCTATTAAAAATCCTTAAATTCACAAAAAATAATTGTGGGCATAAAAACTATCCTATCTCTCAAGTTGGACCAAACTACACACGGTGTGCAAATTTGATTAAAATCTATTAAGTAGTTTAGGAGTCTATTGCGGACAAACAACGTGACATGTAATTCATATATATTAAGATATTCATGCGGACAGTATTTAGCTATGATTTTGTATGTGACCCGTTATCTAGTTGGTATTGTTGATCAAAGCATAGATCATAAATTGTCTGAAAAGCAAACTTCATTAGATCATTCAGTTTCCACCCCTATAAGGCAGCAGGATCTAACTGCATCTTCCTACCACTCTTACAGTAGGGAGGAAAAGGCTTAAATAGTAATATAAATAGATTTTTAAATTCAATATAGATTATAAATAATATTTATCGAAAATAATTTTAATGTTTAATTTAGTCTAGTTAAAAACAATATGGTACATATTACTTATAACTCGTAGGAATTAACTTGAGACCTGGGCCGATGACGTAATTGTCAATGCACGGTGTGCAAAATAATGCGTCGTAATATTTTTTTATTTGAAATTTTTGAGATTTGCATGAGATTATTAATAAAAACAAAATAAAATGTTCTGGCAAGGGGTGAAATAATAAATGATATACTGTTGCCATTTTTATATATTTTAAATATTTATTTTTTATAATATATATAATATTATTTTTAGTTAACGCGTCAAGGAAGGACAAAGAAATAAACATACACACTTTCTCATTTATAATATTATTAATTTATTTATTATACACTTTATTGCACTATAAAAAGTGTTACAGATTCGTACACAATACAGAATAGAAACTTTTTATTTGATTTTTCATCTTCGAAAAATTTTAAAACTTTTAGAGCAAGTGTCCGTGCTTGGCTATGTATTGTCTTTCCTCCCATCTTTTTTTAAAAATAAAAAAGGCGGAGTAACTCCTAAGCATCACAAGAAAACGGCACAACACAACGTCCAAACTTAACAATAAAACAACACAATTAACAACAAACAGATAAAATAACGTTCAAGTATAACAAAAACAAACAAAAGTCCAAACCAAACAACAAACAATTATCAAAAATATCGAAATAGAGTCGAGACGCGTATCCATAACAAAAATGCTATCGGTACTGAGCGAGCATGGCCAGCGCGGGACGCGGTGCGGGGAGTCGGGAAGGGGGTCGCATTCCAGCGGAGTCTCAAGTTAATTCGTACGTGTTGTAGTTTAAAGAGCATCTTCCTCCCTACCACAATTGTGTGCAACCATTAACAAAGCTTAATCTAATATTAAAACCAACAATACCACTGCACTTAGAAACAACCTCAACCTCTAAACAATCTCTCATATTACTCATCAGGAAAAATCAAATATGTTAACTAACACTAAAGAGTACATTATCAACAGTGGTTTATGTTAACAAGCATAGAGGTGAGAGTGTTGGGTTTAGTAGTGGCAGTGATAGTGCACACAATTGTAGAAGAGAGGAAAGTGTTCCTCATCTAGGTAATAGGCACATACTAGACAAGTGCCTATCGTGAATGATTTGTTCACTTGACTGGGTCGCATCAAAGTATTAATGATATTTTTAAACATTGCAGATCAAACAATTGACAGCATCTATGAACAAAGAGTATAGTAATATCCAATGGCTGACATTATCGAGCGAGTTTCATAGAACATAGAATGCTGAAACTCAAAATGATCCATTTGAATGATCGACATGAATGACCCAGCTCTTATGACGAATCTATATTTTAATGATTTAGTCACTATGTCATTCGTATCATGAATGACACATGTCTAGTGAACATGTTTTTCTTATTTTCACATTGGTACTAGATAAATAATTTCAAAATACAAATAATTAGTAGAGATGAAATGGATAGCTGTTTGCCCAGATACCAGATATTCGGCCAGTCTTATCGCCGGATAGTTACGGGATATCCATTTCAATTCTAATAATTAGTAAACATTTTAACTTATACTATTAGTAAAACTTAAATTCTCTACTTACAACTTTTATTTAAATATGGGATTATAATATTGTCAGGCTCATAATTTTTATATATATATATATATATATATATTAAACTATGACTTATCCTTTTACCTTTAACTCATAATACTTACTTTTTCCAACCTAGTGCATTTTTCCAATGCAGAGTTATACTCAATGCAAACTTGTTTACACTCTTCTTTTGAAGCTATCAAATATTTCTCTGTCTGATCCAAAGTTTCTTTCTTAGCATAGTATTTTTTTATAAGAGAGCTAAAAATAAGGCAAAATTTTAAGGCTTAATTTGAGCCACATCAAATAAACATAAAGAATACCATATTTATAACTTACTCTGTAGCGATAATTTTCTTTTTAGTAATCAGTATAGCTTTACGCTGTTTTTCAATCTTACTTTCGACCTAAAAAAAAGTTTCTTGTCATTTGGTATCATATGGGTAATGTTATTTATTAATTCTCTACCAATCAATATTAAGTTTGAAAGGAAAACAAAAGCAAGTTCAAGTTAATGTAAATTTTATCATGCACATACATAAGAGAAAGAAAAACTATACGAAGGCGAATTATTTGGTTTACTGAGTAAATGTAACACAAAATAATTTTAATAAACATGATAGATAAATGTAAATCTATTGCAACCCCTAGTTTGCTGTAAAAGTAATTCCTAACATATAACATAACATTTCTAAATAAGGAACAAAAATAGAAATAATAAGAAATTATATCCATATTTAACCATTGTTCCACATTACCACAATTTCTTACACAAATAACCTACAACTCACCATAACATTTTTAGGTGTTTGTTGCAGAAAATTAAAGTCAAAATCTAAGAAACTGTCTTCAAAAGTAGAAGACATTATCAATTAAGACTAGAATCTGGCTTTACACTAAATATTTAGATTCACATATTTTAGGTTTTATTTGGAAACTTCACAAACAGAACCGGCGCGCAATCTGCAAATATACCATAGAGATAGACGATTAGACCATAGATAGATAAATAAATATGTTAAGGTTGGCCTAACGCTTAGGCCAACGTGTTGCATGGTGCATCTGCACGATGTTCAAAAATTAGATAATTGCGGAATCGTTAGAAATATTTGTAATCATATTTCATTTAATCTCAAGTACAAAATATCAGTTTATAACTTTATTTATAAAAAATCAAAAACTTTTTACGCCGCGAGAAAGTAGAAAATTACGTTTTTCTTGTAAAATATTGATCTGAGAACATTGAGAAGAAGCTGAAGCACTGCGAATCGTTTGCAAATTCATTACCGATTCTGTAAATACTGCCTTTATTGCGTTATTCACTATAAATACTGAGTAATAAATTAATTGTTTTTTCAATTCCGTCAGCTACTGAGAATTTCTTGACGTGAAAATTAAATAAATTGATTTATTTTGTCCCGACCCGGGTTTCGAACCCAGGACCTAATGATCAGCTGTCACACTACTACAATTACTAGACCAACGAGGCAGTAAATTCAAAAATAAATATATTTTAAAAATGCCTAAATACTTATAAGAGATAAAAATAACTTTTGGTAAAATAAGGCACGGTCAGCAGATTCTAAAAACGTTGATTGCAAAGTTGTTGTGGTTACATAACGAAAGATGTGCAGCGTGACGCCCGCTCTTACAACTTTGATTCACTAGCGTTAGTAGCCTATTTTTAGTTGCAAGCAAACGCTGTAGGATGAATTGTGATGTGATGAGTTGTTTTTGTTGGATATTCGGAAATTTTGCCTATCTAGTTATATTTTGTTACATCTTACAAACATGTACTTTCAAGGATAAATTCTGTATTACACTTACACTAAACACTATATTATTTTCCTGACCGGAAATATTTGCCACTCATTAATGCCGTCGCGTGGCGAAGTACGAAATCAACTTATTTTCAAACTACACTGATTGGTAGTAACAAAATTATAATAATAAAATAATTTATTTTTCTTTACAAAACTTAAATTAATGACGTAGTTGATTGGAATCTCCATTTAAGCAAGTAATGCATCAAAGAATGCGTGCGTGCGTGCGTGCGTGCGTTTGTGTTTTGTGTATGTGTGTGTGTGTTTTTGTGTGTATGTGTATGTGTTTGTGTGTGTGTGTGTGTGTGTGTGTATGTGTGTGTGTGTGTGTGTGTGTGTGTGTGTTTGTGTGTGTGTGTGTGTGTGTCTGTGTGTGTGTGTGTCTGTGTGTGTGTGTGTGTGTGTGTGTGTGTGTGTGTGTGTGTGTGTGTGTGTGTGTGTGTGTGTATTTTTTTTATATTATAGGTATTGTACATAAAAGCGAATTATGAAATGCGGTACAGCAGAAATTCGGTTTCTTCATAGGTTTTCGACTGCACCCACTTTAGTATCAGGTTTTTATACTCCCTGTACGTTTTGTCGTATATGTTCACTTCTCTATTTATTTTATTATATAGGAATGCAGAACATGAGCTAAATTTCCTACTAGCGAAAACTGTTTTCGTACCAGAAGGCTTAACCACAACATCTTTACACCGCTTTTTCAAGATGCAGGGGTCAAAGGGCAGGGATTTGTGTGCTTTGAGGATTGTCATAATAACATATAATTGTCTAACTGAGTGTGGACCACTTATTCTATACAGTTGTTCAGTGGAAAAACGTCTTTTTTTAAAAATACATGACCTTACTAAGGGTTCGTTGAGCTCTTTCCAAGTTAAGAAATTTGGTCTTTGCAGCTCCTCCCCACACCGGAATGCAATATGTTATTGTTAGCTTACGTAATATGTTATTGTTATTGCTAGCTTGAGGTTCGTGACAATAAAAACTGCTGATTGAATTACCAAAATTTACACTTCAATTACCGAACACCAATTAAAACTTAAAACACTAATAATTAATCACACTGATTCACGTTATTTCGCTCCGAAGCTTCGCTTGTCTCGCCGAATTCAATACTGCCCGATCACGGCTTGCAGCGGCTTTAAATACACCTTTTACACCGAAACATCCAGAATATTCCAGTAAATACGGGCGCCGACCGACCAGGTGCAGAAAGTTCGAGTGTGGGGATTCTAGAAAGCTTAGTTCCTCTGTTCGATAATAGATGGCGCTAATACCATCAACTGTGGCTCGCAACATTATGATAGATTGTGCAAGGGACGTTTATATTTGGTTAAGAAGATATCTGGGATAGTCCGACTGTTTAGTACTATCAGGTATTACGTATCTTAGAGCATCCTTCCATCTTTGAACATCCAAATCAATTTTCGGGTCCTATTAATGACATGCTCACGGTGTGGGTACCACAAAAGCCTCTGATCTATAACGACGCGCAGATATTTAGTGTGAGAGTCTTTTTCAATTGATGGGCATTCACAAGCTTTGTTTTTAGCATCCTCAAAACACATATGAATTTTAAGGCAAAAGTCATTCTGTGGCTGCAAGTTGTTGGTAATGCTAAAGCAAATAAAATTTGTCTTAGCTGTATTCAAAGTGAGGAGATTTTGTCGCAACCACAGAGCGACTCGAGCTAGACCACTTTCAGCACTAGTCTTGACAGCCTCCCAAGATTCATCAGCAAAAACCACGGCCGTGTCATCGGCGTACGACATGAATTTGGCATTTGGTATGGTTTTTTTTTATAGGATAGGGTGACAAACGAGTACACAGTCCACCTGATGGTAAGTGGTTGCTGTGGTCCATAGACATCTACATTTATCTTCAAATACGAATCAAAATGCAGATTCGTTGTCACCCGTGAGGACTAAGATGGAATGCCTCATTTCCAGTAAAAAGGGTGTCCAGTTCTCTACACTCACCATACGAAACACAGCAGTATCAAGCTGCTATTTCACGCTGGTATTCTGTGAGAGCGTGGTCCTTCCCCGGTCGAGCCGACCGATTCGTGCTACAACTATACTACTAATATAATTGCAGCATGGCTCTACCACGTACATGGTATATGGTCATACTGCACAGGTCATTATAATGATATTTTTTTTAATAATAATTTATTTTATTTTGATAAAATGTACAAATTATTCCAATAAGTCTTAACTTAAAAATAGTCTACAATAACAGGCACCTGAACTAGGATAAACCTATATCTCAGGTGTATGTGCTAAAGGATACATTAACAAATATTTTCTGTTTCTTATATAAAATGAATAACGTACTAACTAATAAGGGTTATTTGGGTAAAATCCATTATCATTAATTTACTTATGATATTAATTAATTTAAAACAATCAGCAACTTCTCTGTATCATCGTATGACACATTTTGTAACCATGTTCGAATTACCTTCTTACAGTCTGCCATTTTTAATGGATATATATACAAAATTGCATTGACTTGATTATACAAAAAAGGGCCGAGAAATGTAAAAAATCTATGCATGAAATAATGCCTTATTCTAATGTTAGTTTCTATTACTTTATCTTTGCGCCTTTTATCAGTGACCTCTCTTCTATAAGGCAATCTTAAGTGCTGTTTTAGTAACGTGCTCATAACAAATAACTGGCGCACTGAGAGGACATTATAGGATTTGTATACGAGATGGGATGAAAATAGAATAGGGCGGAATGTTGCAACTTTTAATACAGCTCTTTGAGCGCGTTCCAGTGGTAGTAGTGTAGTTTTAGCTGCTCCACCCCAAGAGGTTATACAATAGGTGAGTATTGACTGACATAATGCGTAATATACTTGTTTACCTTATTATCAGCAAAAGAACGAATTTTTTTAAAAACAAACATTAGTTTACGAACTCTATTTCATAGGTGGTTTATGTGGTTTTTAAATGTAAACGTAGAATCTATAATTATTCCAAGGTACTTAACAGTTTTTGTATTAGAAATAACCGGGCAGTAACATTTAGACTCTGTGACTGAGTAGCATTGATGTGCATAAAGTTCTGGAATGGTTATATGCTGGGTTGAGCTGCGCGTAGAAAAATGAATAAATTTGGTTTTGTCCGTATTCAGTGTTAATATGTTTTGTTGGAGCCATTTATCAACTCTATCAAAACCTTGCTGAGCATATGAATAAACCTTGTCAACTGTATTTGCTGAAAAAAGTAGCACGGTATCATCTGCGTAAGATATTATTTTACCTGAGTTAAGTTCAAGATTGCAAAGGTCATTTATATAAATCAAAAATAGGGTTGGCCCTAATACACTTCCTTGAGGCACGCCAAAATGAGTATTTTTTTGTTCAGAGCTAACAACCTTATCGATTTTTATGAATTGATATCGATTTTCTAAATAATTCTTAAAAAGTTGAAGCTGCTTACCTCGAATACCTATGCTCTCTAACTTATTTAATAGGATAGGAATAGAAACCGTATCAAATGCTTTTGCAAGGTCAAGGAAAATGCCAATTGATTGGTTGCCTTTATCTAATTCTTGAGAGATGTAATCGGTCATTTCCTGCACAGCATCAGCAGTGGACATTTTAGGCCTGAAACCATATTGCATATTCGATAATATGGATTTACTTTGTAAATAATTCATTAATCTGTTGTTAATTAATTTTTCTAATATTTTAGACGTGGATTAGAGTATCGAGATAGGCCGATACTTGGAAACTTTTTTTGTCCCCCGATTTGAATACTGGAACTACAATTGCTTTTTTTAAACAATCTGGGAAAATTCCTTCAGAGAGACAAGTTCTGAAAATATGGGTTAATGGTGGTACTACAATTTGTCTATATTTTTTTAATATACTAGTGTGTAATCCGTCCCATCCAACCGCGCTTGTTTCTTTCAGTCCCATTATAATCCTTTCGACCTCACTAGGGTCCGTATCTAATAATGTGAACGAGCTTAATTGGCAGTTTTTTTGAGTTAATAAAGTGGCCCTGTATTCATGATTATTGTTAGAGTTGTTTGTTGTCTGGTCAGCCAGATTTTTACCAACGTTCACAAAGTAATTATTTACTGTATTTGCTGATATAAGCGGCGAGTCATTATTTTGTAATAATTCTGACGAAGATTCATGCTGTTTGGAAATAAATGCAATATCTTTTACATGCCGCCAAATCTTTTTATTATCTCTACCAGACTCTTCTAGTAAGTTTGTAAGATAATTATACTTCATTGACATAAATTAGAAATAAAGTCGGTCCCAGAACGCTACCCTGTGGAACGCCATATGATGACACCCCCGCTTCCCCACTAATGAACCCAGGAAGCTATACCTTTTGTTTTTTCTCCGACAGGTAGCTTTCGAAAAGAGCAAGTGGTGTCCCACTTATTCCAATTTTTTCAAGCTTGAGCACAAGGGTAGGGACAGAGACGGTGTCGAATGCTTTCTTCAGATCAAGGAAGACTGACAAAATTTTTTGTTACTGTGGTCAAGTTGTTCTGTATAAATTAAAGTTATTATGTAAAAGTATAAATTATAGTACATTATTATTATTTACAAATAAAAATTGCCTGTTTAGCGATATCGCTGTAATTGTACAAAATGTCTGCAGTTTCCTTCTAAACACAAACTAGCACGACTTTGTAAATTGTTTGTTAAACTTCAATGCGTGTCTATCACTTTTCATCACATTAAATGCGTCTTATACGTTGCTTTAAATCACTAATACCTTGTGCTTCTTCTGCGTACACTAATCGTTTTAGTTCAGCCCACAAATAAGTCTAGAGGTGTCAAACACCCCGACCCGGACAGATCAGGTTCGAAGGGATTGAAGTTCGAAGAGATGGCGCCATTCTCTTCATGTTACGTTACTTTAAGCCGCTAAGCGGGGCCCCGTCAACTACGCCACGTTGAGTGGCATAGGGAGGGGGACTCTTCTTCCCCTTAACTCTCTTCTCCCATAAGTCAGTTTTATAACATCAATCATATTATGAAAACATAACCTCAAAATCCAATTTTTAATAAATCATTGAAAATACCATGCCTGGGGACGGTCTCTACCCCTCTCCTCACCCTCCCCTCCCCTCAAATATACATATATTTATATCCCTTATATAAAATTCCTTCCCACCTTTTCGCCTTTTTGCCGTGATTAGTGTGATTGTAATTTAGGGAATCGATGTGTCAATTTCTAGACTATTTTTACAACCCAAAGATTTAGCTAATATTGCTCAAGAAATAGTTTCTGGGTATATTTCTGAGCTAGTAAAAGCTCAATCACGTATGGCGGAGTAAGGTTTGATTTAATACTACTTATCTACATTCAACCTTTTCTTTTCTTAAAAAAATCTTAAAATTTTATTGTTCAGCTACGAAAAACTTATAAAGATCGAATCTGCGGTAGAAACCTTAATTTGAACATTCATTTTAACATTTCACACAACAACCATTACCGCCATTTTCAGCTTTTTTTTTAAATCCAAAAGTATTCCTGTTGCTGCTACGTTTCGCATTACAGATTTTTTAGTATCATTATTTTATCATCCTTGATTGATTTCAAAGTTTTAAGTCTTCGTACCAAGAATATCTCAAACCTACACATGCGAACTATCTAGCTGACCAACGTGTCAGATGTACTTCTTTTAGCGTTTTCGCTTTCTTGATTTAAGTTGCTTCGCTTTCTTAATGTAAGTATTTTTTGACAGCATTGTGTTGAACTCACAAAAAAAGCATAGATTTCTTGAAGCAAGATGAAGAAGTGACAAGCTTCTGTGTAACATTCAGCAGCCGCAGTTGCCACTGCAGAGCAAGGAACGAAAAAGTGTTTTCAGTTCCGAGAAAATGGCAGAAAATAGTTCTTCAGCTTTCCTTTCAAAATTTAAATCTCTTTAGTTTTCGTAAGACAAAAAGCAATAGCCTCAGCCGCCCCAAAAATCTGCTGCCCTAGACTCCAGCCTATTGAGCCTGCTGGTAAATCCGCCATTGGTGGTATAGCTAACTATATAATGAAAAGTACCAATAGCAACATGGAGCGACAGTCAGCACCATAGATTACTAACTAGTCGGCACTCAGCAATGTCAACGGTGCGAGACGTTTGCGTCTGCGATCGTAAATCTAGCTTACGTTAGTACTTTTGTTAGTTTGTGAGTCGGCTGCCAAACGTGACGATTATGCCAAATCCTTGTTACAACGGGAGCGGCTCATATTCAGCAGTGAACTTTTACGAGTTGTTAATGAAGAATAAGAACTTTATTATTATTATTATCCTTTTAAATACGTCAAATATGTTAGCAGATATTAAGCAGAATATTGTAGTTTTGCTGCTCTGTTTGGTAGATTTGTCAAATAAAATCTGGTAGCACTGTTTTGTTTGAATTGATTGTTTGCAAAATGCAAACATTGGGTGCGTTTGGCAGAAAAAAGCGCTAGCAAGCGCTTACTAGCGCTTAAATAGTTTTCGGCCAGGACACGATTGCTACTTCAGTAGCGCTGACACAATACGCCATTTTGCTTATTTAATTTGTTTGTTTTGAACATTGAGTTATAATGTACTACGTACTAGAGAAGCTATTCCAAACAAAAATTGTGCACTACTCGTATGTCTTCGCGCATGCGCGGTAATAGTAGAGTCGCGCATGCGCAGTTGGTATAAACGCGCATTGCGCTTGCGCGGTCAGTTTTTGTTATTATAGATTATACGTAAGTAGAATGGTCAGTATGTAATAATTGTTTATTTATATTGTATTGTTAATTATATCGAGTACAATTTTTTAAATTGTTTTTTATTTTGTATATGTGCTAATTTAATATAATATTACATAATATTATGTCAGAATTACATTTTAATGATATTTTTATCTGAATATTTTAAAAGGTATCTATGTCAAATATAAAAAAACGTACTAAATGTATGTTTAACAAAACTTATTAACATAAAATTTAAATTACAAATATATTTATTTAAATTAGAATCATAAATGTTGTAAATAATCGTTCATAAATGCTGGGCACGCGAGAGTTAAAAATGGATGAATTTATTCCACTTTGACTTTGATGTGGAAACTTAAAAATAAAATAAAAGAATAATAAGCGGATTTAAACATGGAAATTTTTGCCAAATCATAATAACTTATATATGTTTCTATAAAAAAAATGTGTATAATAATATATTCGTCCTATACTTAAGTACCCACGGAAATGTCGCATCTGAACATATTAATTTCATAATCTATATTCAGTGACACGAGATGGCGTCTTAGGAATAATTTGTTTTATTATTAATTTATAATACTTTTTTATTGAATAAGTATCTTATTAACCGATGAAAAGTAATTCCTTGGTTTTTACTGACATTTCTTGAATTATTTGTGCAATATCTAAGTACACAAGACGGCATATTTTTATCAAGAGATTTTTTTTAAATCAACACAACACGTGACAACTCTACAAGCGCCTAGCGAGTGACTGATTAAAGTGCAGTGCATGAACCGCAGTTGAGTGGAACAGAGTAGCTGAATGCGGTGTCTCCTCTAGTACGTAGTACATAATAGCTCAATGGTTTTGAAGTAAAGTTTATAAGTTGATTTTTGCAATATTAGTTTTAAGTAATATAATGACATGAATAGACATATACATGTTGTTAAAAATTCATGATTGGTAAGTTTTTAATATGAATACTTCACAAACATATATTTAAATTAGGTTAGGTTCCCCGGTTAAAACTAACATCGTGTCCTAGAGGAAAATAGCTACTTACGATTTGACAGCGCTTACCGCTTACGATCGCCATTTTGCTTACAAGCGCTTGCTAGCGCTTTTTTCTGCCAAACGCACCCATTCTCGTGGTCGTGGTTAAAGTCATAGACAAGAGTATTTAAAGTTATGTTTATTTGCATTTAACATTTAAGGCTAATTCTGTGATACCTACGTTAAATAAATCAAGGTTCATATTCGTATATATATTATGTTATTACTATTATATGTATATGTATGTGACTGCATTTTAGGTTTCATTACGCCTTAAAATCGGGTTTCAAAATTGGTTGTTCGACACTATCAAGTTCAAGGGGTTCAAGGTTGGCTTTGGACGCAAAACAGGTACTTGTAGAACCGTTATCAAAGAGAACATTATAATTATAACCACACCGTTATAATGTTCCTAATTTAAAAATCATATCTCTATTTGAATAGTTTATATAGACCAGTCTTCGTCAAAACAAAATTAACTCGTTGATAAATAAAACTAACGTATTATTGTTGCAGATGGGCTACAAAATGGGTGAATTAAGAAATAATAGTTTGTATGACCGTATCAACAAACTTTTAGTATCTTATGAATGGAGTGACTGCACGTTTTCCGTATGCGGAAAAAAATTTAAGGCTCATAAATTAATACTAGGAATAAGCAGCCCAGTATTTGAGGCTATGTTTTATGGGCCCCTCTCAAGTAATAGTGATATTGTTATAACTGATATAGAACCGAATATATTTCAACGATTGCTTAATTATATTTACACTGACAAAGTAGATATTACATCAATTGAAGAAGCTTTTGAATTATTATATGTTTCTAGAAAATACTTAATTGAACACTTGTCAGAAGTATGCATTGAATATGTACAGTCAAATGTAAGCATTGATAATGTAATAACTATTTTGAACTATCCTGATTATATGCAAGACAAACAATTACTTTCATCTTCAATTCAGTTATTCTGTAAATATGCGAAATTCCTGCTTCAAGAAAATAAAAAAATAATTTCCAGTTTTTGTCTTCAGAAGATTCTTACAAGCAATGATATGAATATATCTGAAAAAGACTTAATAAAGTTTGTTTTTGATTGGACTGTCAATTACTGTGAAGCTAATAATATATCCGTAAACTTCAAAAACAGACGTGAAGTATTAGTTCAGAATGACTTTTTAAAATTATTACGATTTTTTACACTGTCCATAAGTGATATAGATGAAATTATTTTAGATGATAAAAACTTACTTTTACCACATGAAAGTGAGAACATAAAACAAGTATTAAACAAACAAGTATTAAAGATACCTGATTCACTTAGTCTAATTACAGTTCCAAGACAGTCATTAGAAATGCAGTGGCATATTTGTCATCGCAGCCCAGTTCGATCAGCTACTCCCATAATTATAGATTCAAATAATAACTTTATTCAGTGCAGGTTAACAACTAATAAATCCATAATCATAAATAATGTCAATATACCAACTCAAATGGCACCGGTGTCGAATTATTGTCACTATACACCTAAAATGTACTATGAACATATCTTAATTTCTTTGCAATGTGAATCTGACAACAGTATTATTGCACATTACAATTTTAAAGATAAAGTAGAGTATAATTCCAGTATTAATATACAATTCAAGTGGCCATGTCTTATAAAAAAAGACAATTGGTATAAAATATGTTTCCATTGGCCAAAGCAGGACAGATATTACACATTTTCATATGGAATCCAATGTAGGGACACATTGTTTACCAGCAATAGAATTCATTTGAAGTTCGAAGACTTATGTTCAGCTGCTGATAACTATGGTAGTTTCCTTAGAGGATTAACATTTTGCCTGTGACATGCTTGTGCCTATTTTATTGAAGCCAATTGTGTGCATGATAGTTTTAAGGGTTAGTTTTAATATAATAATGAAACTAGTTTACCAATTTGATTCATAATATTTATTTAAAAATAAAATTTAGTATGTACCTACTTAAAAAGTCTTATTTATTTACCAAAAAATCTGTGTAAAGTAAGTGTGAAAATAATTACTAAAAATATAATAGCGGAATGATTGTAAATAGTTAATACAATAAAAGATTCAGATCCAAACAATATATTGTACTGTATACATTCAAATTAGTTTAATGACAACATGAAATAAAAAAATACAATAATTTAAAGTTATTAGTGAGGTGGACCTTCGAATTTTTGGTTAATTGTATATTTATTTAAAAATAAAATTTAGTACCTACTTAAAAAGTTTTATTTATTTACCAAAAAATCCGTAAAAAGTAAGTATGAAAAAATTACAAAAAATATAATAGCAGAATGATTGTTAATCGTTAAATACAATAAAAGATTCAGATCCAAACAATTTATTGTACTGTATACATCAAATTAGTTTAATGACAATGTGAAATAAAAAAAAACAATAAATTTATCAGTGAGGTGGACCTTCGAATTTTTTAGTTAATTGTATTATGCGTTCTGCTTCACGAATTCCACTTAGTCTAGCGCCATGTGCCGTTGCGAAATATCCAGGAATTGTTGCCTCGCCTGCAAAGAGCAATATCGGAGGCTGTGGGTCGCAGGGTCCTGGTACTGGAGTGCCTAGTTCACACTGATGGCTTACACTAGAGCAACAGCTCATATAAGAATACGCTCCACAGAAATGTGGGTCAGAGGCCCATCGAGAACGTAACATCATACGCGGATATGGGAGACAAGGATTTCCAGTAAAACGACGCAGGAGCTTGGTCAATCCCTCAGCGACATCATTATCAGCCATTAATTCCATTTTGGCTGCTTCTTGTCCAGAAAGCCAAGCACATAAGACATGCTTGCTGCCAGGCATTTCGTCAACTGCACAAACACCGCTAGTCCAATCGTTTCTGCTTTGTAGTTCTTCAGCTGACCAAGCCATTTTTAGGTTACCCTCGTTGCACACCCAAAAAGGTTCTCTGTATTCGAAAAATACCTTATCGCTGAGTCCAAATCCCAAATTGCATATTGCATCCAACTTGCATGAAGGAAGTGGCGGAGAAAATAGTTTGTCAGCTTGACATTTGAGACATCCAAGCGACATCGTTACTATAACATAGTCCGACGTGATTTCCTCCCCATCGCAACACTTAACTAGCGCGCGACCAGAGCCTGCTTTTCCACGACCCCAACGTATAACATTCACTGCTTTATTATATCTTACACTGTTATCCGGTAGCCCACGCAGTAACGGAGCTAATACTCCAACATAACCTAGTGGTACGCGAACACTTCCACCAGGTAACTCAATATAACTGCCATATTGGTCAGCACTAACAAGAGACAAGTCGTCACCGCATCTGTTTCTTAAAATATTAGTTAAGCCAAACATAACTCGTGCGGCATCGTACCTTTGTTCTTCAGGAAAGTTGTATAGCTCCTGCTGTATACGTAGGCCAATAAAATTGAGCAACGTGCCATGCATCTTTTCACCGCCTAGACGAAATAAATTCGCAGCTTGCTGTTCTATTTGCCGAAATGTGTGATATGCAGTAATTGTTACAGGTAAATCTACAGCACGACCTTCACTTGTACAAAACAAGCCGCGCGACGCATCTAGACGATTTAAGGGTGCTTGTAACAACCGATCCTGGGAAGCTAAAGTGTATACAGAATTTGGCAAACAAGCACCATGGATCCACTCTGCTCCTAATTCTATAACCGCATCTCCAAGCCAACATGAATGAATACGTCCTCCGGGTCTGTAAATAATTTGTAAATTTTGTAAAAATGTATTGCGGGTGAATTGCGAATAAGTCTTAAAATACAAAATTATGCATTACGAACACTCCTCTTGATTACCTTTCTTTTGCCTCCAATACTAGAAAATTACATACACCACACTGAGTTAGTCGATGAGCCGCTGAGAGACCCGCTATTCCGGCGCCTATAATAATAACCCGTGGTTCGCGACAATTGGGTTTAATGCTACATGAATCAAGGATACATTGTTCCTTTACAGTACTAACAACATTGTTGATCTTTCGATGCGGTGTTGAAATCGCTATCAGTTTGCTTAATTTTTGTAAACGGTTTAATGTAGTTAGTAAACTTTTTGAGCATAACAACTTCACACGTGATAATTTCATAATGATAGTTTTTCAATCGTTTCATCACAACTTTAACCCTTATAATACATTTTATAAACTCACTGACGATTTCGGAAAATTTTCAGAGATTTTGATATATTTACTAAAAAGACAGCTTATGCCATTACAGACTGATAACTATCTTTTTTTATGCTTTTTAAATGGCCAACATTTTATTTGAGTTATTCAAGAGTTTCTATCAGTTTCGGACAATATTCAATTTCTGTACTTTAAATGAGTAATCTATGATTTAATTAAACTTTAAGGTGTATATTAAATTACTCTGTGAATTCAACTATAAAATATAACTACCTACTGCAAAATGTGCTAATTTCAAATATTTTTCCATTTTATTAATTCCTAAGATCAACAAAGAAAAACGACGATAACATTGAAAAATCGGGCCAAAACTACAAAGTATGTTAAAATTATTTTAAGAACACGCACTCACGCACATAATTAATCACCAACATAATTATGCATCTCATATCATCATCATCAAATAATTACACAACGTGGTGTTAAGTGTACATGTTAGCGCCCTGCAGTGAATTTTACAGTTCGATAAAGAAATATGTTTGTGTTTGAGTCAAGTTTGAGTGCGGATCATGAAGTTGAGCATGGTTTCGGTGTAAAGTTGGGACAATAAACTCACTGATTCAGTTTACAAATCAACTCTAATGATTTGAAGGAGATTTATATAAAGTATTTATGACGTAGATACATAGGTAGGGGGTAGGGTTTGTGTGACGTGGTTCCAAGTAGAGACACGAGAATGGTGTCTTCTATAAATATAATATAATATTACTGAACTAAATAGATATTATTTCTACCTTTCATGAAGGCCTGCGGACTCCTTATATGGAGTCCACGTTGAGTGATGATATCATTTAATATTTCAGTTACCTACATTGCTTTGTCGTAGTACTTACTAACACCACACGGAATCGTAGGTTGTTGTCGTTACTGTTATTGTGTTTTGTCTTTGGTGAATATAAGTTAAATTTAGTGATATAATATATTTTGTGTCATGGAGGAAGGAACTGCCGTCTGTGATACAGGCTCGGCTTAGCACAGCCGGCAGTAACTGAAGAAATCAACTTAAAAAATTTGTACATAGCTTATTTTAAACGTAATGTAAAAAAGCTTATTATAAAGGAAAGGAATGTAATTATGCTAATAAAGTTTATTATTATTATTATGTTGTTTACTTTCATATCTCGGCTTTTACCGGTTTACTAATAGCACGGGCCTAAGCCAAGGGTATATTAGTGCTGGATTTGGTATTATCCTGTGAACTACTTTATTCAGTTACCTGTGTGTTAGGTTGTGAAGCAATTTGTCTAAGTATAGGAGGTATGGTTTGTTCTTCAGTTTGCAGGAACTTCCTAACTTATTATTATAGGTACGTAGCGCTCAGTCTATCATTCTTTGTCGGTATCAGCACAGAATAAATGATAGTGCTAGTATCAGTTTCATCTATGAATAAAGTTAAAGCTATTTTGCATGCATATATTATGTAATAAATTACGTAGGTACATCAGATTTATTAAAGAAACAATGAATTGTAGTATAAATAGTTTATTTATAACCACCTATAACAATAAATAGGTGTACATCACAGCAAATAATATTTTCTAAATATCAGGTAAACATAGTCTCTACTAGTTTACTACTACTAATAGATAACATCATTTTTGACTACTAGGTACTATACTACTTTCAAGTGTGATTCGCATTCTAACACAAATACTTTGATAGTCATACATAGAACATAAAGACATTTCATATACTTATATTATTACTTAATATTAAAACATTGTTAATTGGACCGCAGCAACTTATTATATACATAGATACCTATATTTCACGAACCTTAAATTAGGACAAGATTCAGCAATAAAGATAAAAGCCTTAAGCTTAACTAAAATTAATACTGAACTATAAACTTGATAATGATGCGATATCACTAAACTTTAACTAAACTTCTGGTAATGTCAAGTAAATTTTAAGATTAGGTATATGAATGACAGTTTTTACCTAATGTCTATAAATCATGCATGTAAATGTATCTAATCATAAAATTGATTATACTTAATTAGTTTATTTTGGTAAATCCAAGTAAAAAAATAGAAACATGGTTGAAGATAAATTATAATAAATTAATGAATAAACTCAAATGTTTAAAAACTTCATTAAATTATTTTGTACAACTACGATAATAACTATAAATAAAAATTGATAATCTTAATATTAACTTCATTTAGTATCGTTTGTTTTAAAACTAGGCGTTTATAAACAATATAAAAAGAAATATTCAATATATTTTTTTTTAAAGTAAAATACTATAAGTATCTATCTATTAATATTGTCAGCATAAATGATCTGAATAAGTTTAATCTAATAAAATTATTTTTAAATCAACATCTACGCTTACTAAGTATGTAGATATTTTTGAATAGCGTTTATAACATCTAATATAATTAGCGGATATAATAATTATTATTGTTATTCGTTATACATATAATTTTATTTTTAAAACAGATTAAGTGGTCCAACTCTATTAGATTGCATATTTTGCTATAACATTGAACAGCAGTACTTGTTCTTAAGTGGCAAAACTGTAGACTGTTTAGCTTACTTTTGAGCTAGTACTTCGTCGGCAGAGATTTTCACTTCTTCCCACGATATATGAATATCACTTTCTTCAGAGAAACGCGAGCATATGGCTAATCTTAAGAAATAAACATCGTCAATCTTAGAAGGTACCAGATGAATTTTTCCTCGGCCGTTTATGCGCCTCAACAACTCTTCGTTAATCTCGTTACTTCCTTTCAGTCTAAAGCAAACAAGTCCCATAGTCACTTCTTCAACTATTTCAAATCTTTCGTCAGATGTACATAGCTTTTCAAAGAGGTGAGCAAGCGCAATGTGCTTTCTGATGTGCTTCTGTAGGTTTTCAACGCCGTATAATCTCAGTACAAACCATAATTTTAATGCTCTGAAACGACGCCCCAATGGAATTTGCCAATGGCGATAATCCGGTGCTGAACCTTGCTGGTCATGTTTTAAATACAATGGATCAACATTAAATGCGTCGACAATCCACCGGGGTTGTTTAAGCCACATCGCCGAACAATCGAAGTTAACAAGCATCCATTTATGCGGGTTGAAATTGAAAGAATCCGCTTTTTCTACACCTTTCATAAGATAACGGTATTCTGGACAAATGAAAGCTGAGCCAGCGTAGGCAGCATCTACATGTAGCCAAATGTTTCGAGACGTGCAAACGTCGCTTATTTCGTCAAGAGCATCAAACGTACACGATGATGTGGTTCCAAGTGTGGCTACAACCTAAAATTAAATAAAATGTTTGTTAGATAAATAACTAAAAAACCCTAGCATATTTTTTTAGTAAGTATATGTAATAAATATATCAGCGATTTTAATTCTGTTAACGACTTTAACTATCGCTAGTCTATTCATATAATAAAAAGAGTCAAATTAAAAAAAAAATTAAAAATTGAAGTTATTAGCAAAATTTTTAAAATTAATGTCTCGGAAACTGTTATGAATGATAATGACAATAGAAACTCACATAAAAAGGTATAAGTCCCTTATTAATGTCTTCATCCATAGCTTCCTGCAAGATATCGCCACGTAGTCGTCTCTTATTATCAGGCTTCAGAGCACGCATCTTCACTCCCCCCAAAAGACCAGCCCGTTCAACCGACGAATGGGCTTGTTCTTAAAAAAAAGTAAAATTTATGATAGGAAAATATAGCATGATAACAAAACATTGGTCTCCCTTCCAACTAATAGGGTTTTCAATATCATGTTGTAAAAAAAAATTTTCTTTTTTTTAAAGCATAATGGTGACAAACGAGCACACAGTCCAGCTGTTGATAAATGGATGCTGTGGCCCATAGACATCTACATTTATCCTCGATTAAGAAACAAAACGCAGATGCGTTGTCACCGCTGAGGACTAAGATGGAATGCCTCGTTTTCAGTAAAATCGGGTTTCCGGATCTCTACACTCACCATACGAGACACAGCAGTATTAAGCTGCTATTTTACGATGGTATTCTGTGAGAGCGTGGCACTGCCCAGGTCGAGCCGACCCATTCATGCTACAACTATAATATAGCTGCAGCATGGCTCTACCACGTTACAAAAATAATATAATAAGTAATGAATAAACTGTGATATATAAGTTCAGGGCAGCCGTCTTTAGTTTCATAGTACTGTTACGAGCTCAAGTCGACGGCACTAGCGCCATCTAGTCTCGAACCGAAGAACTAGTTTACCACCGGCGATTTTTCCGGACCGATACGACCTGGGGACCTTCAAGAAAAGAGCTTACTCCTTTCTAAAGGGCCGGCAACGCACCCGCAATTCTCCTGGTGTTGCGGTTGATCATGGGCGGTGGTAGTCACTTAACATCAGGTGAGCCGCATGCTCGTTTGCCCCCTCTTCTATAAAAAAAAAAAAAAAAACTAAACTTCTTGAAGTCGAAACACGAACTCTCGGTACCTTGCGCGTGTTTACTTGAATATTCTGGATATTTCGCTGCTAATTTCTATAAATAGGCGCTGCAAGATGCGATCGGGGAAGTATTGGAGTTGGCGACACAAGCGAAGCTTCGGAGCGGAATAAAGTGAATCAGTGTGATTAATTATTAGTGTTTTTAACTTTAATTAGTGTAAAGTGAATTAAAGTGTTAATTTAGGTAATTCTATCGGCAATTTTTATTGTCACGAACCTCAAGCTCGTAACAGTACCTACACAAAAGTCGGGTTCGTGTCCCGTTGATACTGAAATTGTTAATAAGGTATCGGACGGAAAAACATTTAAAGAATAGGTTTTTGCAAAAATATTGCTGTTGCGGCCTAAACGACCGAGTCAGACAAGGACAACCAAGACAGAAAAATGCAACTCTGACTTATGAAAAACTGATGAATTCTTCATCTCGTGTTCCCGCATTTCATCCTCCTTTTTTGTTCAAGAATTGTACAGGGTCAATTTTTAAAGGGAGTAACTAAATTTACTATTTAGGTTTCGAATTTTTAAAGATACGAGTACATAAGGTTTGTACTTTTATTTAAAATTATCCCAAATTAATTGTGATTTATGTGCGGCAACTACGCTTACGCGCGCTTCACTGTGTGCGACAATTATTCATGTTTTTGCCGACCGAGCGACTCGTATGAGCGTGTGCAGTAAAATAGTAGGCGTTAGATATTTATGAATGACAATCAGTTAAAATAAAAAAGGACAAAATTTTTGAGATTTATTTACCATTCGCCTATATTACATATTTTAAGCCTTCCCTGCAAATTTGCGTATTTTGCAAAATAACCCTGTATACTTAAGTAGCATTTTGGCTATATCCAGTGGCGGCCCTAGGGCGGTGCGAGCGGTGCGATTCGTCCGGGCGCCGTTATCGAAGGGAGGGGGGAGGCCGAAATCAATCGAAACGCTACCAACGGGCAACGGTTACCAATTGACTCACTCTTATCAATAATTAGGAATTAGGAAGTCAAAGCACGAGTATTTTGTTGCTTACAAACCAGTAAGTGACTCTTCGAAAAAAGGAGTTACTGGCCTCTTTCTTGATGCAATTGTACAAGTGTTTGACATAGACATGAATTATTGTCGATGTCAAGGGAACAATAATGATGCGAACATGGCAGGAAAATTATAGGTGTTCAAACCAGAATTTGACTCATTATTCTCAGGCATTTTTCAAGTCATGTAGTTAAAGTTATTAAAACTTAATTTATTTTGCTCATATTTGCGGAATAAAAAAGATGTATCCTACCCAGTCTGAAGAGCACCTACCAACCCCCCTCAATTGCATGCACTATCCCCGTAGCCACCACTCCTAGTACCACCATTCTCAGTACCACCACACCCAACACCATCACACTAGGGATGACACACCACCCTCGATAATACGATACGTATTTCGTCTCTTCGTGCAGAGGTGAAACACGTAACGATTATTTCATCTGAGGATGCCTTATGTAGAGGCAAAACACATGTCGTATTATCAAGGGTAATGTGTCGTTCCTAGTGTGGTGGTACTGGGAGGGGTGGCGTTGGGAGTGATGGTGCAGACTGTGGTGGTGCTGGATGTGGTGGTGAAGGGGATAGTGCACGAAAATGAGGAAGGGTGAGAGGTGGGTGCTCTTCAGATTGAGCAGGACACATCATTGTATTTTATTACGCCGAAATGAGCAAATTAAGTTCTAACAACTTCAATATAATGGACCTCCGCAAAATAACGCCTGATTTTTTAATTACCGAAAAAGTTAAGTATTTGGGCGTAACAATCGACCAAAAACCAACGTGGAACTCTCTACCTTAGCAACGTATGTCACACGCCTAAAATTGGTTTAGGTACGTGCAGTCATATGGTTGGGAACAACTGTGGCCCATGGCTGATCCTATGGCTGTACAGCAGCATAGTGAGGCCGATTATCACCTACGCCTCCATTGTCTGTTGTGATAAAGCCAACCAAAAGACGACTGCGGACAGACTAAATAGTCTACAAAGGACTGCCTGCCTAATGGCAAATGGAGCGATGCGATCATCGCCTGGAGCAGCTATTATTGCACTTCTGTGCCTAATGTCCCTTCTAACGTGCGTCTTAAAAAACAAATGGCCATTTTGGGACTAAGTAACAGAAGGATGTGCCGGTTTTGTTCCTTAACGGAAGCCACACCTCTGCACATTCTGATTGATTGTGGACCCTTAATACCAAAACGTAATACATCTGGCAAACTAACAACTTCGCCCAGAAGTGAAATTGCTTACAGCTAAGCAACTCACATTCATTGAAGACATAGGGCTTAGCAGTGAACTATAGTCATAGCAGCGCTCACAATAGATCTTTTAGGTCGAAGTGATGTTGGTAATTCTAGACCTGCATAGCTCCTCGCACAAAAAAAGCTATGTAGTCCGAATCTATGGATTTACCAAAGGTGTCGAATTGTTTGAAAATTTTGTCAGAATTTTGAAACAGTACCGAGCCTTTTCATCTGCTCTACTTATAGATAGATCCAATTTTTAAGCCATCTCGATCCCGAAGATATGCAGATATTTGATAGGTCTAATACTATTTAAAATCACGAAAAGGCAACTGTATAGTATAGGAACACTAAGGTTTTGTATTTAGAGGGGCGGCTCTATGAGATCTCGCACCACCTAAAAATTTGGCTAGGGCCGCCACTGGCTATATCTGTATGTTTTTCTTTGAGTGTCACCAGAGAATTGGCCCGGCTCCGCACGGGTAGCACTAAGTAGCTCAGTGGGGTTCAGATAAGTTGACTTTCTACAATCGTTAACGCTTATAAAAACTACAAAAATAAATGAAATCATCGATAAATCTGGGAATGTCTCTTCCATTCACATCACATTTCTTAATCGATAGTTAGGACATAGGAGTAATGTTCGTGAATCTAGCTTTCTGTATAGTTTGTGATTTGTAATTGGCTGTGCAATGGTGCAATGTCATTCTCACAGTCTCTCTCACTTAAAAAGTAAATTTATCTTTATCTTAATTTAAATTAAATTAATAGAAGTGACATCTATTATAAGAATAATGAGTAAACTGCTTGGAAGATAGAATAACTTGACGCGGCGGAGGAAATTTTCGACCTCAACGTGAAGATGGCAGCACTTGTCAATAAAAGCTATATAGTGAATGTAGTTGTGATTCTTTTGACAGTTAGGCACCAAAATTTCAGCCATTTTGGACGATGGACGCGTAGTTCATAGATAAGAGTGTATATACCATAGTTGTTACGCATAGATTACTGAATATATATTTGTTATGTAACAGTCGTTTGAGTGAGTCGATGCGAGTGTTTTTGTAAAAAAGGAAAAAATTGAGTATCGTGTTGTCATAAAATTTTTGTTTTTGAATGGCGATCATCGTTATCATCATCATTACAACCCTTCACAAGTCAATTGCTTAACATATGCCTCCTCCAAGGAGTGCCACAAAGGCAATACGAATACGCAACTCAAAGATGAGTTGGACTCTGTGTATGGGAACTCTGCACAGGGTCGGATTTACTTAAGATCTTTTTGGGCTGTTTTTGGGATGTAGCCCCAAAAACAGCCCTTAAGTAGCTGTTGTGTAGCGGCCCTTAAGTAGGTGCCGTTGGATACCAAGGGGCTCTGTTGGTATCCAACGGCACCCAGCTTCCATTGAAAACAATAATAGATATAATGAAGAAAAAAAGGTTTAAAATATTGTTTTAAACTGTTTCTTAATTTGCTACACCCATACAGGCTGTCTACAAGCTCTGTAAATGTATTGTAACAACTTTATACTTTGTGAACTGCAATAAATAAATTATTACTATTAATATTGTTATAAATCATATTTTTTGTTTTTATTTTTTTTCAATTCCAAATGTAGAATCGATTTTAATGATAATTTGCGAATTGCTACGCTCATTACAAAGTACTTATTAAAATGTGACGTGAGGGACTATTACAATATATAGGAATATTACATTAATAATTTCGCTCGCTCTGTTTATTTTCAGAAAATTATCAAGTTCTTTGTTTATTTTCAGAAAAATATCAAAATCTTATTTTACAATATGTCCTTTAGAAGGTATAAAAGTGGAGCTGGAAAACGAAAATTAGAGTTAGATTGAGAAACAGAAAGAAATAAATGTGCAAAAACTAAAACTTTTTATATTAGAACATTAAAATGAGAAAAATGAATGAGGGAGGAATGAGCAAAAGGAAGGTAATAGGTAGGTAAATACCTGGGCGGAAATAAATTTGTTTGGGTTTGAGAAATATGTTGACATAGGCTTGTGACCACTATTGCTAAATGATTTTATAAACATCCTCTCATATGAAATGACTGATTTACAAAATAAAGATCCAAAACATATATTCAGCTTGAATAAATAAATACAAAGAACAAAACAGATCTTCTTCAAATTGGTACCTATTTCATTAATAAATGAAAATGACCAATTATTGGAAAGACCTTGTTATTCAACTAGGATTGGTACTGTTTTTTGTGTGAATTTTAAACTTTTTTCTAAAATCCCTTCTATTGAGAAGGGAAAAAAGGCCACATTTGCAGAAAAAGAAAATCCTGTTTCACTCTGACAACACCCCGTCACACACCTCAGCGGTTGCCATGGCGAAAATCCACGAACTACGGTTTGAACTGCTTGACCATTCGCCTTACTCACAGATCTAACCCCAAACGATTATTTTGTGCCCTTATCTAAAAATTGCACTCAGAGGACAGAGATTTTAGTCAAATAAAAACGCCGAGTACTATTTGGACGGGTTAGAGAGATTGGAGTATCGCTGGGAGAAGTGTGTAGAGTTAGAAAAAGGACACAAGAAGAGTATGTACAAAAATAAAAATAAATTTTTATCATACCTTGATCGAAAGTTCATGTTTCGAACCTATTTTCAGGAACGAAAGTGCCACATTGTTTCCCAATTCAATGAATTATTAATTTAGTACTTACGGTGCAACGGTAGAAGGGCGCGGGAAGACGCGCAACAAGGTACTTTACTGCGCGTAGGGGTTTACGAATATGTTTGTGCGAAGAAAAATCATTTAAAATAATGTAGGCCAGTTAAAAAGAGACGTTTTTATGGTCAACTTTGCACTAAATTTCCGATCCAATTTTTATTTTTTATAAGGTTTAGCATCACTTACCGAGCATAAAATTACAAAATGATGCCAGAAACAGGTGGCGCTTCAAGCGTCATCTTGAAAAAACGTTTACAGCCGATGTCTCAGAAAGTATGCACTTTGAGGCAAAAGTTATAGAAACTATTATTGTAGAAAATAAAATTTCGCATCTTTTATTTCCAGTAAACTTTTTTGTAAAACTTACCGTTTACGATTTATGGCCCATTTATTGAACCGGTTTTTCTATCGCGGCCAATAACTCTTGAAATATTAGATTAATCAATAAATGCATTTATCTATTTTTAAAGATCAGTTTATTCTCTACAACTTTTGTTTCAATCTTTTTTTCTAATGTCCATACATTTCGAGTTATAGGACGTTTAATGTTCGACTACCGGGCGTACTTGGTTACGCTGCAGTTATGCTAGTTACACACAGCTGCAGCACCAGTGGGTCGGCTCCACCGAGGTAGGACCACACTTTCTCAGAATACCAGCATGAAACAGCACGATAATGCTGCTGAGTTTTGTATGGTGAGCTAGAGAACCGGAGACCCTTTTCACTGGTAACGAGGTGCTCCATCACAGTTCTTAGGGGTGAAAACGCAACTACATTTTGATCTTTATTCGATGATAGATTGTATTTGTCTATGGGTCATAGCATCCACTTAACATCAGGTGGATTATATGCTTGTTTATCGTCCTTAATCTATTAAAATTTTGTTATTAACTCTTATGACTAAAATTTATCAATTGAAAGCATGCTTACTGTTACAATAAGCCACGAGTTTGGATATAATTTCAGTGTCAGTCCATTCAGGGTGTTGTTCCTTTACTCGTTGCATTATCCGCGCCTTGGCACCGAGCAGGGCAACTAACGTAGCCTCACTCGCGGTGCCTTGAATGACACCACCGGCTTCGCCTCCAGACCGGGCTAAAAATTGTTCGGGTAGACCGAGCATCTGACCCAACCAATCCAGCATTACTACCTCCAGTTCCGTGCATGCGGGGCTTGCAATCTAAAAAATTAATTCATTCAAATTATATAATATGCATTTTTGTATTACGTGAAGGAATTGTTATACTCAATTTATTGGTGCTAGATACATTTATATAAGGTATGATCGTTTATTCCAAGAATCTATGGCTCGAATCATAACAGAAACCAACATTAGCAAGAACTTTTAATGTTTAATGAACTTTTAATTCGAAAATGTACCTACATTTTCGAATTCGGATATGTTGTGTTTGTGGATTGTAAGTAAGTAAAGTGTTTGCAATTAAACTACGTCACAAGTATGTCAGTCAGTAAAGCGACTCTATATTTGCGTGTACACTTACTGCACTATTGTTACAAAACCATTTAGCAGAACATCTTTACTAAGTATTCCTTTGCTGACAGACGGGGTGTCCCTTTTTAGGGTTCCGTAGTCAACTAGGAACCCTTATAGTTTCGCCATGTCTGTCTGTCCGTCTGTCCGTCCTCGCTTAATCTCTGTGACCGTTAGCACTAGAAAGCTGAAATTTGGTACCAATATGTGTATCAATCACGCCGACAAAGTGGTAAAATAAAAATTGGAAAAAAATGTTTTATTAGGGTAGCCCCGCTATACGTAAAGTGGGAAGTGATTTTTTTTTAATTTCAACCCTAACGTGTGATATATTGTCGGAAAGGTATTTAAAAATGAATAGGGGTTTACTAAGATCATTTTTTGATAATGTCAATAATTTTGGAAATAATCGCTCCAAAATTAAAAAACTATGTGTCCCCCCCCTCTAACTTTTGAACCATAAGTTTAGAAAATATGAAAAAAATCTGAAAAGTAGAACTTTATAAGGCCTTTCTAGGAAAATCATTTTGAACCTGGATGGAAAGTCGGAGCGCCTGCCGCGGAGCGTGCAATGTTGCACGCTCCATGTTCGCGCACGTACCCACTACCGGGAGCAGTTGCAGGAGCGCGGAGCGCTGCTGGAGCGCGAACATAATGGATACCCACCTTTAAACTCATAAAGTAAAAACTAAGTGGGAACACTTATTGTGACGGACGGGAAACTACGGAACCCTACACTGAGCGTGGCCCGACACGCTCTTGGCCGGTTTTTTTCGATCGATATAATGAATGGACGTTAGTACTTCTTATTGGATTTGAGTAGTGTAAATACATGTACCTATTTGAAAATATGGTTGTAAATAATACTTAAGGTATTGTATCCAAAATATGAATTTGTCGTTCATAACCAACGATATTTTTAACTAAACCTCACATAACGAAACATTGAAATATCGTTTAATACGAACGGTGTTTCACATCAATGCTTTATAGATACTAAAACATGAATAAAGTATAGGAGACCAGGAAGAAAGTATGTATATACACATTAACATTGATTCGTTCTGACTCAAACTGTATTCGCATTGATATCTAAATACCGATTATATTAGCGTGTGCATTCCTATTAAAATGTTATTTAATTGAATCAATTTTGTCACTTGGCACCTAAATTTATGTATATTCGTATGGCCAAGGGAATTAGCTATTGCAAAAGCATTCCTTTATAAGGGCCCAAAATATCTAGAGGTCTAGACCTCAGCTATATACATTTTAGGTCCACAATTGTGATGAATATCCCGTATGAGTCAGATTCAGATACCACAAGAATTAATTTTCAATATTATCCCGCTTGAGTCAGATTAAGATACAAGAAGGATATTCTTAAGGTTCTTATAATAAAAGTTATTTAGGTATTTCTATTTTGAAAGTAGAAATGAACTCTTCTGTTTAGAAATTAAAACGATACAAATTATAAGTAATCAAATACAAAAATGCGTGACCGGTTTTACTTGTCTCATTCCCATTAAAAATTCAAAATAATACTGACATTGGATTTGATTTTTATAAATATTTTGTAATAATTTTAACTCCCAGATAGAATTCAGAATAGTGTCAAATAAATGCTTATTTTACGCCTGAACAATGCACACAAGTTCAGTCAGTTCAACTGATCATTCCAACTGATCAGTTCAAACTAAAGTTGTTGATATTTTTTAAAATATTGAATTTTTGATATAACGATAATTATAAAAATAACAATATCGCAGTTTTATATATAAACTTATTTACTGATGATATATCAGCCAATATTTAACCAATATTTAAAAAAATATCAACAGTTTTAGTTTGAACTGATCAGTTGGAATGATCAGTTGAACTGACCGTGTGTGGCGTCCATTAGAATAATAAAACCACTATACTTATAGCATGTCGAAATAATTAAAACTTAAATGACTTAAAATATGTATGTTTTGTAGGTATGTATTTGGTAGTACCAATCCGCTAGCAAAATGTTACAGCTCATGGAACACCCCTCATTTAGTAGAGCCATGGCCAGAGAGTTATGGCCAGACGAAAACTTTAAGAAAACAGTTTTGAAACAATATCTTACCCATGTGAAGCCAATACAAGCGATTGCACCGCTCAGCATATCAGCTACAATAGCTGGATACGAATTCGCAGTAGGGAAGTATGCGTGGAACCGAGGGGAGTGCCAGTGTGTTACTCCGGACATAACAACACGTTCTATGTCTGCCATGACCGCGGTCCAGGGCTCAGGCTGTTGAGGAGCCTGTTCGGGAACTAGTGGTCGTAAGTAGCCAGGTTTAACAGATGGTACGACTTGTCTGAAAATATATTAATATTATATTTAAAAAACTCATAACCCGTTAATGATCCCACAATTGTAGATGCATAAGAGATGAGCTAATAGAGTTGTGATGGATCTTTCATGCCCTTGAGTTCGAGCCCCATGCCTCATAAATCATAAAAGCGTTCAACGCTTTTCGACTATAGTAACTTCGGTCTTAATTAAAGAGCTATTGACTCCTTTTATATAAAAAGGCGCATAAATCGATCGTAAACCTACAAATCTATCCTTTTTTTATAGGGTAGGGTGACAAACGAGCACACAGTCCACCTGATAGTAAGTGGTTGCTGTGGCCTATAAGTAGTTACGTTGTACCAGTTCTGGCGCACTTGTAGAAAGATTGTACCAGTTCTGGCGCACTGAGTCACAAGTACGACGTTCGTCGACTCACGATCCTAAAAAAAAAAAAAAAAAAAGGTTTTGGCATGCTCTGATCACGAATCTGCGGTCCATTTTTGCGTAGGATGCACGGTTCCGGAGATGTGCAGATCAATTAACTCTTATCTAATTGATATCCGCTTCGAGCCTCCACCGTCATTAGCGCTCCATTGTTCTTATCTACTTATCTATTGTTCATTCAATACCGTCATTATCTATTCTTCCTCAGCGTGGTGATATTGTTATATACTCCTTTGTTCCTATCTACACTAATCTGACTCATTAATAAAACACATTACCCAATTTTGTTAAAATTTTTATTTATAAAATACAAAATCCTATTACTTATTATCTATAAAATAGGAGCGAAACATCTCATCCACTAAAATATCGTTGTACAATGTGTTCCCTGTAAATATACTCGTAAAACTATGCATTGAACATCCCTGAAACTTATATAGCAAATACATTAAGCAATATTCGCCACAAACTGAAGTCCACTCATTCTGAATCCTATCAACATTCCAGTTCCATCTTTTACAATTTCTTTTAAAAAACTCTAGATGATATCGTACAGGTGCCCGTCCATATGAATCAAAATATTCACCGACATCATTCGTATCGATATATAAAGCTACCCAATGTGACCCTGGTTTATCATCTGTACCCAAATTGCATATTACCTAGTCAGGTCATAAATTCTATCACATGTTTAATATAAAATAATTGAAACGAGTTTATTCATTATGTAACCATTTATATACCAAAATGAACTTAACAAAACATAGATTCTTATGACACTATAGTTTATTCAAAATAACCTCCGTGATTTTGAATACAGGCCTTCAATCTGCGCGGCCAGTCGTCTATCGCAGCACGAACGAGGTCCATGTCAATATCGGCAGCTGCCTTAATCAAGGATATCTTGAGTGACTCCAAATTGGGATGAGGCTTTGAGCACGCCTTTTCCTCCAAGTGTTGCCATATCTTGTAATCTAACGGATTCAAATCTGGACTGGAGGAGGGCCAGTCTTCGTGTCGGATGAAGTCGATTTCACGCGCCGCCAGCCAGTCTTGTGTGCTCTTCGCTCTATGAGCTGACGCCGAATCTTGTTGGAATACCCAGTGCCTGTTATTGAACATGGTATGAGAAACAGGTTACACAAGGTTCGTCAGGACTGTATTTTGATACACAACTGCATTCGTTTTTAACCTTTCTCACAAAAATGTATCTCTGTTAAGCCCCAATAAGAAACTCCCAACCATACCATGAGCGAGGATGGAAAATGACCCCGTTGGACACGCGGAATACGGTTGCTCGCTTCTTCGCTACTGTGTGCGTACACCTTATCATTGTGTTTGTTGTAGCTCTCTTCTACGGTAAAAATTTTTTCATCCGAAAAAAGAATTTCCCGATATTTTTTTCCCGCGTACCGCTTCAACAAAGCGCGGCATCTCTTCAGTCTCAGGTCCATTAGACGAGCATTCAAACGATGTTCATTTAACACCCTTTTCACCGTGGTTCTGCTTAACCCCATCTGAAGGGCCAACAGTTTCTGCTTACGTTTGGGATTTCTTTGAATTCGCGCCTTCACAGCTTTTATCACTGCTGGAGTCCTAACAGACCGAGGGCGACCACTTCATGATCTCGTTGGACACGCGGAATACGGTTGCTTGCTTCTTCACTACTGTGTTGGTACACCTTATCATTTTGTTTCTTGTAGCTCTCTTCTACGGTAAAAATTTTTTCATCCGAAAAAAGAATGTCTCGACATTTTTTCCCGCGTACCACTTCAACAAAGCGCAGCATCTCTTCAGTCTCAGGTCCATTAGACGAGCATTCAAACGGTGTCCTGTTTTTCTTCGATATGCCCGAAGCCCTAAGTCTTCATTTAACACCCTTTTCACCGTGGTTCTGCTTAACCCCATCTGAAGGGCCAACAGTTTCTGCTTACGTTTGGGATTTCTTTGAATTCGCGCCTTCACGGCTTTTATCACTGCTGGAGTCCTAACAGGCCGACGGCGACCACTTCTTGACCCGTCATCTACACTTTGATTTAGTGTTAACAAATTATATTTAAATATTGTGTGTGTATATGATTAAGCTATGGTAGCTCAGATGGTTAGCGCAAGCTGTAAATTTCACAGTACGCGACCAGGGTTCGGCCCCCGCCGGCACCACTTAAATTGTTAATTGCAATTTTAAGTGTTTATTCTATTGACAAACTTACTTTTCTTTCTGTTATTATCTTACGTGTGTATGATTTAGTGTTAACAAATTATATTTAAATATTGTTTGTGTATATGATTAAGCCGTGGTAGCTCAGATGGTTAGCGCAAGCTGTAAATTTCACATTACGCGACCCGGGTTCGACCCCCGCCGGCACTACTTAAATTGTTAATTGCAATTTTAAGTGCTGATTTACCACGTGCTCGGCGGTGAAGGAAAACATCGTGGGGCATGTGAAGTTCGCCAACACGCATTGAGACCGCGCCGTGGACATTTCCTAGCCATAAATACAAAGACAATAGTAGAAAGTAAAAAGTTAAAAAATACTTTTTTAACAATGACAGTCATTAGTGATCATTAGTGAATGTGATTCTGTTTACTTACATTACAGCAAGACAAGAGCAGAAGGAAGAAATGGTATGATGGGAAGTAATGAAGAATGAATTGTTATGTGAAGTTTGTTGGAACAAACATATTTTAGTCGCGTGTAAATACTTTTAACATTTTGGTTCAAAATGACACAAAATCTAAAAAATATTAGATTCATCATCGACATGGACGGATTTTACATTACATATCCTCATAAACATTTTCAATGTAGAGAAATGGCTATTCTAGACGTATCCAATAAAAATGATGCGTTTATCGATCATTATTTGTTTCGGCCAAGTTATCCTTTCTTGGTTGATTAGGTAAATGTCATAAATTTAAACAAACGTTATGTGTGTAATAATCATATATTTGCAAAAAATAATCACAAAATTTTACATTGTTCTTGTGATGATGTGTGGGTTTCCTACAAGTGGTCATTGCTTGAAAATAAAATTTTAAATTAATCATAAATTTTGTTTGATTTCCAAAAAAATTTGTCTTACTATACTATATAATACAAAGGTGGTTCAACAGAAAAACAATTTTTAAAAATGTTGATGACGAATAATAGAATATTTAATATTGAAGAATACAAATGTCCAAAATACAATGATTTGGTAAATGTCATAAATTTAAACAAACATTATGTGTGTAATAATCATATATTTGCAAAAAATAATCACAAAATTTTACATTGTTCTTGTGACGAAGTGTGGGTTTCCTACAAGTGGTTATTACTTGAAAATAAAATTTTAAATTAATCATAAATTTTGTTTGATTTCCAAAAAACATTAGTTATAGTATACTATATAATAAAAAATTGGTTCAACAGAAAAACAATTTTTAAAAATGTTGACGACGAATGATAGAATTTTTAATATTGAAGGATACAAATGTCCAAAATACAATAATTTGGTAAATGTCATAAATTTAAACAAACGTTATGTGTGTAATAATCATATATTTGCAAAAAATAATCACAAAATTTTACATTGTTCTTATGATGAAGTGTGGGTTTTTTACAAGTGGTTATTGCTTGAAAATAAAATTTTAAATTAATCATAAATTGACATTTACCAATTTATCGGCAGCTGCCTTGATTAAGGCAGCTGCCGATATTGACATGGACCTCGTTCGTGCTGCGATAGACGACTGGCCGCGCAGATTGAAGGCCTGTATTCAAAATCACGGAGGTTATTTTGAATAAACTATAGTGTCATAAGAATCTATGTTTTGTTAAGTTCATTTTGGTATATAAATGGTTACATAATGAATAAACTCGTTTCAATTATTTTATATTAAACATGTGATAGAATTTATGACCTGACTAGGTAATATGCAATTTGGGTACAGATGATAAACCAGGGTCACATTGGGTAGCTTTATATATCGATACGAATGACGTCGGTGAATATTTTGATTCATATGGACGGGCACCTGTACGATATCATCTAGAGTTTTTTAAAAGAAATTGTAAAAGATGGAACTGGAATGTTGATAGGATTCAGAATGAGTGGACTTCAGTTTGTGGCGAATATTGCTTAATGTATTTGCTATATAAGTTTCAGGGATGTTCAATGCATAGTTTTACGAGTATATTTACAGGGAACACATTGTACAACGATATTTTAGTGGATGAGATGTTTCGCTCCTATTTTATAGATAATAAGTAATAGGATTTTGTATTTTATAAATAAAAATTTTAACAAAATTGGGTAATGTGTTTTATTAATGAGTCAGATTAGTGTAGATATAAAATACAAAGGAGTATATAACAATATCACCACGCTGAGGAAGAATAGATAATGACGGTATTGAATGAACAATAGATAAGTAGATAAGAACAATGGAGAGCTAATGACGGTGGAGGCTCGAAGCGGATATCAATTAGATAAGAGTTAATTGATCTGCACATCTCCGGAACCGTGCATCCTACGCAAAAATGGACCGCAGATTCGTGATCAGAGCATGCCAAAACCTTTTTTTTTTTTTTAGGATTGTGAGTCGACGAACGTCGTACTTGTGACTCAGTGCGCCAGAACTGGTACAATCTTTCTACAAGTGCGCCAGAACTGGTACAACGTAACTACTCCTATAGTCATCTACATCTATCCTCAATTACGAATTAAAATGCAGATGCATTGTCACCCGTGAGGACTAAGATGGAATGCCTCGTTTCCAGTAAAAAGGGTCTCCGATTCTCTACACTCACCATACGAAATACAGAACCATTAAGCTACTATTTCATTTAAATCAAAAATATTACGACATTAATTATTAGGGCTGATTAAAACTCTGAAGTCTTTAAAACGTAAACACAACAACAACAACTAAGTAAACTAAAATCTAAAATTTAAAATATTTTAGATTTTAGTTGTATTAATTAATAAGAATTAGCTGTGAGGCATTTTATCTTAGCTCTCAGAGATGACAACGCATCTCTAGTTTGCATTGTTTGAAGTTGGCTACGAGTAGAGTTGGTTGCAAGTGTTTGTCATTTTAGTTTTATATTAAAAATGAACATAGGCTGTAGCACACTGTTATGGTCGCCATACACGATCATTCCACAACTGATCATTCCAACTGATCAGTTCAAACGAAAACTTGATATTCTTTAAAATATTGGATTTCCGATATATCGAAATTGGAATGATTACTTGAACTGACCGTGTGTGGCGTCCATTACGACTTAACAAAAACTTGATTCAAAGGAATTGAAATTTTATAATTATATACCCAGTAACTACGTCATATGATATAAAAGCTCACATAATATAATTGACTTATTTAAAGTCGTAATCGTAAACATCAATTATATTTGCCCGGTTTTTCTAAACTCGATAAAAATTACACTTTTGATTTTGATCACTTCAACGATTTGATATTGGCCTTGGTTGAGGTCGGCAGGTTTTAGGGGGCAGCATTTTGTGAAAGAAAAGCCTTGACTTTTTAAATGATGAGACTATAAATGTCAAAAATTTTCATTTTAAAAATAGTTATTTCGTAATACATAAAGTAGGTAAAAAAAATAAATTACGGATATTTTATACTAGAACTTCTGAAAATAGATTTTTTTTATGGGAGAGTGGCTAAGGGTAGGGATAAGCATAAATATAAATAGAATCATTTATTTTCAAATAGTATAAAGACTTTTACTGATTTTATATTTTACGATACCTACTTTGCAAAAATGATGGTGGATAGGGTAGGCAATTTTCGGCACTGGGCGGCAAAAACATAATACATATTTCTATGCTACGTCACTGACAGATTAGGTACAGTAGGCCCTCTCCATTAAAATATGATACCTATTTCTGTGACGTGATCTCCGCTCAGTATAATCACAGAATAATAGTAGTATAATGCGTGATTACGCTTCCATATTTACATACTCGTAAAATATTTAGATGATGCGTTCTACACGAATTTTGATCGAAGTTGGACTCTGATAAACGTTAATTTCGATGTTACCACGACATATCGAATTTAAAATACTATTATTTTATTTGTTGAATAGGTATATAATGGAAATACAACAATATACACTCACAACATAAAACAAAATAAAAGTAAATACAGCTATTATGTAAGTGTAGAAAGACATTTGTACAAATGCGTAAGATGTTTTGTATGAACCTCTTAAGTAAATTACGTCTTCTCAAAAATATTATCCAAGTAAAAGGTTTTAGTTAATGATTACCTACCTATCTCTTATATTTTCCAAATATTCTGCAACGTAATCTGTCATCGCTTTAGCAAAATCCTTAAAATCTCCCGCCTCCATGATTTCTGTAAAAAATATGTAAGTTCTGTAAATATGTTTAATTTTTAATGTAAATTAGAAGACTTATTTAGTAATAAGACATTTATTACGAAAAATATACATGAATTTGCAATATAAGATTTGTAAAACCAAAATTCGACATAGGCACACAAACGAACACAAAAAGAATATAAAATATTTCTATTATCTTTTTGTAACAAACCGAAATTCAGTTTCACATCCTGCTCCGTCATGGCTTACACCTAAAAGAAATGAAATATGCAACTTTAAAAACTTTTTAATTCATTTCAAGGTTTTGAATTGTTTAAAATTTTAAGCCGTTTACTTTCGTCTATGAATGTAGTGTGACTACATATAACTATACGGATTCTTTTACGCATAATCTGAAATCTATAGTGACGAACTTACTTTGGGAAGTTATTGTAATCTAAAAAATTGCATAACACTTATCCTACATAAGTAGAGAATAGCTATGAGGAATGAGATTTTTTTTTAACTGTACACCTCTAACCTATGCCAGCCGCCGCGCCGCCGAAGAGTATGGGAACCAAAGTATAATTTCGGGCTGCGAAGGATTTTATTTGACATGGGCATGGCATTTACTAATAAAGGGAGGATTGGCCATAATCGCCACGCTCGGCAGGTAGATTGGCGATCGCAGCACCAGGTATCTCGCATCTTTTGACGCTCCTTCTCGTCACTGGTCTGACGATATTAGATATGCACATTAAATATTATATCTAATATTGTGTCAGTCTAAGATAGTCTTATGGATTATATATCTGGTGTTCGAAATCCCAACATACATAATTCATTAAATTTTTAGTTTTGTCTAATAAGTAAGCAGTATTTTACTCAACTACACATTAATACCAGTATATAAACACATGAATCTAATATACATAAAACAAAATAAACGACTTTTTGCCTTGACACATTCTATACAACACAAACTATTTTTGAAATAACACAAAAAATTTAAAATTCTTTGGCGACAATTTCTACTCTGTGCGAATGTTTGACTTTTACAGACCACTAAGTGTTTAACATTGGCTATAAATTTCAGAGTAATTACATAGGTACTTATTAAATTCTTGTAATTCTGAGACATTGGTAGCACGAACGACCGATCACATATGACATAGGATGTTATTTTTCAAACGACAATGGGTTTGACATTGACATTATGAACGTAAATACTTAATGCATTATATATTTTATTTTAATTTATTCAACTTACAGCTTTCTACACTCCTTTTTTATACACACACTTTTCCGTGCGCGCAATATGCTAAAATGGCTATGAATTTTATGCATCACATATAAATATAAAAGCTACAAAAGTGGTTACATTAATTTTACATTAACAATGTAGTCATTATTTAATTTAAGATTATTCTGTTAAGAATGATTAACATACTAAAGTAAGGGATCTACTAAACATAGTTAGGCAATGGATATAGCTTGTCCTTGTTCAATGCCGAGAGAGCGGTGTTGTGTACTAGTGCGCAGCAGTTGCACAATCCGTGGTAAGCAACTCGTGCGAGGTTATAGCCAGACCTCGTAGATGCCTAACTATGTAATGGCGAATAGTAATTTAAGCATAAAAAATTTGAGTAATAAGCCTAAGGCTATCGAGATACGAAAGGTCTAGTAAAATTATTTCGTGGGTTGGCAAACACCACAAGTGCAGTTTGGTTTAGATGGACTTAGAGTTAAAGGCACTCAGGAATAATGTCCTCCAGCAAATATCTATCACGTGGACTTTTAAAAGATGTTCTGGATTGTGAAAAGCTTAAATGCCAAAAAAAATCCAGACCCTAAGTACGTAGTACTATTATTTATTCTGTGCCGTAAGATAGTTGGAGTAGGTAACGACTCATTTTGGTGTCCCTTATTCGAATTGTCTATGAATTTGCGTATATTATTATAATAATTTGGATATTATAATAAGATACAAAGATTCTAGTCAAATTTAACTTATGGGTTATATAATGTTTAAAAACTACTTAGATGGTGTAATTATAATGATGAATGATATGAAGTGTGCGCTATACGGGCGGCTGATGGCCAAGCGGAAAGTGACAGGAAATAGTAAACAAGGATTTTAGAATTAGCAAACGCAATTAAACATAGACTGGCAAGATATACGTGTGCAAGTTTATAAAATCGTCGAATAAGTGCGGTAAATCTAAGACATAGCTAATATATATTTTTAAATAATAAAATGATTGAATTAAAAACAAAAAACTAAAACAACACGCATTAATCATGAGCATTTCATTTTATCTCGGCGATCTTGGTCAGAATACCAGGATAAATATATTAAATTATTGTATTGTCATTGCTCCTTAATACGAGTGCAAATTTCAAGTCAGTTGGCCGTCTACAAGTTGGTGAAAGAAAGCTAATAAAAGCGTGTTAAAAAGTAAGAAATGCACTTGAAACAGTCTTTTAAATTAATAAAGCTAGGATGCCAATACGAGGGCGACACTGAAAGTTCTTAGAAAATCAAAAACTGAACAAACTAGCGAGTTATTAGTTTTATTATATCTTTTCAAAATAGTGTCCAATGGAACCACTGAGAAAAGCACTTTGTCCGCTCGTCCTTAGGGGTCTCTTCGATGGCATTTTGAAACCAGACACTGCTTCCTCGGCGTCCATAAAACTTTCCTCGAAGTTTTTCTTTTATTTTCAGTAATAAATCAAAATCGGAAGGAGCGAGTCGGGGCTATAGGGCGGGTGGCCCAGTAATTCCAAGTCTGACGTCGACAAGTAGTCGATTGTTTGCTTGGCGGTGTGCGACGAGGCGTTGGGTGCGTTTGGCAGAAAAAAGCGCTAGGAAGCGCTTACAAGCGCTGAAATAGTTTTCGGCCAGGACACGATTGCTACTTCAGTAGCGCTGACACAATCCGCCATTTTGCTTATTTAATTTGTTTGTTTTGAAGTGGAGTTTATAAGTTGTTTTGAGCAATATTAGTTTTAAGTAATATAATGACATGAATAGACATATACATGTTATTAAAAATTCATAATTGGTAAGTTTTTAATATGAATACTTTACAAACATATATTTAAATTAGGTTAGGTTCCCCGGTTAAAACTAACCTCGTGTCCTAGAGGAAAATAGCTACTTACCATTTGACAGCGCTTACCGCTTACGATCGCCATTTTGCTTACAAGCGCTTGCTAGCGCTTTTTTCTGCCAAACGCACCCGTTGGCATGGTGATGACAAAGGAGGACTTACTGCGAGGTCGTTTCTCCCGCACTTTTTCCAAGACAAATGGCAAACAATTGTTAGTGTACCACTCTGCAGTAACTGTTTTTCGATCCTCTGGCAAACGATTGTTGCGTAATGACCTTTACTTTTGAAGAACGAGGCCACCATCTTCTTCCCACACTTCGACTTCTCTTCACTTTAGTTGGCAACTCCTCAGAAAGAAACACCCAGATAGCAGACTGTCTCTTACTTTCAGGATCATAACAATAAATCCAACTTTCGTCACCCGTAAGTACGTCGAACACACCGTTTGAGTCACCTCCGTTAAATCTTTGAACCATTTCACGACACCAATCAACAAGAAGGAGTTTTTGGGCCTGTGTCAAATTATGAGGCACCGGGCACAAAGCTTCCTGACCGCTAAATGTTCATTGACGATTTTGTACGCTTGACTCATAATGATGCCTAAGCTTGTCCGAATTTGCTAATAAGTCACTCTTTTGTCAGTCTCTATCATACGCCCTACAACACTGATGTTATCTTCAGTCGTCGCCGTAGAAGGCCATCCCTCACGCAGATCATCGGTGAGATTAGTGCGACCACTTTATACTTATTAAACCAGTTGTAAACAGTCGCACAAGATGGGGCTTCGTGAAAGGCCAATCAAAGTCTATCATTACTTTCTTGTTGACTTAAATGACATCGAAATTCATACAAAATTCTAAAAACTTTCAGTGCCGCCCTCGTACGTTTTTGAGTTTTGATTGAGTTTTATGTGACCAATCTGCTTGATCTGCATGCTTGTGCGGGTGCTTTAAGGCTCTGAAGCAGTAGGCAGCGGCATCTTTTGTCCGGTTACTTGTTATTTACAGCGGTGAACTCTTCTGGCAAACGTCTGGCTTACCATTAGATTTCTTCAATTTTGTAAAGAAATTAGCACCAGATACCACGTCGCCGTTACCGTTACAGCCTATTTGATTTTAATGCTGAACATAGGGCTCCACCATATTATTGCCTCATATTTGTCATAGTTGCCACACTTAGAAAATTTATATTATTTTTAGTTATTAGGAAGACGCTACTGCTCATCTGATTTGTTTTCCTCTGTCGCCTCTCACAACACCTACGGGATGATATAAGGTACTAAATATTCTTACATCGGTACTAGGTCAAAGTAAAAAAAAAAAAAAAAAAACTAGCGACCAAAATCTTCGTTGCGTTTTTCGATCGCTTCACTTCACCTTGTAATTTTGAAACTTACTCAAAAACAAAATTTACTCGTTTCTGGATCGTATTGATAAATCCAGGATACAGCTGTGATAATGCTGTAATCACGTCAAGACGAGCCTGCTACAAATTTAGTAATCATGTCACGGCACTATACGATGCGGGTCTGCTTCTGAGCATTGGTAAGGTTGTGCGACATCCAATGCGAAACTATCCTCTTCTCTCGAATATATTCGTGTGAAATCTCTTCATACGTAATTCGCCTATTCTCTTCAAATACCTAAATTAAATATTTAAAAATAACATTTGTAGTAGGTATGTTGTTCGTTTTTCAGACAGTTCGTCTGGTTTTAGCGGTTTTAGACGACATTTGAAATCGTAATAAATAATCGGGAAATTTTTCCCAACGCTGATTAATTTTTCAATGGAACATTTATGTAATATGTTATTATGTACTTTAATTCAACACTTAAGCCATTGCAGTATAGTATGCAGTTGGTTATTCCTTCAATGGCTTAAGCACAATATTTTATTTATTTAACTTGTAAAAAAACGTGATGGGAAATTTAAAATTGAAACATTCGTATTTTTACTTAATATGTTATCGCTTATTCCTTTTTCAAAATAAATAAATGGCCAGAGCTAAATTCAAAAATTATCGCAAAACTAACTACGCGTGATTTGACTTATAAGACGTTTTTCCTGTTCTTTCAGCCGACTCGACGATATGTGCTATTATTGTATGTAATATTGCAATCATTACAATCTATCAAAGTCTACTGCTGAACATATTGTATACACAAGATTAACTTTTATATATCAGTAAAAATATATACTTAAGGCAGAATTGGGTCAAAATGTAGTAACTTTATTTCAAACCGAATATAGAATAATTGTATCAATTACGACTGTATTTCTGAAATATAAAGAACTTAGAATCATTTAATCCTTACGGTCAAGGTAACGCAATAAATGCACGCAATATTGCGTTACAAATAACGACCTTAAGAAGAATTTTGTGTTTAAAGTACATTAAAATTCATCCATTCATTACATTTCCATAAGAGAAATCATTGTCATTGTTATAAATAAAATTGTTACGATGACATTTATCATTACTTAATCTCTTTTAATGTTCAATACAGTTCCATGAATATAATATTAGAAATAGATAATCGTAAATTCTAGAGTCTTCTCCTTTTTTCAAATTGATATCTGTTGGTATTAGTTTCTCTTTTAACAATGACTGACTTTAAAAGTCAAAATACTTATTTGATGCAGTGTTTCAGTGATTTATTTCAAGTTTAATGAAACACTTAAAAATATTTTTATATTATCAATCTTCTTCTTTTTCTATGCGTTATTCCGGCTACTGCCAAGGTCCGCTTACCTACTCATTCCTCCATTTTGCCAGATCTGAAGCCACCTCTGCAGTAACAGATAATCGACAACTATAGCATCTCAAGGCGCCGAAGAAGGCAAATTTATTTGAAATGTATATCACCTTTGAAACACTTTTTTCATAATTTCCAATAACACATGCACAGACATTGCATTGTTAATACAAAACACTGTACCACTTTTACGTATAAACATACACTTGAAACCTAATGTTAATACAGAAGCAACAATTCGTTGGTGATTAATTTTTCCAAAATCCTCGGTGAGCACTTATCTTTATTCGTTATAAAAAACATATTCAGTTTTTGGAATGGAGTTTCAAAGTGCTTGCATTTAGGTACTACCTATACGTGGTAAGTTGGTAGGATATCATATTGAAATAAAAAATAAGTTTACTACTGTTTACAATCAATTACGTAAGTAAAAGTGTCGAAAATTTTCGGAAGTGATAAAATTAATATATTATTGTATGTATTAAAATATGTAAAAAAATGAAGTATATAACAATGGTGTTATAACTGAGAAGTTTCAAAATTGCACGATGGAAAACCACACACGTAAAAGCTAATAAACGACCATTTACGTTAGGGTATTCCCGCATTCCGCACAGCACGTCAGAAATAACTGGTGTGACTACTCGATTTACAACACTCATCTCTCATTAGTGTATTTCATGTTATAGAAATGTGCAATATGTTTACACAAAATAACAATTTAAATATTCCTTTTTCAGATTTTTATTAAGAATTCTAAGCGTGCTAGGGAAATAAAATCAATTTCTAACAAACTTTGATTAGATTCGCATGTATCTATCTACCTATCTATCTATGTTACGAAAATTTTTAATATGATTTTCACTAATTTGTAGATGGCCGGAATGACTTGTAAATATTATGAAAACTATTAAAAAAACCAGCCAAGAGCGTGTCGGGCCTCGCTCAGTGTAGGGTTCCGTAGTTTCCCGTCCGTCACAATAAGTGTTCCCACTTATGAGTTTAAAGGTGGGTATCCATTATGTTCGCGCTCCAGCAGCGCTCCGCGCTCCTGCAACTGCTCCCGGTAGTGGGTACGTGCGCGAACATGGAGCGTGCAACATTGCGCGCTCTGCGGCAGGCGCTCCGACTTTCCATCCAAGTTCAAAATGATTTCCCTAGAAAGTCCTTATAAAGTTCTACTTTTCAGATTTTTTTCATATTTTCTAAACTTATGGTTCAAAAGTTAGAGGGGGGGGGGGACACATTGTTTTTTAATTTTGGAGCGAATATTTCCGAAATTATTGACATTATCAAAAAATGATCTTAGTAAACCCCTATTCATTTTTAAATACCTTTTCAACAATATATCACACGTTAGGGTTGAAATTAAAAAAAAATCACTTCCCACTTTACATATAGGGGGACTACCCTAATAAAATGTTTTTTTCCAATTTTTATTTTACCACTTTGTCGGCGTGATTGATACACATATTGGTACCAAATTTCAGCTTTCTAGTGCTAACGGTCACAGAGATTAAGCGAGGACGGACAGACGGACAGACAGACATGGCGAAACTATAAGGGTTCCTAGTTGACTACGGAACCCTAAAAATACCTACACTGAATTAATAACATTATCCTCAGGATAATTCTCACTAAAATCATCACAGCTCGTGATCAATGCGTGTTTTTTTAAGTTTTCTTAAAATTTAATTTAACATAAATTTAATTTTAATTCGACTTTACATTTATTTGTTAAAAGTTATCGGTCAAATAAATTCTTTATTATGTATTAATTTATTTTCATTGTATCTAATCGAACTGTCACTGTCAAAACTTAGTCGCTTTGGCGAAGTAATTATACCTACAATCAATAAGGTCTGAATTAATGTTATAAGTATGACCAAGTTTGTAACAAAAAAAAAAACATTAAAAATTGAAAAAGTAATGTTTACATTTTTGATTACAATTGCTGATTGACCATATTAAAGATAATTGTTTGCATTTTCTGAAATTTCATAGAAATACAAGGTGAAATGATGTATATGACGAAGTATGGCGAAGCGATAGATAAATATAAAAAATAATACATCTATTAAATTTAATTAACAAATCATCTAGACATGAAAAAAGTATTTTATTTAACATTACCTCCAGCTGCTTTTAGCAATTTGGTATTGGTAAAATATTCACTACGAGCTTAACTTAACCGATATAAATAAGCACATCTTAGAATTATCAGGGCCTGAATTCAAGTTTAACCACGGAATAGGTTGCTCACACAAATCCCAGCGTATAGTTTTAGGTCTACATAATATGCTACGAGTATTTTCGTTTTCAACTACCCTATCAGGTTTTATAGGATTAGGATTTAATTAACTCAAATTATTATGCCTATAATGATTGCCAACCTTCGCAAAGAGACGGCACCTTAAGAAGAAGAAGGTAGTTAACTTAAACACTTAAAGTCAACCCACAGATATTTTTTACAGTCAGAATTTGAACTCGGATCATGCGTCTCAGTAATCGGGTCCACTTCTCTCTTTAATGCGATTATTATAATATAGGTATATATTATTTTATTTTAAAATTTACTAGTGGCCATTATTAAGTGGCTGAAAAATTAAGATAACAATATTCGTTATTGTTTACTAGACCAGAGTAAAGAAAATGAGGCATTACATGAAGTAAAAATATAATAAATAATATATATTTTTATTTCTATAATATATAAATAAAAATATAATTATACGCAAAAAACTGTTGTTGAGTACTTGTAATTAAAAATAAAGAAGAGTACACTTACGCAATTATACACTACATGAACAAAATAATGACATTCAAGGATAAATAAAAGTTGTGGTATAATGCTAGAGATCTAAATAAAGGTATGCACCATTATTTAATCTGTGATAGTGGTTAATATAGTGGCAAAAAGAGTTTCAAGAGTTACACTTTGTAATCTTTGATCAGGATATCGTATCTTTACAAGTAAGGTCAAGGCTTGTTGATTGAGTTTGAAAGTGAATTTCTACTTTAAATTCGCACGGTCAGCGAAGTTGACAACTTGGAACAAGTATTTTTCAAGGCTGATTAACAAAGTAGATTTATTACTTATAATGTTATTAAAATATGTCCTGATTATACTTAGGTAATGAAAACGGTATGAAATTAAATAAATCTAAAGTATTTCCACATTAGCTACAATTGCGACTACAGTTTTATTAATAGTTAACTTAAATAAGACAACATTTTTAAATTAAAGCGAATGTTTTAATTAATATGAAGAAATAATATATTACTTACCAAAATACTTTGTACTTCTACAAATAAATTCCCACCGTATTGATGAAACTTACGCGATAAGTAATGAACTATCAATATTTAATGTGTAGTTTTAAGTAAGTGTAATATAATTTATTGGAATAATATTTGCAGAGTTAAATCACGTTGCCGGCGTCGTACGCTCTGTCTAAATCACACTACGCCCGCCGCGCCACAGCCCACGGCTTTATATACTAGTACTGTACGATATAATCTGAATCTGAAGGACCAACCTGACTATACAGTATGTAGCCAAACTCCATTTAGAAGATTGACCGCGGCGCATGAGCCGTAGAGCTGAGCTCCCACCCATGAGATAAATTTATTAACCTAGTTAACTGACAAGTACTATATTTTTAGACGTAGGCATTCAATAGGACTTCCGTATTTAAGGAAGCTTAGTCAGTAACAGTTATTTCCGAGAAAAATGACAACATCAAATACATTTTTTACATTTTATTAGTTGTACGTTATTTATAACAGGTTATTACATTAATTAAGAAAATAAAATATCATCTTTTCGAATCTTGTTCCAAGTAAAACGATATTTTTAAAGTTCAAGTAATTATGTGTAGTTTTTGTTTATGGTTTGACTTGTACTCAATAACATTTTTTTATAGGAGAGAGCGCAAACGAGCATACGGCTCACCTCTAAGTGATTACCGCCCATTACCGCCGCCCACGAACAGCTGCAACACCAGGGGGATTGCAGATGCGTTGTTAGCCTTTTAAAAAGGAATAGGCTCTTAGTATATATAAATCTATTTACTACCGAGATTGATAAGTTTTCCTATGCAAAACAAAAAGCAATTATTTCAAAAGTACACGCTAGCACACAATACTGTAAACTTTACTTACTAAAAAGTGGTACCACTTTATGAAAAACCCATCGTTTCATAAAGTAATACTACTTTTTAGTAAACAATACCTAAAAAAAAATCTCAAAATTTATAATATTAATTGAAAAGCCGGCTTATAAAATTTAATTTTTAATGGACATTTAGGTAGGATGGTGGTTAGTAAATTATCACTTCAATTTTCAAGGCTAATGGCTTCCGCTTTATACCTGTATACCTGTAGAAAAACTGGTAAACATTAAAACAAATACCTATTCACCGAAATATTTACGCATGTATGTTGTTTATACCTACAGTTTGCACTGGATTTTCCAAACATTTTATAAATTTAAGTTTTATTGCACAGAAAATCCGTTATAAATGTGTAAATGTTAGGTAGAAGTCTGCTGACGTACCGCACACTCAGAAAGGGTGTGGGAAAAGTGGGGACGCCGCCCTCAATCCTCCCTTTTGGGACAAGGAGAATTGAATCAATTCCTTTTCACTCCGACTTCTCATGAAAATCCCTCTGAGTGCGTGATTTATCAATACTTTAAGATAAAGTAGACAATGATTATACAAATATTTAAAATGTTATAAGTGAATTAATGAGGTTTAAAAATTATATTGTAGCTTATGATTGTTAGTCAAGCTTTTCAAGCGGTTTGTTATAATATTAAAGACTCAATAAAGTATTAACAATTGGTAAATAAATTCTGGTTTCAATGACATCAAAATCAACTAAAATTACCGATGCATTTCCTCAATATATTATTGAAACATGTCTATTATTAATGTTTTTCTGAACCTATTTCGATCGCGGTAACAGTATCCGTTAATGGAGCCTGAAAAGGCAGTCTCGTCCTCCATCTCACACCCCGCAGCAGTGATCAACCAATTATTGACCTCCTATCCTATACCACTCCACGTTGGGTTCGGAAACAACGCAGTAGGCGTGACCTCCGAGTAAGATGTTCAATTCAGAACCTTGACCCCTCTCTCAAAATAAAGGTCGACGACTAAGATTACGGGTCCTTACGGAATTTTCCAGGTCTTAACGTCAGTCATGTACCCAATGGACCGTATTTTCCTTTACTTCCTTACTATTAGGGTGAACACTGAAGGATTATTCAAATGAAACATCAATAGTTCTTAAATTCCTCTTGGAAATGCGATATTGAAACTTTCACTACTTTTATGAGTTTCACTTTACTTTCCCTAATTTATTTGTCTTTCTTGATTTAGAACTGGAAACTGTAACTGGTCCCGAACGAATTGCAATCTTGTTGTCTTCTGCGTGGGCTAGTGCCCATCAGGTTTTGGGCCTCGGGGGATTCCCCTTTACCCGGACGTTCATCACGACCCACTACATTGGGCCGGTCCTGGGAGCCTTGTATAAAGGCGTTGTTAGATTAATGTGGTTATTTTCCTTGTAGGTTAAATTTTTCCGTAGTTGGTTAAATTATAGAAATATGTTGGTTATCTGTTTTGAAAAGACGAAGTTGGCCTTTCTGCTTCATTGTGGGTTTCGACTCTCCAATCTATATAGAGAGGAGTTCTCTTGGTAGAGGTGACCCGCCTGAGGGCCTGAAATGTAAAGGTGCCAGGTTGTTTAGATGAGGGTCGGTCGTACATACCGCGCGCCAGCCGGGCCACAAATCACCTAATGGTTGCTATCTTAAGGTTGGCCGTTATGATATCATTCCGGACGTAGCGATATGCACCGACGATGGTCCAAAGTGTAAGATTCTGATGTGCCTGCAGCCGCTGCCTCTGCCGTTCACTCAGGAGGGCGTACCAGGCTGGTGCATCGTAGGTGATACTAGGTCTGATGTAGATTTTATAGATTTTTATTTTTAGTTTTGTCCTCAGTAGCGCACCTCTGGCATTGCGGACTAGAATACGACGTGCGCAGTCATGCGCAGCATCCTATCTATCCAACATCCAAGGTAGCCTTCTGATACGCTATCTCCTGGCCTCTCAGCGTCAGCGACGGTGGAAGGTTTCTGAGGTGGCGGGTAAGCAGAGCGGTCGTCTTGTCAACATTGACGGCAATCCTCCACTCATCCAGCCATGGCGGCAGCAGGTCCAGCAGTTGCTGCATTTTATCAGCGATGACTTGGGGTCTTCTAGACGATGTAAAGTAGGTGCTATCATCCGCGTCCGGCCAACTCTACACCGTCTTCCCATTTGCGTAGGTTATCTTTCAGTGCAGGTATATCATTGGTGTAAGCCGCGTACAGAATCGGCAATAGATAACTGCCCTATGGTACGCCGGCTCTAGTTTCGCTGCGGACTCAGCATCTTCGACACAGACGTAGCTAAGCTCCTGTCAGCTAGAAACGACGCCAGTAGCCGCAGCATAGCAGGAGGGACGCACGTTTGTTGTTCTACTATTTTTAATGAATTTTATATTTGATTTTTGTTTTGCTAAACGTGTAACGGATTTTAAAATTTTGCAGTATTTTTATAATACGGTATTAATTCCTGTTTCTTATATTTAAATATTTTCTGATGTAACTTTCTTTTAGTTTTGCATGCTCTTTTAATGCTACCTGTCTGCCAATTTGATTTTTTCTTGAATGAGATTCTAACCTTTTTTACGGTACGGTACGGTAGTATTTCATGCCGGCACACCGCCTGCAACTTTACAAGGCACAGGTTCGGCCACACATGGAATACTGTTCCCAGATCTGGGCTGGGGTTCCCCAGTGCCAGCTCCTACCACTTGACCGCATCCAGCGCGGAGCGACTCGAATCGTCGACGATCGAGTGATTTCCGATCGGCTCGTTTCACTGGCGCTGCGAAGAGATGTTGCATCTCTTTGTATTTTCTTTATATATATATATATATATATATATATATATATATATATATATATATATATATATATATATATATATATATATATACGACCTAGGGATCTTTAGCAAAAGAGCTTACTCCTTTTTAAAGGGCCGGCAACGCACCTGCAATTCCCCTGGTGTTGCGGTTGATCATGGGTGGCGGTAGTCACTTAACATCTGGTAAACCGTACGCTCGTTTGCCTATAAAAAAGTTGATTTTTGATAGTTTTAAGATAAATCTGTTAAAAGTATTTTCAATTAACAAGAATAAAAAAATCACTATAATAATAACATAGTGAAATTAAAAAATATATTATCTATTGTTGATTGTGACTATTTTTCTACATTTTTTCACGATCATATGAGCATTATTAATCGTGCACTTTTGGATTTTCCAAACTATTATTGTCGTTTGACATAAAATTATAGTAAAATTAGAAGTAATAGTAATAAGGTTATTTGTAAAAACTTGTGTGTATTTAAAATACTTTGAAAAATTGACGTATAAAATGAACGCTTAGGGTATACACCATAGGAAATATAACTGGTATATATAATATAATGGTTATATTATACGGTCTTTGGCATACACATTTGGATTTACCAAAAGTTTTTTTTATTTTTGAAAATCCAAATAACTTTATATATCCAATACCTTGTCTAATATGTACACTATTTCACTCTAGCATTTAACTGTCCTTATTTAACTTATTATCGATATTTCTTATCAGTTATCACTTATCAAAACTCATATCTTTAAAATAAGTAAGGATTACGCAAATGATTAAATAACGTTAATCCTTTAATTGTTTTACATAGCCGATTGCTACGTAATGCATGACTCTAAGTTGATTCAAATATCTTTATCTTTCAGAAATTAGCATCTTATAAAATTTGTATAAATTTGATATTTATTTTAAGTAACGATGAATGATTTAAAGAGATATTAACTCGCGTCCAACAGAGGCTATCAACTCAGCTGGAAAATAATATACAAGCAATAATATACATTTAAAATTTATACAGGTACAAAAACTGCTGATGTAATTGCTGTTCCTGATTTCTTATATTTACTACAGAAAAGAACGTATAGGTAATATTGGCCTGGGATCCTCTAATCAGTAAAATTAAACAACAAAATAATTAAAATCAGTCAGTCAGTCAATCGTAACGAGGTTTGAAAAATAGTGCAAACTGTCGAGAACTAAGTTAATTTAGTTTAATTCAGTTAATGTTTTAGCTGCAGCTACAGCTGAACTGAAGGTAGCCGGGCTAACTATGACATCGGGACGTCAATACCTTAGTCCTCCCGTAACCACAGATCTAGCAGTGTTGTAACGTTAATAAATCAAAAGGTATTCGAAAAATATAGGTATTACGTGAAGTCTATCATTGTTGTTATAAAATTTATAATTGTCATTAATTTAGCATTGCGTTGAAATTATATTTTGGAAGAACAAAAAGAACAAGGATTATTTCAGAATTTATTTGTATACACATGTATGAAAGATCCAAATTTGAACAAGGTTCTTACTCATATGCCACAAAACGCAGCATATCGTTCACCTGAAATTCAAACAATGGTTCAAGCAGTACGAAGTTCCATTGTCTGACGTGAAATTGTTTACTCTAATGGAAGATCGGACGAGAGATAAAAATACCTGCGAAAATATTACATTATTAGCAATACGTTATGTCAAGGATGGTGTCATCAATGAGTCGTTGCTGATGTTTAAGACTTCAGTAGTCCTTAAGATCTTGATGTAGCCACTTTCACGGAATTAACGTTAAATATACTTACGGAAAATAACATTGAACCCTCTTGTACGCTTAGCCAATCCTATGATGGCGCAAGGATAATGACTGGGAAAGTTTCAGGATTTGCGACTAGAATAGACAATAAATTGCACACTGCTATAACCATCGTTTGCACTTAATAGTACGCACTTAATAGTATCAGAACTATCTCAGAAATGACTTTCATTAGTGTATTTTTTGACCAATGCTTCATGTTACATGAATTCTTTCATCATGGCAAAATAGCTTATATGGTGGAAAAAGGATTGGCCGACTCCTCGAACAACACTGGTCTAGACATTTGGCAGTTACAAAAGTAGTATACGATCATTATTCATCAATTTTGCAGTCTTTGAAAGAAATTAAAAATGGCAGATTCAACGGCGATGACGTCGCCAAGAGTATCAGTATTAAAAAAGTCATGCTTAATCTGGAATTCCGAATAGCCATGGTTGTGGTCAAAAAAATCTTATCCACGCTACAACCTGCAGACACAGCTTTGCAAACCTAAAGCGCGGGATTGGAAGACGCCATAATATTTATACGTGGTAGAGCCATGCGGCAGTTATATTAGACGTATAGTTGTAGCATGAATGGGTCGGCTCGACCGGGGAGGACCATGTTCTCACAGAATACTAGCGTGAAATGGTAGCTTAATG